>OZ007489.1:21239105-22478210 GCA_963931815.1 Caenorhabditis plicata
TATGCATTTTGCACGAACTTCGTGACAGTGGAGTGCTCGGGTATCCAAAAGTGGCAAATCGACAAAATCTAAAGCCATAATTTCATTTGTTGTGTAATTCAAAAACTTGTGCCAAGAATTCAAAGTCTCCTTTGTTTTTTCATGGTCTATTTTTTTCGGCTCACAGAGCTCACAGAGTTTTTTTTACAAAGATTTAATTGAACAGAAAACAATAATTATATTAATCAATTAATCAATTATGTATTCGCCGTTACTGTTTGCGACTTCCTCCCACCTCTCGATCAATTTGATGATGCCGTTCCACAAAAAATCGCCCGCTCTGGTGTCGAAGAAGTTGTTGAGACAGTTTTTGAGTTCCTCGAGGGTAACAGCCCTCATTTGGTTTGTCAGAGAGCGGAAAAGGTGATAATCGGATGGCACAGGGTCTGTAGAGTACGGTGGATGCGGAAGAACCTCAAGCTCTTGGAGGGCGGTTTTGATGACTTGTACAATGCGGCCTGGCATTGTCGTGGAGCAAAATGACGTGGCTTGGTCGATCGCGTCTTTTCAGCCGAACAGCCTCATTTACGCGGTGCAGCTGGGCAACATAGAGCTTCTTTTGAGCGTGGCGTTTCTTTAGAGCATTTCACAGTGCATCTCCTGGAGTCACCCACTCCTTTCTTTGCTTCAGATTTAATCCACGCAAAAATTAGTAAAACGTGATAAAACTTCCAAAATCGACACTTTCCGGTGGTTTTCTTTTTTACTTTTCCTAGCCACTGTGCACTGTGTAATTTATTTTTCGATTAATCATATTTTGTATGATGTCATTATTTATTTAACAAAAAACTCCCATATTTGTTCATTTAAATTGACTATTTTGCTTATTAACTATTTAATTTTTAGTTCTTGTTTGGTTCGCAAATAGTGGCAAGAGTAAATACGAATCTTTTCGTACAAAGTATTTTTATTGGTTGACCAATGATCCGGATCGCATTCTAGTTTTCAACTCTTTCTACTATACGTAAGCTTACGTAAGCCAAAAGACGCACAAATGTAGGTTACACACCCGGACAATAACATTGAAATAGAGGAAACACATTTTTGTTGGCTATTTGCCAAAAGAGGGGGGGGGGGACGAGAAAAATGTTAGGCACTAAAAGTTCGTCTTTTATTTTTAGCTATTTTTCGAAGCGTTAGTATTTGGATTCTAAATAAGGTAAGTTAATTATTTGTATATAAAACAACTGGGAAAAATTATCTGAATGTATTAAAATAATTTTAAAACAAATAAAAATCATTTTTAATGTTTTTTTGCAATATCGAAATTTTTAGTTAAATATGAATATAAAAAATTATTGTGCTCGGCTTTTTTTTAAAAAAGCATTTCATCTGATTCAGCATTAAATTCTGTATAAGATGATATGTTACTTGTCGCTGAACTTTCCAATAAAAATTTTTTATTCACTAAAACCCATGTATTTTTATTAACAGAACAATTTTTGTTTGAAATTGAATATTACAAATAATTTTACAAGTATTTTGTTTTAAAAAGCATTTCATCTGAATCAGCATTAAATTCTCTATAAGATGATATGTTACTTGTCGCTGAACTTTCCAATAAAATAACCAGATATTTTTTACATCCAAATAATTTATAAAAACGGTTATAAAAAATTTTTATTGGAAAGTACAGTGACATGTGAAATATCATCTTATAGAGAATTTAATGCTGATTCAGATGAAATGCTTTTAAAAAAAAAAGCCGAGCACAATAATTATTTATAATCAAATTAATGACAGAGCAAAAAATAAAACTATAGAGAATTATTATTTTTTGTCACCAATACGTTCAGATAATTATTATAATTATTCTAATACAAATAACAACTTTATTAAGCATGTATTCACCATGAAATCAGTATATTTTACAAAATAAAAAAAATATGACAACAATTATGCCCGCATTAGAAAAAAAAAGCGTCAATACTTATGCTGTTGACGCCGGTTTCGAAGCGGTCCCGTTTTTGGTCCGGGTGTATAGGTTATTAATCCAACCTATAGGTTATCAATCCAAACACAATACTATTAATAACCAATTTTATTCAAAATCAGTCAATAAAAATTATACAACATTTTCATCCAAAATAGAAGAAAATTGAAACACGGATCAATGAGTGTGAGGGACGGAAAAATTGGACAAGGGAAATGGACCATAAAAACAATAAACTGTACATTTCATGTATATATATATATATATATATATATATATATATATATATATATATATATATATATATATAATATTTGACTAGTTGGGAACCAATTCAGAAAAAAGATAGATTAGACTTTAATTTCTAAGAAACAACACGTTGGTGGAATTTAAACATAAAGGACCTTTTAATCGCTGCTAACAAACAAAAAATACAAATAAACCGATTTAGAGGATTCTTCTAAAATAGCACCCAAAATTAATATAAACAACAAAAAACTATTTCAAAGGGTTGCGAGTGGGTCGACGGGTTTGGTAATACTTTCAGCCGTTTCAAGAAAAAGCTGCTTTCTGCTCAATGCATACATGATACCCAGAATAATAAACAAACAAACAAACAATATTGAATATTGCCTCCTTTTTCAATCGAGGTGTTTTGTTGGAAACAATTGAATAAAAACAAATAAATTATAAATATTTTCATTTCTACACGTCTTCTTCATTCACTAGTCAATTTTGAGCCCTTACTCCAGTTGTCACGAATTTACGGCTTTCACAAAACCCTGTCGTTCAAGAATACGCAATCTCTTTTCAACAGCTGCTTTGTACCTATAAATCGAATTTTTATTACCACCAATTCTATCTGAAAACATACTTTGATAGAACCGTCTTATCCTGTTCGCAGTTGACTTGTTCCGACAGTGTGTGCAGCATCATAAAGGCGGTTTGATACCTGAATATTAAATAATTTTGGTATATTATAAAATCGTTTACCTTTGACTGCACAACTGCGGATTCCCAAACAACTCATCCAATGCCGCTGCTTGACACAACTCAATTGCATGTTTATACATAATCCTTTCTGCAGATATCACCGCCATTGACGGATCTTGTCCAGGAAGCCCCAGTGAAGCCAATTCCTGTGATCGAACCTGAAAAATTACCATCTTACACATTCATACCATCTATATCAAACCAGGCATTGATGATACTTGTCGTTGAGCTGATTCAGCACCGTTTGCACCGCCACTGAAGGGTGAAGCACATTATTCGCAACATTCGTTTGCGCCAGCAACAACGCCGATGATAGCATATGAAGAGCACGCACATACACAACTAGTTGCTCGGCTCGCCTGTAAGACGACGAAGACGTGCTGATTGTCGCCTCTGGCTTCCTATTCGCCATCGCCGACGCTAGCGGATTATCCTTCTGTTCCGCTACTTGAATCAGCGTGTCCACGAGCTCTGCCACAAACCGCAGCTTTGCCAGTATCTGTTTATGCTCTTCCTGCATAACCGTCTCCTGTTGCAAAGCTGGCGGCGGTTCCGGAATGTCGTCCTGCTCATCCATAACATCGGCAAATAGAGCGGCGCCTTTCGCAAACGATGACGCAGCAACATTTCCCTTTGCTTCAGACGGCTGTGACGATGACGACTCATCATCTACACTATCCTCCATCCTCGACGATTCATTAATCGGCGATGAGGCAAACGGCAGACTTATTCCCCTCACTTCATCCTCAGACAATTCCCTGCAAAACCATCTCAATCAGGGTAATCATGTCTGAAAACACTCACGTCGATGCTCTATTCATCACAAACGGCTTCGATGTCGACGTCTGCTGGAACTTAGCGTTATCCAATTGCGGCTCCTCGTGAATCGGCGGCGTCTGCTGATTGACCACCGGCGACGTGGCGCTTCGTTCTCGCCTCAGGGTTTCCAAGTTCGTCGTTGTCGCCGATTTTGGAATGCACGTATCTACAGAAGGATGCACTTGACCAGGCAGCAGTTGCGTCGCTTCTTCCGCTGTGAACGTCGAGCGCCGTGTGCGCGTCGTCTCTGCGAGCGATCGCCTTGTACTTCCGTTGCGCACGAGAAATGTCGCTGAAAATGCATATTTCACATTTAACAAATATATCAGCGCAATTAGATTAAAATGATTATATTAAAAGCCAAATATAAAACTCACTCTGCGGAAGGTTAATCTTCTCAAGGCTGGCTGCGCTCGGCGGCGTCACAGCAACCTGCGGACTCTCCACCTGAATCGGCGATGACGACGCAGGAGTCGTAGATCGCAACGTCTGTGTCGTCGTCATAGGATCGCCACCAACCGAGGTCGGTCGCTCTGTCGGAGAATTGAGTCTCGCCGCTCGTCGCTCCTCCATCCTCTGATACGCTTGCCGCTGGCTTGGAACTGGCACCGCTTTTATGTTGCTTGTCACCGGACTCATGTTCGTATGCACTTGCACCTGGAAACATGCAAATATTCCATACCAATGGTCACAGCAAAGCACACACAAGGAAAATGCAATAAGTTTATTTACCTGTTTCACAGGGCTCTGCTCTTGACGTGGTGGAAGGAACGTGAAATCATTGCTGTCTTGCATTACAGTCGGTGCGCTCGGTGGAAGAACGCGTCGAGCGCTACGCGGTGATTCAGGAATCGAGCCAATTCGGCGGTTGGCCGTCGGACTCTCAAGGTGTGAGGAACGACGTGGCACTGGTAAAGCAGAAGATCCCGATGAGACTCGTCTAAAGATTAATAAATAATACGTTTAAGCTTAAATTTAAGAATATATTAGAGGATGCAAATATTTTAAAATGTGAATATTTAAATTTAAAATAATTTTGAATGCATTTTTTCCTCCATGAATACTCTAATGCTATATTTAAATATTGAATTCAGAATTGACCAAAAAATAATATTCCGTACAAATTCTGTTCACAGACAATCAATAACAGTAAAAAAAAACAATACATTTTTTCAAACATAAAATATCTCAAACCTTGATGCTATCGGCGATCTCGGTGAAGTTCCTTCCAATATCCTCTTCGACGGGCTCGGCATTAGCGGTTTGATTAAGAACGGATGAACAAAGAAATCCGCTGAATTTCCAAGATAAAAACAAATTCTCTCTCTCTCTCAAAAAAACCAACCAAATGATATTCGATCTTTCGCATTTCTCTTCAACAATTTCAGCAACAAATCTCTCAACGTTTCTGAGCACCATTCCGGTATGTTCGGTCGCAGATTCGGGTTCTTCTCATAATATGTTTTGAGATGTTGCGGCGTCTGCGCAGTGTATGGTGCTCTTCCCGTTAAACATTGATACAGAATCGTTCCTATTGACCAAAGATCCGCTTTTGCATTATATTGCATTGATAGGATTACCTAGAAAAATATTTGACGATATATAATTTCATTATAAACTGGGAGCCGTATTTAACGAGAAAATTCGAATTTTAAAGATTACGCCATGACGTTTTATTTACAGAAATTTAATAGACTATATAATATAAATTACAGATATTTTAGAAAATAGTGTGGATAACTAACATTTCAAGGATTTTAAGGAAAAAATTTAAAGGATATTAACATTTTAAAGACTCAGGACGGTAAATTTTCATTTGCAGATTAAGTTTTATTTTATTTTTTTAAAATTTACTTATAGCATTTATTAAAATTGTTTCTACCGCAGCACCGAAGCTTTCAGCGGCAAGTCAATTAGAAACACAATAAATTCTGTTTATAATCTTCTCGCCGCTCAGCGGTTCGTGGCAGTAACAATCTTGATACTTTTCATAAAAATTTAATTAAAAATTTTTATAAATGCGTCATTCAACAATTTCAATAACTTTTTGATAAGTTTTTTTTCGTTGTCCAACTTTAAGCAACTTTTAGTATCACAAAATGTTTCCTTCATCCCAATTCTCCCATAAAACTACCAGCTCACAGTCAATATTAAACCAAACATACCTCCGGAGCCATGTACATCGGAGAACCACACAGCGTAGCCGCCATCACTCCATCATTCAAAAACCGCGCAAATCCAAAGTCAGCAAGCTTTATCGTAATATCCGTATATTGCGGATCTTTTTGATCGGTCGGCGAGCAAAGCAAAATATTCTGCGGTTTCAAGTCTCGATGCACTATATCCAACTTGTTCATCGCTTCCAACGCTCGTGCTAAAAAATTTGCTCGTCCCCTCGCTCTCAATTTCAAATCATCATACCAATTTGCACAACAAAGTGCTTTATCACACATTCCCGCAACGTCTTCTTCTCTTGCAAATAATCCGCCAAGTCTCCATGATTGCAAAACTCCATCACCAGGAATACATGCGTCTGCGTTTCGCGGCATTTGAGAAGAGTCACCAGATTCTCATGTTTCAGGCTACTAAGCTCCTGCAAAAAAACACACACCAATAAATAAACAAACTCCAAATAAAGGAGGCAAACTTTTAAGATTTTAATCTCCTTGGTCAACAAGTCCTTCGATTTGCTTATGTTCTTCTTCGATATCGCTTTTATGGCAACCGGAATCTCAGGCTTCTGCAAATAAAATGCCTTTAATATTTGAAAATTTCCCTTCATAATTTCAATAATCATTGATCCCTGTGGTGTCTATCAGCAATTCTCTCAGATTGAGTTTCAAGCCGAATAGACATCAGTCACGACAACTGCCACAATTCAAACTCTGTTTACACTCGAGAATTTATCAAAAATGTTCAAAATATTGAAGTCTCAATTACTGGTTGACTCGTGTTCATCAAGAGTTCTCTTGTCGGAAATGTGCGGTTCATTGAGTATTGATTTAGATTGATTAATTGACATTTATAAGAGAGATTCAAATGAGATGATTTTTATCATGCAAGCTATAAATACTTTTATCGTGAGATAAAAGCCAACTTCAATAGATTATATTTTTCCAAATACTTAGGATACTTAGGATTGTTGATAATTAATAAATTTGTGGTAATTTCATGATATCCGTGTGTGGCTAATATAGACTATCTAATCTTAACAACAAAAGACTATCAATGCATATATTGTTTGAAAAAATTATTTAATTACCGCATTCCCTCACATTATTATTAGTATCCCATTCAAAATTAAGAAATCTTGTTTCCTATATTTCGTAATTCGATACTCAATTGCTTATTTATTTACTCGCAAATGCGCATTCCAAAAACATATGACAACACACAAATATTCGTTCAAAATATTCACAATAATTGCCAAACAACTTAAACGTCTACATTGAGCTGGACTACATACATCACATCAACTCAATGACTCATTTGTATCGGCTCATTCGCGCATAAAATAGTGCATAATGGGACATGCTCAATTATATTACACTACTATTTCCAATCATCTAATTACTTTTCCATAGCAAATCCGTTATTATTGATTAATATTCTAAATATAAGTTGTTTTAATGGCATTTTATAAAATATGAATAAGCCTAATCCATGAAACCATTGGAAACAGAATTTTTTCGCTAATATTTCATAAATAAAGACTCATTAATCAGAAAATTTAGTATTAAAGGATAAATATTAAAAAAAAACATACAGGGGATTAATAAGAAATTGATTTTCTGAATAAATTATTCACATAAATCCCGTAAGATTCACCGAAGACGCAAATTGAAATAGTATGTATTGATATAGAAGTTATCCAGCAATTAGTTGCGCCAGGCAATTATTTACTACATTTTACAACTCTTAATCATATATTATTATGCTCCAATAAAGTCTCAATCACATCATAAAAGTGTGCTCGATTGTCAAGCGACAATTGGACAGAATGAGCTCCTCAAGGTTGGAAAGATAAAAAAACAAGGAGGAAATCAAGATGGAAATAGATGATCAAGTGTCTCAAATAATGTGTATGAAAAGTTCACTTCCAGAAAGTCGAGAAAACTAAATGAAATTCTGGAAAAGAAGTCGTGATTATTGAATAGAGTTGCACCGAGCTTCCGCACTAATGGAATGAAGCGTAATTCATATATCTTTTTAGCTGCGTCAGACAATATCACAAAAATATTTTAAGAATTTCATAAATTCTTATTGTGCTCATGAAAATCTCAAATGTTATGGTCGAAATAATTAGAAGAAAATGTTAAAAAATACGTGTAGGTAGAGTGATGTTAGCCGTCATACTCCTCCATACAATTATCATATATATATATATATATTTTTTTTTAAATAATTTTCAGAATTCCAATAAATAATAAATTATTATAGTCCAAATTTCAATATGAATATTTAATGAGAAAATTTAAGTAAATATGGAAAATACGATATACGAATTTCGTAAAGTATACATTTAATAAAAAGATTGAAGCGCAGTCTTAAGAATTGTCTGAATTCTATAATTGTTCCTGTGTAAGTTTTAAATTATATAGGCAGTTTTAAAAAATATACACTTTTAAACGTTCAAAAATATTTCAAAATAGTCAAGCAAAATAATAAAATCGAGACGTAAGGTTCTTGAGTGTCTATTATTCAATATATTGAAGACTGTATGAATTGTAAATGGGTAAAAAAAGAGGTAGAAAAAAGATATAAATTCAAATCCAATAATTATTATAGAACACGATAGTTTTGAGTCAAAAGTAAAATTTAAACCATGTTAAATTAAACTGGAACGAAATGGGAACCACTCGCAGGGCCGACGGCATTAATTCACTAATCAATTGCTAATAATAAATATTCAATGAACAAAAATAGCACTCTAATGATTAAAACAAATCAGAACGTCATCTGCAATTGGAAGTTTACAGTATTTGAGAATATAAAATTGCAAGTATTAATAGCATTTCTTCAAACTTTCTATTATTTATGTGAGATACTAAAGGAAAAATTATGAAAATTCTCAAAAAACGTCTTGCCCTTGGAATTTTTATTGCTTTATAAAATGGTTAAGAAAGATCAGTTCAATTACTCGAATTATTTCCTCTCCCAGGTATCATAAACTCAAAAACAAATAAAAAAACTCAGGTGAAAATAATACAAATACAATGAATTTCAGATGAATATGTTAATAATTCCATAAACACCAATAAATCATATTTATAAAAAACGATTCTTCATATCAATAAATGTACAATGATCATTCATTCAAAATCCTAAAACGAAATATTATAATTGGAGCTCTATCTATAAAACATCGAGGAAAGTGCGTTCAATTTGATTTTAAATTAAATTGAAGTGGCTTTAAGTATTCTCGTTAAATATATTGGAAGATGACTTCACTTAAAACTTAAACTGTATTATTAATTGACGATAACTTTACAAACTGAAATAAATCAAGAATTGAATCATAACAAATTTTAATATAAAAAGGTGATTCCGATACAGTTTGTTTATAATTCAAGACAAAATTCAAAACAATGACTTATTTTATCGAAAGAAAAACGTAACGGAAAAGTTCCCTGTAAATAACTTTTATTTTCAACTAGCATCATTATAATTAAATGATTCACCGCTAATGCTATATTCTATAATCGTCTTATTTTATAAGAATCCATTTAATAGTATTATTTATATTCAAAACAGACATATTTTGTTTTAAAAAAGATAGATATATCCTGTTTCAGAACCAATCTCATTCGATAAGTGAGGCTAAATCCCATTTTATATGATTTATCCTACAAAAATTTGAATAATCTAATTGCACACAATTATAGAAAATTTTTACTAGTCCCCGTGAAAACTACAGAATAAAGCCGGTGCCAAAATTGCAAGAGATAATTATTTATCCATCATAAAACCGACAAAAATGATTTTAAAAAATATCATCAAAACTGTCAAATTAAGCACAAAAAAAACTTAGCGCTTAAATATTCGTAGCGTTGTAAGTTCGTAAATCGAAAAATTCATCATGCTAGAGTAATTATAAAATTAGTGAGTTTAATTTTAATCGGGGGTAAAATTAATATTTAAACGTTTGTTTGGTTGTAGTGTTTTCATTAAATTCAACTTATTCTAAATTTTTTATATGCTAATTTACAAAAAAATGGGTAGAGACAGAACCTCAGAAACGTCTTTTAAATCCAAAATAAGGCTTTTTTTTAATTCGTATATTTTACGTTAAAAATAGTTTTTAACTTGCACGTAAAATTACCCACCACTGCTCAACCTCATGCACAAATAGAAGAAGAATTGGAGTTCTAGAAGGAAAAATGGCTTGTTCTACATTGGCAAGAAAGAGCCGTTCGGAAAGGAGTTAGCTTCTCCGCTGGAGAACACCAAAGTTAAGTAAGTATAGTTATCTTGAACGAAAAATTAATAAAATACGTTTAATAATTCAAAATAGTAATTTTCATTTAGGGTGCTAAAAATTTATGCATCACAACAAAATATGATAGTACTAATGAATTAACCGATGACTCTTGTCATTAAATTATTTTAATTATCTACATTTTGGCTCCAAATATAGTTTTTAAGCTGAAAGAACAGACAATAGCTCAAATAATGCTTTTGAAAGTAACTTAGTATGAACCATGTCATATTAGAAATTTTTAATTTTTATTTGGCGGTAATTTTATATTCTATAGTTGCTTTAACACTTAAAAATGCCATTTAAATTTGTGTACGATTCAGGCTAGAATTATAACGCAATTATGCGTAAAATTGGTTTTAATCATTAAAAGACATTTTCATCATGACTATTTCAATTAAAGAAATAGGAATAAAGTAGAATGAAAGTTAATCAAACTCAATTTATGGTTTAAGAGCCCATAGACAATCAATCACACTTTCCCTTTTTGCTATCACCAATAAAAACACTGAATTATATAAAAATATTCTGTGAACAAAACCATAAAATCAATACTCAATCACCTGAACAATTATTACACACAAAAAACAACCAGTTCTAGTACAAAAATCAATAAAAATAGGTAAAATTTTCTTTAAAAAATACTCACATTAGCGTAACGGCCTTTAAAAACGACGGCAAAAGCGCCATGACCAAGCAATTGTTTCTGATCATACTCGAAACCGTCGATTTGCTCCATTCGTTTACTTCATCGGTAATTTGGACAAAAAAATTCTGAAATTAAACAAATTTCGGCAACAGTTGTAAAACGTGTAAACGAAAAAAAACGGAAAAAGCTTCAGAATGTAAAAAAAAACAAATATAATCTCATCGATTGTTGGGGTGTCTTCAGAAGAAAATATATCGACGACGGCTCTATTCTGTCTCTCTAGTCGGAGTAGGAGGACATAGTCTTGTGGGTGTTGTTGGTAGCATTGCCTCATCACACTCTCTTTTTCTCTCAGCTGGGGTCTATTTGTGTTGTTTGTCGTATGATATTGGAAATATCGATGGAAACGAGGCAACGAGTTTGTCGTCTCGCATACTGGCCAACCCCAATTCGAGCATACTTTTTTTCATGAGAGCTGCTGCATGATGAACATCTCGACCTTGGCTCGCCGAGCTGGGGGAGGCCAATGGATGAAGTGGTTTCTGTTGTAAGAATAGATCTGAAAATTATTTGACGTCACTCTTTGTGTTTATCGTTATTCTGAATAAATTAAATTAACTGAAAATTCAACAAGCCGTTCTTTCTAAACTTCGATTAATCCTGTTATTATATTCTTCATTTTAAAGAATCATACTATTATTATCATAAAAATAAGTTTAAACATTGTGATTTTAAGTAATTCAGTCTCTTAATGAGTATGATCTTTCCAATCTAGTATTCTAGAAAGGTAAACTTCTTCTAAACTTCAATCAACTTCGGACGGCACTGTTTCTCTCATACCTATTTATCTAATCTGACACATAAATCTTTCATTATCAAACATCAAATGTACCCAGAAATATGAATATTGTCACATAATAACATAGTTCAACAAAAAATGTTATAATTTATTATAGTCTGTTCAACGAGCATTCGTTTCATGGAAACTATAATAATACTCATTTTTATTTTTAATAGTTTTGAATTTTGATTACGGATGCCGGGTTTTGGATTATTAAATTGTAAATTTTCCAATAATCCGATCAAATTTTGCGTTATTTCTCACTTAAAACATTCAAAATAATGTTTTTCGAACCTAAAAATGTATTACGAACTCTGGATTCTAAGTTTTTCCATTCGATTTCGACTTCTTGAGTCAGTTACCCAATTTCACTCGGAATTCCGTAACTTCTTGAAAAGACTTCTTTTATAATATAAAAAAAAAAAAATTTCACCGAAACCACGATTATAAAACCTCCTTTGAGCACCTGTTCTTTTAAATTTAGTAGAATGTTCGATGATTTTTTATTTATATTATGATCTTTGTCACGCTAACCTGTCTATTTAGAGAATAAAAATGTATGGTCTCGTTTGGACCTGGGAACGTTGCTATTTTTCTTTTCAATCTCATCAATTTTATTAAGCTTTTTTAAGTGCCGGCAAGGAGTGATGAGATTGTAGAGAAAAATCTGAATTGTGGTAATAACGTGGCACACATTTTCTAATAATTTTTCTTAGCCAAAAAGGCATGATATCCATACAATTACAATATATTATTAAGGAATGTCAATTAGGTCAGATAGGTTATATATATTTTACTTTACAATAATTGCTTGTGCTACTCAATTACTAGTGTTGCTACCACGCCACATGGAGCGTTTAAACTGAAAGCTCAAAAAAAAAACAACACACAAATATAGTGATGCGGTAGGATAAGTGATGTCCTATATAGTTTAGAATGTTCCTGACAAGTTTACATGAACAGTATTCTGAAGATAACACGTGTAAGCTTATAATAAACACTTGAATATTGAAAAATTATTGTTTTAATTTGGCGAGAAACTTCATTTAAACATAACATACAATAAAAAACTACAGTCCAGAGGCCGTATGCAAGAACGTATTATCGTGGTGTAGGTTAATGAAAAATCATGGTTAAAGGAGCATTCCAAATTATAAACTGGTCTCGCTTGGATTCATTTCGATTTAATTTCCAAATTGTTTATTATTTCGCTTTTTTTCATATTATTATAATTATATTAATGTAACAACCACTTTATTAAGATAAAACAATATAAAACTAAAAATTCGAAATAATTTTATAAAAAATTGGAAATTAAATCGAAATGACCCCAAGCGAGACCATTTTATTATTTGGAATGTTCCTTTAACCGTGATTTTTCATTAACCTACACCACGACAATAGTCTTTATCAAAATGAGTTTACTTTCTTTTCTCTCTTGTTTATAATTATCTGGGACCGGACAGCCGTTTGGTGGTGCTACAAGAAAAATTTTGACACAAGCTATATATCATCGTTTCGTACTATAACTTAACCAAGAAACTTTCTATTAAGAACCTATTTAAAAAAAATCGATAAAATTTAATTTAAAAAATTGAATATAAGGACCGTAAATTCTCGTCGAGACCATTGTCAATCATCCACGACATATTGCGTAGCACGCTTTGCATGGACCTAAACAATATTTTTCAAGTACTTTCCAAATAAATTTTATTAAATAACAAAACAAAAATATGAGATGAATTCCTAACTAACAATGTTGATCCGTAATTGACTTAGTCTTAACTAGTTTCAAAAATAATGAATCCAATTAAACACCAAAATTCGTCTATTAAATCTCAATTAAGACAATTACAATCCAATAACTTGTCAAATTCACAGTTTGAGACAATGATGGATTGAGGTTAGTCAGACGAATCTCAAGCCCATGAAAATGATTGATGAATTCTGTTTCAAACACAATTCTCGTTTAGTACAATATTTCAATTACAAATAACACCTTTTTCATGAAATTGATATATTCTCAAAAATAAATAAATAAATTACGAGTTCTCACATTCTCAATCGAATCATAATAAATCAATCATAATTATATAGCTGCTCACTCGCATTAATTATCGTTGAATATGTCATTATTTCGCAACAAAATGCGCTATATTAAGGATAAAACGAATATAAACAGGTTATACTCTTATTAATAACCATGAAAGTTGCTCATAATATCATTTTAAGCTATCAGAACAATAGAAGAACTGGGAAAAATTGTGGCAAAAGATGTTAAAGCATGCATAAAAGAGCAACAAAGGGCGTTGTGAAATATTTTCTAATAAATATTATATATAGCAGAAAATAATAAAAGAGCATACATGTTCATTCATTTAGATAATTAGGTGTGTCGATTGCTCGATGGCAGACGTCGCCAAAATGGTTGAAACAATACAAATATACTTGATTAGATGTAGTTATAGTCAATGAAAAGACTATAACATCTACATTATATTCTTTTATATCCAAGTCATATCAAACGGGAAAAAAGAGTCCATACAAGTGAGATTCATTGATAATGTGTCTTTATACAATTCCTGCGAACTCTACTATACAAAAATAATTATTCCTCAAAGCTCTGAGCAAATTCATTTGTTTGTTTCAGATGATAAAATTCTCAAATTATTTTTCTGACGCTTTCAAGATATGAATATTCCTAATCTACTTTTCTAGTGCGCAGAATAAGGAAAAGATAAAGAAACGAAAAAAAAACAAAAATATATAACAGGTACAAAATAAACCCATCGAACACTAAAACGCAATTGATTCCTGCCTACTAACGATCGCTATATCCATTGATGATTATCAATTGGCGGCTCTTTGTGCCAATTATCATCGATCGAGTTATTTATCAACGAATGTTTGCTTTTTACACTAAATTCCATTCATCAGTTCGCAGCTCTACTCTCACTTTAGCGTAATTGTTTTTGTGCGATGAGTATGAGTAGCCAGGTGAGCCAAAAATATAATTAGAAGTGTTTTGATGTGACGAAATCTATCTAGTATGAATAAATATTTAAAAAAATATATAGTCGCCGGAAAACATAAGACTTTCCGTGCAGCATTGGTGCTTAAAACTAATATTTAAATAAAGAAAATCTAATTTTTAATGGATTAATTAATTCAATCTCGAAGCTGCAGGCACGCCAAATGAATTATCCAAAACATGATCTCAGAAGAGTCACTTAAATTTAAAATTTCGTATAAATTTAATGTGACAGTGGTATTTAAAGGAAATCCTGTAAAGTTTACGTTAAAATTAGTTTTTAACTATCACTTAGTTTTTAATAAACATCATATATTTAAAATGGAATGTTATTAAATCTAGGAAAAAGCGGAATTTGCTGGTGTCGGAAAATAAAATGCATTTCCGCAAAAAAATCACGGATTATTACACTATCTCATTTTAAATGTATATTCTTTATCATAATATTAAATTAAAAACTATTCTCCTTTTCAGAGATCGGTGCCTAATGGAAGAGGAAAAAAATTAGGATGGAATGAGGTTCTCGTTTGGACGGTCATTCTTTTTTTTACGAAATTATGGACAGTAGACATTTAAGAGCAATTGACGAAAAAGTTGTTTGTGGTCATGTTTGTGGCCGTGTGGCCGTCCATCATTTTCTTTTTATTTATTGCTCTTCCATTAGGCACCGATCTCGTGTACAAGCGACGACTCGTCAATAATTGCTTGATCAATTTTTTTGCATAAAAACAATGTTTCCTACCATTTACGTATAAAATTAAATAAATATTAATACCTAAAAATAATTAGCGATTAATGTGAAAGCAACGCATGAAGATATTCGCATTATTTATTGAACAATACGTGTACAAGACACGTGAGAAAAAGAATAGGAAAAATATCACACAACAAGTGAGACTGTAAAACTTTGACATTAAAAAATTAAAATTAAATAGTTCAGAAAGGAGAGAAATAATGGGAAAACATAGAAGATATAAAAGGGGATCAGGGAAACCTTAAAACAATAAAAATTACCCGTTTAAATGGGAATCTGAGGAAATTATAATAATAAATATGCCAGAGGAAGGATAATTTTGAACTAAAACTAGTATACATATTATCAAAATATAAGAAATTGACAATTCAAATTTTATTTTCATAAAAAATAAATGTAATAAATCTGACGTGATCTAGAAATTTTGAAGAAATATAATGAAAAACAGAGAAATTGTTAATATAAATTGAATATTTGTTTCATGATCCCTTTGAGACCATTGAAAATAATTCAAAAATGTTGAAAATTAATTTTTAATTTCTTATATTTTGATATTTTAAATTTTAGAGATCGGTGTCTAATGGAAGAGCAAAAAAATAAGAAAAATGATAGTCTCGGATGGACGGACAGACGTCCACAAACGACTTTTACGTCTATTCCTCTTCAATGTGGACGGAAAAGGAGATCGAGCGAATCATGTACCGAAGATGGAATAATGATTGATGGGAGAAGACTGGAACGACGATGTCGTGCTCATTGGAAAAAGGTGCAACGAAATCGAGGATCGTCTGAATCTTCTCGTGGAGGAAAACAGCCTTTGCGGCTTGGAGATCAACACAGGCAAAACCACCATTCTCCACAACGACTACGCCCCTTCGACTCCAATCAGGTGCCAGGGTGAAATTTGACGACGAAATAAAACGTAGGATCAAGTCTGCTTGGACAGCGTTCTCGAAATGCAAACCACTGCTCCCTATGCTCGACAGCGACAGGAAAAAGAAGCTGATTTTTCAGAATGTGCTCCCCGCCATGCTATATGGCTCCGAAACATGGACTCCCACCCGCCCACGCGCCGCCCACGCTCAGCGATCGAGAGGGCGACCCAAGGACAGGTGGGACAAGCGGGTCAAGGAGCGGGTTGCCGAATTTGTGGGCCATGAATCAAGGACATCGAGATCCGGAAGAAGAAGAAGAAGATTGGGAATGCTCCAGAAGAAAACGACGTGGTCTACGTTGGCGAGATGCAGTCGTTCGAGATGGAGGGAGATAGTTTGCAACCGCTTATGCGGTTGATTCGAACTCCAAAGTAGTAAGTAAGAATCATTTTTGAGACAACACATATTGATGAGAGATGAGAAGATGACCGTCCAAACGAGTACCTCAGTTCATCCGAATTTTTCCTCTTCCATTAGGAATCGATCTCTGAAAAGGACAATAATATAATTTACAAATAAGAGCAACAAAACAAATTAGGTAGAATATTTTATGTAATTTTCTTGTAATCTGAATGAAATTCTCTATCAGGTATGCTAGACGTCCTAATTAATTAATGTATTGAAGTTCGAGGAAGAATTTGAAATGAGAATGGTGTAATATTCCGTAATTTATTGCGGAAATGCAATTTATTTTACGTCGGGAGCAGTTTCCACTTTTCCTAGATTTAATAGCATTCATAAAATATGTGAAAATCGTAATTTTCATTTAGCGTGTGCAGGGGCTTACACGTGTTCGAAAAAAAAACACATATTCCAAATGGCTTATAAATGTTTATGATAATTCAGAGTTAAAGCAAAATAACAAAAAAAGCGAGATAACTTCCTTGACAGTCTAACATACGATGATCCAAAGCGTTGACCAAAGAAAACAGAATCAATATTTAAATGAAAGAACAAGTTTTTTTCAAAACTCTAGTCATGATTTAATTGACCTTATCAATCATATGATCAAACAATACTAAAGATCGTTTAGAAAAGAAGCATTATAGAGCAATATTCCAAGTTGTTTTGAGTCATAAAATATTACGAGATAAGCCTGAGTCGTAAAATCCAGCCAAAGCACTAACATTTTCATGCTTTTCGTGTTAAACAACGATTATAAAAGAATATAGAAATGTGTTTTCAGGTCGATTGGACCGACCATTTGTCCTTGAAAACTTGGTTCCACCATTATCTCCATCAATTTTCATTTTCAGAGTCGCTTCATTGTTTAAGTGACCTCTAAATGATGTAGTAATATGGAACGGAACGCTTCTAATCGATTGATTAGTTAGAAATAATCTTTTATCTTTCATTGAATGAAGCGAAGCTCAGAGGTCATTCCAATGATTGATTGGCAAAAAAACGAAGCTCTCAGCAAATTGTTTACCTACTTATTAAAAGAACAATCATTAGGTAGGTATAAATAGAAAAACAACACAGATGAATTGTAACAAGCTGGAAGGAACGTTAAATGCAATTGAAAGTGGTCGAAATCAATGTTTTTTTGAGGACTAATCATGTGAGAAAAGATGATTAAACACTTTGAAACTATAACAGTTCGAAAATAAATGTTTCGGAAATAATCAAGTATTCGACAATATTTGCCTATAAAACAATTGCAAATATTATTTATTTTTGTTTATTCAACAGTGATAATCATTTAAATGATAAAAGAGAACGAATTGAATTGTTCTAAAGGAATTTTATTGATTTTCGGACTATTTTAGCTTAAAAGCTCTTCGATCTCTTTAAAGGAGTGTATGTTAATTATTGTCACCGTATCAAATTGATGGGAAAAATGGTTTTTTTGGTCTTGTTAGGAGCAAAGAGTCACTGTTATCAATTTACCTAATTTTTAAAATTAGTTCGCTTATCCTTTTCCAATTATCGAACCGAAAAACCATTCAATAACTCGGGGAATACTACTATTATTATTAAATTAACATTTATTAAGCAAACTGAAATGCGCGCCAAATAAATTCGCAGATGGTGTAATATTACGTGATTTATGTGGAAATGCATTTTACTTCACGACGGGAGCATTTACGTACTTTCAATTACTCATTTAAAAACTTTTATTTTACCCAATGTTTAATCATTACTAACAGAAACATTAGTTGCAATGTTGTATGGTATGCTTTGAAGAGTTCCTCGGCGTTCTGCAATTAGTAAGTATTCGACAACGAAAACGACGGAATATGAGCTAAAACTGAAAAATAATTAAAAAAAGATGATATCTCGAAAATGTATTGGCACACCTCTGCCACAAAACCATGCAGCATTGCAGCAGACAGTGCCGCAATTGCAAAAACGAATCCTCCTACTTTATTATTATTATTTTTTTCAATATTTGATTTATTTATTGTTTTTTAACCAAAACGTTACTTTAAAGGTTATATCTTGTTACGAATAATATAATATGTATAATAGTTTTGTTTATACTCATTGAATTCTTTTATAATACATGTTATCTTGAAAAATTTAAAAAATCCAATTCCTCCTTCTCTGCTCTGTCTATTAAAATTACTTAAAATAGTATAAACAATTTTTGAACGAGCTAAAAGAATTTTTTAAAATTTTCAAGATAACATGTATTATAAAAGAATTCAATGAGTATAAACAAAACTATTATACATATTATATTATTCGTAACAAGATATAACCTTTAAAGTAACGTTTTGGTTAAAAAACAATAAATAAATCAAATATTGAAAAAAATAATAATGGATGCGTTTTTGCAATTGCGGCAATGTCTGCTGCAATGCTGCATGTTTTTTCGGCAGAGGTGTGTATTGGTTTATTGTTACAGAAAAGGATTTAAAAAAATCTTCATTTTCTACTCTATCTATTCGCATTACTTAAAATAGTGCAAATAATTTTTTAAAAAATCTATAAGAATTTTTAAATTTTTGAAGGAAAAGTGCTATTGGTGCGCGATCGTTTGTAATTTTCGCTTACTTCGTGGCAGTGAAGTGCAATTTCATTATAAAAATTCAATATAAAACTATATAAATATAGTCGTCGCCAAGATTACCACGGCAAAATGTGGCGAACTTTTTCAATATTATTTTTTCATTTAATTTTTATGATTATTTTTCTTTTTTATTCTCGTTCTATACTGTTATTGTTTGAATAAATTGAAGAATATGTTTTATATGTTGTTTCAATCGTGGAATAAACGTGGAAATTAATAAAAATCATAAAAATTAAATGAAAAAATAATATTTAACAAAGTCTTTACGCTACTTTTCTTCTTTTTTATTATGTATTAGTGTGCTAACGCACACATTGAGTTACGTGAACTATTAGGGAAAAACTATTAAACTATTGAGATTTTTACATACATGATAAAGTTGGCGACTCAGAAAATATGATCTTTTGCAAATTTTGGTAAGAAGCGAATACTTTTAGTTTAATATTGGTTAAAAAAAGTTACGTGTTAAGTTATATTAAAATAATACGTGTACATTAGTAATAAACGTTTAAACATTGAAAAAATATTCATTTCGATTTGGCGTGCATGTGTTATATTTATTTTTAAAGCTCTTGAACAGCTCTATCATAATATATCTTAAAATTTTTAATTGGTCTTTTATTTAAAAATGTTTCAACTTGTAAAAGAAACATGGAAAATCCAAAATTCGTGTTGTTTTACGCCAATACTGGAAACAAGGCTTCAACGACGGCGACACTGATCTCGAGGACAAGACACATTCAGGTTGACCTACGACATTAGATTCTGAAGCAATCCGTGAAGATGTTAAGACTAATCCATCTACAAGTACTCGCAGATTGTCGGCCGAGCTTGATATTCCTCAAACATAAGTTGTACGACATCTTCACGCCCTTGGGAAAGTCAATAGAAGCTGCGGAGAAGTGCCTCATGCATTGACTGAAACGAATCACCCAAGTATCCATTTTTCGGAGTCATAGACCGAGGCTTTTCAAGGGTATTTATTATCATTCCCCACCCTTTTTCCAATATGGGACATCACTTTCTATTGTGTATGCTTTCGATTAAAGCTACAAATCAGTTAAAGAACATTATACGGAATTGGGTATGCTATTTAGGATTTTTATTTAATAAAAACCCATTTACACAGTACCAGCTAAAGTTTTTACATACGTTAGAGTCCATAAATTTCCAATAAAACAACTCCCATTTCACTCGCTTCCTAATTGCTACCAAGACAAACCCGAAACGCATAACAAATAAGGAAGACATTGATATCATTCATTCAGTATTAAATTAGCCAGTGTAAACTATACGAACATGATATGCATTGACCCGGTTCGTTTCGGTATTTCAAGCAACCTTCATCTTCCCCTCCCAACGATCTCCTGCTGATGATTCTGTTGTTTATTTATTGATATTTGTACAAATGTCATCAACATCATCAACAAGTTGTCAACTGTTCGGACTTCATTGGGGTATTCTAGACACTAATTATTGTAATTGTTTCTAATTTGCAGCGAGTAGTTGGTCAATTTTTGCGTTGGGCTTTTCCACGGGTTGCTTGTTGCTAACAATGGCTTATTCAATTATATTTATTTGTTATAAGTTTTCAGCTTCAAAATCGGACGAGTTTAGAATTCGGGTAAGTTGAATGATTTTAATTGGCAAAAAGGTCACGTGACGCCATAATTGCCGCTTCAGTAGCATTTGCCCGCCAACTGGTATAATAAAATTATCTTAGGAAACGTGCTCAAATCTTTCTTTTTGGAAATATATTAATATCTTTGTATAGTCAAAGGAACGCGTAGTTAATTTGCCGTAAACAATGTTTTATTGAAAAGACATAACAATTTTCAAACACTCTTAAAACTCGAGAAATTGTTAGCTCCAGTGCATTTGGATAGTAAATAGTAAATTTTTAAAGTACAAAGCTCTGACTTATTAACCTTTATAAAAGCAGTAGGGATTGATGGCTGAATACTGTATCACTCCAAATTGAATGATTAGGTTGGGGGACTCAGAAGAGAGAAGCTCATTTTGCAAATTTACGTAAGAAATTTATGTTTTTAAATAGCGTAAGACGGGCTAGTAACAATGACGTGTCAAGTTATATGAAAAGAATTCTTGTAAATTAGTAATAAACGTTTAAATATTGAGAAATAGTCATTTCCATTTGACAAGCTGCATCTTCAATTTAACCTCATCCAGAATTTTTAATAATTTTTTTGTCTTAAAGTTAGTCAGTAAAATGGAGATGTCATTTAACGATATAAATTGGAAGCAATTAAAAAACAAACTTTGCGTTTCTCGGTTATTGCGTAAAATAAAATCCATTAGATGTTATCTGCCTACGTTGTGCATACAAGCGGATTATTAATTGTATTACTTTTAAATCGACTATGAATAAATGGTAAAAAGTAACTTTATTAATCAATTTTTAATGACTCTAGAATATACGAAATGGTTATGGATTTTAATAGCTTAAATTTAAAGTTAAAATTTTTTATCAGGAAAGTTATTTTAAAGAACAAAATTGTATTTTTTAATAATGCTGCTGAGCCTGTAACATTTAATCATATATTTTTATATTAAATGATTTGCTTGACTTAAAATAGTCAAGATAAAATTTAAAAAAAACAAAATTTTTTTGGAAGAAACTTAGCACGCCAAATGAAAATGATAATTTTACAAATTTTAAACGTCTTTTATTAAAAGCCACGTATAATTTAAAAAATAATTTTTACAACAACACTTCGATTGAAACTGTAAGTTTTCTAAAATTTGAATGATTCTTAAAAGTTCATAAGTGTTCATTTCCGAATAACTTTCAAGTAAATTTTTATCGAAATCTTCTAAAATACACAAGTACCCGCTTGTCTGATCGAAAAACTATATCAGAGAATCTTTTCTAAGCTCAACAGTTAAATGGTTCCATTTGTCATGCCGCTATTTTAGAGTGCAGAAATTATTTCCTGTATTCTAGATTTCCACTATACACTAGCTGACAAAACTTTTGTCACAAATGTTTTTTCGGGTTTAACTTTTTTGTGACTTGACCAAATTGGCTGATTTTTTGATATGATAGATTCATATGGTTGTAGATTATTTTACAAATTCCCGCTTGTGATTACGATGATCCGTTTTACAGTGACAAGCGTTTATCGTAAAACGCGTAGATCAAAGATATTACGCACTTTTCTTGCACTGCATTTTTTAATAATTTTTAAAGTTCAATTATATTTTTTTCATAATTTATTGAAAATAGAAGTAATTGGCAACATTTTAGAGATGACTCCACGTAAAGAAACTCCAATTGCCACCCGGCAATCTGTTATCAATATGAGGGAAAACGGAATGCGTGGTACCGAAATTGCCATGGTAATTTAAACCAAATTTTGCTACTATAACATTTTAAACACTGATTCACATAAAATATCAAAAAATCAGCCAATTTGGTCAAGTCACAAAAAAGTTAAACCCGAAAAAACATTTTTGACAAAACTTTTGTCCGCTAGTGTATGTACATAACTATCTATCTGCCTATTTTACTATTTAAATCACTTAAGCTTAAATTATTTTTCTGAGCTTCTGATTTTATCAATTAATTTGGCTTGGCTAGTAATACGTCATTAAGCCAAATGAATAAAATGAATTAGCAAAAACAAGACTTTAGAAGTGTAGCGTAAAAATTATAGTGTCATGGATTTTTTAGGGTTAACCTGTAAAAATTGAATAAAAATCAGAGGTGGTATGCAAGAACGTATTTATCCGTTAACTGGTGATGGAAAATCATTGATTCATTGCCCTTTACAGTAAATTTTTATATATTTTACATTCTGTTTTTTATTAAAATATAATTTCTTACATACAGTTACTTAAATTTTCTTATAAAAGTACTTTAACAAAAATTTTCCATCGCCATTTAACAGATAAATGTATTCTTGCATATGGGCTCAGTTTTAAATTCCGCGTAGAAATGAATAAAATGCTTACAAATATTGCATAATTGTCATTTTTAGTTGGCGCGTGATTAAACTCCGTAAAATTGACATTGGCGTGTTAAAGATATCAGTGGCCGATTGTAAGAAAGGATTTATCTGTAAAAGGGTGATGGAAAATCATTGATTAATTAAATTTTCCAAAAAAATAAATAAATTTTTAATTAATGTCGTGATTTAAATACGAATGCTTACACGCACTCACCCCAATTGATATGATAAATATGGTAGCTTAAGAAGCTAAAAGCCGAAATTTGAGAGCCTTTTTATAGTTTCGAGAGAATTTTAGACAAAGAGAATCATTTTTGTCAACATAAATCAGAAATATTCACGTGAGTCTTCATTAAACACGCACACGCCAAATGAAAATGGGAATTTTTCAATTTTGATACATTTATTATTAATTTCTACGTGTAAATTACAATCTACTTTTTACGTCACATTAGCAGGTGGGAACTAAACTATCAGGAAACATTAAGATCTACACAAAATATTATATTATAGCGAATTTATGAGCACACATTTTTAAGATTTCAGTTGGTGTGCACGCACACTAAATTGAAATGAACATTTGTCGAAATTTTAACGTGTATTACTAAATTTCACGTATTATTTTCATAAAACTTGAAACGTCTTTTTTACAAACCCGTCTTAAACTATCTAAAAACGTGCGCTTATTACCCAAATTTACAACATACGCATCTTTTTTGAGCCCCAACTTAACCCTTCAATTTGGTGTGCACACGTAAATATATATTCGAAAATCCTCATTTTACGTTTAACAGATAAATAATTTCTTGCGTACGGCCTCAGATCGATCCCTTACGTCGTCTATCTCGCTTCCTTACTTCTACTATCCAATAGAATCCCCGAAATATCCCCCCCCCCCCGCAATCAAAGTATATCTACACATCTCATATTTCAGAGCGAAGTTGCTCTTCCACCACGGGTTATCGGAAACAAGCACAATGCTTAATTAATTAAACACTTTGGAGCTGCAATGAATAATTCACAATGAAATCGTATAACAATTGTAATTCGATATGTTGTATATGGCAATTAGACTATTATTAAATATAGCCCTTAATAATTATCATTATACTGTTTCCATTGTTCTGTTTGCTTTATGATCATTTTTGTAATCGATTTATCAACAAAGAATCAGCTGTTTTTTTGTGTTTTTGATTTGATTTATGGTTACTTTAGTTATTATTTTTACTTGATTTTATATGCTAGCCGCTCTTTTTTTTGATTCTTGTGTTGTATTTCGTTATAACAACTGACGATTTGTTTGGTTTTATTTTTTGTGAGGTAATTAAATTATTTGGAACCGATCGTTTGTGCTAGTTTGTTTATGATTTCCAATTATTTTATTGATTTCTCTACACATTTTATCTCAAAAATGGCTCATAGAAATGCCTTTTCAACATAAACAATTGCGACGAACTTATTGAAATGTTATTTTTTGATTTAATTTTTATGATTATTATCAGGTCTAGAAATTAATTTTCGCGATTTTTAACGCATATTAAACTATAAAAATGGACAAACATAAACAAAACTTTTATTCAAAATAATTTCCGTCATTAATAACAACATTTTCCCAGTGTTTGGGCAACTTATGGATTCCATCATAATAGAATTTTTCTGGTTTGGCCGAAGTCCTTTCATCTAGCCATTTTTTGACGTCTTGATGATATCGAAAGCGCTGCTCCGCCAGACCATGAGCCATTGACCGGAAAAGATGATAATCCGACGGGGAAATGTCCGGAGAGTACGACGGGTGTATTCCATCATTAAAAATGGGATAAGACTTCCCATTTGAACTCTGTCAGCGTAGCCTTCATCGCCTGAGCAACATGCGGTCTTGCGTTGTCATGAAGCAACATCACCTTTTCGTGTCGACCCGCCCATTCTGCGATTTCATACCGCAACTGCACTAGTTGATGTTGATAGCGGTTCGCAGTGATTGTTTCGCCAGGTTGGAGCAGTTCAGAGTACATAATTCCTTGTTGGTCCCATCATATGTACAAAAAGACCTTCTTCCCGTGGATGTTGGGTTTTGCAGTCACACCGGGACTAACACACGATCTTCTTCGCTTCGGGTTGTCGTAGTACACCCACTTTTCATCGCCAGTTATGATGCGGTGTAAAAGAGACTTTCTTTGAAATCTGTCCAACAAGATTTGTGAAGTTGTTTTTCTCTGCTCTTTGTTGTGTTCTGAGAGGCATCCATTTTCCTTCCTTTTGAATCTTCCCCATTGCTTTCAACCGATGAGAAATTGATTTTTACGTGACGCCGAGAGATTCCGCGAGTTGCTCCTGTGTTTGAGCCAAATCTTCATCCAACAAAGCCTGAAGTTCTTCGTCTTCAAATTTTGTTGGCGGTCCTGATAGGTCTTTGTCGTTGACGTCAAAATCTCCCAATTTGAAACGCTGAAATCATTCTTGGCAGGTTCTTATGGATGGTGCAGCGTCGCCGTAAGCTTGGGCAAGCATTTGGTGCGCGTCAGTGGCTTTCTTCTTGAGTTGGAAAAGGAAAAGAAGAGCTTCCCGCAAATGACGTTTTCCTGGTAGAAAGAAGAACATATTTCGAACCCAAAATAATGATTTTTTATAAAGTACGCGAAGAAAGTTATATATAAGTAGAAAGATGATAATACAGAGAACATTATAACATAAAATTCGTTGCATAAAAATAATTTTAGTTTGACAAAACAAAAAAATGAGGAAATTATTTTCTAGACCTAATAAAATAACGTCACAATACGCGCAAAGTACATATTATCAAAATATAAGAAATTGGTAATACATTTTCAACATTTTAAATTTATTCTCAAATAGTATCAATGGAGGAAATATTCAATTTATGTTAATAATTTCTCTGTTTTTCATTATATTTCTTCAAAATTTCTACATCAAATCAGATTTATTACTTTTAATTTATATGAATATAAAATTGGAATTATCACCTTGATAATACCTGACAATAATAAACGAGAAATAGCTTAAAATATAAATTCTGCGTTTCAAAAAAACTTTACTTTGGTGTGCAATATTACTTATTGTGGTGTTCTAATCATTTCTGTTGTCAAAAATACCTCAATAACTCATCATTTCATAGTTTATTTCTATTTGTTTTTTCTCTTAACTATTTATTTACCACGCCAAAAATAAAAAACCAAAAATAAACCACAATCACTAAAAAAAATCCGTTTTGTAAATTTACCCACAAACCACCTCTTTCCCATGATCCTTTCCAACCAGCCATTAGACGGTGAAATCCGATACATTGTGGTGCCATTAATTGTCAGCTTAACCCCTCCACAATCGATTCGGCCCTTTTTTGGTTTGTTTCACAACAATAGCACACATTACTATTATTCTGTTGGTGATTATTAATTCTTTCTTGTACTTTGAATAAACACTTTTTTTGTGATTTGTTTGAAACCTGATTCCTATTGAATTGGGTGGCGACGACCAGGCAAACATTAACACATACGTACACAAAAACTCGACAAGTGTGCCATTCTGATTCTGTTCTAGTCATGGGTACTCGGCTTTTTTTATATTCTAGCATTCCTTATATTTAAGCGTCTAAGGATCGTTGGAAGAGTTTGCCGTCGCATTTTATTAGTTGTATTTGGTATAGTCTTTTGGTATAAATCTTGTAAATGTCAACAGTGAATGATTGGTAGAATTTATTTTCAGTTTCAGATTTCAGATAATTTTACGCAAAGTGAAAATGAAAATATTTAGACAAATTTTAATTCATTTTCACGTTTAACTTTAGAACTAACTTTTAGTCGATTTTGCAGAATTCTCTTTAATTTTTAGAGAATACTAGAATGAAATTGAATCTTGTGCAATATTTGAACGATTTTATTAATGTCAACGTGTTAGTTAGACAATAATTTTTACGTCAATTTTATAGGCTTTGCTTGAAACATCTTTGGCGATTTGAAGTATTAGAAAATATCAGATCTGAATGAGTTTTTCGAGCTCAATGAACTCTTTAGTGTGCTAGATTTAAATGATATCTCGGAGATTCTTTTTTACGGCGTGCATTTATTAAAATGAGAGTTTAAAATGAGAAACAATAGTTGAGATCTCCTACGAAATTCATTTAGATTTTAATATAGTTTAAGACAAATTTGCTAAAACTAAATTATTTCGAAAACAATGAAGGAAATATCAAAAATTTTACGTGTAAATTTGCTAATTTTAATTTGAGTAATTTTATATTGTTTACTTTACAATTTGAACACTGAAAATGCGCTCTTTTCTCAATTCAATTTTATAATATTATTTTATAAAAGTATTAAATCTGACGTGATCTAGAAATTTTGAAGAAATATAATGAAAAACAGAGAATTTATTCACGTAAATTGAATATTTGTTTCATTTTATCTATGAGACCATTGAAAATAATTCAAAAATGATCAAATAAAACCTTTCATATTCTTAGATTTTGATAATATAATAATTTATTTAACATATTCGAAGGGCTTTGACTGTCATTATTTAGGTATGTATCCGGAATGGGAGGGACCTCGTTTTTTGGAATTCCGGGCGGACGCGGGCGGAACAAATAAAAAACTTAAAAACCCGGGAACCGGGACCGGGACTTTACTTTTTGTATAACCGGGACCTTGGCTTCAATTTTTTTCTGTTCAAGTCCCGGTCTCGGATCCAGAGTCCCTCCCGGCATATATAAAGATATAGACTGTGTCATATTTGTTGACAACGCATTCTAAACCTCTGAACCAGTGATGGGAGGGATTTTAAATTTTTTTAAGGTCCCGCCGGCCCGGTAGCTCTGCACGACGAGTTGTCTTTTGTGTTTCTCTGTTTATACACCAAATGCAAATGGACATTTCTCAATCTTCTATTGGCTCTTGCTAATTTTTACGTCGAAATCAGATTCAACTTGTTACGTCAATTGATCGAACTCGTCACAAAATATACACAGATCTGAAATTCTTGCCAAAATATTAAACGTAAGTGTCGACGGTATGACGCCGGTCATCAATTGTTCCGAGAAAGTCACGGACTATATAAACTGTGTGTTTGTTATTGTTAATGGCTTAGTCATTCCTATATTCTGCTACTAACAAGGTTAATATTATACTGAATACACTATTACTTATATTACGATCTTCTACAAATCGACAGTAAGAACAATTTCTAGGGCTCAGTGTTAAAGTATTCCATTTGACGTTCTGTTTATAATCGTCTTGCGGTACAGAGGTTCGCAATTCGTCGTTAAAAAATATAATTCAGCCTATAGTATTGACTATTTTAAGTCAGAAAATCCATATAAATACAGATTATATCGGTAAATATGGATATCCGTCGCACGGCAAATGGAAATACTCTCTCTTCTTCTCTGATTCTCGTTATTAGCGTTGTCTCGAAAAAGTGTTGTGTCCCTTTGATTGAAAAATGATTTAGTCTCGTGCACTCCACTGTTGTGAAATATGCGCAAGTTGCAAAAAACATGCCCTATCAACTTTGAAATAGGTACAAGGGCTTTTTAAAATTTTTGTAGGGATCGTGATCGTTTAAAATAAGGAAAAGAGCATAGAAAATACAATTATGTTTTTTGAACGCTTTACAACATTTAAACTAATGTTTCTGTTAAATAATAACTAAAAGATAAAAATAATAAATTGACAGAGCCTGTTTTGCGCAATTGGTGCGCCGTCTTTTGCATTTCGTGGCAGAGAAGTGCTCGTGTATCCAAAAGTGGCAACTCGACAATATCTAAAAACCATAATTTCATTTGTTGTGTAATTCCAAATTTCGTGACAAGAATTCAATTTTTTTCACTGTCGATTTTATCGGCTCACAGAGCATATTTTGTGTTTTTTCGAAGGAATTAGATTATATGAACATTCCAAATGGAAATGATGCACGCCAAATGAATTCGTAAAACGGGAGGCTCAGAAAAACCACTTAAATCTAGTATTTCATAAAAATTTGAAGCGCACGACATATTTTAAGAAAAGGAAAAAAAAAACTTTGAAACTTACGTCAAAATTAGTTTACATATTGCACGTGTAAATATAAATGCGTTTAAATTTTGCTAAATTGTCATTTTCAATAGACGTAATGATGTTTTTCTAAAGTTTAAAAATACTTTTTAAGCTTTCACGTAAAATCTACAATAAAAAATTTAACAACAAACAAAATCACCTATATTTCAAAAATTATTTTAAATTATCTAAAAATCTAAAAATCTCAATGAGATATTATAATAGCACCATCCACGCCGTTCACTTTTTATTAGTCTATAATTTTAAAGCGAATATTCTTCGGATTTTATTTACATTGTTGTTTAGAGCCGTTTAGAATTAATAAATTCCAAGAAGTTAGGCTAAGAAAGAGTAATAAAATGTGAAAGGCGTGGTTGTTGCAATAAAATATTGTCTTGGTGTAGGTTATTGAAAAACCAGGTTTAAAGGAGCATTCCGAATAAAAAAATGGTCTCCCCTGGGGTCATGTCGATTTAATTTCCAATTTTTAAAAATTATTTCGCTTTTCTTTTTTTTCATGGCATTTTTTGTTTTATCTTAATAAATTATTTGTTACATTAATATAATTATTATAATAATATGAAAAAAGCGAAATAATAAGAAAATGGAAATTATATCGACATGACCCCAGACGAGACCTTTTTATTATTCGGAATGTTCCTTTAAACCTGCTTTTTCATTAACCTACACCACGACAATATAATAAAAGAGCAAACCAAATCGAAATTAATATTTTTCAATATTTAAACGTGTATTACTAATTTACACGTATTCTTTTCATATAACTTGACACGTCACTGTTACTAGCCCGTCTTAAACTATCTAAAAACATGAGCTTCTTACCGAAATTTAAAATATGAGAATCTTTTCTGAGCCCCCAACTTATTCATTCAATTTGGTGCGTAAAGAGTAATGTTTTAATATAATAAAGGCCAAAGACAAAGTACGGAAACGTTGGTACGATAACGAATGTTTTGATGCCGTCAGCGTTGCGTTCGCGTTGCGGTCGTCAAATGTCGGGTACACCTTGATTAGCTGTCTCTGTCTCTACATACACTAAAGGAAGGACAAAAAGCTAGGCCGTATTTTTAGAAGGGTTATTTTGAAATATTCCGGTATTTTATGGAGATGGGGATGAGGTTATCTTACAAGAGACTGTTTCGAATGATATGCTGGGAAAGGTTGAAATATTTTTTTAGAATAATTAAATAACAAGTATATTGTAGTATAAAACTGAAAAAACAGCTACCACAGCAAATAAGGCTTAGGTACCTAAGCCTAAGCCTTTCATCTGAAAATGAACTTCCATCCAAATACTATTATATTATTATCATATTTATTTTTATTGTATTTATAATTATCTCAATATAAATAGTTTCCAACAATAATGGCCTAATATTCAAATGATTCACTGTTCGCGTCCACTCTCTCGCTTTCGTGTACCCGGCATTTGACGACCGCAACGCGAACGCAACGCTGACGGCATCAAAACATTCGTTATCGTACCAACGTTTCCGTACTTTGTCTTTGGCCATAATAAATAGTAATAAAATGTGAAAAGCGTGGTTTTTGCAATTGGTGCACGGTATTTTGCAATTTGTGACGGAGTGGAGTGCACTTGAGAATCTTTATTGATTACCGGTTTATTCGATCTCAGTGTGTATGAATCAAGTAGGATTCTTTAATTGTAACTGAGCTAAATTTTTTTTCACAAATACAATTGACACGTGGACGCCAAATGAAAGTAACGATTTTCTGCTTTTTACGCGGGTCATAGAAACTTTACCTGTCTATTACAAAAACCTAGTTAGCGTCAATTTGTCAGATTTTTCTTAAACTATCGGAAAATATTAATAAGTTCCCGAAATTTTAAATTTCAGCACGTTTTCTGAATTCGTTTTTGGAGCATTCCTATTGGCGTGCACGTGATGGAGTATTTTGCGACCATTTAACCGCAAAGATTATAATTAAAACCTTTAATCTTATGCTCCAATCTTCCATCAGAGTTCCCAAATGATTAATCACATTTATTCCACTAACCTAAATTTCAATACTCCAATAAACAATTGTAATAGTTAAACCACCTTGAACTTTCACTTATCGATTAGTTTAACTCAAATTGTTATTGATAATTAACTTTTTTCACCCACTATCGATTCGATTTTCGATTCTTTAATGACTCATTTATTTACGCATCAGACTAGATTAATATAAAACACACCAATTTCAGATCAATTTCAGTCTAACGCACAATGAAGTCACTCTTCGTCGCTGTTCTCTGCCTGTTCCTTGTTGCCGGCAAGTCGTCACTTGACACTATAATCGACATTGATTCATTTCAGACGCGGCTAAGCGATGCTATTCCGGTTCGAAGGATCGGTTCGAGTCGCGTCAATGTGACACCGGCGTTGATGGCAAATTCGTATGCCAAAAGTTTACCTGTGAGGGTGGCAAATGTGAGTTTTTGTTTTTAATTATCACTTAATTCTCCTTCCCTTATTTGTGTTGTGATGCATATTTGGTTCGATCATATTTCAGCTCCATTCATCTTGAGAACGTGCGCTTCAAAGTCGATGGGCTGCATGGCTGGTCCGGCGATTTGCAAGTTCAGTAAGGGCACGGGTAGTTGCGCTCGATGCGACGGCGACAATTGCAATGTTTAAGTTCTTTTACCCCCAATGATCATCGATCTCAATCATTTCTATGTGTTCGTTTCGTTTACTTTTATGTTAGTATTATATTAATACCGAAACAATATGAAATAAAACTAATCACAATCGGTTTTCTCTCATTTTCAGTGGATTCCAATTTCACCGTCCGCGCGTGTGCTCCAGAAGGCTCGCGTTGTGAAGCATCGAGCGCTGTCTGTGCCGATCAAGGCGGCGTCGGCTATTGTAGCATCTGCGACGGCGATGATTGCAACTCATCACAATCGTTGAGCCTCTTTGCCACTGTTTGTGCAGTAATCGTTGCCGTGTTTGTTCGGAACTAGCCATTCCGTTGAAATTGAGTCTTCTTCTTCTTCTTCTTCTGTGGCTTTCAATTCAAACACTTATTTGTATTCAATTTGTGCGCTCTTTCATGTATTGTTGACTAATTTAATAAATTACATTTTATTTGTCTATGAACTGGTTTTTTTTGGCTTGAATGGGTAAACAAGGAAATCGCAACGTTCAAGTTGTTGCAATTATTTTATTGAAATGACCGAAATTGGTAATGGAGGGAACGTTAAACTTTTTAAAAGTGAAAATTATTCAAAAAAGTACTGGTAAGTCGCTGTCAAAAGTGATATTCTAGCAAGAAGCCAACATGCACTAGCTGACAAAAGTTTTGTCACAAATGTTTTTTCGGGTTTAACTTTTTTGTGACTTGACCAAATTGGCTGATTTTTTGATATTTTATGTGAATCAGTGCTTAAAATGTTATAGTAGCAAAATTTGGTTTAAATTACCATGGCAATTTCGGTACCACGCATTCCGTTTTCCCTCATATTGATAACAGCTTGCCGGGTGGGAATTGGAGTTTCTTTACGTGGAGTCATCTCTAAAATGTTGCTAATTACTGCTATTTTCAATAAATTATGAAAAAAATATAATTGAACTTTAAAAATTATTAAAAAATGCAGTGCAAGAAAAGTGCGTAATATCTTTGAGCTACGCGTTTTACGATAAACGCTTGTCACTGTAAAACGGATCATCGTAATCACAAGCGGGAATTTGTAAAATAACCTACAACCATATGAATCTATCATATAAAAAAATCAGCGAATTTGGTCAAGTCACCAAAAAGTTAAACCATAAAAAACATTTGTGACAAAACTTTTGTCAGCTAGTGTATGTCTTATACTAGGAATGTCTAATCTTTAACAAAACGTCAACTTGAGTGTCAGTTCGATCCGATCGCATGACATTCTGATTTAATTTAACGTCACTGTTAAGCGTGTGGTTCAAATTTTAGGGCTCAAATAGGTCAAACGTAATATATCTAGGCGGTGATGTGATTCTGTCCTATTCTGTATCGTCAATTTCAGTAATAAAATTCAGATAGTTCAAGACAGTACAGTCAAGATTACGTGACGCACGCCAAATGAAATATTCGAAATGGTGTAGCAGTATGGTATATGAATTTACAAAATTAAATACCTACAATACCTCAAAACTTTACGGAAGAGTTCATGTGGAAATCAGTGAAATTTACATTTGCGGGTGGTCTGCGCCACATCTACAGCCTTCAAACCTCTTCATAAAAAAACTATTTAGCTATTTCAAATTCCCATATTTTGCTCACTTTTTAATTGTTTGTTTTGCATTCCGTGTATGTCCAAAATATTTCCATTCAAAATTAGAATTCATAAATATTTCAAAACGAAATGTCAAACAATAAGCTTAAACTCGAATTATTCGAGACTGGAAATGTGAAGACGAAGAGGAAGACGAGTTAGTCAAATATTTTTGTTTGACATATAAACACGTCAATCATATTTGCAATACATTTACTATGTGACTGCTGTTGCTCTTCCCTTCAATACATAATAATTACACTTTAATGACTTGTGCTTGTTTTCATTGTGATGGGTATTTATTGCTAAACTATCTGTACAAAATATGTTTCTGTTCCGTGAGAATGGTGTTTATTGCACGCCACCCGCAAATGTCAATTTTGTGAAGTCACTGAGTTCCACGTGGACTTGTAGGTATTTAAATTAAGTAAATTCATATACCATCAATTTTTATATCTCAGTAAAAATCTAAAATCTTAAATGATCTCGCCAATTTGGCCTGGCAGGTGGCGGGTTACTTTATAAAGACCACCCAGATGGATTAAACCATGCGGTGTTTTGTAATTCGATATAGTTTTGGAGATCCGTAAGATGAAGAAAAAATACATTCAATTGGAGTTGTTGTAATCCTCTTTAAATACCAATTAGAATGAAGAACTGTGATTAGTGTTTTTTTTTCAAATTTTAAATGCTTCTTGTAAATATGCACGCTAATATTTAAATACGACGATTTGGAAGATTTTCTTGTTACTAGCTTAAAACCAATATATCCTTCTAAAATATTAAAATAAAGCTTTTTATTTGAGCTTCTGTCTTTACCATATCAATATGCGTGCATGTGCGAAATGATAAAACGTGCAAAATAAGGAATAATTGAATGTTTTAAGGTTTCCCTGATACCCTTTTATATCCCCTCGGGTTTTCCAACATTTTCCCTCTTCCTGAACTATCTAATTTTACCTTTTTCTTTTGCAACACATTCGATTCAATATTTATTTTATATTGTCCTTTTCAGAGATCGATGCCTAATGGAAGAGCAAAAAATTAGGGGCGGCGAAAAGGTCTTGTTTAGGCAGCCACATGGCCACTAAGGCCATCGAATCTCTCCTTATTTTGTTCCTCATCAATTTTTGTTATCTATTTTTTGTTTATTATTTGATGACAAGAAATGAAAAGTTTAATTTAAAAATGAAAATGGATGAAATAAAAATGTTGATGAGAAACAAAAGAGGAAGAGATTCGATGGCCTTAGTGGTCGTGTGGCTGTCTAAACAACTTTTTTTTCTTTTTTTTGGTTTTTGTTAGTTTTTAAAAAAAAAACCTTTCGTTTTTTGATGTCCAACTTTCACAGTCACACTTTTTGTGTGTGAAATTTTTCTATTCTTTTCCTCACGTGTCTGGTACACGTATTGTTCAATAAATAAATATAAAAAAAAAATAAAAATTTAAAGAATTTATAGTTAGAAAATTAGAGAGTTAAAGAGTTAGAGAATTAGATAGTTGACGTGTTAGATATACAGTTATTAGGGTAAACCAAAATTTTTTTCCGATTTTTTATTAAAAATTTAAACATAATTTTACAGCACATGAAATACAATTATGTTTCAAAGTAAAGACCATTTGAATCTATGGCTTGAACCCATCTATCGGCAAGTTGTTCGATCCCGCTGCGGTACCACTCCTTGTTCTTAGAGGCGAAAAACTCGCACCCGTTTTCGACATCGGCCAGGTCATTAAAGCTACGATCACGAAGAAAGTGAGCCATGGATCGGAAAAGGTGATAATCAGATGGCGCAAGGTCCGGACTATAAGCTGGATGTGGAAGAAGTTCAATATCGTCGAGATTTTTGATTTTTTCCTTTGTTTGTCTGGCGGTGTGCGGTTGTGCTTTGTCTTGTTGTATCCGATTCCGAATGATCAATGCGATCAAAGTTGGGCACAATAGAGGTCTGCGTCGATGGTCCGACCATTTGGAACTAGCTCGAAGTAAATTACGCTTTCGAAATTCCACCAAACACACAGAAGTGCCTTCTTTGAGAAACGATCACATTTTTCTACCGGTTCGGCTGTTTCACCGGGTTCCAATCATTGAGTTTGTCTGTCCGGATTACTTAAGTAGACACACTTTTCATCACAAGTTACATTTCTACGAATAAAACGGTAATCTTGTGGATTTCCGAGCAGTTTTCGGCAAGCCTCGACACGTTGTTGAGCCTTGAATTTCAGTCAATGCAGGTACTTCTCGGCAGCGTCTATTGATTTTCCCAAGGACGTGAAGATGTCGTACAACTGCTGTTTGAGGAATATCGAGCTCGGCCGACAATCTGCGAGTACTTATTGATGTATTGGTCTCCACAGCTTCAAGGATATCTTCAGAATCCACTGTCGTAGGTCGTCCTGAATGTGACTTGTCCTCGAGATCAGTGTCGCCGTCGTTAAATCTTTTGAACCAATTTCGCGCAGTACGATCCGTGACCATATTTTCGCCTTCAACCTCGCATATATTTTTGCTGCTCCAGTTGCGTTGAAGTCTTGTTTCCAGTAATGGCGTAAGAGAACACGAATTTCGGATTCCATGTTTCTTCTACAAGTTAAAAAATTTTAATATATATTATGATAGAGCAAGATCTTTAAAAAAATATAACACGTTTATATAAAAATCTTTATTTGATTAAAAAAACAATTAGAAAAAAGATATAGGAAATCGGAAAAAAATGTTGGTTCACCCAAATAAAACTTGACTTGTTTGTTTCTACAGACACACGCCAAATGATTCCGTAAAACAGGAGCCCAGAAAGACCATTTAAATCTAATATTTTGTATAAATTTGAAGCACGAGAAAGATTTTCAGATAAGCTTGTAAGATTGACGTGAAAATTAGTTTTTTGCTTGTCCGTGGGAAATAATAAAATGCTGTTGAATATTGTAAAACCGTCATTTTCATTTGGCATCGAACTATCATTCGTATTCTCACAAATATATACTTTTTATGAGATTCAGATTTGCAATATTCTGATTCCGTTTTTAAAATGTTATTCCGGTAAGTTAAATAGATAGCTTTTTTCTGACTTCTGAATTCAAGTCTTTGGAATTTAAAATTAGTAACTTTTCCATCAAAATTTTGCTTTCTTTTCTTTTATATTATTTTATAATTAGAATCTGAAATCCTTTTTACATTTCTAAATATTTACAGTTTCTCGATTCTGGCTTCCGCTTTGCAATAATCGTAACATTTAACATTCCGATTCGCAACCCCTTTTCCAACAATTCTCTTTAAACCTTCTCGATCTTTCTCGTCAATTTAGTTATCACCTTCCAACAAAAAACGTGTGAAAAATTATCTCAAGTTAACAGAAAAGTGTAGTAACTCTAGAATCCGATTTGACATGAATATATGAAATCTGATATCCAATCGATATTCAAATCGAAAAGCATTAAAACAACAACAACAACAATAACATTAATATTGAATTGCATTAATCATTCGAATGATAAGAGATAAATGCGAAGCATGTTGCTTTATGATTTACGATGGTCCGAACATCCATCACCTCATCTGTCATCGGTGTTAAGTTTTGTTTGTGATGGGTTTGTCCAGTTGAACCGAGAGATAATCAGCCATCTCTCTTCTTTTTTACTTCATTCCGCAATTGTTTATTGTTGTTACCTTTAATCAAAGCCATTTATCATTTTAATTGTCTATTTTTTTGTAGCTTTGTTTAGAAAAACGTTTTTAGTTGTTAGACGTTGCGCGTTTTTCATTATGTTTATTTTTGCGTGGCGATAGATGCACACAAAGCAAAAATGACGAACACCCTAACGTGTATGCACTCCATTGCCACGACTACTGTCCATTTTGCAAAAAAGGTGGGGACAAATTGCAAAACCACGCCCTTCACATTTTATTTAAATTCGTTATATTTTTACAATCGTACATTCTTCGAATTTGATTTAATTTGTTTTCATAATCGTTTAGAATTATTGATTAATTGTGTTTACTTTGTTTGAAGGTTCAAAAACGATTTAAAAAACAAAATAATTCAAATAAAATTTGAAGGGCGTGGTTATGCAATTTGTCCATAATGGAGTGTGTATGGTATAAGAATGAGTTTAGCAAGAGAATGCTCTAATATAACTTTTTAGAAAGATATTAATGTTTTTAAAAAATTTAAGACAAGCTTAATTGTATTGTAGTAAAACCCTTTTTGTTATAAATACGTAAAATTTTCCACACACGTTTAAAAATCGCAAAATCGCTATTTCGATTTGGCATAGCTGTATTATTTTTAAAAAAATTAATTGTTAATTTCCACCACGTAATAACAGTTAAAATGCATAACGAGAGAAATAAATTTTAAGATGGACATTTGACCGCGCAAGAGGTCGGTAGACATAGTAACACGACAAATGAATTTGTAAAAACTGGATCCCAGAAGAGTCGTGTCGTAACGAAACCGTTTGAAGTGAATTTAAAGAGAAGATTATAAAATTTACATAAAAAATTGGTTGGAGTTTTTACATGTGGATTTCAATAAAATACCTAAATCGTCATTTTAATTTAACGTGTACTAACATTTTAAGAATAAATCTTTAATGATCAGTATAGCAAGGGGCTAGAGATAGACTCAACAATATCGTATTGTCCTTTTTAGAAATCGGTGGCTAATGGAAGAGGAAAAAATTAGGGTGGAATGAGAAAATGGGCCGCCCACATTGAAGAGGAATAGACGAAAAAGTCGTTTGTGGCCGTGTAACCATCCGACTATCATTTTTTTCTTTTTTTGCTCTTCCATTAGGCATCGATCACTGAAAAGGACAATACAACCATTACTAACAACAAAATATTTACAAACTCTATTCCATAAAGATAAATTATCTACAAAAAATGTTAGTATTAGTTACACAGGTTACACTTTAACCATTAACGGGTTTCGTAAGGGACCTTGAGAAACAAATAAATCATCTAAAGGAAGGACAGTGGTATATATAGAATAGTATTTTATAATGAAAGAATTCACTATTGAAATGGATATTTCGGATGGCGCATGGTCTGGAGAGTACGGTGGATGCTGAAGAACCTCCCATTCAAGCTCTTGGTCGGGGGTTTTTCCGAGTTGTGCGTTGTTGTCTGGAGCAAGATGCCTTGGCCTTGTCGATCGGGTCTTTTAAGTCGAACAGACTCATTTACGCGGCGCAGCTAAGCAATATGGAGATCCTTATTGATCGTGGCGTTTCTTTTAATAATTTCCCAGTGCCTTCAGATGATCTTTGTCCAATTCTGCAGATCGTACACTACGAGGCGTGTCTTCAAAATTAAAGTCGCCATTTTTAACTTTGCGAACCATTATCCATACACACTCCATATCTCCCGAGCGCCTTCAGATGCTTTTTTCTTTCGACGAAAAGCGAAGAATTGCAGATGTCGAAAACGCTGATTTTTGTCTCCTGGATAGTTCATTTTTAAGCCTGCAATATGCTGAAAATTTAAAATTTCAGAACAAACTAAAAACACAGTTTTGTAGAGCAGAAAAAGCGCCATCAGAAATATATATATATATATACACTTTGCGAAACAACAAGAAAATTGTTGTGTAACAAAAGATAATATAAAAACTCTACGAACTTATTCTTCAACCCAATATATAATAAGAGCTATTTTATCCTCTTTTTTTTCAATAATTTGTGCTCTAAAAGCAAATCTACTTTGAATGCTGTTTTTACCTTGATATTAGCTTAAACTAATAGAACTTATGATTTTTAAATGGTTTTATTAAAATGAAAAGACGACCATATTGCCTGGAATTTTTCTGAGAAACCAATTCGTATCCACTATGCAACGGCACGCCAAAGGAAAATAACGATTTTCCGATTTTAAAACGGGTCTGATAAACAGCCCTTTTTTAAAACAAAATAGTGTTAACGTCATTTTTGCTTATATGAAAACATTAATATGCTTCCAAAAAGTTGGATTTGAACCCTTCAACCGAGCTCATTTTATTTTCATAACAGCTACAAAAATTAATCCGTTGAAGTTTGAAACCCGTGTCAAAAAATTGATGAATTCGGAGCGAGTTTTCACACATCACCATAATATTTGTTTTTCTTTCGTGTATACACATTTTTCACCTTAACTAACTAGGGAATGGTCTGCATAGTGTTTGGAGTTACAGGATGTGACATATATCATCAGAAAGAGAAAAAAATCTACTTTCTAAATATAAAAAGAGTTTCTGCAACGGCCACAGCTATCTCGAGAAAACTGCGTCTGAAAACCCAACTTGTGCGACAATTTCCATCTTGAAATCCAACTTTGACTGGCCTTGAATCCTTCAATTTGCATCTCTTTCCTGTTGATATCTCTGGCAATCAATTGCAGATCCAAGTCGTGAAGATGAATCCCAGTTTTCAATTTTTCCTTGGCGACATCAGACAGCCGTTTTGCAAGAAGTTTCAGAAGATTAGTCCTTGATTCCCGGTAATCATCTCTCTGAATCTCATATTCTCGGAGCTTCTCCAAATGATGGAAAGAGATGCAAATTGAAGGATTCAAGGCCAGCCAAAGTTGGATTTCAAGATGGAAAGTGTCGCACAAGTTGGGTTTTCAGACGCAATTTTCTCGAGATAGCTGTGGCCGTTGCAGAAACTCTTTTTATATTTAGAAAGTAGATTTTTTTACTTTCTAATGATATGTCACGTCCTGTAACTCCAAACACTATGCAGACCATTCCCTAGTAAGCCTTTGATATTATTAAAATAAGGAGTGGAGGCGGTAAAGACAAAAAATTGTTTTTTTATGAGAAAATGCGCTAGAAATTCGTATTTTTTTCAGAATTTCACAAAAAAAGTCGAAAACGTGAATAAATTATGTTTCATAGGATTTTGTAATTTTCCTGCGCGCCTAAAAACTTTTACGTAATTTCAACAAAACATTTAATTAGGATTTGCTCAGACTCTCCAAAATATCAACATATTTCTGCCAAAGTTAGATTTGAGCACGTTTACTGAGCTCATTTTATTATAATGTCCTTTTCAGAGATCGATGCCTAATGGAAGAGAAAAAAATTAGGGGCGGAGAAAAGGTCTTGTTTAGGCAGCCACACGGCCACTAAGGCCATCGAATCTCTTCCTCTTTCATCAATTTTTTTGTTATCTATTTTTTGTTTATTATTTGATGACAAGAAATGAAAAGTTTAATTTAAAAATGAAAATGGATGAAATAAAAATATTGATGAGACACAAAATAGGAAGAGACGTGATGGCCTTAATGGCCGTGTGCCTGTCTAAACAAGACCTTTTCTCCGCCCCTAATTTTTGCTCTTCCATTAGGCGTCGATCTCTGAAATGAATAATAATTTGCTATTAATCTCCTACTTATTCGTAGCCAACCCTCTAAAATTAAACATAGTTTAAATCAACGCAATTTCGAGAAAAATTCCAAGTCCTAAAGAATTCGTTTCCTACTTATTAATATAAATGTTTTGTGTTATTTTTACTCAGACTCATAATTGTTTATACATCATGTAAATGTAAATAAACATTAATAAATATTTTAAATTCTCGGAAATGTATCGAGTGTTTTGATGAGTTAAAAGTCATTGATGTTAGGGTATTTTTTATTATATTCAGCTGGGATTTTTTGATTTATTCGTAGTGAGTGTTTAAAATAAACAGTTCACCAAAATATTCTGAAATACTCCTCCAGGATGAACTTCATTTAATAGTTTAGTTATACATGTACATGCCAAATGAAGCGTTAGAACAAAGTGAAAAGAGTAAATACGGCACGCCAAATGCAATTAGAAAAATAAAATTTTATTGAAGTCACTTTAATCCAATATTTTGGAAATATCAAGAGATTTTGGGATAGTTTAAGACAAATCTGATAAAATAGTTTGTTAAACAGTTTATTGTTCACACGTATAAATTAGCGAAACACGGCTGTAGTTTGAATATTTTATACTTCCGAATCGCGAGATGGCATCATTTACGGTCAGAATTAAGGCGGTATCTAATCGCCTTCGAATCTCTGACTTTCGCTCTTGTTTAATGAAGACATTCCTGACAAATTATTTCGGTGTTGGGCGTCTCATTACGGTCTACCAGTTTCAGCTCTCGCGTGATGATACGAATTAAAATCCAACTATTTCTGTTCAACGATGAGAGCTCGGAGACGCTTCGGATAAACGTCAATGGTTGTACGCAGGACAGATTGTCACATTCCTTGACCAGAGACTCGATATTTGAGTGGGGTTTAGCTTTACTTGTAATACTCCTCGAATGGAGTAAGCGAGAGCAGCGGTGAACCAGATAAATCTGATAAATCTTGGAATGTGCGTTGCGTATCACTTTTCCGTCGTTTGACGGTATATTTAAAAGCTGAAACATCACATCCTTTCCGAAGTGCGTACTGGCTCAGGGAGCCAATTGCTTCTCCAAATGTCCCTTCCTTGTCGATCTTCAATACAAGTAGACTTGCCAGTTGGCTCCGAATACAATAACGGAAGCGGGATGTGACACTCGACAAACAGTCCTGCCCATCTCAGAAGCTTTTTGGGAAGTCTTGGCAAGCACTCGATGATTGAATTCGGAATCTACCGTAAACAGCTTCTCGCACGCCAAATGAGCTCAGAGGGGGAAAGCTCAAGTAGTGTTATTTGATAAGATAAGTTTGTTCCTAAATAGTTTAAAATATTCGGAATAAGATTAAGCGGAGAAGAGGATATTCTGTAATTAAGAAGTTGCATCTTGTAATAATCTGTAGTGGCTGAGGCACTAGCATTAAGCCACGCCCCTTTGAGAAAGACTATAAAAGCAATTCTTATATTTCAATAAACAGTTCTATCTCTGTCTTGGACTCGATGTGCAGCTAACGAGGCATGGCAGCTGAAGTTCAGAGCGATGCAGCCATGTAGCTCGTTACATGGAGGTTCCACCTCGTCTCGAATCGCTAGGATGACGAGGTCGGAAGAAGCGTAGGTTCCGTTGGATGCACCGGAGAAGCTTAGAGCTGTTAGTACGACACGCGGCGGCAACTTGCAGGCGCTGGTTGGTCCGTCTGTTGATACAGATTTTTCGATGCCCCTCGGCGTGGCCCTGGGTCCCGACGGGTATCGACCAGGCAAGTTGACCGGCCCGTGTAGTCGGAAGAGAAACAAAGGACCAACTACTAATGCCGACAGGGTCGGAGTAAAGGCAAGCTATTCCATTCCGATTTCTAGTATTCTTGTATTCTACTAGTATCTATTATTCAACGGAATGATGATTATTAGGCGGGTCGCTCCCGCGAGCACGGGATGGAACACACCGGTCCCCATCCTTGAATGTGCCGGTCTACTCCTCGTGAAGAGTAGGTGTCTAGAACACATTGAGGCCATTCGACGAGTCGAGATTAGCTCCTCGGAACGTGCTCCAGCTAGGCGCCGGTTATCTCCGCTCTGCTACCAACATGGGAACATTCCCAATGAACCAACGTCTTTCCAAGTAACAGACACATCCCGTTCCTCTAATATTGTACGTATTCGCTGATCACGACGACAATATACTGCAGCTGATTCTCTATCGTGGTATAAGGAGAATATGTCACTGGCTCGACGATAACAGGGACAAACGGGTAGGAAATTTTATCGAATTCTACTAGGCCTAGAGAGGAATTCGCCAATTTCAAAACACCCACGGCTGCATAGAGATGATATCATGGGATTAAGGACCACGACAATTGACGCTGAAATGCAACATATCAACCGTCGCGATAATTGCTCAATAAACATAGGCAATTAGTCAATGGCGCAAAAAACGGTAATAAACAAAGAACAATGGCAATAAAGGATGACAGGGACAATGGCTTAATGGCATCGTAAACGGAGCCAATTAATGGGAGAATTAAAACCTAATATGAGCCAATTTACCAGCACCACTGTGCCCAAAGTGCCACACCTAACATCAAGGCACGACAGCCAAGTCATTCACTGCGTCAACAACGGGATTATATCCTAAACAAGCCATCTTTTGGGCTAGGCTATTCGAATCGTCTTTTCTCTTATTTCCTCTCACATTCATGGAGGAGGACACACTGCAAACCTTACCTTTTATGCTGCAAGGTAAGGTGTGGAGCACCCTAGTTGATGTTTACAAGGAGCTGCCGAAGAACCCGACATGGATACAGGTATGCGAAATTTTATTTCCGGATATACTCCCCGAAAGAAAGTCGCGTCACACGCAGCCCTAGCTAGCATCCAGCAACGGAAGACACTCGGTCAGGCTGTTCGTCTCGAACTGCCGCAAACTGTTCGTCCAAGCCTATCCAACAAAGAAGCAAACCAGGGAATCCGCAATGCAGACCACCTTCTAGCAAGGTTTGTGTCTCGAACAAAAAACCTCAGTGCTCCGGGGTAAGAAAAAGGATGTCGAAAAACAAGATCACGACGAAAAAACGGAGAAATCCATCTCGGCAATCCTCCCAAAATCAACCATACTCCTGCCCCAGATGCAATCACAATTAGAGAAAATAGCCGTCTACGCGCAGGACTCCCACGGAAATTCGAGAGAAGAACCGCAGGGCTCACCACCAAACAACAATGGATGACAAAGAGCAAGAATAACATCACTACTCACTATCCTCGCCGACCAAGAGCAAGAAAAACACCACTATCTACCAGCCGAATCGATGAAACTCTGCCAAATCGAACCGAAAAAAAGGATTACTAAAACCATCTCCATGATCGATGACCGTTGCGCAAGGACACTGATCATCGGACCCAAAATTGAAGCATCATTGGCCATTTGCTTCACGACGACACAAGAAGACTAGAACGACATTTAGTACTCCACGCACCAACGGATGGGCCAAATGTCCCATACAAGACAATAAGAAGATCACAACGGTTAGCAGAAAAACAAGCAAGCAGGCAAAGAAGTGCAGGACGTCTACAACACCGTTAATAAATGTAGTGATTCTATTGTTATAAGATATGTTTTATATTCTTATCCACTATTCATTTTACCCATTATTTTATACTCATGATACCGTATCCTTTTCAATTGTAAATCCTAAAACCATTGAACCCATTCTAAATACGTTAACCCATTAAACCATAGTTCAGTAATCTTGATAATCTTTGGAATTAGTAATCGTAAACTTTACATTTTTTCCAATAATAATTACTTCTTTTCCCCATTTTTAAGAATATTTTTTCTATGTATTAACTCCTATCATTCTCAACTTTAACCATTACTAATCACATCCTAAATTTTTTTTTTTTCATAATTCCTATTAAACCCGCTACACCTGGATCCACCAGATATGATATTACTTTCTTTTAACTTGGAATGTTAACCCTACTTTATATCTTACTCACCCTAAATTTAATTGTATTATTTTTTCTTTCGAGGGGGGGATGTAGTGGCTGAGGCACTAGCATTAAGCCACGCCCCTTTGAGAAAGACTATAAAAGCAATTCTTATATTTCAATAAACAGTTCTATCTCTGTCTTGGACTCGATGTGCAGCTAACGAGGCATGGTAGCTGAAGTTCAGAGCGATGCAGCCATGTAGCTCGTTACAAATCATTTAATTATATTATTCATTTCAGAGATCGATGCCTAATGGAAGAGCAAAAAATTATGGGCGGAGAAAAGGTCTTGTTTAGACAGCCACACGGCCACTAAGGCCATCTAATCTCTTCCTCTTTTGTTATCATGGCAGATTTGGTTCTGAGTTTATAATCAAACTACACAACGAATATATACCCAAATAAAGACATTTGGACAAGTTTTCTATTTTACAGTTTCAATCGAGTTTTCAATAATCATATTTGGCCTCACAGAACTTTTTTATCTATCTTTGGTATAAAATAAATGTGCGTGAGATTTAACTAAAACTAAAACCTAAAACTATTTAGCAATTAATGTGAAACCAGAATATGAATATATTCGCATTATTTTATTTCTTTATATTGAAAGCACAAATTAGATATGAAATGATGAGCAGACCGCAATAATATATTGGATGATGCGTGTTCACCGATCGCACTTTCACGTCCTGACGTTTTTTACATCCGTTTTTTAATATCATTCTCAATATTTTTATTTCATCCATTTTCATTTTTAAATTAAACTTTTCATTTCTTTTCATCATATAATAAACAAAAAATAGATAACAAAAATTGCTGAGAAACAAAAGAGGAAGAGATTCGATGACCTTAGTGGCCGTGTGGCTGCCTAAACAAGACCTTTTCTCCGCCCCTAATTTTTTGCTCTTCCATTAGGCATCGATCTCTTAAAAGGACAATAGAGAAATAATCCTTTTCAATTGGAGTGCTTCTCGTCAGAAAATACGATAACCAAATACTCTCACAAGCGCACGCCAAATCGAAATGAATATTTTGTCAATCTTTAAACGTGTGTTACTAATTTACATGTTTTATTTTAATATAACTTAACACGTAAATTTTACTAGTCCATCTTAAACTATCTAAAAGTACACACTTCTAACCAAAATTTGCAAAAGAGCATATTTTCTGAGTCGCCAACTTTATCATTCAATTTGGGGTGCAAGGGAAGTATAAAAGGCCAACATCTCAGACTTTGAACTTCGCAAAAAGTTTCGTTTTGGGTCTAAAAGTATACACAAAAACTTTCAGCTTGCCAAAAATATTGTAAGGTACTTAAAAATTCTGAAAACCGCTCCCATCATTATTAACTTCCCTTGTCAGGTTTTCGCACGAACCAGAAGATGTTTTCCTTTCTCGGATCTTATTTGTTTGTTGGTATCCGACAAAATTGCAGCTTTTCTGACACGATAAGGGGTCATATGGCCCAACACGTTTTGAAAAGTGTTTCAAATTAGTCACACGTAACTGAGTGATTTTGTTTACCATTTTAATGCATTTTTCCCAACGTTATCCTTTTAGAACTATTGAATGTTCATTGCCATGAAACAAGAGTGACATCATTTCACGTATTCCACGCGACTCCTCCCCCGTATAAGACAATAATCGCTTCAAACGCGACTTGCACTCTCTTTATCTCGTTTTCTTAAACAAAAGCGTCGACAAACTTTAAAGACAGCAAGCTTAATATTAATAAGCAACTGGCGGGTGGCTTCGCTTCCTTTTGCCTGCACTTTGTTTTGTTTATATTAAATGCACATCATCATGATTACTCGCTGGAATAAGGGCGTGTCCATAAAATGTTTCCGGACGCACACAAACACAAATCATAGAACAAAAATGGAAATAAAATAAATTCGCGCACCGAATTCGTTTGCCTTTGGCTTGTATTATTGTTGTGCTTATTCTCTTAAGAGTCAAGACTCTTGAGAGGCTTCATTCAAGAATGCGAATTGAATTATCTTGAGCTTCCGTGCTTTCTCACTCAGATTCTTGTTGTAGTCGCGTGTAAATCTGCCTTCAACTTGTGTTTAAGACAATTATCGCTACCATGTCCTTAATTTTGAAACTCTTTAGCTCTTTTATAAGCACGAAATTGTTTTTTTTTCTTTTTTTTGGGTAAAAATTGAATTTCTTTGTTCACATTTTCTCCATCATTGTTGTTTTTTACATGAGAAATATTATTATTAGTGTTATTCGATGTGTTCTGATTGTAATTTAATTATTTTCCAGATTTGTTTGTCTGCACATTTATTGATCCAACCTTTTCAATTTTTTTGTTTGTTTTGATTTGGATTATATGATGGTCTCGCCGCGATGAAATGGTGTTTTCATTCATTCTCACATTCACCATCAGCGTTGTAGCCGCGTTTGACGACGGTTAGTTGCTCTTTCTAGTTGTTTTTTAATATTAAATTTGAAATGTTAGAATTGTCCGAAAAGTTACAGTTAAAGGGTGTAAAATTCGAATGTAAAATGTAAAATTTATAAATTGTTGCAGAGTTTAACCAATATATTGATCTATCTAAAATGGGAACTTCGTTCCTTACACTAATCTAATGTTTTAATATAGTCGTCGCCAAATGCGATTACCACCGCAAAATGTGGCGCACTTTTCTAAATATTATTTTTTCATTTAATTTTTATGATTATTTTCTTGTTTAGGCTCGTTCTATACTGTTTCTGCTTAAATAAATTGAAGAATATGTTTTAGCTGTTGTTTCAATCGTGAAATAAAGGTGGAAAATAATAAAAATCATAAAAATTAAATGAAAAAATAATATTTAAAAAAGTGCGCCACATTTTGCGGTGGTAATCGCATTTGGCGACGACTATACTTTTATTTTCTATGATAATTAAATTGGAATTATCAATTTTTCAGAACTTGATAATATAATTTCAATTTTTTAGTTTCTTTGAGAGAATCCCATGAACTTGACGGTTAGATGGCTTTATAAATTATTTTTTTTTACACGGAATTATAAAATATGCGTTTAAAATAGGAAAATCGTAATTTTTAATTGGTATTCGTGAAAACCTTAATAATCCCGGCGAGTTTAATTAAACGCCAGAATAGAATAGATTGAAAGTTAAGTGAAATGGTAATAGTTTCAATATTATTTTGTTAAAGATCATTCGAGATATATACTCAAATTTTGTTTTATATACAGACTTCATCAATATTTTAATATTTTCTATAGATACACACGAAATGCAACTACAAAACACAAGAATATAATAATCGTAACATCCTTATCCTAACATTTAGAGAATAGAAAGCAATTTTAAGATATTTTAACACAAAAAAGGCAGAATGAAGTGAAAAATAGTTTTCTATTTACACGTCTAATATTGCTATTTTCATTTTTTTCATGGAGGTACCAACTACCTTGCGTGCGTAAGGAAATTATGGGAATTTAATCGCTAATTATTCCGCTACCTTATATTGGTTCTAAAATTTTGTTTTCTTTTCTTAGCTTAAGCTTTTTTGAGTTTAATAGTTATTAAAGCGTCTTTATTCTAACATTTAGAGAATAGAAAACAATCGTAAGATATTGTTGTGATCCAAGAGGACTGCTGGATTCGCGGCTAACCTTTATCAAGTCAAATATTAGGAAATGAACAATAATAATAATAAAACACGATTAGATCAATCGATAACAAAACTAGGGCACAAGTAACGTGACAACAAATATTAATAAATATAATTAAATAATATAATTAACGTTGACGGGAATGTCAAGAGTGACTAGGAAGTGTGCGCTTTGGCTCTCAGCTTAACCTTCCGTCACAACACCTCCCGTGTTGAATAGAGTCTTCACGTCCAACTTGATGCCTCCTTATCCGCGGCGCCTCGTAACAAAATGTAGCTCCGCAACATAAATAACTTCTGTGTACGTACTTCTGTGGTTCTTCTTGGTAACACTTATTTCCACAACATATATGATTGTACGTACTCCGCGGTTCTTCGAGTTCTCCGAGGGTCGAGTTCCCACAGCACCGGTAACGTATGTACTGTATTGCCGGGTATCTAACAACTGGCTTGCTAACTCGTGTGCTTCTTCTTAGCTGCACATTCTCCTCTTCTCTTGTGTCGTTGACTTTTCCACGTTCGTCAATGCTCCTTCCGGCCTCACCTCCTGCCTCCACACACACTTCCCGGTCCAAGTTTACAATGGAATTCAAGGAATAATCATCAAATTTAATGCGGGGGGCACAAAAATCATGGGGACTAATATTAACAGGCACGTGACACATATGGGGGTTACAAACAACATTTAATGGAACCAACTGCTCTTCTCGAACTTCCTCTGCTACAACGTCGGCTTCTCCTTTGGATACATACGGTTGTCCAGCATCCAAGACTTCCTTTTCGTTAGTGTCTACCGCAACATTTTCCTTGTTTGGGGCTTCCTCATCCGTTGCATTGACATTAACATCTTCATCTCTTGAACTACTTCCATGCGCCGGGTAACCACTTAGCTTTGATGAACCTTCTATGGAAAGTGAACTCTCAACTCCATCGCCATAAACCTTACTGTAGCTATCTGAAAAATTAAAATTTTGAGGAAAATGGGAAACTTCTCTTAGTGCCGGGTTCCAAGACTTTGGCATCTTAGTCATTTGATTCGCATGAAACTTCTTCATGCGTCCATCCACCTCCACCATGTATATGCTGCTGCTCACTTTTCTTCTGACTATGCCTGTCTTCCATATCCAGGAGCTCGCCATGTGGATTTTAACGATTACCGGGTCACCAATTTGCACCTGCTGAGAGGATCCTTCGGCATTCTCCTTCGTCCATCTTCCGAGTCCTTTCGAATATACTCGCTTGAACCTTTCACTTGGTTCCCTTGGGACATTCACCTGCTTCGCCTCGCTGACCATTGTCTCGAAGTGTTTCCTCATTCCGTCACACTTCATGATCCAATCGAGTCCCAATAAATTTCCACCAGCTCTCACATATATCCATCCTTGTATGGTCTGCCCTTTAAGTTTCATTTCAGCCACGAAACCTCCTTTCAATTTCAGCCTTGATCCATTAGCACACGTCACGTCTAGCGGTGCTTTCTCCAAGTGCGGGCATCCTATTCGTTTCCACGATTCCATTCCCATCAAGGATATGTCGGCTCCTGTATCTATCTGAAAAGATACGTCCCTGCCATTCAACTGGCCTTTCACATAATGTCGTTTGACATTCACCGACTGAGCCTTCACGTAATTCGTCGTTAGCCTTTTCCGACAGTTCCTTTTAAAATGACCTATTTCTCCACATCTAAAGCATTTCGCTTGTTTGTCCCTATTCTTCTTTGACACTGTGTCCTCTTGTCTTTTTCTGTCCCATTTTTTACCGGTACACTTCCGAACGGCATTGACGCTATCCAACACTTCCGTCTCCTTAGACAGACTTTCAATTCTGGTCCATTCCGCATACAATTCCTGTATTGTTGTGTGTTTTTCCGCGTTTAAATTCTTCTCAATTATGTTTACGAGATGGTTTCTCATTTTTTCATCCTTTTTATCCTTCAATCCCAGTATGAAGTAAAAAGTTTTCCAATCCTCAATTGTCATGCCATCCAGTTTTGCGTTCTCGACAGTCCTATTTACCTTATTGACGTAATCGAGTAATGATACCTCTTTCCGCAATTTCTGGCATTCGAATCTTCTTGAAAATAATGAGATTTTAGTGTTATACATCTCGCTTAACACTTCGACGACCTCCTTAAACGATAAGGATGTGTGGCATTTAGGTGCAATCCGTCCCGTGAGCTGTCTGTAGCAATCTTTAGACAGCTTCGACAACAAAAGTTGCCGCTTCCCGGCATCCGATAGGTCCTTGCCCTCAATCTGGAACATTCCCTGGTGCCTATCGTACCAGTTGTCAAATGTCTTGTCTTCTTCGATATCGTAATCGAATACCTCCATTCTGCTCGAAATCGCGCTAATTATCATCGGCTCCTTGTCCATGGATGGTCCTTGCTGCAGCTGACAAATGTATTTAAATTGATCGCTTAACTGTTGCGTCAATTTACGGTTTTCTTCCATCTGTTGTTTGAGCAGTTCGATGACATCTGGTTTAGCTTCGAGTGACATTATGGCTTACAAGACGATCAATATTTGACAATATAATAATACCTGGGACCTGACTTGAGTTCGAAATCCGATCGCCACTGTTGTGATCCAAGAGGACTGCTGGATTTGCGGCTAACCTTTATCAAGTCAAATATTAGGAATGAACAAAAACATATGACAACACGATTATATAAGTTGATAACAAAACTAGGGCACGAGTAACGTGACAACAAATATTAACAATTATAATTAAATATATAATTAACGTTGACGGGAATGTCAAGAGTGACTAGTAAAGTGTGCGCTTTGACTTTCAGCTTAACCTTCCGTCACAACAACTGCGTGACCGTCATAATTTTTTATTACACATCAAACAGAAAACAACGTTTTTCAGAGCTTAAAGGGAAAAATGGTAAAATTCCTTTATTATATAATTAATACCCGTATCGATATTGTACACTAGCTGACAAAAGTTTTGTCACAAACGTTTTTTCGGGTTTAACGGTTTTGCGACTCGACCAAATTGGATGATTTTTTGAAATTTTATGTGAATAAGTGTTTAAAATGTTATAGTAGCAAAATTTGGTTTAAATTACCATGGCAATTTCGGTACCACGCATTCCGTTTTCCCTCATATTGATAACAGCTTGCCGGGTGGCAATTGGAGTTTCTTTACGTGGAGTCATCTCTAAAATGTTGCCAATTACTGCTATTTTCAATAAATTATGAAAAAATATAATTGAACTTTAAAAATTATTAAAAAATGCAGTGCAAGAAAAGTGCGTAGTATCATTGAGCTACGCGTTTTACGATAAACGCTTGTCACTGTAAAACGGATCATCGTAATCACAAGCGAAATTTGTAAAATAATCTACAACCGTATGAATCTATCATATCAAAAAATCAGCCAATTTGGTCAAGTCACAAAAAATTTAAACCCGAAAAAACATTTGTGACAAAACTTTTGTCAGCTAGTGTATATATGAAAATAAAAATCAATATATTAAATGAGAATAATATCTTTATTTTAATAATCAAAAAAAGCAAAATAAAAATTTCTTATATCTTTTGAAATGCTCTACCGATCTTTTCCATTCTTATATCAATCGATAGAGCACATTTTTCTGGTTCGATTGATACCAAATACTAATTGTTTGCAATTGTCAAAGTTGGAGTTTTTTTACGCGTATTTTTTACGTGGAAAAATTAGAAAAACACGCTTAAAATTACTATTTTCATTTTTTCGTGTAGACGCAACCGACCTTAAAACGTGCATGTAGAATTCGTGAGAATCTAATCGCTAATTATTTAGCTAAATTGCATTCTAAACAATCTGAAAACCTTCAATTGGCCCTAAAAGGTTTTTTCTTGGCCTAGATTACGTTTTTTCGAGTGTAGTAATTATTAAAGCGTCTTTATTCTAAAATTTAGAAAATAGAAAGCAATCTTAAGATATTTTAAGACAAAACTGGCAGAATGAAGTGAAAAATTGTTTTCTATTTACACGTCTAAAATTGATATTTTCATTTTTTCATGGAGATATCAACGACCTTGCGTGCGTGAAGAATTTCTGAGAATCTAATCGGTAAATAATTCGCTAATTACATTCGAAGCTATCTGAAATCCTTATATTGGTTCTAAAATTTGTTTTCTATAACCTAACTTATGACTTTTCGAGTTTAGTTGGTGTGCATTTCTCCTTGAAACCTTAAATATAATTTTATTCAATTAATATTAATTTCGAGGATTTTTGGAATTAAATAAGCGCATTGACAAATAGTTCGCATCTCCCCCATAAAGCCTGATTTTTCTTGACATTTACTTGAGCGATTAAGCTTTTATAAGGCTTCTAATGATCTCCAAAAAGTTGTAAAAAACGCGATCCTTGTTTCATAAAATGTAACGTCTGTCTTTAACGATATTCTGTCGAAACCTCCTCCAACCCAAGTTGAATGGTTATGTTGGGGGCACAGAAAAGATTCTATTACGGTAAAAATCGCAAGTTTTTAGATAGTTTAAGACGGGCTAATAACAATGACGTGTCAAGTTATATGAAAAAAACGTGTAAATTAGTAATGCACGTTTAAATATTGAAAAATAGTGGCGTGCTTCCCCAAAGTTTTATTTTTAGCTTGCAATTTACAGTAGCTGAAATATTAAAACTTATTCATATATACTGGAGTACGCCAATTTAAATGATAAAAAGGGATATGATTCTGATTACTTATTAGAGAAGTTTTTAATTTAGAGAGAAGTTTAAACAGGTTCAGTTAATCTACAACAAAGCTTCTAATACTATAAATAATAACAATAATATAAAGGTCAAAATTTACATTTTCCTCTTATTATTCATTCGATTGTTTTATAATTGTTCCAAGATTCATTAATAAGTTCTAAGCCTTGGCTATTTCGCAGTCTGAAATGAACACATTCCCCAGATATAGGTAGCTTAAAAGAGCATTGATGTGTATTTAAAGTGCATTAACGTATGTTTGTTGTAAATAAGAAGAATTCAATATTTTTATTTTCTTTAATTTCGCGGAATATTTTGACAAATATAATCAAAATATAAGAAATTGACAATTCCAATTTTCTTTTCATAAAAAATAAAAGTAATCAATCTGATTTGATCGAGAAATTTTGAAGAAATATAATGAAAAACAGAGAAATTATGAACATAAATTGAAAATGTGTTTCATGATCTCTTTGAGACCATTGAAAATAATTCAAAAATGATCAAATAGACCTTTCAATTTCTTATATTTTGACAATAATTATTATTGCAAGAGAGTTTTTTTTTCATTATTTCTTAATGAACTAGAGGAGAAAAGAAATGAATGAATTTGGAGCGCGTTTTCAAACATAATTGTTTTTATCTTTTCCAAGGCTCTAGGATTAGAATTGTCTCTAGATGGTTTCATGTCAGTTTAAGGTTCTAGAGTTCCCTTTCATGTCAGTATGTCTATTCAAAGAGGCCGTTTTGATATTTGGAAGTGTTAAGCGTTCAGGCTCAGCCACGTAGCCACTGAACGTTTCATATTAGGGTCGGATGCACTCACATGTTTTAAAACTTCTTGGTCGTGCGATACTGTGATGCTTATTTCTGCAAAACAGTGCTTTTCTCATAATTTATTATTGAAGAACATTAACCAGTGCAGAGAAATTGATGAATTTGGACCGCATTTTCAAACATAATTGTTTTTATCTTTTCTCAGGTTCTAGGATTCGGATTTTTCTGGTTTTCTAAGTGGTTTTCTAAGTGGTTTTATGTCAGTTTGAAGTTTAAGAGCCCCCTTTCGTACCAGATGAGGGTTAGAGTAGACCATTTAGATATTTGGAACTGTTAAGCGACGAGACTCAACTGTGACAGATTTATTGAGTCAGTTACATCAAAATTATTAAATTCTTCGAGTAACAATTTTAAGTTCGTTTAGATTATGTTGATAGGTTCTCCATGATATATCAACCAAAGAGTCAGACGTAGTTGGCCTGCGATTGGATATAAGTTAGACCATCCGGGAGCTTTTCATATTTAATGTGAAATATCTTTATGCTTTCATTATATGATTATCGAATAATAATTCTACTCATTGTGTCCTGTCGTTTTGCCACTGCGCTGTTGCCCTGATGCTTCAAAGGTTTTTAAATCATTATTTATGAAAGCGTACCGTTTCACATTGTGGATAAACGGGGTATCTTTGGATTTCAAACCGATTTTTTACCTACTTAAACCTTTTTGTGGGTCTTAATTTTTTGTCAGTATACTAATAAAGCCATGACGAATCTATCTGCAAATTTTTATCAAAATCTGAGAGCCCGACCTAAAACACTTCCCTTGTAAGGCTCGCCCAGGTCGTAAACACTGCACACTTTCATAGCGTATAAATGTTGAAATTAAAAGTGGGGTCATTATTTATTATTTAAGGTATTTAATGCACTTATTTTGTCGTTTTTTTTTAATTTGTATTATACGTTTTAATATAATTAATACATATAAAGCATTCGTTTCATCGTAAAATGTGTAAATCGCAATGAAAAAATTAGCAATTTTAGGCACGTTTTTCTAATTTTTACGTGCAAATAAAAAACTTTTTTCACTATATTTTATCATTTTTGTCTTAAAATATCTTAAAATTGATTTGTTTTGTTTAAATGTTAGGATAAAGATGCTTTAAAAAATTACTAAACTCAGAATAGCCTAAGCTAGGATAAGAAACAACATTTTAGGGCCAATTGAAGGTTTTCAGATTGTTTAGAATGCAATTTAACTAAATAATTAGCGATTAAATTCCCATATATTCTTCACGAACGCAAGGTAGTTAGTATCTCCATAAAAAAAAAGAAAATATCAACGTGTAAAGAGAAAACTATTTTGCACTTGATTTGCCATTGGGCATAGCATGATAACTTAAAACAACCTTTAAATTAGCTTAAATGTAGTTTTATGTATAATGCAGCTTTAAAGTTTAGATTATCTAAATATATATTTTCTTCTTATATTCTATCTGAACGCAAAAAATATTTTTTATAAAAAATACGATAAAAGTTTCAGAATCTATTTTGAACAATTGTCTTACTCTAGACAAGACTGAAGAGCTCTCATAAATTTAAAGCATTTTTTAGCATTTGCCGCTTTTTTTCAGCAAATAATAACAATCATAATAATTCTAAAGTTCTTTAATCTTTTTATTTCTGCTCCATCATGTATAAAGGGAAGAAGAATGCGAAAACCGGCAAGGACAATTATTTCGTTCAAACACACCTTTTACTAGCTAGACATTCCCCCAAATTAGCAGTCCAAGAAAAGAGTCTAAAGATTTTGGCACAAAAACCATTGAAAAACCAAGGGATTTATCATGAAAATTTCAGATTGCATCAAATGCGACCTACGCTCATCTTATTGCAAAACGTGGGAGAACAGCACGAAAACGTGCGAGTGTCGCGACGGATTCGCCAGAATCACCAACGGATCATGCGCAAGTGAGTGTTTTCAATTCCCACATATTTCGTTTTTGGACGATTTGCCCCGAGGCCATCACCATTTTCGCATGTTTATTAAGTTTTTGCGTGGCTCAACAATGTTTCTGTTGGGGGGTGGTGGGGCCAGAGTATTAGTGGAAGGTCAATCCGATTGGTTCTTGATTCTCTACTTGGAAATGTTTGCAACGAAAATTTGTAAACAAATAAATAATGAATAGATTGTTGATGATTCTGGGAAAGGGAGATTGGAATCGAATTTTTTTTGCGAGGCGAATAAAGGAGTCCTTATCATTAGAGGGCTGATTAGTGCCTTTAGAAGAAGAAGAAGAAGCAGAAATGAAGATTCAATTTCAATGTAGTTTTTTTTGAATTTCCACACGTTCTTTACGTGAATTTAGATAATTAGCTGTGAAAAGCTATCATGTTGTTCCTGTTCCATGTGGTTCCCTTGTGGGTGTACACTTTCCTTTATAGATTTTTTCTCGCATAATATTTTTGCGCATCAAATGAAAATTATGATATCTCTATATTTAAATGAGTATCACAAAAAAAATTCCACAGAATCTTGACATGCATAATTTAAACTATACGGGAAACCGTTTGTCTGACAAGAAGAGCACGATTTGGCCATTGTTCTGGGCTTCCTGTTTAAATGGTGCCTTCGACGTATTTTTGCGTACACTGCACTCCGAAATATAAATAATGATTTTCTTATATTTACTCTTGTCTGACAACTTTCACGTGAACTTTATCTGTATTATCTGCGTGTACTTTGTATTATGGCCAGTTCAGTAATGATATAGTTTTTCGTTTAGATAAGCCTGTACTTGTATATTTTAGAATATTTCTATCTAATCTGAAATTAACACATATCAAATTGTAAGAATCATTCAAATCATAGACAATTTACAATTCCCATTGGCATGCTCTATCATTGCGCTATAGTGTTCGTGGGCTTCTTTAATGGTCCTATAATTGTTCCATCAATCTGGCTAGGATGCCATTATAAAAGATACTTTACGGTATGTACCAGATGGGCGGAAATCCGGCCATTTTTTCATTCCGAATTCGGGATTCCAAAATTCAAAAACTGTCACTCTAGTATATAGAAAAGATTTAAATTTCCAGAGGAGCAAAGTATCAAATTCTAACCGTTAAATTTAATATGCTCGGAATTCCATATCATTTTTTTGAATATCTTACCAAGTTATTAAATATTTATGATAAAATGAATGTTCGCTTTAATATTGATTCTATCAACGAATTTTAGATGAGCAACTGAAAGTCAAATTTAAGATTAAGATATATGATTTGGAATTAAAGAGGGAATCAAAATAATATCAAAATAATAAATAGAAGGTCAGCTTGGGACTAAAACATATTGTTTTACTGTTCGATTAGGCACAGATCTCTGAAAAGAACAATACTATGAAAAAAAATTTTAGACAGTTGAAGCGAAAATACTAAGAAATATTTTATATTATTCATACAAAAAGTCTGAAATTATGCGTAGAACCGTATGCAACAGAAAGGTTTAGTTTTCAGTGGTAGAATTGACGTTAGAATCAGATATAGAAAATATTTAGTAACTAGGGTGTTTATAATGGCACGCCAACTGAATTGTTCGATTTGTGAAAACTTTAGATTATATAAAAGTACTACAAGTGAATATAATGATTGGAAACTATAAGTCACAAAAATATCGCTGTCATAAATTATATGGGTGGCATAAAATGAATCACGGTTTAGCTGTTACAGTTGGCGTGTAGTGGTGAACATATGATAAATGTGAAAATTGAAACGTTGGAAACGATGCATCTAATGAGCAGTGGGTTATGGGGTCGCGACTTCGTACGCTCTAAAAATTTAGAATCAATCAGCCCAGTAGAAAAAGATATATGCCCAAACAACCGAATTCGACATTATTTGCATTCATCCCAGTACTATATAATAGAAGCATGAAAAAGGATTAAAAATGAACTATCCAGGAGCCAAAAATCAGAAATTTCAACATCTGCTCTTCTTCGCTTTTCATCGAAAGCAAAAAGCAGCCGAAGCTGCTTGGGAAATATGCAGTGTGTATGAAGAAGGTGTCTTAGACGTGTCTACTGCACAAAAATGGTTCGCACAGTTCCAAAATGGCGAATTTAATCTTGAAGACAGACCACGAAGCGGACGACCTGCAGAATTCGACGAAGAGCATCGGAAGGAACTATTGAAGGAAGATGGTGGCCAATCAAACGTGAATTGGCCGAAAAAATTAACAGTGACCAAAATCCAATCCTTAATCTTCTTCATTCGATGGGATTTGCCGGAAAATTGGATATCTCATGAGCTCAACGAACAAAACAAATTAAAATCGCCTTCCAATCATAGCTCAACATCGCACTCGCCATCGAACAACACGCGCTGATAAACAACGATTTTTGTACCGAATCGTCACGGGAGATGAAAATTGGTGCCTGTACATCAATCTGAAGCAAATAAACGAGTGGGTGGCTCCAGGAGATATGCCAAAGCCAAGAGTCAAGCACGATATTCACCCAAAAAAGACTATGATCTGCGTTTGATGGTACTGGGAGGGAATGTTACACTGGGCAATGCTCGAAAGAAACGCCACGGTTCTTCAACATCCACCGTACTCTCCAGACCATCCGATTCACCTTTTTCACTCTCTGAATCATAAAAAAAATTTCATCATAAAATTTTTACGTGTACAAATATTAGATTTTAGCACATTTTCTGACAAGGGAAGTGTTTTAGGTCGGGCTCTCAGATTTTGATAAAACTTTGCAGATAGATTCCTTATGGCTTTATTAGTATACTGACAAAATATTAGGACCCACAAAACGGTTTAAGTAGGTAAAAAATGGGTTTGAAATCTAAAAAATCGCGATCATTCTATAAATAATGATTTTATTGACTTCCGAAACAGTGGGACGACAGCGCAGTGGTAGAACGATGGAACGCGGAACAAGATGCTCAGTGTTTGGCGGATGGCGCTAGGTTGGAGGTAGGGCGTCCCCGCTGCGGAGGCAACTATTTCATCCATCCTAGCTTCCGCGGACACTGGTTTGTGGGCACAAAGATGACGCTAGGTTGTCCAACGTGACAGCATCTATTCATCATCCTAGCACCTGCGGACCATGGTTTGTGGGTGTAAAGAGGGCACTAGTCGTATTTCATAATATTATAAAACAACAGTAATTATAATACAACGTTTATTGAAAACAAGTAAAACAATTATATTTCCATTGTTACGTCTCGAGCTTGCTTGGCACGATGTATTCATCCATGTATGGCCATCATTTGAGGACATCTAGATTTTAAAAATTAGTTTTTAGATATGTTAAGTGAGTTGAAAATTAATATTATACTCTTCATTTTTCTGTTGACTTTTCTGTGTTACTTATTTATATTAATTTTCTTCAATATTTTAACATTAAAATGATATTAAAAGTTAATTTCTAAATTCGAAAAATAAGCTAACGAACCACTCTTGCGTTTATAAAAAAATATTTTGACCTTTGCGCCAAAAAAGGACCACTTAAGACAAAGTTTTAAACATATCGTAACAATTCAAAAATGAATTTGTGGATTATTAATAATTTAAAGTTACTTCTCTCGAGACTTTGCTTAGCGTGATAACTTTAAACATCCTTTAAATAACTTTTGTTTTTAACATTTAAATCACGTCACATGAAAAGAATGAGCATATTATTAATTTTAACTTATTCAAAGGAAACAATTAAAAATCAAACTTTGAGTTGTTGGTTGTTGCGTATAATATAATTCGTACGTAATAAAAAACATCGTACAATTAATAATTCGAACATATGCACAACGTACGGAAATGACATCTGATGAATTTTATTTTAAGCAACAATCAAAATACGAAAAGTTTGATTTTTAATGGCTTCATAAATAAAAAGAATAACAAACCCGGAATTCTTCACATGATGAATGTCGTTGTCATGGATGAGGGTAGCTTGTCCTCGTGTCGATGTCCGTGGTCCTAAAACTATCCAATATAGATTAGTTCAATTTCCAAAACTTACAATAGTTTGTCAATTGTAATCAAGAAATTCCTGCAATTTAAATGGCAATATTCTGTATACCCTGATTTCCTTGTCAATCTCCATTTTGCCAAGTTCATCATTCCCATTCGAGCCTGAAATATTTAAAATTATATAATTTCTAATTTAATTTCTTGATTATTAGTAATACCTATGATAGGAAAACAAACCATTAATCCTGTTGAATTGATCCAATCCGCTGGAATAATCTAATAGATAAACCTATATATAGGAATATAGGTTTATATGGCTCCGAATATGTACAAGTCATCAGAACTTGTAAGTTAAGAATGAAATAAAAACATAAAACTGTTCCATAAAAACAATAAAAAAACAATAACAATACAAAAAAATATTGACGATAACTTATAAACAATGTCGTCTATTGTTGAAATGCACTTTAAGGTCGCACAAAACTCGTAGAAGATCCGCACTGACAGCCAAAACCATTCATCGAGTCGTTGTTTGTCTGCCTATCTCCAGAAGCGTAAACATCGAGTCGTTGTTGGTCTACTGTTCTGTATTGACCATAAACATAAACATGAGAGAGAGATTTATTTTGCTTAGCGGGTCAACTACACACCTGAAACTCGTTGTTGTTCGCCCTAGCTCCATCCGCCAAACACTGAGTGGTGAGGGTTCGATTCTTCTTGGGGGTCGTTTAATTATATTTGTAATGCTAGTTGAATATCTCTGTCGTTTTTTCGTTTTTACTTTAAAAAATTTTTGTGAATATTATATTATTATTTATTGACTAAAAAAATTAAAAAATAAAAACTAAAATTGACTGTGCAATTTTTTCGTGAAAGACTGGGAATATTTTGAAGGTTTTTATGCTTTGCATAAATGTGTTCCACAGTCAAATCAGAAAAACTCATTGTAATTTATAAAAAATGTCGATTATCTAGGAAATTATAAACCGAGTAACTCGTTTAAAAAACATCCTCTCTATTGTGAAAAATTTTTATGTTTCAACATATGATTGTTGAGAATCATTATATATGTTGATTTAATAAACAATAAATTTACAAATAAATTATAATATAATATTCTCTGCACTTTCGGCTTGATGGTGGCGTGACTGTGTTTTGCACGAAAAGTGCTCCTGTTAGGATGCGAGGTGATTTTGGCATGAAAACAGACTGATCCTGTTATATAGCGTACAGGATGTAAACACGTAATCAATCTTTGTTATAATTTGATGTTTTTTTTGGAGTAAGGACGCTTCGTGTAATTTTGATGAAATTTTGGTTACTTTTTCGGTTTGAATTGAATGTACTGGCGACAGTTTTGCACGTGTTTTGATAATAATTTCGTGCAAAACACAGTCACGCCACCGTCAAGAGCAAAGTGCAGAGTTCAAAAAAATCTTTAAAAGTAAAAACGAAAAAACGACATAGAGATATTCAACTAGCATTACAAATACAAATATACCACCCGCAAGAAGAATCGAACCCTCACCATCCAATAAAATCATTATTTATAGAATGATCGCAATTTTTTGGATTTCAAACCCATTTTTTACCTACTTAAACCGTTTTGTGGGTCCTAATATTTTGTCAGTATACTAATAAAGCCATAAGGAATCTATCTGCAAAGTTTTATCAAAATCTGAGAGCCCGACCTAAAACACTTCCCTTGTGAGCTAGTTTTCTTAGCATTCCAGTGGGCTTGCATAATATTTATATCATTTTGAGCTCATTTACAGTATGAATGAATATTTTTTTTACACCTTTCTGGTTTATATATTAAATAGTTGAGATGCATTAAAGAAGTTATATTCCGATGAATGAAAATAAATTTTAAATGATATACATATCAACACCACTGAATTTAGCTCGTAAATATGCAGAGTCCATGCAAATTGATATTATATATGTTGTTCGACTTAAAATAGCTAAAATCATATTAAACATATTCTAAAAAAGTCTACGCGGAACATAATGAAATTGTCTTTTTAGATTGAATATGTTGTAATTCTATATCCCTGAACTTGAACTTAAAACAAAATACAGAAATCAAATTTCAGCACCCCCCCCCCCACCATGTTCCAGGAAAGAACCATGACAAATATAAATTGCAGTGATCAGCGATTTGGCTCGAGGTGGTGCTCGAGGCTTCAACTCGGACGAAGACGAAGACGATGAGCCATTTTGTGTCCTTGGTCAGGCCGAAAAAGCTGCCACTCGGTTAGTTATTTTTTTGATAAATCTCTGCGACAAAAAATCACAACAAGCTATCATCAGCAATTGATTGATTGATTGATAATATCTATTCAATCCATTGACTCATGACAGACATTTGTGTGAAAATTACGAAAAGCTGGGGTTCAAATGTATCAAAACAGTACAGAATTCTCACCGAACTTCTCGCAAAATACGATCGCAATCTTGTACCGAAGATGAAAGGCGTCGACGTGGACGTGGAATTGCTGATTCAGCGTGTCTCCGAGATATCCGAGATTCAATCGTCTTCGACGATGCATATCTTGTTTAGTCAAATTTGGCACGATCCGGGATTATCCTTCGAGGTTTGTTATGATAACGGGACTCCACTGCAACGAAAGACTTCGCACCAATTCCAAACTCAACCTTTTAATTTATTATTTTTATTTACAAGTATTGCAGTCACTTCTGGTCCATTAATGGAGGTACTAAGATTTTATTTTCATTTTTTCATCAGGATTTCTGCACAATGAAACATTAACTGATAAATAAAATATTGAAAATAAAAATAATAAATTAAAAGGCAGTTTTTGCAATTGATGCGAAGTCTTTTGCATTGCGGCGCGGTTTCTTGGCAGTGGAGTGTAACGGCGTATTTATCTTGATTTCATTTTCAGCACGAAGAAGGGGCACACTGTCTCACGAATTTATCCTTATCACATCGAATGGTCGATAATATTTGGCTTCCAAACGTGTGCATCGTAAATTCGAAAGGATCGACAATTCATAAAAGCCCAACGCCGAACATCTTTCTAGCTATTTTTCCAAATGGAACAGTTTGGATGAATTACCGGGTTGTGGTCGAATCGCCATGTGAGATGGACTTCAGTTTTTTTCCGATGGATCGCGTCATGTGTACTACCATATTCGAGAGTTATGCGTTTAATGTGGGCAAGGTTGTTGAATTGAATTTCAATTTTGTTCATTTTGATTCGAATTGAAGGTGAGACTTCATTGGAAGCGACAGGGCCAACCTGTGGAGTTCATCGACGAGGTGAAGCTTCCAGACTTCCACATGACTACGTTTATTCACGAAAAAGCGACTTTTATATATCCAGCAGGGGTTTGGGATCAGGTATGTTCGGTTTAGTGGAAGGAATTGTTAAATAGTCGCATTTTAGCTCAATATCAAGTTATTCTTTCGACGTTCATACGGTTTTTATATACTTCAAATTTATTTACCCACGTATTGTATGGTGCTCATTTCATGGATCTCATTTTGGCTGGATAGGTAAGTTGGAGTCTTCACTATGTGCTCAATAATTAGAATGCCAAATGGAAATAACGCGTATCTCACAACATTCACGTGTAGTTAGCACAAACACTGTTTAAGCCAATTTGTCAGCTATTTTTTTTATTTGCACACGCTTTCAGGGCTCGTTTTATTAGCCTTTGTTAGCCAATGGCGTGTAATATGTTTTTAAAACAAAAATATTTTTCTTCTCTATAAATTTTCCTACCTTAATTATTCAAATTGCAGACGAAGTTTGCCGGCTCGTGTCACATTAGGTGTCTCATCTTTAATGGCTCTCACACTACAGTACTCAAATGTTTCAAGAAGCTTACCCAAAGTTGCCTAAATAACCATTACCTTATTCTTAAAATAACCAATTTTCAGGTTTCCTATGTTAAGGGTCTTGATTTGTTCATGTTTGGCTGCATAGTTTATATAATCTTCTCAATCATTGAGCTCGCAGTTGTTGGATCGCTGGAGCAGCGGCGTGTCCGGTAAGCGTCTTTTTCTTCACATATTATTTGACATTCAGTGAGCCTGACGAGTTCATGTCGGAGGAGGAAATTAAGAAAAACGTATTCCAACGAACATTCTCGACGAAATCCTTTCGTTCCGGTTATGTACGTAGGTCGCCACGATTCCCAACACGATGTCATTTTTAGGGAGCACGTCAACAAACGTTTAGCGAATGCGCGAGCCCGGAGGACGGTGCTGACTGGCCAGCGCAGAGACCGACCGATTGGACGGAACGCACATATATCGAGTGCCCCGAGCCAAAACCGCCGGAGAGCAATCGGAAGCCCGAAATGGAGAATGATTCGAACAATAAGGTGATTTATCATTTATTACAACGTCGGCGCCATTGTGGTTGTTTATTGTAAATTTGAACGACGCCGTCTTGGTGAATAGCAAAGATCAAATTGATCAACGTGACGAGGAAATGTTAACGTTCATATGTTTGTAGATGTTGGTGTTCGTCAGAGAGCGAAGAGCATCAAGGCGGCGACGTAAGCGATTGGTGAGCGGCAAATTGTTCAAACGCTGGACTGGCGAGGATATGGACAGGTCGGGTTATTGTGGGAAGTATTGGATTGGGTATTGTCAATGTGAAGTTGATTAACGATTCATTTGGAAGATAAAATTTGCCTGCTTGGATTCTTATCAATGCCGTGGTGTCGAAGATCTTTTGGGTTGTTTATTAGCAATATTTATTGTGCCTCGTATATAAAAAATTACAACTAAAAACATTATATTAAAGAAAACTAATATTGGATAAAAATTCATAGTGTTTAGCTAAAATATACTAACAAATCGGTTATGTAGGCCAATCAAAAAGTTTTATAAATCGTCTATTATCAAGTTATAAGAAATTGAGTATTTCAATTTTTTTTTCATAAAAAATAAAAGTAATAAATCTGAGTAATAATCTAGAATCTAGAAAAAACAGAGAAATTATTAACATAAATTGAATATTTGTTTCATCTTCTCATTGAGACTATTTGAGAATAATTTTAAAATGTTGAAAATTAATTATAAACTACCTACACTAGCCGACAAAAGTTTTGTCACAAATGTTTTTTCGGGTTTAACTTTTTTGTGACCAAATTGGCTGATTTTTTGATATGATAGATTCATATGGCTGTAGATTATTTTTAAAATTCCCGCTTGTGATTACGATAATCCGTTTTAAAGTGGCAAGCGTTTATCGTAAAACGCGTAGCTCAAAGATATTACCCACTTTTCTTGCACTGCGTTTTTAATAATTTTTAAAGTTCAATTATATTTTTTTCATAATTTATTGAAAATAGCAGTAATTGGCAACATTTTAGAGATGACTCCACGTAAAGAAACTCCAATTGCCACCCGGCAAGCTGTTATCAATATGAGGGAAAACGGAATTCGTGGTACCGAAATTACCATGGTAATTTAAACCAAATGTTGCTACTATAACATTTTAAACACTGATTCACATAAAATATCAAAAAATCAGCCAATTTGGTCAAGTCACAAAAAAGTTAAACCCGAAAAAACATTTGTGACAAAACTTTTGTCAGCTAGTGTATATTTTGATAATACAAATAATAACAATTTTCTGTGGCAAGGAATCATAAGAAATCACGAATTAGGGGAATAAAATCTATAAATAGCAGAGATGGGACGGACTCCCCACGGCTCGGGTTTTTTCCTAAAAAAAAGGGGTTCCGGGTAGTGAAAAGTGAAACCTCCGTTCAGGGTTTTAAAATATCCAACTTTCCCCATACGGAATTTCAAAACACCGGGTTCCCTTCTAGCACTGATATATTGGATTGAGGAATCAGTTTGTTTTCACAATGATTTATTTGAACAAAAATCAATAATCAATTAATCAATTATGTATTCACCGTTACTGTTTGCGACTTCCTCCCACCTCTCGATCAATTTTCTGATGCCGTGATTATCAATAATCGCCCGGTCCTAATTTTTTAATCGCCCGGCCAATAATCGCCCGGTCCTCGAAGGTAACACCCCTCATTTGGTTTGACAGAGATCGGAAAAGGTGATAATCGGATGGCGCAAAGTCTGGTGTGTAAGGTGGATGCTGAGGAACCTCCCATTGGAGCTCTTGGAAAGCTGGGTAACATAGAGCTTCTTGTTGACCTTGGCGTTTCTTTCGTGCCTTTCCTGGTGTAGAATGTTCTCCCTATTCCGCCAAACGTAGTTCATGTTCTTTTTTGAGCGAAGATCTTGATTGACTCTCGGCTTTGGCGTATCTCCTGGAGCCACCCACTTCTTTCTTTTCTTCAGATTGTACTACAGGCACCATTTTTCATCTCCCGTGACGATTCGGTACAAAACTCGCTGTTTATGACCGCGTGTTGCTCGATGGCGAACGAAATGTTGAGCTGCGATTTGAAAGCGATTTTCTTTGTTTTGTTCGCTCGTTGAACTCATGAGGTATCCGGGCCCTTAATTTTTCGGCGAATCCAATCGAATGTAGATGATTTAAGATTGTCTTTGGATTACTTTTCAATTTATACAGAATCTTGACATGCATGATTTAAAGTATATGGTAAACCGTTTGCCTTGGAATAATAACACGATTTGAGCACCTTTTCTGAGCTTCCTGTTTATTGGGTCGAGGAATCAGTTCCGACTTATTGAGTTTTTATGCAAAAATTTCTTGGCGATCATCTTCCTTCAATCAGATGTTTTTCGTCTAATTCTCTAGATCGTCCGCTTCGAGGAATGTTATTAAGATTAAAGTCGCCATTTTTGAACTTTGCGAATCATTTTTGTGCAGTAGACACGCCTAAGACACTTTCTCCATACACTCTGCATATTTCCCGAGCGGCTTCGGCTGCTTTTTACTTTCGATGAAAAGCGAAGAAGAGCAGATGTCGAAAATGCTGATTTTTGCCTCTTGGATAGTTCATTTCTAAACCTGAAAAATTATGAAAATTTAAAATTTCAGAACAGACTAAAAACACAGTTTTGTAGAGCAGAAAAAGCACTATCAGATAAATATATACACTTTACCAAACAACAAGAAAATTGTTGTGAAAAAAAAGAAAATACAAAACCTCCACCAACTTATTCCCCTCACCCATTGTTTATAATATTTTATCCAAAAAATTGGATTTCTAGGAATTTGCGATTTAAAATTCTCCTAACTTCTTAAAGGATATTCGGAAATTTTTACGGGGAGTTAATAGCAAATTCTAAATATAGTGAGATTCACTTTTGCGGGAGACGACAATAATAATACACACTTTTCTAACTTTTCTCTAAAAAAAAGCACAAATATAAATATGATTTATAACAATAATGCAATTAATCCTATCAAAAAAACAAAAAATTAACCTCTCATTTCATAATGGAATAGAATAACAAATGAAACCGACAATTTAACAGTTTTGAAGGGTTCCTTATAACATTCAACGTTTAACATACAAAATAGTCAGAATGTAAAATTAATTGGTTATTTATCATTGGCCATCTCTCAAATCTTCTCAAAATTTGAGTAAGTAGGCTGTTTTCCCCACTACGCCATATGAAAATGACATTTTTTCAAATTTTAAACGCATTTTATTAAGATCATTTCAAATAACAGCGAACTTATTTAAAATTTATATTTAGCTCACTTATTTAAAGCCACATTCGACGTTTTTTACAAAACAAAATAATCTCATTCCGGGAATAGTCCCTCACTACAAAACCCAACTATTCAATTCCAGCAAATAATTAAACTCGAGTCAAAGCTAAATACAATGATGATAATAAACAACAAACAGCACTGATCAACACTTGAACGAATAAACAAAATGACAAATTTGGTGACATAATTAAAGCAATTAGAAACTTGTCATTTCGCACTTGCGTTTATCCAACCGTTCTTAATTGATTTTAAACTCTCTCTCTTTTTTTCCAGCCTCGAGCATTGTTCAGTCTATTTCTGAATGATGTCATTTACTAGATTTTGACTATTTTTGGTAATTAAAGTGCACATTATTTTTGTTTGTTTTTAATGATAAGGCGTAGTTTTTTTTGTAATAGTCTGTATGCAACTTCAAATATCAATTTTTGCTCTAAAAATGGCTTATAATTAAAGTATTTATAGTAGGTTTCGTGAAGTTCTGTTGGAAAGAAAGAACAAACGTACTAGATGTTGAAAAAAATTAAGAAAGTTTTTTTTCACGTTAACAAGTTCTTTCTTATTTGAAACCTTGCAGACATCTAAAATAAAGCATAACAAACCCCTAAAGAACAATATAATGTAATTTTCCGACTCTATCAATGTTGCTGTAATTAGGAGCAAAGAGTTCAACACATCCTATGACCAATCGGTTGTTGTTTCCGCCAGACAGAACCATAAGTGGTATTTACAATAAAACACTTGAGTTGTTTATGATTTTTATTGGTATGAAAAGGTTAATTGTATTAGCAATTGAATCGATCAAGCTTACTTTTCTGCCAATTTCCACCTGACAAGGGAAATCATTTTAGGATTCGTTTGATGAGACTTGCGCAATTGATAGATTCGGATGCGCTGACAAATATTTTGTGGTTCATGCATACACACGCCAACAGGGAACTACGATTTTCCGATATTAAAGCATGTCTGAAAATTGTTGCGTCTTTTTAATAAAACTTTGATTATGGCGATTTAACCAGGCTTCCCTTAAACTATCTAAAATATGAATATATTTCCAGAAAGCTATAATTGAACACGTTTACTGAGCTCGTTTTATTACAATACAGCGATCTGCCGATTTTTAAGAGTGTGTTAAAGTATTTTACAGACTTTCTAGAAAACAATGTTTATGACAATTTAAACAAGTTATTCTTAAACTACCAAAAAATGTAAATATCTTGTCGCAAATTTAGATTTGAGCACATTTACCGAGAATATTTTATATACACTAGCTGACAAAAGTTTTGTCACAAATGTTTTTTCGGGTTTAACTTTTTAGTGACTTGACCAGATTGGCTGATTTTTTGATATGATAGATTCATATGGTTGTAGATTATTTTACAAATTCCCGCTTTCGATAACGATGATCCGTTTTACAGTGACAAGCGTTTATCGTAAAACGCGTAGCTCAAAGATATTACGCACTTTTCTTGCACTGCATTTTTTAATAATTTTTAAAGTTCAATTATATTTTTTTCATAATTTATTGAAAATAGCAGTAATTGGCAACATTTTAGAGATGACTCCACGTAAAGAAACTCCAATTGCCAGTCGGCAAGCTGTTATCAATATGAGGGAAAACGGAATGCGTGGTACCGAAATTGCCATGGTAATTTAAACCAAATTTTGCTACTATAACATTTTAAACACCGATTCACATAAAATATCAAAAAATCAGCCAATTTGGTCAAGTCACAAAAAAGTTAAACCCGAAAAAACTTTGTTGACAAAACTTTTGTCAGCTAGTGTACATACAATTTGGTGTGACTCATGCATATCAATAAACCTTGATTGCTGATATCTCGGTTCAGAGTACACTTGCGCCGATTTTGAAAACGGATTTGGAATTAGCGCATCCGGTACAAGTCTCATCAAAATCTCAGGCGAACGCTAAAGTGACTTCCTTTGTGAGATTGCTAATAAAACACTTGAGTTGTTTATGAGTTTTATTGGTATGAAAAGGTTAATTGTTTTAGGAATTGAATCTATCAAGCTTACTTTTCTGCCAATATCCACCTGACAAGGTAAATCATTTTAGGATTCGCTTGAGATTTGCGCAATTGATAAATCTGGATGCGCTGACAAATATATTTTTTTGTTCATGCACATGCCAACTGGGAATTAAGATTTTCCGATTTCAAAGCGCACGCCAGCCGAAATGGATGATTCAGTAAACATTAATCGTAAATAACTCGAGTGACGAAATCGTATTGAACCGATTGCATCCGCGACCTTCCCTCCCCCTTCAATGGGATTTATAAGGCTAATATCTCAAAAAAATACGTTCTACATTTTTTAAAGACGGGTTTACTAGAACCCAATTTTTTGTAGATTTTTCCTATATCAAAATCATAATAATGCTATAAGAATTTTTTGAAAAAAGTTATATTTCGCTCATTTTTCCACACAATTACTTTCCTTAAACTATCTAAAAGTATATTTCCAGAAAGTTATATTTGAGCACGTTTACTGAGCTCATTCTATTACCATACCAGTTGACATGCATGCACGCCACATTGAAATAGCGATTTTCAGATTTTTAAGAGTGTGGTAAAGTATTTTACGGACTTTCTAGAAAACATTGTTTGCGACAATTTAAACAAGTTATTCTTAAACTTTCAAAAAATATAAATATCTTGTCGCAAATTTAGATTTGAGCACATTTACTGAGCACATTTTATATCCATATAATTTGGTGTGATGCATGCATATCAATAAACCTTGGCCGCTGATGAATTTGGAATCAGCGCATCCGAATCTATCAATGGTGCAAGTCTCATCAAAATCTCAAGCGGACGCTAAAGTGACTTCCCTTGTGAGATTCCTACCTAAACCTCTGTCCTTGTTAGATTTAGAAAAATGTGTTTTGGCTCAAGGAGCTACGTGCATTTTCAAAATGTCTCGAATATTCACTTCCGCTTCCATCTTCACTATTTTCTGTTTAAAATAACGAGGGAACACTTCCCAGTAAAGTGCATGGAGATGTTAGTTATAATATAAGGGAAACCAAACTATTCTGAATTTTGGCGTAACCATGTAAATTTTAGTACACGTTTTTGTTTCAAAATGTTGCTTCACGTGTTGTTTCTTGGTTGAATAACATTGTTACATTTATAAAATAACGTTCTGACATACTCGCCACTACTAAAAACCAATAAGTCTTAAAAAAGCTAAAAGTAAGGTAAATGTGTGGCCGAAAATTAAACTAACAGTGCGATGGTAAAAACAACTTTATTTTGGTGCGTGGTAATATCAATTTTTTTATGACGACGTTATTATTTTTCCAAAAAGACACTTTTTTTGAAGAATGCTCATTTTTGTTTGTCTGCTTTTTTTCACGTGTCTGGTACGCGTATTTTTAATTAATAAATAAGTTATAGATTATTTACGTGGAAATTAATTGCCATTAAAAATGGCACGCCAAATGAATTCGGAAAAACAGGAGCTACGAAAACTTATTCAAATTAAATGAATTGTGAAAATATAAAGTCCAGGAGGTATTTGAAGAGAAGCTTTTCATGCAGACGTAAAAATTATCTGTCTACCTTCACGTGAATTTTAATAAAATGCTTTTAAAATTTGCAAAATAGCTATTTTCATTTGGCGTGGGTACGTTAATAAAACGAGCTCAGTAAACGCGCTCAAATCCAACTTTGCCGCAAGATATTATTTAATAATAATCATAAAAACTTTATCACAAAACTTTCGCAATATTACCCACGCATGCCAATTGGAAATAATTAATTTGTGAGATTTAAACGCGTCTTAAAATTTTTACCACACCTCAACTTGTATGGTAATAGAATGAGCTCAGTAAATGTGCTCAATTATAACTTTTCAGAAAGATATTAATATTTTTAGATAGTTTGAGACAAGCTTAATTATATTGTAGTAAAAACGTTTTTGTTATAAAGACGTATGAATTTTCATACAAGCTTAAAAATCGCAAAATCGTTATTTCGATTTGGCATGCAGTTTAGTCAGGATCTTGCCAAACTATCGGAGAATAATAATATTTTAGAATGTTTACTGAGCTCCTTTTATTATTGGCGTGCTTAGGTGTAGGTTTATGAAAAATCAGGGTTAAAGGAACATTCCGAATAATAAAATGGTCTCGCTTGGACCGGTGTAGATTTAATTTTCAATTTGTTTAATATTTCGATCCTAAATATAATAAATTATACAAAACATTTTATTATAATAATTATTATGTTGATTTAACAACCAATTTAGTAAGAGAAATCAAAATTAAACAAAATTTTGATGAAAAAAAAGCGAAATAATAAACAAATTGCAAATTAAATATACACCTGTAAATATACACCAATTTATTATTTGGAATGCTCCTTTGCCCCTGATTTTTCATTAACCTCCACCACGACAATAATTTACACGTAAATAATCTAAAATGAATTTCACGTCAATTTTCTAAATTTACCAAATATAATCTTTTAAGTATATAGCCTATTTAAAAATAGTTGAAGACGCAATCCCGCTGCAAATGCGGCATACTAATTCAAATTCATTTTCAAAACGATTATTTTATTCGAGCGTGAGCGCGTTTACTGAGCTCGTTTTATTAACTTACCCACGCCAAATGAAAATATCGATTTTGCAAATTTTAAAAGCGTTTTATTAAAAGTCACGTGAAGGTAGACAGATAATTTTTACGTCTGCATGACAAGCTTCTCTTCAAATACCTCCTGGACTTTAGATTTTCACAATTCATTAAGTTAAAAACGATTATTTTATTATTTAAGCAATAAAAACTAAAAAAAAACGTCACAGAAATTAAATAAAATAATCGTTTTGAAAATGAATTTGAATTAGTATGCCGCATTTGCAGCATGATTGCATCGTCAATTATTTTGAAATAGGCTATAACTGTTTTCTAGAATAATAGTGTTGTTGCATTTTAATAAAATTTGTTAAAAACTTGGATAAAGAAATATGCCCTAATCAAAAATGGTTACCTTTTTGATGGCGCCTGAGGACCCGGAGAGGAAAACGCTTCAAAAAGAATATCAGCTTTGTTATCAGTACAATGATAGGTTTCGATTGATGTTAGTTTTGCCCGCGTTACGCAAAATATAAACCAAGATTTATTCAAACTTGATTCAAACTTCAATTTCTAATAAAACTCTCGTATTCTTCTCATACACTTTGATTGAAAACAATGTTAAGCAAACAAACAATATTATGAGCTCATAATACCAAACTTTTACTAATTGTTTAATAATATAAATATCTTGTCGCAAATTTAGATCTTTAAATTATTTAAAGATCAATTCTATTTTTAGAATATCATAGTCCCCTTACAAATAAAATTTCCTTTTCATTAGAATTTGTAAACGTCACTTCATTGTCATTATTATAAAAATGCAATTAAATTAAGTACAATTGATTGGAAGACATAGTCTTGAAGATAATTCAAGTGGCCCGGTTTACTGAAAACACACTTCACATCTAAAATTATTTAAAGAAAAAATTATTTTTTCTATTTTGTGTTTTATTCCGGAAATGGTACAAAGAATAATGTTTTTCCTTTTTCCAGATTTTGCCAGAAGATCTTCCCAATCACTTTCACTTTCTGCAACTTGATCTACTGGATGTATTATACAGCAAAGTCAAAGGATTAACACAACATCATTCTTCCAACTGATTTGCTCCCGAATTGTGATAATCTATGAGCTCTCTCTTTTCATAATATTTTATATGATTTCAAATTAAGACAACAACAATAACAGCCTTATCATATTATTGCCTTACATGTGATATTATTTAGCCCATTTTTGTTCTTATTCTTTTTCAATTTTTTGGGTGTTTTATTTTTCGGAATAAACAGTTTCAATAGTGCAAATATTTGGGTGATTAAGACGGTAATTAAATTGGAACAGTTAAACATAAACCAATTTTTATTCGTGTTTTATAGCGATCGCTGATTATTTTGGTTTAATTTCGTTTTTTTATTGAGGGGAATCTCCTTTTAGAATGTTTTTGGAGAATGCACTTTATGAATGTTTTGAGAAATAAACTTTATTTGGAAACGAATGTTTCCAACCTCTCGATAAATTTTTTGATGCCGTTCCGCCAATAATCGTCCGGTCTGGTGTTGTTGAGCCAGTTTTTGAGGTTCTCTTCGCCGTCGAAGAGAGCGGAAAAGGTGATAATCGGATGGTGCAAGGTCTGGAGATTACGGTGGATGCTGAAGAACCTCCCATTGGAGGTCGTGGAGGGCAGTTTTGACGACTTGTGCCACATGCGGCCTGGCGTTATCGTGGAGCAAGATGACTTGTCCTTGTCGATCGGGTTTTTGAGTCGAATAGCCAAATTTACGCGGCGCAGCTGGGCAACATAGATTATCTGTTGATCGTTGCGTTTCTTTTTAGCATTTCACAGTACCTTCAGATGCTCTTCGTCTAATTCTGCAGGCCCGCTTTGAGCCGTGTCTTCAAGATTAAAGTCGCCATTTTTGAACTTTGCCAATCGTTTTTGTGCAGTAGAAACGCCTAAGACACCTTCTCCATACACATGCATATATTTTTTATTTCACAGAGTTCGATATTACACAAACAGCAGTTGTACGACATCTTTACGTCCTTTGGGAAAGTCAATAGACGCTGGCGAGAAGTACCTCAGGCACTTTTAATGAAAAATGGGTCTACTTCCGTAATCCAAACAGACAAAGTCAATGGTTGGAACTCGGTCAAACGGCGGAACCGGTTGCAAAATGTGATCGTTTCTCAAAGAAGGCACTTATGTGTGTTTGGTGGAATTTCGAAGGCGTAATTTACTTCGAGCTAGTTCCAAATGGTCGGACCATCGACACAGATCTCTATTGCGCCCAACTTGATCGAATGTACGCGGCACTTGGCGAGAAATATCCAACATCGATAAATCGGAAGCGGATACTCCTCCAACAAGACAATGCAAAACCACAAACCGTCAGACAAACGAAGGAAAAGATCCCAAATCTCGAAGCCATTGAACTTCTTCCACATCCAGCATATAGTCCGGACCTTGCGCCATCTGATTATCACCTTTTCCGATCCATGGCTCACTTTCTTCGTGGTCATAGCTTCAATGACCTGGCCGATGTCGAAAACGGGCGCCGCGAGTTTTTCGCCTCTAAGAACAAGGAGTGGTACCGCAGCGGGATCGAACAACTTGCCGATAGATGGGTTCAAGCCATAGAGTCAAATGGTCTTTACTTTGAAACCTAATTGTTTTTCATGTGTTGTAAAATTATGTTTCAATTTTTAATAAAAAATCGGAAAAAATTTTGGTTCACCATAATAAAATTGCATAATTTGTTAATATATTTCTTGTTATTTCCAGTCTAAAAATATAGAAATTGCTTGATTATGTTATAGAAATATGTTTCATTCATAATCACTGGCAACAGCTGATCCTAGAAATTTTCTTAACAATTATGTTAATTTCTCCAAATTAAACACTCCTTGTTGCGCCATTTGATCGAAAGAATATCTTCTTGTCTTCTGTTGTGCCGTGAATCTATCAAGAAAAATCAATTTCCCATAAATGTTCAAATTTGCAAGGATTTAAAACTTGGAAACATTTTATTGGACGCCGAATGGAATTTTGTGGGAGAGAAATAGTTTTATTGTGCAAACAATTTTAAATTGAAAATTTACTGTTTTATGGAATAAATATTTTTTTTTTAATATTACCTCTCTGGGCCTCCAGAGACGCAAAATTGTAAGTTCTGAGAAATTGATAATTCCAATTCTATTTTCATAAAAAATAAAAGTAATAAATCTGCTTTGATCTAGAAATTTTGAAGAAATATAATGAAAAACAGAGAAATTAGAAAGATAAATTGAATATTCATTCCATGTTTTGAGACTATTTGAGGATAATTAAGTTTTGAGACTATTTGAGGATAAAATTGAGACTATTTGAGAATAATTTGAAAATGTTGAAAATGAGTTATCAATTTCTTATATTTTGATAATATAATTTTATTTTTGCCACCTGCAATTTTAGTTTATAAAAATTTTAAGAGAATATCGTTTTGACTAAAATTTTAATATTTGTGAGCATTTTGCCTTATAACTTTGAATCTCTCTACTTTTTAGATATGTTATTAATGAGTAATTTTTCTTCAAAATCAACGCTAAAATCCTAAAATCTATCGAAGAAATTTCTAGGAAAAATCGATAATTTTAGTGACATTTTGTTTTCTTTGTTTTCTTGCGAGAATTTTGGCTTATAACTTTTAAATTAGATATAGAATTTTTCTAGTTCTTATATGTTTTATGAAAAAGTAATTTTTCTATAGAATAAATGCACAAACGCTAAAATCTATCGAAGAAATTTCGAGAAAAATCTGTTTTTAATTGAGAAAAATTTTGAACGCATTTTGGGATTTATTTTTTTTAATATCTTACAAGAAAAATAACTCTTTCATAAAAGCAAAAACCTAAAAGTGCATCGAAGAAATTTCAAGAAAATTGTGACTGAAACTTTGTTTTTTTTTGTGAGCATTGATTAATAATAGCATCTTTTTAGTTTTTAATACGCTTAGGATAAATTTATTTTCTATAAAACAACAAACAACACGTAAGAATTCTTGGGACACGTTTTAATATTGAAAAGTGTTACTCAACGTCAGTAATTTTAAGTAAAATCAATCGTAGCTCTGCTGAATTTCCCAATATTTGTATAAATTTATGAAAAAAGGATTCTACTCATTAAATAAATTGATACCTCATAAATCTTCTGAATTTGTTAAAGGAAAATTATTTCTATCAAAAACAGAAGGTTAAAAATCAGAGGCTATCGAATCTTTTTATTTATTTGACAAGAAAAATAAAAATTGTCGCAACAACAAATTCAAACAAAGTTTTTATTCGAAACTTTAGTTTATTCAATTTTCAGACTTGTTTCGGTATTAGCAATGGAGCGCACTTTGAATGAAAGTACAATGTTGATCCTTGAAGCACCTTAGAAGTATTCTTTTTAACAGATATTCATGTCCGCCAATAGTATACCAACATGTTCTTTCAATTGCATTTCAAGATTTCTGTCCACAAGTGGCTAGAAATCATAAATAAACAAACGAGTTGTGACTGAAATATTTTGCTGGAACGGTTTATGAAAATGAATTGTCGATTCTAAACAATGAATAATTATCAATTACCTTGTTTACCGTTAATAAGTGCATTCATAATGTCTGAAAACAAAATTCGCTTTCAGCAAAAAAATCACTTGAATCTTATTGGCATCATACGGTTGAAATCAAAGATTAGAAATTCCATTAGTTTTATTTTGCATAAATCAGGCAATTGTACTCGGGAATTGTTGTTTGTAAAGATTTCATGATAGGTAGAGGCTGAACATTTGGAAGATAGTCTTAAAATGTGTGCTAATAAAGTCCTTATAGTCTAAAGATTTGAAAATATTGTAATGCTTCCTTATATTTCACAAAAAACCTGACACGTGTTATATAGTTTTTATAGTTTTAATGCTCTTGAAAAGCTCTATCATAATATACACTAGCTGAAAAAATTTGTGTCACAAATGTTTTTTCGGGTTTCACTTTTTTGTGACTTGACCAAATTGGCTGATTTTTTGATATTTTATGTGAATAAGTGTTTAAAATGTTATAGTAGCAAAATTTGGTTTAAATTACCATGGAAATTTCGGTACCACGCATTCCGTTTTCCCTCATATTGATAACAGCTTGCCGGGTGGCAATTGGAGTTTCTTTACGTGGAGTCATCTCTAAAATGTTGCCAATTACTGCTATTTTCAATAAATTATGAAAAAAATATAATTGAACTTTAAAAATTATTAAAAAATGCAGTGCAAGAAAAGTGCGTAATATCTTTGAGCTACGCGTTTTACGATAAACGCTTGTCACTGTAAAACGGATCATCGTAATCACAAGCGGGAATTTGTAGAATAATCTACAACCAAAATTTTTAATTGGTCTTTTATTTAATTTTTTTTTAACTTGTAGAAGATAAATATGTAATCACATCAATCTTCGTGTAAGAATATGTAAGGCAATAAGTTATATTATTTATATTATTACTATGTGTTAATTATCCAGTCCACGACGAGAAATAAGAACTCCATGTAGTACTATTCTCACTATGATTATTTAAGTATTCTAAAACATTAAACATTAATAAACTAATTCGGAAATCCTTCTGTATACCTGCACATGATTTAACAATTGCAGTCTCTTCCTGTGATAAATGTAATACCCTTTGTAAAACAATTATCAACTGTGATCTATCAATTTTCACACTAGTCGGCTGTAAAAATTGAATAATCACGTTCTTCAAATATTGACAATGGATTCTGAAGTAATCCGTAAAGCTGTGGAGACCGATCCATCAATAAGTACTCGCAGATTATCGGCCGAGCTCGATATTCCTCAAACATCAGTTGTACGACATCTTCACGCCCTTGGGAAAGTCAATAGGCGCTGCCGAGAAGTACCTCATGCATTGACTGAAATTCAAGCTCAAAAACGTGTCGAGACTTGCCGACAACTGCTCGAAAATCCGGTTTTCTTCGTAGAATTGTAACTTGTGATGAAAGTGGGTCTACTTCAGTAATCCGGACAGACAAAATCAATGATGGAACGATAGCAAAATGTGATCGCTTCTCAAAGAAGGCACTCCTGTGTGTTTAGTGGAATTTCGAAGGCGTAATTTACTTCAACGCTAGTTCAAAATGATCGGACCATCGACATCGACCTCTATTGCGCTCAACTTGATCGAATGTATGCGGCACTTGGCGAGAAATATCCAGCATTGATCAATCGGAAGCGGATACTACTTCAACAAGATAATGCAAAACCGCACACCGCCAGACAAACGAAGGAAAAGATCAAAAATCTCGACGCCATTGAACTTCTTCCACATCCAGCTTATAGTCCGGACCTTGCGCCATCTTATAATCACCTTTTCCGATCCATGTCAAACTTTCTTTGTGGTCCTTCAATGACCTGGCCGATGTCGAAAACGGGTTTCGCGAGTTTTTCGCCTCTAAGAACAAGGAGTGTTACCGCACCGGGATCGAACAACTTGCCGATAGATGGGTTCAAGCCATAGAGTCAAATGGTCTTTACATTGAAACCTAATTGTTTTTCATGGGTTGCAAAATTATGTTTAAATTTTTAATAAAAAATCGGAAAAAAGTTTTGGTTCACCCGAACACGCCAATTGAAGTTGTTCAAACATTTAACAAACCTAATCAGGTTTTTAGATAGTTCAAGACAAAACTGAATAAGTTGAGAAAAAATATATTTTTTTAAAATTAAATTTTTAATTAGCGTGAGAAATATTTTTTAATTAACACGTTAGAATTTACAATAGAAAATTTAATTTTTTTTTAAATCGCTATTTTCATTCGGCGTGCCCGAATAATATTTAAACGTGTCTTACTAATTTACACGTCTTTTTCATATTACAGGACTCTTTATTTTTATTATCCTAAACCAAATAAAGTTAACAGTTTTGCAATATTTAAACGAATGTTATAAATTATCACGTGAAAGCCAAAAACTAATGTTTCGGATAATTTTAGAGGCTTTTCTTAAAACCTCTCTCGTTCTGTAAATTTTTGCGCAATGCTTAGTTTTAATCAAATTGGTGGGTTTTCAGTATTTCAAATTTTTCGCAAAACGCGTTATAAAGTGATATTAATATTACTAAAATCATCTTTCTAAAAATTGTTTCACTTTCCACCTGTATCTATTGAAACATTTTTGAAATAAAACCATATCAGTTTGTATATTGATCTACCACACCCCAAATTTCGAAGATCGAAAATCTTTCAGAGTCACGTGAGATTGTGTCTGAAACCAACATTCCCAAGAATTCCCTCAGCCTTATCATTATGACGTCATTTTCAAGCTTAAAATATCTCTCAACCTTATCAAGTCAAATTGAGGTGTCACTTGATGGATCATATGATCTTCAATCAAAACAACAACAACAATAGCAACTAGTTCTGGCGTGTCGCCAAACAACATCGAACAAGGTTAAATAAAGAATGAATTCATTTATGTACAAATACTACCCGGAATGTATACAAAACTACGAGTAAAGCAGAGTGAATGATAAATAACATGTGGATGTTTAAACGATTCGATATGACATCTTCCTCTGGTTCGAACCTTCTTGTGGTGGCGTGGCGAACTCTTCCTCCTCGACCTCTTTGAGCTCGTCGTCGCTTCCGGTGCTGTTGGTGCGCTTGAATCGATTCAATTTTTCCTTGAGGGTGGTAGTAGAGGCGAAGGGTGAAATGCATGGGGCGGATTGTCGTCGAGATCCTTGGTACTTTTTGTAAGGCTTCTCTAGTGGCGGGCTTCCGGAGATGACTGGAATCGAGTCCTAAATGTTATATTCATTCAAAAACGGCGAATTTTAAGTGATTTGCTTACCACGCCGACGGCAATATTGATCGAATGACGCCTCTGGTCATCGCCACTATTCTTACGAGCCGGCGTCGAAGAGCCGGAGCCGCACGGCGACTGACAGCGGCACGACTGGGACGATGGTGACGAGCGGATTGGCTTAAAATCGGGAGTCTTGAGCAAACCGCTAAACTCCGACACCATTTCCGCGAACGATTGCTTGATTTTCATGGCGAACACAGTAACAAACAATAGTAAAATGAGTAAACAATAAAGTGTGATTCAAGTTTTTTTCAGACACGTTTTTATATAGTTTAGGAACGCTCGCCCCGCCCACTCGTCACTTGTTCTGATTTTGGCCGGCCTACCAGCTGCGCAAAGGCGTGGATTATCGATTGGCTTTGAGGGTTTATTAAACTGGAAAAGTGCTAGTTGAGCGAATTCTTTGTTATGTGCTCAATTCTGTGAATATTACGGAATCAATTTCAAGTCCAATGTTCATTGTCTGAAAATAGACTGAAAATAATAATTGGTCTCTAAATTGACACATATTACAACGTGGAATGATAAGGAGATTTATTTTTACTATCAAAACCAAACATTTATTAATACAATTTTTGGATCAAAGTTTTCGTGTTGTAAATTTCTCCCTAATTGGCTAAATTTGGGTTTACGTAATTGAGATGTTTGAGACGTTAACATGTTTTTGGAATTGTTAGAAGACTATTAAATGTTTTTTATTGTTCCAGAAATTTCCACGTAAAATGTTATTAGGGATGAATGAGAAGAAAAAGAAGAAGAAGAAGAAGAAGAAGAAGAAGAAGAAGAAGAAGAAGAAGAAGAAGAAGAAGAAGAAGAAGAAGAAGAAGAAGAAGAAGAAGAAGAAGAAGAAGAAGAAGAAGAAGAAGAAGAAGAAGAAGAAGAAGAAGAAGAAGAAGAAGAAGAAGAAGAAGAAGAAGAAGAAGAAGAAGAAGAAGAAAAGCTAGAAGGAGAAAACTAGAATTAGAATACAACAGTAAGAAGAAGAAGAAGAACTAAAAGAAGAAGAAGAAGAGAAGGGCTAGAAGATGAAGGAAAGGATTGGAAGACGAAGAAGAATTGCTAGAAGGAGAAAAAGGAGGAGAAGGACTAGAATTAGAATAGAAAGGAGACGAGCAAGAAGAGGGACAAAGCTAGAAGGTCAAAAAGAAGAAAAAGTAAATGATTAGAAGCGCTAGACGAAGTTGAAGAGAAATACTAGAACAGAAAGAAGATTGACTAAAGGAAAAAGGAGAAGACAGAGAAAAATAAGAACTAGAAGAGCAAGAGAAGGACAAGAAAAAGAAGAAGAAGAAGAAGGAGTGCTAGTTGGAGAAGAAAAAGAAAAAGGAGGAGAGAAAGCTAGAAGAGGAAAAAGAAACACTAGAAGGACTAGAAGAAGAACTAGAAAGACTAGAAGGACTAGAAAAAGAAGAAAAGCACTCCAAATTAAAATGACAATCAATGACAACAATTTTACAAACTTTAAACGAGTTTTATTAAAGTCCACATGAAAACAAAATCTTAATTTATACGGCAATATTGCCTGCTTTTCTTAAAATATTTCTGGAACTTTAGATTTTACAGGATATCTTAGGATTTTAACGACTTTTCAGAGCTAAAAGGAAAAGAATACAGAGAAGAACTAGAAGGAGAATGAGTAAAAGGAAAAGGAAACAACTTCTGCCATAGTCTGTCTACTTGGATTTCACAATATAGAGTTATAAAATTACGAAACTATCCCACAACGAGGATATTTAAACGTGTGTGGCCAACGCTGCCAACGGCTATTGCTATCGATTGTTAAATTTGATTAAATTCGAACACTGGAGGTTGTTAAAATATACAACCCCCAATTATTTTTCCCCTAGAGGAACTGAGCTCTGCTCGGCAGCCGAGAGAGCCTTTGCCATTTTGCAACAAGCTGCGAATCACCTCGTTTATCCAAATTCTTGAATTCTTGAATTCTTAATTTATTACAGCAGCACTACAAATTGAATGGTTAAGTTGGGGGCTTAGTAAAGATGCTCATTATGCAAATTTCGGTAAGAAGCGCGTGTTTTTAAATAATTGAAGATGAGCTAGTAAAAGTAACGTGTCAAGTTATATGAAAATAATACGTGTAAATTAGTAAGACACGTTTGAACATTGAAAAATATTCATTTCGATTTGTCGTGCAGTAGAGAGCATTTTTTGATTCATCAGCTACTGTGTTTCTTATTCAAGCTCAATGATCAACCATTTCTGACAATCATGTATTTATTTTCAGTACATTTAATGTAATATTACCAATAATTAGGTTCAATTAACTAATTAATTAATGAAATAATGAAATTATCATTTGTTTTAACTTACAATTAAAACTTGAAGTGGTGGATTTGATTAAAGAATATTTTTTTAATTTCTTAACCAATCTTAAACCTTAAGTGCAATTATATATTATAAAACAATTACAATGTAAACAAATAAAAACATTTGGCTTACAAAATTTCCTAATTGGATTAATTACATCATCGAATAAACAAGAAATAGTTCACTGAAACCGTATTGTATTTACAGCCAACTTTAAGTTACAAAATTTGTGTTTATTTTGTGATTTCTAGCCAATTGGCTAGAAACCTTTTGAGGTGTAATTGAAAATCAATTTAGTACATTATATTCATTACAAGTGTAATCTAGTATTATTTTGAAATTTTGTTTTCGGTTGAGATGTGTATTGAACTTTTCAATGATATTTTTAATACTTTCTATGATTGGCGAGAAAGAAATGTGGTTATTTTAATTGAAAACTATATATTGGGTGAAGGAATAAGTTCGTAGAGGTCTTGTATTTTTTTTTCACAACAATTTTCTTGTTGTTTGGTAAAGTGTATATTTTTATCTGATAGCACTTTCTCTGCTCTAAAAAACTGTTTTTTTTTTAGTTTGTTCTGAAATTTTACATTTTCATCATTTTTCTGGCTTAGAAATGAACTACACAGAAGGAAAAATCAGAATTTTCGACATCTGCTCTTCTTCGCTTTTCATGGAAAGCAAAAAGCAGCAGAAACCGTCTTGGGCGTTTCTATTGCACAAAAATGGTTCGCAAAATTCAAAAATGGCGACTTATATCTTGAATAAAATCCTCAAAACGGACGATCTGTAGAATTAGACAAAAAGCATCTAAAGGCACTATTGAAGGAAGATGATCGTCGAACAAGTTTTGAATTGGCCGAAAAAATGGAAGCAATTAAAAATCAAACTTTGCGTTTTTTGGTTATTGCGTAAAATAAAATGCGAAAGTTCAAAATCTTGTCCTAATATCACGACCAATGATTTAAATTGAATATTAATTGTTCTCATCTAATCATCAATCTCATTTACATATTCAAATGTGGTTTGATGTCCGAGTGGTAGTGATATGGGATAGGAATTGAATATATGGAAGTACTACCCTCGGCAGAGCTCAAAAGTTATTCATATTTTTTATTTTTTCTCATTATATTCCTGATTGAAAAATTTTAGCTTTAAATTATGTTCTTAAAATCTATAACCACTACTTACGTTGTAGTGTTATCTTGTTTGGTAAATAAAGTCCTTTTTACCATTTTATCATAATCAATTTAAAAGTAATACAATTAAAAATCCGCGTATATGCACAAAGTACGCAGATAACACCTAATGGATTTTATTTTACTCAATAACCAAAAAACGCAAAGTTTGATTTTTAATTGCTTCCGAAAAAATGAACTGTATTCAAACGACAATCCTAAACCATATTCATTCGATGCTATTTGCCGTAATACTCGGGGGATCTTTACCCAAAAAAGACCACAATCGGCGTTGGTGGAACTGAGATGTCCTTTAGGTAAAAAAAAACTGATTGAAATTTAAAAGACATAGTGAATAAGAAAGAAATTTCCGGACATTTTATAAATCAAAGATGGGCGGAATGGCAGTAGTTAAACTTCGAAATCGGGAACACGGAACGCGGAATCCGAACTTTCGTCCAATGCTGATGTGAATCCTAGAACTCGGCCATTTTCATTTATATTTATATTTTTTTCCATAAAACGACTTACCAAGAAATGCTGATCGACATAGCTTCAAACGTAATTATCGTTCATAATCTAAAAATTTTGTAAAATTAAACTTGCAGGTGTTCATCTACTCACGATGACAATTCGAATGATGCAAAAAGAAACACAAATAAAATATATTTTAACAAAATTTACACGGGCCTAAAAAACTTACTTTACAGGTAAACCAAAAATTTGAATTTAATTGTTGAAATTCTGGAGTGTTTTCATCTTTGCTGTTAAAGTTTAAATGAAAAGGGACATCGAAATGCTGAATTAATCTGCAAAATTTGAGAACACTGAATCCGCGCATCTCTATTTGGAAGCAACATCAATGAATATATTTTCTTTTTTTCATTATTGATCATTTAAAATTTACAAATTTAAATAATACACTCACGCATACGTCAAAAATGGAATATAAATATTGTTTTATGGATAAGTTAGTTATTTATATTTAAACACAGGACTCCAATGCGACAAATTATACCTTTCCTGGTAAGTTTTTTGTCAAGTCTTTCGACATATTGATAATGGGCGTTGTACTAGACATTGTAAATTACACAAATATTGTCAACTTCAGTTTTCAGCTTTTCCCTAAACTCTCGAAAAATATGAAAATCTTCACAAAATAGTCGGTTTAAGCACGTTTTCTGAGAGTTCAAGTTGGTGAGGAATACGTTGATTGATAATTATTATTCTCCAGCGGAGATTGTTACTTTAAATTTTATAGGCATATCCCCCTTAGCAATCGCTCAAATGAATAGACGCACGCCAACCGATAATAATGATAAAATTAGCTCAGTAAACGTACTTAAATCTACTTTTTTTAAAAGTTATTAATATATTTAAACAGTTTAATACTTAGTTAAGCCTAGTTAGTTTTACGCAAACAATATTTTATTGAAAAGAGGTTCTGAGACATACTTAAAAATCGGAAAATCGTTACATAATGTTGGCGTGGGCCTGTAGACAAGATATGGGCGGAATTACGCATTTCGCATTCCGAAATTCAAAATTTGAATTGTATGTTTACCACGTAATAACAGTTGAAAAATAGGTAACGAGGGAAATAAATTTTGAATCGCTTAAGTTCGAGTTTTGTATGAAATGTTAGATTTAAGTGACGTTTTCGAGCTTTCTTAGTATTTCACGGTCGTAGTTCTAACGCTGCTTTGGTTAGCGTTGTATTTACAGAACGCAAATTGAAATGTCGCTCGAAAAGCTTCGGTCCATGACCCAGATACTTGGGTGATTCGTAAACTGTTTGCCTGAAAACCGAACAAGTAGTGAGACCGTCTGAAAACCATACAAGCCGTGAAACTCTTTCTCGGGACTATCTATGGAAAGGTGCCCATCAACCCAAGTTGTCAACACGAAACAAAATGAGGTGAAGCCATATAGCGTATTTCAAAATAGTTGACGACGCAATCACGCTGCAAATGCGGCATAGTAATTCAAATTCATTTTCAAATCGAATATTTTAATAATTTTTAATTAGTAAACGTGAAATATAAGCAATAACAATTAAAAAATGTCACAAAAATAAAATAAAATAATCGTTTTGAAAATGAATTTAAACAAGTATGCCGTATTTGCAGCGTGATTGCGTCGTCAACTATTTTGAAATACACTATAGTTATATCGCTTATGCACTACAACCCGAAAGGGGTGATGGCCTAGAATTTAATTTGCAACAGAGCGCATTAAACATGCGTTTTATGATCTTATTTTTTTATAGAAAAAGAAAAATTAATAGGTGTATTATCACCGTTATTATCAACAAAAGTTCATAAAATTATAAATTATTTATTTTCTTGATTCAAATATAATATTAATTAAATAAAAATACATAATTTTAATGTAACCAAATTACATAAATTATTTTAAAAAATCAAAGGCAAAAATTGAAATTATTTATTAAATGATAACCCGATTTAAATATGAAAATAAATACCCATAAAACAATAAAGAAATTAATTTAATGATCATCCTCTTCCACATCGTCTTCCATCAACATCCAGTCCACGACATCATTCTGGTCCACCATAACGTAATTGCCATTATTATCCGCTTCTTCATACCGAGTCTCCAAAGACTTTCCTAACCACGTTATCAACTGTGTTTTCATGAAAAAGCGCAGCTTCTTATCCTTATTGATACCAAAAGACCTAGTAGCCAACTCGTTTCCAACATGGTGGAGCGCTTCGATTCCCTGCTCTCCATACCTTCCCCATGAACCATGCTTCCCAACGAAATCCACCAAATGTGCTTCAAGGAGATGGAGCTTATTTGTTAATGACAACACCTTCGATTCCCGCCATTTTTTCGATAACATTTCTACATTTCCTTTAAAAATAGAAAGTTTTTCATCAGTGAACTCCATTGAAACTGAGGCAAATCGTTGAACATCCGACAAGCTCAAGAACACCGGGGTTAAATCCACATCATTATAAAGCATCGCTATATGGGTGTCCTCCAAAAAATCTAGTAGTTTCCTGCATTGTCCTCCAGTTAATAATGAGCTTATTTGGCGGGATGGAGTAACCTTCGATATTGTGAAAACTGCGAATAAAAAATTCTTGTTATGCTCATATATTTTTTTGAGGATTGTATTGACAAGTCCTTGCAAAGTATGAAGGGGAGGAATAACAATGCAATCACTGGAAACCTTGTAATATGTACCTAATTCTATTTTCTTTCGGGCATTCAAAACAGGTCGAATTTGATGTTCTCCTCTATCGACCTCACAAATTGGGCAAAATTTATTCGATGTGAAATAGGGACATCCTAAAAATAACGGTAAAAACTTCAAGTCTGCAGCAATTAGCACAGTTATAGAAAAAGTTTTGTCTTCCAATCTGTACAAGCCATCCTTAATCTCTTCTTTAAAAAAACTTATAATTTTCCTATTAGCGTATTCGATGATGTCGGCATCTTCTTTACCCTCGTATGCCGATAGAAGAGCAAAATTCTTCGGAGTTTGTCGCCATATCCGATTTTAATAACTCAAATTTACCAGTAAGTCCTTCAAGGGTCTTCTCCAGACGTTCCTTCTCCATCTTATAATTTAGAGCCTCCTCTTTCTATGCCTTTTTCTCGAATTCCAATTTCTTGTTCAATTCTCGAAGACTTGCACCTTCATTTCGCAATTTGTTGGATGAGTCAACCAAATTCTTATTCTCTTCTTGGAGTTTTTTGCAAATATTCTTCAGACTTTCCAAATTTTCATTAAGTTCGGTCACATTCTTCGTTAACTCCGTAATTTTTTTACGATTATTAGCCAAATCATTGATGTGACTATTAATCTTATTCTTTTTATTCTTTTTTGTCTCCCGAGCTTTCTTCATGCACTCTTGCCTACTCAATTTCCTCTAAAATGTATGAATGATTTAAAACACCAAATTAAAAAAAATATACCTCTAGTTCCGGTTGTTCACTCTCAAATGAAGTAGAGCAACAGGCTTCCTCGTTATTTCTATTCTCAACGGCGACTATATTATTGTTTTTCGGCATTTTTACAAGTTCTGTAACAAAATATTTGGTATATTTTAGCAAAAAATAAAAAACGACGATTTACAAAGAATTAAATTATGAATTACTCTAATTTTTGGATATGTTATACAAATTCAAGTACTAATGCTATTGTAAACGGAAACATGGATAATTTTGATTCTATCTAGCAAAAAAAATAAATTTCGAAACATTTTTTACTATCGATTTTTTAAAGGTCAATGATGACATAACAAATTATTTTGTATTCTAACCATTGTATTTGTATTTATCATCATATTTTAGCAAAAATTTAGTAAAAAGCTATAAACACTTTAGAGAAATAAGAAAAATTAAACATACGAAAAATGCAAAATTATTATGAAAAAAAAGAAGAAAAATCGTGACCGTCAAAACATGGCCTACACCCAATACCGCATTTTCTATTACATCGAGTTGGAGTGCTTATGATAATAATAATAATAAATGATAGAATAATGAAAAATAATGAAAAATAACAATAATAATAATATTAATAATTGTTAAGGTAACATTCGATTTTTTCAAAAAATTGGAGAAATTAATAGAAAATTAATAGATATATTAAGTTTTTACTTACTTACTTTACTTGATTATTTTATTGTCCGACGTCATTCCGACTGCGTTGAGATGCGGACCAACTCTCTCCAGAGTGTTCGGCTTCGTCTTGCCAATGTTGAGCCGTCTTCTCCTCGAGAATACCGATTCTTCTCCGTGTTGCCCGGGTGGTATAGTTCTCGTGGACGAATTTCGCGACCCAGATCTTGACTCTGTCCGACCACCTTCCTTTGGGTCTCGCTCTTGCTCTTGACCAGCCTCGTGGATCCCATTCTGAAAGAATTCTGCTCCACGTCGTGTCCGGCAGCCTTGCGACATGTCCAGCTCAACTGAGCAGCTTCTTGCGAATTAGCAAATCAACCGAAATGGTTCCTTCGACATTGGCGTGAAAGCAGATGATGTCCAGAGTTTTTTGGAGTCGTTGGAGAGTTTCCTTAGAAGGGCACCAAGATTCGCAACCGTAGAGCAAGGCCGCAACGATGTTCTGGTGAACTAGCTCTCTTTTTTCCGTTGCTGGAATGTGAGGAAATAGAGGCTTGCATTTGTAGAAAGCCGCCCAAGCTGACTTGATTCTTCGGGAAACCTCCTCATTCAAACTACCCAAGTATATATATAAAAACATGATAAGAAATAATAATAATAAAATTTCGTTTTATTTGTTTTACATCATTTGATAATAATAAATTGTAGATTAAAAATCTCATTTTTTAAGCTTTGAGGTCATATTACAGTACACCACGTGAAGATACCATTTGCTTTGTTATTAAGCTTAAATGTGTGTCACATAACTATTCCAATCTACAAAAACGTCGCCGGTATATTTAATCTGGGTGATCTAAAATGAGTACCGCTTTAAATTATTTCAGTTGACGTGTTACATTATCCCGAAAGAAGCTCTCTTTGAGCTGATTACGGAATCGATATTCATGTTAGAAATTGTTGTTTCTGGAATGTTCCTATCTTGTTTTCGCAGTTTTTTAGAAGATCTAATTTTGAAAGACAAGCCACGAAATAAAAATTTGGGAAGAAAATTAAAATTGATTGATTTCACACGTTAAATCAGACACCGTGGGTAGTGTGATTGAAAAATTATGCACATCAGAGAGTAATTTGAAAAACTTTGAATTCAATCTCTCAACTTGTTCAATATGCATACTTTCAGATTCTACTCCTATACATTGGTAGTGCTATCTCCGACGACGGCGGTGAATATGAGCTACGTAGAATTTGCAAATATGAACAAGACGTTGAAAATTACGTTAATAGTAATCTGCCGCCACCACGTAAGTATAAATTGAATTAAATCAATTTTACAAATTCGTTTAAATTAATCAAAATTAATCAGTTGCCAAAATTTAGTTTTGCTTTTGAAACGAAAATGACAGTGAATTTCATTTTCAAATTAATTTGCTTTTATTGTCTAACCTAAAAACGACAACACGCCAAATGTATTCGTAATAACCGTAGCTCAGAAAACTTCCTTAAGGCTAGAATTCACCAAAAAAACTTGCTTGTTCGATGCTCGAAAGTGTTCGAAATTATTTAAAAGAAGTCTGAAACTGTCAGGACTACTGAGCCAAAAAAAGTGAACAACTTGCAAAAAACTAAGAACTTCAGTTTATATTTAAAATTTTTATTTTTTAAAGCGTAATTTCTTTGAGTTTGATTTACTTTTTTGTTTAGAACCAATTTAAATGGAATCAATTAAAAATCAAAAAGCGTTTTTTTGGTTAGTACATAAAATAAAATCAATTAGTCAAAAAAAAGTGTATGTCTTAAATATTTTTACTACAATTTAATTAGGCTTTTCTTAATCTACCTAAAACGTTAATATCTTCCCAAAAAGCTAGATTTGTCCACGTTTAACGAGCTTATTTTCGATTATTCTTATATTTTTATTACAAGTTTTACAATTTACAAGAGTGTAATTGCTCACTCGTTTATAGAATACGAAAATGCTTGGCGGGTTCTAGAAGTTTTTACTCTCTGCATTCCGTTTTTGTTTTTTTTTTTTTAATGAAAATTCCCCACGTATTTTCCTTGCTCTAAAATTGAATAGAACTAAATTGCCTGAAGCTTCCTTTTCAACAAAAATTGTATTTTAATAGAGAAAATAGGTTTTTTGAAGGTGAATTCTTTATGGAAAAAGGGAAAACAAAAATAGCTGATGATAAAAAATGTATGGCGACATGTTGGGAAGAGGGAATGTATTGTCATCGTGGACGTTGTGTGCCCCTGGAGAAAATTAATACTATGTCCTAACCGCGAACTTGGTAAATTACACTTGAAAAAATATATTTATTCATCGTGGTTCAGAAGTGTTGGTGATATTTCAATTATGGCAGTATTTTGAATATGAATAAATTAACGAAATAATGTCTTGTTTTTTGTCTTATTTGTAATAAAGTTTTTAATTTGCTCCTGTGGATTTCTTATTTTATTTATTATTCACCAAAATAACACTCAAACGGTTTACATTGTAAATGGATGAACATGACTGCCAGAATTCTGTTGGCCAAATATCAACATGAAGTACGCGGCAATTCAAAAAATCCGCGCACTATATGTGGAATACAAGCCCTTTCAGTTTATAAATTCTACAATTATTTTTGTAGAGAAAGTGTACTTTTGTAGAATTTAATCATATCTACTTCTGACTAGGGAATGGTCTGCATAGTGTTTGGAGTTACAGGATGTGACATATATCATTAGAAAGAGAAAAATCTACTTTCTAAATATAAAAAGAGTTTCTGCAACGGCCACAGCTATCTCGAGAAAATTGCGTCTGAAAATCCAACTTGTGCGACACATTCCATCTTGAAATCCAACTTTGGCTGGCTTTGAATCCTTCAATTTGCATCCCTTTCCTGTTTATATCTCTGGCAATCAATTGCAGATCCAAGTCGTGAAGATGAATCCCAGTTTTCAATTTTTCCTTGGCGACATCAGACAGCCGTTTTGCAAGAAGTTTCAGAAGATTAGTCCTTGATTCCCGGTAATCATCTCTCTGAATCTCATATTCTCGGAGCTTCTCCAAATGATGGAAAGAGATGCAAATTGAAGGATTCAAGGCCAGCCAAAGTTGGATTTCAAGATGTAAAGTGTCGAACAAGTTGGGTTTTCAGACGCAATTTTCTCGAGATAGCTGTGGCCGTTGCAGAAACTCTTTTTATATTTAGAAAGTAGATTTTTTTCTCTTTCTAATGGTATATGTCACATCCTGTAACTCCAAACACTATGCAGACCATTCCCTAGTGAGTGACGACAAACGGTATCCTATAAAGTTTAGAACGTGTCTAAAACATTTAAATTGAATGTATTCTTGGATTTTTCACGCTACAGCTTACATCATGTTGCGGAGCTGACGACAGTTGATGAACAACGGTTTATTGTAGATATAAAAGAAACGAAGGAATGGATAAATTGACTGGTTGCACGTTGATTGAAATGTTCGATTCAGAAATGACCAAAGTACAATTTTTTTTATGAAATGATTTTTTATTTCAAGGAAGTTAATCAAATTATGCATTAATGAGCAAATTTCAATGCTTAATTTGGCTGTGTTAGCAATGATTTTTACAACATTTTTTGACGGATTCATGCTGGATACATAATTATTTAATGCATGGTTCTTTTGAATTTTTAAATTACCTAGGTTTTCATCGTTTTCCGATGTAATTAAGTTCTCGAAGAAAATAAGATCTTAACGAAAACTGTATCGGTGAATATTTTTTATATTGGGATACGTTATAGAGCAAATTATGACGATTCGAATGGTGTATAATTTCTGCCTGTCGTAATTAAACTTTTTGAGATGTTCCTGTTTTAATAAAACATACTTTATAGGCCCTCATCGCTCAAAATTTCTTTAATTTGTGATTTCCTTTTTTGGTTTCGAATACAAGCTGTACCAGAAATATAGTCCTGGTCAGATATGTCATTTTAAGAATATTTTAACGTATACATGACACATAGAGGAGCATTTTATGTGTCTTATAAAAACAGGAATATCTCGGAAAGTTTTTTTACTACAGGCAGAAGCTAAACGCCATTCGATTCGTCATAATGTGCTCTATAACATATCCCAATATAAAAAATATTCATCGATACAGTTTTCTTTAAGATCTTATTTTCTTCAAGAAATTAATTACATCGCAAAACGGTGAAAACCTAGGTAATTTAAAAATTAAAAAGAATCATGCATTAAATAATTATGTATCCAGCATGAATCCGTCAAAAAATTCTGTAAAAATCATTGTTAACACAGCCAAATTTAGCTTTGAAATTTGCTCATTAATGCATAATTTGATCAACTTCCTTGAAATAAAAAATAATTCAGCGAAAATATTCGTACTTTGGTCATTTCTGAATCGAACATTTTAACATTGTTTTCAATCAATGTGCTGGTTGGTCACATATTTATAGTAAATATCTGGGACGTTCTATTATTTTTTGCATTAAGAATTTATGAGTGATATTAAAATTCGGATGTAAAAAACGTCAGGCCGTGAAAGTGCGATTGGTAAACACGCATCAACATATTATTGTGGACTCATATTATTGCCAACATATTATTGCGGGCTGATAATCATTTCATTTCTAATTTGTGATTACAATATAATGAAATAAAATAATGCGAATATATTCATACTCTGCTTTCACATTAATCGCTAATTAGTTTTAGTAAAATTTCAGAGCACGCTCATTTATTTCATACCAAAAAAATTCTGTTCGGAATACAAATATGATTGAAACTGTGAAATAGAAAACTTTTCCAAATGTCTTTATTTGGGTATATATTCGTTTCGTAGTTTGATTATAAACTCAGAACCAAATCTACCATGCAAACCACATATTGAGAAAACATTTGGGTGATTAACATTTAATATTAATTCACCTGTTTTTACAATTGTTCCAGAAAGCGGAAAACGTGATCAAGCAATTATTGAAGAGCCGTCGCATATTTCCGGTTTCATCACGTATTACTACTCAACTTCTATTAAATTTGCTCTGAATTAAGGGCATTTTATTAAGAATAGAAAATAAAAATTAAAAATTAAAAATATCTGCACTCCAAATTGAATGATTCAGTTGGGAACTCAGAAAAGATACACATTTTGCAAATTTTGATAATAAGCGCAGATTTTTAGATAGTTTAAGGCAGTCTAGAAAAAATGACGTATCAAATTATAAGAAAATCATACGTGTAAATTAGTAAGACACGTTTAAATATTGAAAATATTCATTTCGATTTGGCGTGTATCTGTCATCCGCAATAATATGTTGGATGATGCGTGTTCACCGGTCGCACTTTCACGGCCTGACGTTTTTACATCCGTGTTTTAATATTATTCAGAATTTATTTATTATTCCCGATTATTTCCGCTGACAGTATCTGACAATAACACAACAATTAATTAAATATTAGTATAGTATGTTTTAAATTTTTAGACGATGCGTTAGGAACCGCTACGCAGCAAGACCATTATAAATAGAGAGACACAAACTACAATTCTCTATTTTTATAATTGTCGCAACTCGCAGATTTTTGCAATGCGTCGTCAAAAAATTTGAAATAGTCTATAAATGTGCTTTTTCATTTGGCGTGCTTTGGTTTCTATATTGAAGAGAAAATAGAAAACCAAGCATTTCTGACGTTAACGCTTAGGGGGAATGCTAAGTAGGATGGGAAGAGCAGTATGTAAATTTTTTGTAATTTGTAATCTATATAGATTTCTCTTTTTTTATTGGGTGTACAATTATGGGTGTGAGCTATGAGTAAAAAAGTTGCTTTTCTGTAAAACCTTCTTAACTATAATTATCATTGTTAACATCAAAATTATCTCAATATATGGGTAGCATGTGAATTCCAAAATTTCTATTCCTAAATTGAAATGATCATTTTCTAATTTTTACGAATTTCTTACAACTTTCACATGTATTTTACACAAATATTGTCTAGACCAGTTTGTTAGATTTTCCTCAACGTCTCTAAAATTATTAAAATCTTCGCGAAATATTAGGTTTGAGCACATTTTCTGAGCTCGTGTTATTAGAGTTCAAGTTGGTGTGCTATTTTTTTTTACTATTTTTTTCACGTCTTCCTGTTTGGTGAATCCTAGGGAAGTCAATGTACCATCGCCCTGATGGAGTAATACATCACACGTCTGCAAAGAGCAATAGACACCATTTGCTTCTATACCAATTGTGAGACCATCAACATTGAGAGGATTGTCCGCGGTAAGATTTTACAATGGGCAGGTCATATTTCCAGAATGCCGGTGGACCGTTGGTGCAAACGCGTAACAGAATGGGACCCCAGATGATCAACTAGACCAAAAGGACTCTGATGCCGTCAAACTCTGGATCTCAAACTTCACCACGAACGGTCCACGACAAGATCCACCAGAAGACGGATAGGAATCCTGGAGACGAGAGCTGCATGTCGACAGTGGCACGACGCACCGCTCAAGTTGGAGAGAGTTAGTCCGCTTCTCACTGCGAGAATGATTCGGACTCCAAAGTATCCAAAGTAAGTAAGTAAGTACGAATTTCAGAGAAATGAACCAATTTTAACCCAACAATTCCTTCCCGCCACCACCCAAAGAAAGAAAAAGATATAGATCCTCATAAAATTGAGATACCTAGCTCATTCTCCATTTCATAACCCATCATCTAACCCGATTTCACAATCAACAATCAATTCCAAAGTGCAATTGCCTAAAACAAGATCAAACGATCAAATCAAGTTTTATGAGTGATAACCATGATTTACAATAACAATAATAAATAACATTTTAAGGTAAAACAACAATTTGGAAGCCATTTGAATAAACAAATGATGAGTTTTCAATTTATTCGAGATGGTTAATTAACAGCTGATAACTGATGTTTGTGTTTTGAATGTTGTTACTATTGTGATAAAATAAAATGAACAAATTTGAAGACGAAGTTTTAAGTGCCTAAGCCAAACTGAGGTAAAAGAGCTTTTGTGGTTCTGTGTAGCAAATAAAAGTTATATTTTTAACTTTTCAAATTAATAACTACATTTTGCGACATACATTTATTCCAGGAATTTTTTTTCTTATTAAAAAATATTTGTACTCTGTGTTTGTCTTTCCGTCGGGATGTTTGTGGACAAAACAAAAGGATTTTATTAAATCTAGGAACAAACGAAATTTGCTTTCCTTGGAAAATAAAATGCAGCCCACATTGAAGAGGAATAGACGAAAAAGTCGTTTGTGACCGTGTGATCATCCATCACCGATCTCTTAAAAGGACAATAAAAAATAATACTAAGTACGACATTTTACCAAAAAAAATTTTAAAAACTGCAAAAACCAAGTATTTTAAGCTTCCCTCACACCCGGACGAAAAACGGGACCGCTTCGAAACCGGCGTCAACATATAAGTATTGACGCTTTTTTTTCAATGCGGGCACAATTGTTGTCATATTTTTTTATTTTTGTAAAATATACTGATTTCATGGTGAATGCTTAATGAAGTTTTTATTTGTATTAGAATAATTAGAATAACTATCTGAACGTATTGGTAACAAAAAATAATGATTCTCTATAGTTTTATTTTTTGCTCTGTCATTAATTTGATTATAAATAATTATTGTGTTAGCCATTTTTTTTAAAAAGCATTTCATCTGAATCAGCATTAAATTCTCTATAAGATGGTGTTTCACTTGTAACTGTACTTTCCAATAAAATTTTTTTATAACCGTTTTTATACATGATTTGGATGTAAAAATATCTGGCGTGATAGTGCAAATGTTTTTATTGGAACTTAAGCTACAAGTAACATATCATTTTATAGAGAATTTAATGCTGATTCCGATGAAATGAATCTTAAAACAAAATACTTGTAGAATTATTTGTAATATTCAATTTCAAACAAAAATTGTTCTGTTAATAAAACTACATTGTTTTTAGTGAATAAAAAATTTTTATTGGAAAGTTCAGCGACAAGTAACACATCATCTTATACAGAATTTAATGCTGAATCAGATGAAACGCTTTTTAAAAAAAAATCCGTGCACAATAATTTTTTATATTCATATTTAACTAAAAATTTCGATATTGCAAAAAACATAAAAAAATGATTATTATTTGTTTTAAAATTATTTTAATACATTCAGATAATTTTTCCCAGTTGTTTTATATACAAATAATTAACTTACCTTATTTAGAATCCGAATACTAACGCTTCGAAAAATAGCTAAAAATAAAAGACGAAATTTAGTGCCTAACATTTTTCTCGTCCCCCTCCTTTGGCAAATAGCCAACAAAAATGTGTTTCCTCTATTTCAATGTTATTGTCCGGGTGTGCTTCCCTTATATATCTTACAAGGGAAGTGTTTTAGGTCGGGCTCTCAGGTTTTAATAAAACTTTGTATATCAGGCCAAATGGTATGATAGTTAAATGAGCTCATTAAACGTGCTGAAATCGAACTTTTTGGAATTATATTAATATTTTTTAGATAGTTCGAGACATGCTTAATTAAATGCTAGTAAAAACTTTTTTGTTATAAAGACGTAAAAATTTCCATATACGTTTAAAAATCGCAGAATAGCTATTTCGATTCGGCGTGTATATGTAAAACTTAATATGTAAAACTGATTTTAATTGTAAACTAAATTGATTGAAATTTATTTAATAAAATTGATTGATGAAAATTGAAATTTTGAAATGAAATGAATGAAAAATTGAAAAAAATTGATAAATTGATAAAACTAAATTGTAAAACTGTAAAACTTATAAATAAAACTACTTAAACCGTTTTGTGGGTCCTAATATTTTGTCAGTATACTATTTGGATCATAAGGAATCTACCTGCAAAGTTTTATCAAAATCTGAGTGCCCGATCTAAAACACTTCCCTTGTTAGAATTCACATTTTAAAGTTATTTTAGGTTTATTTAAAATTGAGTTATATGAAATATTTCACCAAATTCGTTGCAATTATCTGTATTTTTGGTAATACATTTGGTTTTGGTACATGGGGAATACATATTGTTCCAAGATTAGCGTAGTTATGTAATTCAGTGAGAAGACGTGACTCTTCAGAATTTCCAAAGATCAAAGCATGCTGCTATGATTGTTGTTTGAACACCACTCCTTCCTCGATTATTTTTTTGCAGAATAATTAACTTTGCAAACGAAAAATTGTTATTCGAATTACATGCTTGAATTGGTAGGATACACGAAATGTGTCATCATCGTTGATAATTTGATGATTTTACCTTAATGGAATAATGAATGATGTTTCATTGATTTATTGGGGAGAAAGTAAAATTTTCTCAGTTTTCTTGTCAAAATTCTTAGACAAAAGTAATATTTTCCAATAGAGTAAGTAATAATTAAAATAGTAATAATTTTTGAAAAGTGGATTATATCTAATTGTATTGGAAAGTACCACATAAATGGAAAATTTTTAATTTACAAAAATAATAACTATGTAAGGAGGTCGCTTTGGCTTCCTCCTTTGGTTGGTGGTTCAGTGGTATAGAATATAATTTATTGAAATGGAAATAGCTCAATTATCGTCGGCTTCTTCTGGCTCGACTGCTCTGTTGAACGGAGGCTGTGTGCTCTTATTCGTGCGGAGTTGTGCGGATTGTGGACCTGGATCTTCAGCGGCGGTGCGGTAGAGTTCACTTCCTTGTGCGATGTGGAGGATGATCCCGTGTGTAGAGGATAGAAGATATCGGCCATTCCAAGGGACGAGCCAAGTTGCCGTATAGGCGACAAACTTTATGTTAATTAAATTTTAGTTTTTAAATTGTTGATTGGTAAATAGAAAACAGACGCACTCACGCTATTTACAAACATTTTCCAAAAGACTAGAGTGAATTTCGTTGTAAAAAACGAGATCTTCCAAACCTTTTTCCATTTATGGGCAAAAGGTGATAATATGATGGAGCAATGTGAGGTGCGTATGCGGTAAGACTCTCATTTAAAATCCTTTATGGTGTCTTTGTCAGAAGCAGTATCACTTTATCATGTCGATCCCTTCATTCCGATTTTGCATGTGTTATTGAACCAGTTGTTGTTCGAAGAGATTGGCCGGAGCCGATTAGTCCTGTTGCAGAAGCTAAAATAGTATGGCCCCACCAATTGAAGAATAAAACATTTTTCCGTGAATATTTAGCTTTGCGGACAAATTTGTCGACTCAACCGGGCTCATCCAAAACCTTTCACTCTTTGGATTGACGAAGTAATGTCATTTATCATCGCCAATCACAATACTATAAAGAAAACACTTCATTTGAAAACGTTCATAAAAGATTGCACACGTGGTTTTTCATTGCTCTTTGTCCCATTTCGTTAATTCATAAGCAACCCATTTTCCTTCCTTCTGAATCTTCCCTATGGCGTTCAGACCATGTGAAACATTTTGCCTAATGATTTTTAGGGAAACTGCCAACTGTTTTTGTGTATATGTGGCATCATTATCCAGCAGATCTTGAAGTTCATGATCTTCAAACTTTTTTGAGGACCTTCTTGATTCTTATCTTTGACGTCGAAATCAAACTATTTGAAGCGCTGAAACCATTCGCGGTAAGTTTTTTCAGATGGAGCATTGTTGACAAAAACTTCTAGTATTTAATAAGCATCGGAAGCTTGTTTCTTCAAAAGAAATATGAAAAGTAACGCTTCCCGCCAATGAAGCTTGTGAGGCTCTTTACAGCTAAAATTTGGGTCTTCTCTAAGGAGGTACAGAAAGAATAGAATATGAATAAGTCACATTTTTAACGTATAAAACGAATCAACAATGCAAATAGATTTAAATTATTTGTTTCTCACAATCTTAATCGTTTTTTTAAAGTTACGCGACAAATAAATTAATAAATAAAAAATAAATAACGCCAAATTTATTTATGGTATGAATAAAATATCTAAATCAGCGAATTTTTACAATAAAAATTACGACAGGAATGCTAAAAGATCACTTGCCGGAAAGTTTAGAATGGAACAAAAAAGTCCGGGTCTTGAAAACCAAAATTTTTTTCCGCTTTTTTATTAAAAATTTAAACATAATTTTACAACACATGAAAAACAATTAGGTTTCAAAGTAAAGACTATTTGACTCTATGGCTTGAACCCATCTATCGGCAAGTTGTTCGATCCCGCTGCGGTACCACCCCTTGTTCTTAGAGGCGAAAAACTTGCGGCACCCGTTTTCGACATCGGCCAGGTCATTGAAGAAAAGTGAGCCATGGATCGGAAAAGGTGATAATCAGATGGCGCAAGGTTCGGACTATATGCTGGATGTGGAAGAAGTTCAATGGCTTCGAGATTTGGGATCTTTTCCTTCGTTTGTCTGACGGTTTGTGGTTTTGCATTGTCTTGTTGGAGGAGTATCCGCTTCCGATTTATCGATGTTGGATATTTCTCGCCGAGTGCCGCGTACATTCGATCAAGTTGGGCGCAATAGAGATCTGTGTCGATGGTCCGACCGTTTGGAACTAGCTCGAAGTAAATTACGCCTTCGAAATTCCACCAAACACACAGAAGTCCCTTCTTTGAGAAACGATCACATTTTGCAACCGGTTCCGCCGTTTGACCGAGTTCCAACCATTTATTTTGTCTGTCCGGATTACTGTAGTACACCCACTTTTCATCACAAGTTACAATTCTACGACTAAAACGGTTATCTTGTGGATTTTCGAACAGTTTTCGGCAAGTCTCGGCACGTTTTTGAGCTTGAATTTCAGTCAATGCATGAGGTACTTCTCGGTAGCGTCAATTGCCTTTGCCAAGGACGTGAAGATGTCGTACAACTGATGTTTGAGGAATATCGTGCTCAGCCGCCAATCTGCGAGTACTTATTGATGGATTGGTCTCCACAGCTTCATTAATTGCTCCAGAATCCACTGACGTAGGTCGGCCTGTATGTGTCTGGTCCTCGAGATCCGTGTCGTTGTCGTTAAATCTTTTAAACCAATTTCGCGCAGTACGATCGGAGACCATATTCGCTGCTGCAGTTGCGTTGAAGCCTTATTTCCAGTAATGGCGTAAAAGAACCCGAATTTCGGATTTTTCCATGTTTCTTCTGTAAGTTTAAAAAATTTTAAATAAAAGACCAATTAAAAATTTTAGTATATATTATGATTGAGCTGTTTAAGAGCTTTAAAAAAATGTATATAGCAAATGTATATAAAAATCTTTATTTGGTAAAAAAACAATTAGACAAAATGATATAGGAAATCGGAAAAATTTTGTTTCACCCTAATATATATATATATATATCGCGTAGCATAGATGTGTTTTCTAATGTAGTTAAGCTTTAGGTAAAGTACTACATGTTGACTTGTACAAGAGCAGAATATTTAATGTAGTTTATTCAGAATAATAACAGTATAAGTATCGGAATAAAGGAATAACTAAGCCATTAACAATAACAAACACAAGGTTCATATAGTACCATATATAGTACCTTCTCGGAACAAATAATCATCATTTGGTGCTGTTTTCTGTTGAGCTTGTAAATGTCAAGGTCGTCCGTCATCGTAAGCTGTCTTGTTGTTGTTGTTGTTGTTGTTGTTTCAGCCTCAGGCATTCTTCTGGTGTCGGAACGAGCCAAAGACCCGCGTCTCAGCGTCGACAGTACAGAATAATTTGCAGTTTCGCAGAATGGCAACGCGCTATTCCGGGACTTAGTATTTATTTGAAAATGATATATAGACATTTCTGGTATTAGGAATACCAATTTGACAAAAGGTCGAATTGGTACGTGGATGATGGTATATTTGACGCTTCAATTCAACGTCATTGGTAGGATTTAACGACATTCTAAAGCACACCTATTGAAATAACGGAAAGGAATTCGCTTAGGATCTGAAACTAATAGCATTCAACTACACCCTAAAGCGTACGATTAAAATTTCAAAGCTCTAACTTATTGCTTTTGCATTTCTAGTGCTTACTAAAACGACTTCTAATTAAAAGAATCTAATTTTTAAAAAATTTGTAGACTTCTATTATCGATTGTTCCCCATGTTCAATTCATTTAACTTTTCAGATATATTAATATCGTCATTATTAAAGAAGTCTTAAAATCCCTCTAATATCGAAATAAAAGATTATCACTGCTAATCAACTGTAATCGGCTTTTCATCTCTCTCAAATTGCGTCAAACTATGCATATACAGCCTACGATAGTGTGTGCGGCTATTTAAAGACATTTTCTCAAAAATTGTCTCGTTAATCTACCGTAATATGCATTAACAAATCGATTCGTGTTCGATTGTAGTTAATCCGCGGTCGGTGTCGTCTTCCAATTTCAGAGGATTATGCACCGGACACACTTGCAGATGTTTTTTTTTTCTTTTAGGAGAGCAATTAGTGACGAGAGATTGGCTTATCTTGTGCACGAATCGTTTTGGGATGTGAAGATGTGCCGAAGGTTGAATCACAGCATGGTGTGATGGACATGTGAGCTGGCACCGGGTGGTTGTCAAATTGAGATAATTACTGTAAATGGAAGCTTGAAATGGTTCTTAGCTTTTATTGGTTGTCTTATTATGAATATCTTATTATGTAATTATTGTCCCTTTCAGAGATCGGTGCTTAATGGAAGAGGAAAAAAATTAGGATGGAATGAGGTTCTCGTTTGGACGGCCTCTCCTTTTGGACGGCCACTCTTTTTTACGAAATAATGGGCACCATACATTGAAGAGGAATAGACGAAAAAGTTGTTTGTGGCCGTGTGGCCGTTCATCATTATTTCTTCTGTTTTTACTCTTTCATTAGACACCAATCTCTGAAAAGGACAATATTGTTAAATTAATTAAATTTCCACGTAGAACTCTCTGAATTCTTTCAAGTTTTAGGTCTAAATAAAATCTTAATAAACCCAGTTTTTTTTCATTATTATTGTGAGCTGAACAATAAAATCATACAACTCCGCTGAGGTTGTTTGTGAGAATCTGAAAATACGCCAAATCAAAAGTACATTTTTTGCATTTTTAGGCGTGATTTTTAAACTTTCACGTAGTAATAACAAATAAGTTTTTACTCAAAGTTAATAGACGTGTCTTAAAATATCTAAAAACCTAAAAATTGTACCCGAATTTTTTCTTTGAAATCCTCAAACGGGCTTCCATTTCTAAGAGTTGGCTTACACTATAGAAGGTAATTGAATCTAGGCAAAGGCGATAACAAAATGAGTTTGAGCAAAACATCACGGAATGTTACAAAAAAATTCTTCCGCAACTTCAATGGATTAATTAATTTAGATTAATGTGGATGAATAGGATAATGGTTAAGCTTTGTCACACCAAATTAAAATGACAACTTTATCCTATATAACCGTTTATAGTATTAAGCCATCCCGCATAAATTGAGACACGATTTTCACGTCATACTTTAAAGTATGTACACACCAACTGGTCTACTAAAATGGGGGTTCGTTAAGAATGCTCAATGAAGCCGCCTAGTGACATATTAACGTTTAAAGATAGTTTAAGAGAAATCTATTAAAGTTGAAATTGAAACTAATAATTTACTTTCAAATGTTAAAAATCTTAATGTTTCGGCTGACGTGCGTGTAAAAAACTACAGAGAAAAACCATAAGGATTGCACGAAATGTGAGTTTAGAATGACTTTGCTGATCTTCTAGGAAATTTTTTTAGAACACAGAACTTGGTAAAACTGCTATTTTCAACTGGCGTGCTCTAGGAAACAAATTTTTGTCATCTTTAAGACACTTTTTTCCGAAGTTTGTGAGGAGGAAGATGTATCGGAAAAATTTCTGAAATAACAGATGAACACCAAATTATTCTGAATTATGTCGTGAAAAATTTTAGTCCACTGGTTTGGAACGAGGTTACTACGTGTTCGCTGTTTCTTGATTTCATAATATTGTTCCGCTTATAAAATCTTGTCAGACGCACATTGTTGCGAAGATGACGACAGTGGATGAATAACTTGAATGATTATCAAATGACCTCAGTAAACGTGCTCAAATCTAACTTTACAGAAAAGTATTAATTATCTAAAACAGTTTAAGAATAACTTGTCTAAATTGTCGCTAAAAAAGTTCTCAAATCTCAGCACCTTTCAAGGACTCCGGTATTTTATATTATATTCCATTGATAAATTATTTAAATACATAACCACGTCATATACACATAATCATTTTTGGTATAGCTTCTATTCGAAAACAAAAAAGGAAATCACAAATTCAAGTAATTTTGAGCGATTAAGGCGTATAAAGTATGTTTTATTAAAACAAGAATATCTCAAAAAGTTTTATTACTACAGACAAAAGCTATACACCATTTCATTTGTCATAATTTGCTCTATAACATATTCCAATACAAAAAATATTCATCGATACAGTTTTCTTTAAGATCTTCTTTTCTTCAAGAACTTAATTACATCGGAAAACAGTTAAAAACCAAATAATTTAAAAATTAAAAAGGATCATGCATTAAATAATTATGTTTCCAGCATTAATCCGTTAAAAAATTTTGTAAAAATCATTGTTAACACTGCAAAATTAAGCATTGAAAGTTGCTCATTAATGCATAATTTGATCAACTTCCTTGAAATAAGAAATCATTTCAGGATGTTATTAAATCTAGGAAAAGCGGAAATTGCTCCCGTCGGAAAATAAAATGCATTTCTGCAAAAATCACGGATTATTACACCATCTCATTTTAAATTTCGATTCTTTTCATTTTTATAAAAAAATCAAAGATCTCAAAAGAATAATTGTCATATTAATTGTCATATTATGTGTTTATTACTCCAACTTACTGTTATATATGTATAGAACTATTGATATTTGAGCAACCGACTTCTGGCGGAGTCATATGTTCATCTTATTTTATTCCCTATCTTACCATTTACAATTTATATTGTTTAAATGTTATTTTGGTGAATAATAAATAAATAAATAAATAAAAGAATCGAACCAACATAGATTTTTCGTGAATCAAATCCTCTACCAGGTATGCTACGGATCCTCTTTTGATTTAATTAATTAATCCGTTGAAGGTTGAGGAAGTATTTTAAATTCTATGGTGTAATAATCCGTGATTTCTTTTGCGGAAATGGATTTTATTTTCCGACGGGAGCAATTTCCGATTTTCCTAGATTTAATAACATCCTCATTTCATGGAAAAATTGTAACTTTGGTCATTTCTGAATCAAACATTTCAATCAACGTCTAAATTTGCGACAAAACTTTTTTTCTAGAAAGACCCTAAACTTTAACACACTCATAAATGTCGTAAAATAACTATTTCAATTTGGCGTGCAGAAGATTAACCTCTACATAAATAACAATAATGCATTAGAAAGATCTCTAAATAAATTTGTAGCCTAAAATTTAGAGACTAATACTATTAATTTGTTTTAAAAAATATGTAATAATTGATTTCAATTAAGCCAATAAATGCTCAAATCTCAGCACATTTATAGGAGTCCGCTATTTTATATTATACAGCATTAACAAATTATTTAAATTCATAATTATTTATTTCACCATTATTTATAGAATCCTGAAAATACAAACAAATATTGGTCAAAAATTGCGCAAAGAAAAGCGATTGATTAGCATCATATAATGTGCACAATTAAATAATTAGCGGTTTCAGTGATATCCGCAGATCGAAGAGGCAACAATTTAATTGTCGGTTTTGTGTGCACACATGTCTTCTAATTGCGCAACAATTTGATGGACGAATTTGATTAGAATTGCTTGCAAATCCCCCGGCAGTCAATTTGTCAGCAATTCATATTTTTGTTGCGAAGAGCGCTTGAGAATATCCGATGAGCCTTCTCCATTTTCATGGACAACACCAGCACGTTAATGAATCGTTTTAAAGCTTTTTGGCAAATATGAAGTTTGCGCATTGCATGGGAAAATTTAATTGATTTCTTTTTTGGCTTTTTCCAGCTCGTTATTTCGATCCCCCGGACCCAATGGTCAAAACGAAAAGCAAATTAGTGTGTGCACACTTGCCCCACATAATCCTGTGCACAAATTTTGTCCTCCTCCTCCTCCCATCACCAAAAAGAAAGAAATACTGTGTATTTGTGCATTTGTATGTGTACCATACGAAATTTGTTACACACCAAATTGAATGCAAATAAATGGGCAGGAGGATGAGTTGACACAATAAACAATAAGAAATGTATATTGATAACAGTTTATTTAGATTGAAGACTAGACTTGCGAATCGAGAGAAATAGAGAAAGTTTCTAGAAATATCTGCCGAGTCAAAATCTACAAAATGGTATCAAATACTAACATTTTTACTGTTGACACACGCACAACAAATGTATTCGTAATAACCGGAGCTTAGAAAAGTCCCGTAAGGATAGAATTCACAAAAACTTTAAAGTGTCCGAGATAGTTTAAACGAAGCGCACAAACCTTACGTACAAAATATGCATATTAGCACGCCAACGGCAAACAGCCTTCACATAGAAAGAATGATCAACGAAATTGACCACGCGTTCAACAAATTTATTCTTTTTTGTTCTTTTTTGTAAAACAGTATTTTGGCTATAATAGGAGAACTAGTGATTTTTATGAAACGTAAGATATATCATTCTGTTGCTCATAAAATTCTGAATTTTTTGAAATGCAACATGACGTGGTTACGGTAATTGACGTGTATTTTACAGTCGATTGAAATTTTAAACTTTAAAAAATCATAACTTTGCTTAAACGACGAATCTAATTTAGAGACAAGTATATTATTGCTCATCGTTATGTCCTCTATCAATAAAGTCTTAATCTCAAAAATTTAAAATAGCGTTTTCAAATTATTTGATTCTAAAATTTTGCACCTTATAGTGTCCTTAAAGTACTTAAAACGTAAAACCTTTTAACTTTATTAAGTTTATCTCCTAGAATAAATGTTTGTAAAGACTATAGTCAGTACAGAAACATGAAATTCAAAAAATGGCCACTTAAATGAGCCATATATGATTTTTACTTAAAAATGTTCCTATAAGCACCAATCAAACATAATTTGCTAACTTTTAGTGTTAAATTGTTGTGCAAAATATGCTCTTGACATCAGGCTTCGTAACATCTCAAATCAGACCCATTCTACAAAATTATCAAATAAAGTGTTCCACGGTTACAGAGCAGCGCCAATTTTGTGCACAATTTTACCAAAAATAATATCTTTTTAGTTTTTTTATAATTATTTCAAGCTTATTTATCATTTTTCAAACGATTTCCGTATTTCTGTTATTTCAGGGCTCAGAAAACGAGGAAGATTCTGAGTTCTTTGTGAAAAATGATTTTAAGGAAATTAGGGTTGGATAATCCGATTTTTGAAAAATCTTCGATAATATGGATTTTAGTTTGCTTCTTTTATCCAATCTTCATGCTAGAAATCATGAAAACTCACAAAATTACTCATTTTTATCAGATTAATGTATTGTAAAGAGCTAAACTTTAAGATCGAATATCTCGAAAACTTTATTTTAAATTTTTGAGATTAAGACTTTATTGATAGAGGACATAACGATGAGCAATAATATACTTGTCTCCAAATTAGATTCGTCGTTTAAGCAAAGTTATGATTTTTTAAAGTTTAAAATTTCAATCGACTGTAAAATACACGTTAATTACCGTAACCACGTCATGTTGCATTTCAAAAAATTCAGAATTTTACGAGCAACAGAATGATATATCTTACGTTTCATAAAAATCACTAGTTCTCCTATTATAGCCAAAATACTGTTTTACAAAAAAGAACAAAAAAGAATAAATTTGTTGAACGCGTGGTCAATTTCGTTGATCATTCTTTCTATGTGAAGACGATTTTTCTATTGGCTGCCCTCGGCGTGTATTAGTGTTTTACTTACACGAGAAAATTAATAAAATGCGATTAAATCTGGAAAAATAGTCATTTTCATGTGGTGCCGATGAAAATGTTCAATTTGTGAAGGTTTCAGTTGATTCCACATTACTCCAAAACTTTTGACCAACTTATATTTGTATCAAAAACTACGCGATTGAGCAAAATTATTACCGATATAACTTATATGGGTGTTCTAAAATGAGCCACGGTTTTAGCTGTTACATTTGGCCTGTTGGCGTATTGTCGAGTTTTTCTTTTTTGATACAACAGGCGAAATCATACTTTTATCACAGGGACATATCACATCATCTAGACAATGCTAACACATGCAAAATGATATCTCAAAAACAGTAATTCAAAAAAACATGGTTAAGACCAAATTTCTCAAAAATTTAAAGCATCAGAGAAATTTTAAATAAATCCTGAAAATTGTTCCTAAAAAGTAGTTTTAAACTTTAACGTGGAAATTAATAAAACACGTTTAAATCTAGAATCTTCATTTGGCGCGATAATAATCATATAAATATTGTCCTTTTCAGAGATCGATGCTGCTAGTGAAGTTGAATTGAAGCCGACGTCCATGGTGCAAGATTGACATTTTTTTTAAACCTATAAATGCTATTTTCAATTAAATAAAGTCAAAGTGAAATACGAAGCAAAACAGATAAAATGCGGGTAAAATACGGTTTCTCGTCAATTGAAATTCTTTAATAATTAAACAGAAATTAAGCTTTAGTCTCATATTTTGACATGAATTTTAGATATTGTCCTTTTCAGAGATCGGTGCCTAATGAAAGAGAAATAATGGACGGCAACACGGCCACAAACAACTTTTTCGTCAATTTCTCTTCAATATCTGCTGCCCATAATTTCGTAGAAAAAGAATGACCGTCCAAACGAGAACCTCATTCCATCCTAATTGTTTTCCTCTTCCATTAGGCACCGATCTCTGAAAAGGACAATAGTGCACGACGAGTTTGACCAGCTGACGGGAATATTCCTCATTTACACGTAAACATCAACAGGATTCCTTAGAAAATTTAGAGAAAAGTTCAATTCATTTGGCTTGTGGTTTAAATATTATTACAAATGTTTACAGAGCTTAACCAAAACCAAGACCTTTTGACAGAATTCCTGTCTAATTAATTCGTGTGATACAAAATTATTGTTTATTTATCACGTGATAACAACTAAAAACATACGTTGGCACGCCAACTGCTATGGTAATAAAATCAGCTCAGTAAACGTGTCCAAATATAAATTTTTGAAAAGATATTCATATTTTTGAATAGTCTAAGTAAATCCTAGTTAAAATGGTCTAAACAACTATTAATTTAACCAATGTAAAAATTTTCAGAGACGTTTAAAAACCAGAAAATAGTTATTTCACGTTGGCGTGCGTTGGATTAGAAAAACGAAGGATATAATTTATCAATTGGGAAGCTCTCTGTACGCCAAATTAATTCGTAGAAACGGAAAAAACAGAAATGATCTTTAAACCTTAAATATCGCAAAAATTTAAAGCACAAGAGATTATTTAAGAAAAGTCTGTATTATGCACTTAGAAATTTGCTATTAACTTATACGTGGAAATTAATAAAATGCGTTTAAATAGTGCAAAATCGTCAATTTCATTTGGCGTGTCTCTGTTTAAAAAAATTAATTGTCAAAGTGTAAGAAACTGACAATTTATTTACAATAATTTTGAATTAATTTCAAATGGTCTCAATGAGAACGTGAAGCAAATTTCCAATTTATTGAAATAATTTCGCTTTATTTCATTTTTTTTGTTATATTTCGTCGAAATTTATAGTTCACGTCCTATTGGTTATTTTTATTTTTTATGACAAGGGAAGTCACTTTAGCGTCCGCTTGAGATTTTGATGAGACTTGCACCATTGATAGATTCGGATGCGCTGATTCCAAATCCGTTTTCAAAAACGGCGCAATTTTTCTCTGAGCCGAGATATGAGCCGCCAAAGTTTATTTTTGACAGCTTCATTGACGTGCATAAACCATAAAATGTCCGACATAAGGAATAACTTAATTAAATAAGAAAATTATTTTGCGTGAGGAATGTGGCAGCAGCGAGTGGATGGATCAAATGGAATGGAATATTTATTATGGGTGGTTATTTCAACGAGTGTTAAATATTGATAATGTTTATTTCGATTTGCTATGCAATTTTCAACTTTAATAACTTTAATCATTCCTTCAATTAATTATTGCAAGTAGTTGAAAAACATTTCATTCTTTTTAAAAAGTTAATGATTAAACAGCCAACAAAATTAATTTTCATTGGTAAAGTTCCAAGCAACATTTTTGAAAATCAACTACAAAATGTACCTTGAACTTATACATTGGAACGTGTCAATGGTGTCAGTGAAGATTGACAATGTGGAGTGTGGAGTTTGGGAACGTGGAGTTTTTGAATTTCTGAATTCGGAATCAAATTTGAAGCTTCGGAAAAAATTTATTGAATTGAAAACAGAAATTTTTTTGGAAATATGTGATTCTGATGAAAAAGGTACACATATAACTAAAAAATCTTGGATGAGATAATTTGTGTAAGGAAGTAGTATCAGCGTTGTGAAACAGTCTACAATTTTCATGATTCAGTAGATCCCGAAAAGTTCAAGTCAATCAGTCAGAACATTGTGAGCCGAAAATTGAAAATAGAAAAATGGTCGGAATTTCGGATTCCTCTGGTATTTGATGTTAAAGTTAAAATGAAAAGTGAATTTTCGCAATGCAGAATTAGGAATAAATTTAAAAAATACGGAAACTGGAATTCCGCCTATCTCTGCTGTAGGACCAAGAAAAATTTAAAGCATCGAAACTATTATTGTTTCTTCCTGATTTCATGTACAAACAAACCTTTTCTATTTCATGTCTGTATTGTAGAATTTTTAATTGTTTCGAGCATTTTGACAGTAAATTTTGTTAAATTTTATTTTCTGCAATTTTAATCTTTAAAACAGAATAAAATGTTTTTCAACAACATGCAATAATTAAATAAATTTTGGAAATAAAAATTTCATAATTTTGCAACTAGAATAGCAAAAATTTTTTTAAATAAACTTTAACACCAGATATTCCGGATTTTCCGAAGCAATTCCGAATTCAGAAATTCAAAAACTCCACGTTCCCAAACTCCACACTCCATTGTCAATCTTCACTGACACCATTGACACGTTCCAATGTATAAGTTCAAGGTACATTTTGTAGTTGATTTTCAAAAATGTTGCTTGGAACTTTACCAATGAAAATTAATTTTGTTGGCTATTTAATCATTAACTTTTAAAAAAGAATGAAATGTTTTTCACCAACTTGCAATAATTAATTGAAGGAATGATTAAAGTTATTACTCTGCACTTTGCTCTGGACGGTGGCGTGACTGTGTTTTGCACGAAATTGTTATCAAAACACGCGAAGACTGCCGTCAGAACATTCAATCCCAACGAAATAAACAACCGAAATTTGATCAAAAACACGAAGCGTCCTCAAGATTGATGACTGTTCCCTCGAATTGTTCTGTGTGTTTACGCTATATAACAGGATGAGTCTGTTTTCATGCAAAAAGCACCTCGCGTCCTAACAGCAGCACATTTCGTGCAAAACACAGTCAAGGAACCGTCCAGCAGAAAGTGCAGAGTAAAGTTGAAAATTGCATAGCAAATCGAAATAAACATTATCAATATTTAAAACCCATCGAAATAACCACCCATAATAACTATACCATTCCATTTGATCCATCCACTCGCTGCTGCCACATTTCTCACGCAAAATAATTTTCTTATTTAATTAAGTTATTCCTTATGTCGGACATTTTATGGTTTATGCACATCAAACTGTCAAAAATAATCTGTCAAAAATAAACTTTGGCGGCTCATATCTCGGCTCAGAGAAAAATTGCGCCGTTTTTGAAAACGGATTTTGAATCAGCGCATCCGAATCTATCAATGGTGCAAGTCTCATCAAAATCTCAAGCGGACGCTAAAGTGACTTCCCTTGTGAAATGAAAATTATAATTATCAATTTGTTACAACTTGATAATATTAATTGCGATATTTAACAGCGCCTTATTATATTTCACGTCTAAATTAGATGTTCGTTTTCACATAACTTTATCAGATTTTCTCCAAACTATCGGAGAACATTAATATATTTACTACACGTTCTTTAATATCGGCTTTGTGAGCTCCTATTTCACGCCAAAAACGTTCTTATATTTTATAAAGATTTTAATATTTTTAGAGAGTTTAAGGAAAAGGTGACAATCTGGAGTAAACCATATTATTGTATAGTACACGTGATAGTTGTAAGTAAGACCAGCGTAAAAAATAAGAAAATCATTAATCCCATTTGACGTCAAATTTAAAATGGAGCCCACTCAATTGTTTTATTATTAAGCCCCTAAAAAGATACGTGAAACTAACTGTACAATTGCAATGAATTATTATTATTTATCAATGCATGAATTGACCCTTATTCAGCACGTCTCTCGAAACTTGGCAACAATTGGCGTTAATCGGATTATTTTTGAGACACCTCTTGACTTGATTATTGACAAATGATAAGCAACATCCAACTGATCACATTCAGGTCCCCATGCATGGTTACCAAAATGAATCGAATGTTCAGAAGATAATAAAAATAATAATAGTAATGCATATAATTTAAGGATCATTATTAGAGGATTATTTTGATTATTGATTGTCTTGTTTTCGCGCACCGGATTAGGCGCCCCACCACGCGCACTTTTTACGATACATTTTGCGCGTAAATCTATAATAACAACCACAACATTTTGCTGGTAATCATTTTAATGGATTCGCACTTAAGCCCGAATGGTTATTAATTTTTAGTGAAGAATTGCTGAAGAATTTTGACGACTCGGATTAAGAAGTTAATCTGGAGTACTCAATGAGTATTATTATGTTTATGGTCAAGGTGGAATATACTGGCGAGGACGAGGAGGAGGACACCAGTAATTATTTTAATGGTTTTTGGTTGTTCTGGGATACGGTAGAATGAGAGCTGTTCGGAAACTAACGAGTTTGGAAATGAAAGACAGCAAGAGTAACAGTCTTACAGCGCTACAAATGGAATAGTTAACTGGAGGGGTCTCAGAACATTTTCTTATGTTGAAAATTTTTTTTAAAAGCACGAAATAATGATTTTTTATTTTCCCCTTGCCTACACCTTTCTCGTGTACCTCACATACACTAGCTGACAAAAGTTTTGCCACAAATGTTTTTTCGGGTTTAACTTTATTGTGACTTGACCAAATTGGCTGATTTTTTTATATGATAGATTCATATGGTTGTAGATTATTTTACAAATTCCCGCTTGTGATTACGATGATCCGTTTTACAGTGACAAGCGTTTATCGTAAAACGCGTAGCTCAAAGATATTACGCACTTTTCTTGCACTGCATTTTTTAATAATTTTTAAAGTTGAATTATATTTTTTTCATAATTTATTGAAAATATCAGTAATTGGCAACATTTTAGAGATGACTCCACGTAAAGACTCTCCAATTGCCACCCGGCAAGCTGTTATCAATATGAAGGAAAACGAAATGCGTGGTACCGAAATTTCCATGGTAATTTAAACCAAATTTTGCTACTATAACATTTTAAACACTGATTCACATAAAATATCAAAAAATCAGCCAATTTGGTCAAGTCACAAAAAAGTTAAACCCGAAAAAACATTTGTGACAAAACTTTTTGTCAGCTAGTGTAAATATTGTTTACGTCATTTTGTCAGAAGTTTCTTAAACTCTTTAAAAATATTAAAACCTGATAGAGATTTAACATTTAAGCAGATTTTCCGAGCTCGCTTTATTTGGCTTCGAGTTGGCGTGCGCATGTTTTTAGATAGTTTAAGACGGGATAATAATAAAAATGTTTGACTTCAACAATGACTGTATTTCTGATGGAGATGTTCGCCTTCAACATTGGTGCCCAAAATAAGAGATTTGTATTTTATGTTTATGATTAAAATTCAAATACAGGTATTATCAAATTATAAGAAAGTGAGAAAATGTCGGATAGGAAAGATTAAATTGAATGTCTGTTTAAGATATTGAATCTCAGGGCTGATTTTTTGATATTTTATGTGAATCAGTGTTTAAAATGTTATAGTAGCAAAATTTGGTTTAAATTACCATGGCAATTTCGGTACCTCGCATTCTGTTTTCCCTCATATTGATAACAGCTTGCCGGGTGGCAATTGGAGTTTCTTTACGTGGAGTCATCTCTAAAATGTTGCCAATTACTGCTATTTTCAATAAATTATGAAAAAAATATAATTGAACTTTAAAAATTATTAAAAAATGCAGTGCAAGAAAAGTGCGTAATATCTTTGAGCTACGCGTTTTAGGATAAACGCTTGTCACTGTAAAACGGATCATCGTAATCACAAGCGGGAATTTGTAAAATAATCTACAACCATATGAATCTATCATATCAAAAAATCAGCCAATTTGGTCACGTCACAAAAAAGTTAAACCCGAAAAATCATTTGTGACAAAACTTTTGTCAGCTAGTGTATATATTTATTCGAATTAGAATTTATACAATGGAATATATAATAATATATTGTAATGTCAATACACTTAATATCGGTGGTTCAGTTTGCGGCAAGCAGTAGAGAGTTCGGAATGAGACCTTGAGCAATTTCTTCTTTTTACTTCAGCTTATACTGCTTCTTGACTGAGCAAAACTGTGCTTAAATAGTTCATCCGTGACCTTCTCAACATCTGATCATCATGTGGGTTTGTTTTTCTCCGAAAAACAGCACTTTGTCATAGAGCTTCTAAATGCCAAGTACGTCTGCCTTTTGCCAATTGTTGTAAACAGAATGGTTATTGTTTCAGCAAATGTAGTCTCTCTTGTACTGGCAACTGTCCAACTCTTCTCGACTACCGTCGACAGTCTGTTTCATGTTCATTCGAAGCCATTTGGACTCAACCAAGTTGGATTTCAAAAATACGTGTAAATTAGTAAGAAACGTTTAAATATTGAAAAATAACCATTTCAATTTGATGTGCTTACAGTGAAGTTCCCTTTCCATTTCTTACAAAGGAATTGCTTTAGGTCGGGCTATCAGATTTTGATTAAAATTTGCAGATAGAAATTAGGGCCTACAAAACTGTTTAAGTAGGTAAAATCGATTCAATAATAACCCGTTTATTCACGATAATGGAATGAAGTTAATGAATTTTATGTGAAACTGTGCGTTTTCATAAATTAATGATTTAAAAACGCCAGAAGCATCGGGGCAAATCGACAGGACAGGTCCTTTATAAGTAATCTATCTGCAAATTTTTATCAAAATCTGAGAGCACGACACTTCCCCTGTTAGCAAAACTCTCAGTTTATGTATAATATCAATTTCGTCAATATTTGCTGAAACAATTAGCCATTGCCAACTGTTCGAAAATGTATCAATGTCTTGTGGTCTCAATTACGCAAGTTGCGCTCTCGCGTTCATCATCTGCCATTGCACAACTTTGTGCGCTCCAACAATTTTGAGATTAACCAGCTCGGTGCGGTCCCGAAAGAAGAGCACCTGCTTGTGCACAATTTTTTTCGCATGCTACCGTAATTTTTTTTTTGGCGGTTCTCATCCACATCATTTGCATAAATCTTTGGCAGTTTTTCATGAATGGAAATTTGCATTTAAGATGGAAATGAATGAGATTAATTGAAGTAATCTTCATGGGTAAAATTTGAATTGAATGAATTAAGTAAACATGGTACGTAGATGATAATAAATACAATTTGGTAGAGTTGTTTATTGTTTTATGCTTCGATGGGTGCTGTTTGTTGAGGTAAATTATCGTGAAAGCTTAAAGGTAAATAAACGCAAAATGGGAGCTAATCGATATTTGTACTCGGCCTGGAACTGAATCATTACATTTTATATATGGAATTAAATCAAGTAAAAAGACCAAAGATAATATTTTAAATAGTCAATTATACCAAACAAAAATTAACATATTAAAAAATTACTATCATGCTTATTTTAAGATGCGTTACATCTGAATCAGCATAAAATTCTCTATAAGATGATATTTTACTTTTCACTGTCATTTTACTTTCAAATTATTATAACAGTTTAAAACATCTACGTAGCAAAAAACATTAAAAATGATTATTATTTGTTTTAAAATTATTTTAATGCATTCAGATAATTTTTCTCAGATGTTTTATATACAAATAATTAACTTACCTTAATTAGAATCCGAATAATAAAACTTCAAAAAATAGCTAAAAATAAAAGACGAACTTTTAGTGGTCAACATTTTTCTAGTCCCCCCACCCTTTTGGCAAACAGCCAACAATAAATCTGTTTCTTCTTTTTCAATGTTGTTGTCCGGGTGTGTTTCAATTATACCGTTTTCTGATGTAATTAAATTCTTGAGGAAAATCAGCACTTAAAGAAAGCTGCAGAACAAACTAAACAGACGATTTCATAAAAATCCAATAGTTTATAGTAATTTCTCATGTGTCAATTATAACGAAGATTTTCACGTCACTTTTTCAAGCATGCCTTACACTATCTAAAAACCTTATTTATTACACAATTTTAAAATGACTATGCCAAGCTCCTATATTTACCATTTCAATTGGCGTGAAACACTATCTATAAATTATTTTGGTATTGGGGTATGTTATAGAGCAAATTGTGAGGATTCGAAAGGTGTATAGCATATGTCTGTAATTAAAAAACTTCCTGTTTTTATAAGACATACTTTATAGGCCCTAATCGCTCAAAATTACTTGACTTTGTGATTTCCTTTTTTGTTTTCGAATAGGAGCTATATCAGAAATAAAGTTCTGCTCAGTTATTTTGACGTATGTAGGAGCATAATATGCGTAAAAAAGGAGCATAATATGCGTCTTATAAACATAGAATTATCTTGAAAATTTTTTAAACTACGAACGGAACGTATACACTATTCGAATCGTCACAATTTTCGCTCTCCATATACAAAAAATATTCAGTTTCACGCTAAGTAGAAATCGTTTTTTTTTAAATTTTTACTCATGTCATACAACTTTTACACGTACTGCACAAAGCCGTAGTTAACGTCACTTGGTCAGCTTCTTCTTAAATTATCGAAAAATATTACTATCTTTCCAAAATATTAGATTTCAGCAAGTTTTTTGAGCTAATTTTATTAGCTGCTAGAGATGCAGCTATTAGAGAGCAGCTAATAGATGAGCTAATGGCCATTCCAACAGTTTTATTCAAGATCTGTTTTTATTAAGAAATTGATTACATCTGAAAATAAGGAAAACCCAGATAATATCAAAATGCAATAGGACCATGCATTAAATATTTATTATCAAGTTATGAGAAAATTCCAATTTTATTTTCATATATTGTCCTTTTCAGAGATCGGTGCCTAATGGAAGAGGAAAAATATTAGGATGGACTGATGTTCTCGTTTGGACGGCCTCTCTTTTTAGACGGTCATTCTTTTTTACGAAATTATGGGCAACACATATTTAAGAGGAATTGAGAAAAATGTTTTTTGTGGCCCCATCATTTCCTCTTCTTTTATTACTCTTCCATTAGGCATCGATCTCTGAAATGAATAATAAAAATAAAAGTAATCAATCTGAGGCTGTATATGCTGTAAATTGACTGTTAAATAAAATGTTAAAACAAAATGCTGCTGTTAAATCAAAAATTCGTATGCAAGAAATGTTATTTAACACTTCGTATTGTTTAATTGATTTACCTAACGGAACTAGAGAAATCGACGATTTAAAATTATAAATTTTATTTAATTTATTTTTTAATAAAGTATGTTTTATAAAAGCAGGAATATCTCGAAAAGTTTTATTATTACAGACAGAAACTAAACACTACTCGATTCGTCATAATTTGCTCTATAACATAATCCAATACAATAAATATTCATCGATAAAGTTTTCTTTAAGATTTTCTTTTCTTCAAGAACTTAATTACATCGGAAAACAGTTAAAAACCATATAATTTAAAAATTCAAGAGGATCATGCATTAAATAATTATGTATCCAGCATGAATCCGTCAAAAAAATTTGGAAAAGGCATTATTAATTTCTGTTTAAGCCAAAGCCAAGAAAATGCACAATATTGTTTTGCCAAATCCCCGGTGTCAACCATTAAAAAGTCATCAACCACTCGCGCAAAAAAATAGCGGAAACCCAATTAAATTAATTCAACGCATATTAAACATCCCTTCCAAATCCATCCAATTGACAAGTGCATTATTAGAATCGGGCACCGAAAGAAGAGAACAAACTCATTTGCATCATCATGCTCATTCCATCGGCATGATTTGTTTGTCACATGGACTCAATTAAACACGGCACAGCATTTAGTACTACTAACACCTGTTAAGTGGTGGTATTAGTCAGTGTCTGCCTTTTTTCGGGTTCAGGTCGACAAAGGATTAACCCCGGCGCGCGCAAAAAGAGCCACAAGAGAGAGCGAACACGGTTATAGGTTTTTTTTTTGCGAAGAATCGTGATTTCGATTGATGACAGATTGATTAATGAGCCGGAAAGTTGGATTTGTTTCCGGTTGCCTTTAATTTGGAATGGTCCCGAACGATTAAAATTGCGCGGTAAAATTGTAGGTGGAAGATTTAATTCAACTGGAATGATGCGGAGGCGGATGGCGGTTACGACCTAACAATTAGTGTTGCGCAATGTGTTAGCTTTGCATTTTTTCGTGGTTGGGTTAATCCGGATATGCGTGTTTCCAAAGGTTGTCAATCAAATTGCTACAGTGTATTGATATTGTGACAAATAACTGTTAATCAAGGTATTATGGTTGCGCAAGATTGGTAAACATGGATAAGTTGTGGTTATCAATGGATATGGTGTAATACTTCTTTTGTAATTGGGTTATTTAAGCGTGAGAAGGAGAAAAAGAAGGAAAGGAAAGGAGAAAGCTGGAAAGGTTCAATTTGAAAATGTACGCTTAAACTAGATAATTCACGCAACGGTAAAAATCTATACGTGAATCAAAATGTTTAATGCGCATTAAACAAAAAACGTTTTTCAAGTTTTTTTCAGAAAATCCTGCAAACAAACGAAATATGGAACGAGCTCGAGCTTCGTTCGTACCAAAACGAGCTAACAAGGACACTGCTGTTCCGTGTCCTATCGTTTTGCCACTGCGCTGTTGCCCCGATGATTTCGGCTTTCTTAAATCATTATCTATTGAAAACCGTTCCACGTAAATCACGTGAAAGTTGAAAAAATATAATAAAACGATAGTTTTTAGCTAGTATATCCCTTAAAATATAAACGGGATTGCTTAACATTAACTATATAAAATTTGTGTTTGAAAGTCGCGATTTTCTGGAATTTAGACCCATTTTTTACCCACTTAAATCATTTTGTGGCTCCTAATTTTTTGTCAGTATACTATTTGGACCATAAAGAATCTCTCTGTAAATTTTTTAAATCAAAATCTGAGATGGAGACCTAAAACACTTCCCTTGTCAGAAACGAAGCACGCCAATAGGAAATTAGCATTTTACAATATTTAAATGTACAAAATAAGTTTTCCCGTATTAACTTCAGAATACTGTTGACGTAAACTTGTCACGCACATTCTAAACTATATAGAATGCCGCTTTTCCGAACGCAAAACTATGTATGAGTATGTTTTCTGAGCTTTCATTTTAAACGCTCAATTTGGCGTGATGTTGTGTAAATGTTTAATATCAAGAGAACGAGCTAAAAGTGTCGAAATCTAATATTTTGTGAAGATTTTAATATTTTTAGATAGTTGACGGACAAACTGACAAACTGGCGAACGCAAATTTTACACGAATTTTATTAAAAACCACGTGGAAGTTAGCAAACATTTTTTACGGTAATATTACAGACTTCTCTCAACCTCCTGGACATTAGATTTTACGATATGCTAAGTTAAAATGACTTTTCTGAGCTTCTGTTGTCAGACATTTATTTGATGTGCTGGCGTAGTCAATATTTTTATAAAGTTCACGTGAAGTTGACCAGCGTAAAGACAAGAAAATCATCATTTCCATGCGTGAAGCACGCCAAACCGAAATGAAATTTTTTCAATATTTAAACGTGTGTTATTAATTTATACGAATTATTTTCATATAACTTGACGCGTCATTTTTTCTAGCCCTTTATAAACTATCTAATAGTATGCGCCTTTTGTCGAAATTTTTCTCAGAGAATCTTTTCTGACTCCCGAACTTAATCATTCAATTTGGGCTGGTGAAGTAATATGGATCCAAATAAAACTTATATTAAAACAGTTTACGTCTGATGTATTTATAATTGTCTAGAAAAAGGTTTTTAAAAAATTAAGAAAATTTAAATTCCAATCGTTAGAATTAATTTTTTTCCTTCCAGGTAAGCTAAATTTCTAAAATTAAAGAAGATACGAAAAGTTGCGTTTTTCCCAAAATTGAACAATAAATCTTATCTGCAAGCTAATTTATTGTACTTTTTTTTTGCCTAATGGAAGAACAACAAAAATTAGAAAAAAATGATATTCTCGTTTCGACGGCCACACGGCCACAAATGAATTTTTCGTCTATTCCTCTTCAATGAGGGCTGCCCATTTTTGAGACAACACACATTGATGTGCCCGTCCAAACGAGAACCTCATTTCTTTCTAATTTTTTTAGACAGCTTTCTCTGAAGAGGACAATATAAATTTAAAAAACGTCTAGAAAATATTAGAATGTTGGAAGTCTTAATAAAAAAAAAATAAAAATAAAAATAAAAAAATTTAGATGGAGAATAAGTTCAAAATATAGCTGCACCCTACGATCCATTGCTATAATTGAAAATCAAGAATTTCTGATTCTCAATCTGGAAAATTTGAAATTTATAGACCTACTAATGGATCTCGGCGGCGTGTCAAACTCACAGCCATCAATACTTGAAAAAAATATTGTTAAGATTCTCAAAGGTACTTGAAAGTGTCAAGAAGAGCTCATAATATTGATTGTACGAAGGTAAGACAGCTATTTATTGTTTTTCGTGTTGTTGGCTATTATTTTCTGAATTGCTTGTAACTATAATCAAGTGAACTTGGAAGGATTTTGTTGTTTTTCTTGATAGGAAAAGAATTTTGATGATTTTACTAGTGAGTTTTACCAATCCAAAAGGTTTCGACCTGAAACTTGATAGAAGTTGTCAAATGACACGTTTTCATGATAAAATCTTGAGCACGGATATGTCATTTAACCGAAAATTAGATGTTACTAATGAAAGGGTCCATATTGGCGTAAATTAGACGAAAATCGCAGTAGCGATAAGGAAGCATGTAAATCATTTATAGAGATTTGAGTTACACGTGGATATTAATAAAATAATAACATTTGGGTACTACAACGTCGTCATTTTCATTTGTCGTTCGTTTCTTTAATATGACAACACACCACATGAAAATTTCAATTTTCCCATTTTTTAAATATACACTAGCTGACAAAAGTTTTGTCACAAATGTTTTTTCGGGTTTAACTTTTTTGTGACTTGACCAAATTGGCTGATTTTTTATATGATAGATTCATATGGTTGTAGATTATTTTACAAATTCCCGCTTGTGATTACGATGATCCGTTTTACAGTGACAAGCGTTTATCGTAAAACGCGTAGCTCAAAGATATTACGCAATTTTCTTGCACTGCATTTTTTAATAATTTTTAAAGTTCAATTATATTTTTTTCATAATTTATTGAAAATAGCAGTAATTGGCAACATTTTAGAGATGACTCCACGTAAAGAAACTCCAATTGCCACCCGGCAAGCTGTTATCAATATGAGGGAAAATGAAATGTGTGGTACCGAAATTGCCATGGTAATTTAAACCAAATTTTGCTACTATAACATTTTAAACACTGATTCACATAAAATATCAAAAAATCAGCCAATTTGGTCAAGTCACAAAAAAGTTAAACCCGAAAAAACATTTGTGACAAAACTTTTGTCAGCTAGTGTGTATATATATATATATTGCAAGGTTCCACGTATACGTTCATATTTAATCTTCACATTAATTTAGAATAATCGTCTTAAACTATTTAAAACTAAACGAAACGTCTCATAAAACTAAACATCTTAAACTTGTTTTTAGTCATAGCTCCCAGCGAATATTTCTGCTGAGCCAACTGAATTCTAATTTTTCCTCTTACAATTGGTGTGTTACCACGTGATGATATTTATATTATAGTTTAATTTTTTTCCATTTAAGCTAAAAAGAATTCCGAAGCTTGTTATTTTACCAAGAAGGATTTCGCCAAAAACTTAAATGATTATTATTTTATTTTTACGCTTCTCTTACAACTTTCACGAGTTCTCTACAAAAATATTGTCTACCCCAGTTTTTTTAGATTTTCTTAAACTTGTAAAAAATATTTAAACCTTCACAAAATATTAGATGTGAGCACGTTTTCTTTAGCACGCCAACTGGAAATTAAGACTGAAAAAAGTTTTTACTACAATTGGATCAGGTTTGTCTTAAACTATCTAAAAATATTAACACGTTTCTATAAAGTTCAATTTGAGCACGTTTACTGAGCTCATTTTATTATCATACCAGTTGGTGGTCGTTCCACTAACGAAATGGATGACTTTTGTTTTGCAACTCTCAAATTTATTTTATTAAAATCAAAAGTTGTTTCCACTATGTTTCAAGCTTCTCTATAAGATATTCTTACATTTTAAGAAATATTTTACATAATTTTAGGTTTAAATGACCCGTCTGCACGCCAACTGAAAATAGCGATTTTTCAATTTTTAAGCGTTTCTGAAAATGTCTACGTTTTTTCAATAAAACATTGATTACGCTAATTTAACTAGGCTTGTCTTAAAATATCTAAAAACATTAATATCTTGCCGAAAAGTTAGCTTTGAGCACGTTTACTGAGCTAATTTTTTTACCATTCCAGTTGGCGTGCGTCTGGCCTCTAATTTGTCATTAATCATCATTTCATCCCTCATTTACCCATGAAAATCACAAATATTTTGTCGCCTTAATAATTTCCAAGATAACTAAAACCTAATGTTGTAATGATTATACAATTTGGTAAATATTTACGAAAACAATTAGGCTAGGTAATACCAAATGCTCACCAATGTATCGATGAATTGTGCTCTCAATTACGTAATGCAGATTTGTGCTCACCCAGCCGCGCGCATTTTTTCCGGTGAGATATGTTTAAACAAGATGGGTGCATAACAGAGATGGTCCGAATTTCGGTTCCCATATTTTAAAAAGTGATTAGGATTTACGAATTCCTATTTTAAAAGAAACAAGTTTCAAAAATTGGGTTTTTCATTAGCACGCCAATTGTAACATTTAAACAGGAAGCTGAGAAAATGTGCTCAAATCATGCTATTCGCTCCTATATAGTTTAAAATATTTGATGAAGAGTATTATACATCTAGTATAATATATAAAGTATTATAAAAGTATATCAAAAGTAGAATTGTAATATTTATGAGCACGCCAAATTGAAGGCTAATAAAACGAGCTCAGAAAACGTTCTCAAATCTAATATTTTGTGAAGATTTTAATATTGTTAAAGAGTTTAAGGAAATGCTGACAAACTGGCCTAGACAATGTTTGTTAAAAGTACACATGAAAGTTGTAAGGCACGCGTAAAAATTAGAAAATTATCATTTCAACTTGGCGTGTTTATGAGCACGCCAAATTGAAATTAATCTTTTTCAATATTTAAACGTGTATTACTAATTTACACGTATTATTTTCATATAACTTGGCACGTCATTGTTACTAGCCCGTCTTAAACTATCTAAAAACATGCTCTTCTTACCGAAATTTGCAAAATGAGCATCTTTTCTGAGCCCCCAACTTAAGCATTCAATTTGGGTTGTAGAATCGAATAAGCAAATCTCTTGTAGAACAGTGATGGGAGGGAAGCCCCTAGGTCCCGGGAGGGAAGGATAATTATGAGAAAATGAGAAATGTTCATATTCGTTTGGCGTGCCGTTAGATTTTACTAGGGAGGTCATTTTTGGATCCAAAAGGTTTCGGGCTGGCTTTGCATGGTGATAGCTGAGGAAATTTTATTAGTGCACACAAAAAATTGTCCTGCACTGGGGGTTTAAGTGGGTTAAAAAACGGTTCAAAGTTACCAACCTCAAAATTAGAATCATTTGGATTTTTGTTCAAATATGAAATCCGTCTTCACCATGTAAATTGGCAGAAGTTTTTTATGCTTACCTTAAATATTTCAAGAGTTAGCCCAGAAAGGTTGCTTTGTTTAAATGGTTTTACAATAATTTCACATTATTTTAAACGGGATTGACCTACAGGCTTGACAATTCAAGGATGATTTATACGTAGACATTTTGAGCCTGCACACTCAAAGATTAGTTCAATCACCTCTGGCGATGACCGACTATCCGAGTCAGGAGAGAATGATGAGGAAAGGAAATTGAGTTTGTTCTCACAAAAGAGCTACTTACTCGCTGCTGATAGGTCAGCAGCCCCCGGGCGCAGGCACTGTTACGACGATTATCCCCTTTGGTTCCTTGAACGGTGGGAACCTGAACTAGGGGTGTACGATAACGGTAACGCCCAAAAGCCGCCATTCCTTACAAAACTCTTACAGGGAATTTCCTCCATATGCTATGCGGCCAGACACGGTCCGGATAGGTTCAGTCACGCATAGCGGAGCACAACCTCGCGGCCGATATAGTCGTCGCCAAATGCGATTACCACCGCAAAATGTGGCGAACTTTTTTAAATATTATTTTTTCATTTAATTTTTATGATTTTTATTATTTTCCACATTTATTCCACAATTGAAACAATATCTAAAGCATATTCTTCAAATTATTTAAGCAAAAACAGTATAGAACGAGCCTAAACACGAAAATAATCATAAAAATTAAATGAAAAATAATATTTAAAATAACTACGCCACATTTTTCGGTGGTAAAATCTTAAGGCAACGACTATATTTTTAATTTGGTGTGTTTATGTTAATTTCACAAGGAAAGTCACTTTAGCGTCCCTTTGAGAATTTGATGAAACTTGGACCATTGATAGATTCGGGTGCGCTGATTCCAAATCCATTTTCGAAATCGGTGCCAATTGCTCTTCTTTTATAATTAAGCTATTTCTTGTGTCGGACAGGGTTCAAACATTAATGATCCTATAAAAAAATTGACTTTGACGGCTTATATCTCGGCTCAGAGAAATATTGCGCCGATTTTGAAAACGGATTTGGAATCAGCGCATCCGAATCTATCAATGGTCCAAGTTTCATCAAATTCTCAAAGGGACGCTAAAGTGACTTCCCTTGTACGCCAAATGAATGCGTATAAACAGAAACGCAGAAATGCCACAACATTTACAGTAAAAAGAATATTTTAAGAGAAGGTTGATAAAGTTACGTGAAAATTAGTTTTTAACTTTTGTGTATACTTTAATACAGAGCGTTTAAACATTTGATAAAAGCCATTTTCATTTGGCCTCTATAGGACAAATCATCTGAAACCAAAGCGCACATTGTATGGAGACTTAAAAAGGATCAATCTTTTGGCTCATTTAGCAAAAAATCAGAAAAACAAAGTTCATAAAAAATTGTTGAAAAAAATCTGTAACTAACAAAAATTTCACGAAAAAGTGAAACAAAACTGAATGCTGAATGTAGGCTGGTGGTTATATTTGAGCCAAAAGAGTGCGCGCACACACCGCGCAAGAGGATCATCCGGTGCTTAGCTGCCAATTTCAAACACAATACTTAGTTAGTATTAATGCGAGTGAAAGAGGAGGGGGGTCTTAAGGAAAGGCAGAATACACAAACACCATCATACAAGAAAAAATCGCTTATAATCCAGTGGCCCGAAAAAAATGGTGAGAAACCAACCCCTCTGGAATTTTTGGCTCGAGCTTTTGATGACTTGCATCGACTTTTGACACCGCTATCGGTTTGTCAATAAAACTTCAAAAGGATGTGGCGTGATGACAAGTGTATTAACACTTTTGAGCGGCTGGTTCAGAAGACCATATTTGTTTATTTGTTTTGTAAATATTGATTTGACAAGGTATTGATGGCATGGAAGAGGAGGAGGAAGCTTTAATCCAGATTATCACTCGGACGACAGTTATTAATTAACAGGAGGCGCTTAAAAGGGGTGGAGATGAAGCATGAGCATCGTCTTGAGCTGGAAGTATTATAGAGAAATGCTCACGACGACTGCCATCGCCAGCACAACGACCACCTTATCGGATACGACGACCGTTTTACCATTGGTGAGTCCCTTTTCGGTGTTGTTTAGTGTTCTTCACTTAAAATCGCTTTGGAATGCAATGAATAGTTTTGTACACCAAATGTTTGAATAAATTTGAATATTTTTTAGTCTGACCATAATTTCTATAACACTCTAGTGGAACCTCCAAATGAAATTTATGATTTTTTTTGAATTTACCCGAGTCATACAATTTTCACGTATACTTTACGAAAACCTTGTTAAGGCCAGTTGATCAGTTATTTCTTAAAATATCCCAAAACGCTAATTTTATTAGAATTCAAGAAGGCAGTTGCAATGAAAAAAATTTGAACTTGAAGAAAAAATTTAAGAGACTTTGTCTAATCTAGAAACAATCTAGAAAGTTGAATTTTAATCTTCTGAGCCACAGAATTTTCACGCAATCGAATCGAAATAACAAAATAGTAATCCCATTTATTCATTCTTTAATAGACATTTCTGCACGCCAAAAGAAAATTGTGATTTTATTATTTTAAATGATCTATTGTAAATTCTATTTTAAAATATTTTTCACATAGCTTATTCCGGCTTATTTGAGCGTGTCTGAAAATGTTTTCGTCTATTTAACAATCTGTTTCTCACGACAATTTAAAAATTATTTTCTTATGCTAAAAATCTTGATTTGCGCACTTTTACTGAGCTCATTTTATTATCATACCAGTTGACGTGACTGTGAGATTCAAGCAATTCAGAGAGAATTATTTATCGATTAAAATAAACAAATTGCAAGATCACATTTAGCACGCCAACTGAAATGTTCCATTTTTGAAACTTTGAGATCAAATTACAGTACTCTACGTAAACATAACAGTTTTATCTTTTGTCAGGCTTAAATGTATATCACTAAACTATTCGAATCTAAAAAAACGTCGACGGTATAATTCACCTGGATGGTCTAAAATGAGTCCCGGCTTAAACTTTTTCAGTTGGCGTGCATTTAGACCACCCAAATGTATAATAGCGCAGGCACGTTCATTAAAAGGTATCTCGGAAAAAATGTTGAAATCTAATTTTTCGGGAAGAAATCAGATTACAAGGTATTTAATGATAAATCTGTCAAGACTCCGTGACAATAAGTTGTTATTTGTACGTGTAAATGTGCTAGACACAGTTAAATTGTGATTTTGATTAGGCGTGCGAAGGCTTTGGATTTCAGAGATTTAAGAGCGTCTTAAAACTTTACGTCTTTTTCTCAAAATATTTTTCACGACAGTTCGTCTCAACTATCGAATTATATTAATAAATTTCCAAAAAGTTAGATTTTAACATGTTTTCTGGGCATATTATGATCATATCAGCTGGCGTGCTCCACTAATAACACAGTGAAGGCCGTTAATCTTAATTTAGAAGTTACAGTTGATGTTAAATGGATTGTGTGAATTGAAATTCGAATAATTCCATTAAAACTGTACTAAAAAGTCCATGCGGAAGTCAAGTCAAATCAAAGTCGGAAGTCAAGATACAACTTTTCACATTTCGGTGCAAGTGGGAGGACCCCTATTTTTTGAATTCTTGGGCGGGGACTTAAAAAATTTAAAATTTAAAAACTCGGGACCTGGAACCTTTTTTTTAAGAAAATCCCCGGGCCGGTGGTGTCCTCCCATCACTGTGTGCAAGTGGAGTTTCAAATATTCTCCATTCCCCTTTAAACAAATTAAGTAACACTGATATTTCTGAGAAAAAATCCTTAAACACTCTAAACATTCTCACTCCAACTGGTAAGGTAACAAAACGAGCCCAGTAAACGTGTTCAAATCTAACTTTTTAGGATGATATTAATATTTTTTTAAATCCTATTTAAATTTTCGGACACAATGTTTTATTGAAAAGACGTAACAGTTTTCCGACACGCTTAAAAATCGGACAATCGTATTTTCCAGTTGGCGTGTATATATTCTAAAATCCCCTGAATTATGCAAGCCAGCAAAAACTGTCCAAAATTATAATAATAAAAACAACACAATTTTCCGAAAAAAATCAATTATTCACCACAAATTGATAACGCACTATCTTTCAACTAGTCGCTCTAATCGAAAATCAATACCCAAAATGACACTCTACCACAACCGAAAAAAGTTACTAATCCAAATCGATATGGTGAAATAGATTCTGATACAGACGCCCTCGAATAAATAACAAACAATTATTTCTGCGCAGTATATTATTATTATTATTATTATTATTATTAGGTATTATGTATATAAATGTGTGTGTTGTGTGTGTTTCGGTTCGTTTGCTATTTGTTGGACGACTGGCCTGAGATACGGTAGGATGCAAATAAATATTCCCTACGCTATTAACATAAACTATATCAATAATAAACAAGGATGATTTGTTGTTGTTTTTGTTTTTTTCGGCTTAATGATTCCGGAAGCTACCAAATTCTAACATAGTAATTAAGATGATTGACTCGATTAGAAAAAATTTAGGCATTGCAAGCCACCTGGGATAGTTTCACGCCTACTGGGATGAAATCGAAGATGAGTAAAAATTGACACTTTTTTAGCTTGAAAATGGCTGAAGTTGGACATGCACAACTTTGCTGAAAATGGGTCCTGAAAAAAATAAATTAAATCATTCGAAAGATCGCCGAAAGTTCTCTGGGAATGCCAATTTTCAAATCATATAATGCATTTGCAGCCGAGTTATAAATGCTCAAAAATGGCCAATTTGGCTGAAAATGACCAAAAAAAGGGGGGGGGGGTGTTTTTAGGGGTAACTTTGACGCTTAATAACTCGAGACGTTTAAATGCGCCGGGCCTGATGCGTACGGCATCTTGTAGTCTTATTTAACGATTTTTATAAACATGTATCCATAATATAAGAAATGTTTTAGGATAAGAAACTTTAAAAAAATAATATAAGAATTAATTTAGTTCAGATACTTCTACATATTTTCTGAAAAATCTACACTGAATTTAAAAGTGTGTGATTAAACTAGAATTGGTTTTCCACATAGTTTACAATAGGCTTGTTAACATTTTACTAGGGGGGTCATTTTTGTATCCAAAAGTTTCGGGCTGAAACTTTGCATAGTGACAGCTGATGACGTTTTACAAGCGCACACAAAAATTGACCTGCTCTGTGGGGTTTAAGTGGGTTAACAAACCATTCAAAGTTACCAATCTCAAGTTTCCTGTGTTATAACAGTACAAAACCATTCCACTGGAGAGAATCTTAAATCTTGATTCGGATGTGTCTTAAAATTTTAAATTTGAAAATCATCCTTAAATGACGATTTTCATGTTTTCACCAGCCGGCTAACGGAAGAACTATAAAGCGGATTCCTTTCATTAGATAATTCAATTTAATCCTTATTAATATTTTTGATTCAACTGCCTAATAATCAACTCAATTTCCGATACTCAGTTCACTATTCAGGTCAATAGAATTTGTAAAGAAAGTTACTAATTTAAGAAGCTTAAATGTCATGTTGTAATAACGAACTCAACATTTTAGATATTTTAAAAAAGGGGATTTCAAGTTTACACGTGAAAATGTGCAGTAGATTTCAATTTTTTCCATTTTTTCTAGGAAAATAAACATTTAAAAACTGTCATTTTCATTTGGCCGGTTTCACGTAAGTATTCAAAATGTGTTGGCACTCCACTGCCACGAAAACGAGCCGCATTGCAAAAGACTTCGCACCAATTGCAGGAAACTTAACTTTTATTTGATTATTTTTCAATATTTTATTAATTAATTATTGTTTAAAAGAAGAGAATAAAAGAACTACATATATTATATATTACAGAACAATATATAACATTTAAACTAATTCTTTTGTTAAACAGAAATTAATAAATAAAATATTGAAAAAAAATTAATTAAAAGGTAGTGTTTGCAATTGGTGCAAAGTCTTTTGCAAAGAGGCGCGGTTTCGTGGCATTGGAGTTCGTGGGGAAATCGAACAAATATTGGAGAAGAAGGAAAAACTGTTTCGTACTACAATAGTTTTCGTAAGTCTTCATAATTCCATCCGGCAATTGTCACACAGATTTTTTTAAATAGGAACGAAGACTGCATTTTAATATTCAACTATTCAAATCAGTTATGAGAGGGACCCCGTTTTTTGGAATTCCGAACGGGCGGGACCTTAAAAAAATTGAAAATTTCAAAACCCGTTCTGTTTTTCTATTCCCTCCCATCACTGATTCAAATGTCAATATTTCTTTGTATAATCACGTTTTACTGAATTAAAGGTTCTGATATTAAGAGAAGAGAATTGTGGATATCCCCGTTCAGATTAACCATATATATTTAAGTTTAAAGTCAGATAATTGAAAGATCTAAAACCTTAATGGGCCCGTTATATTGTTAATTCCATAGTCCATCACATTGAATCATATTTTCAATATTCAATAGTATCAATATTGGGTTTATTTAAATTTGCGTTTAGAAAGATATTAACATTTTTAGATAGTTTTTTTGAATTTTAGTAAAAACGTTTTTGTTTTAAAGACGTGAAAACTTCTACGCACGTTTAAAAATCGCAAAATCGGTATTTCGATTTGGCGTGCCTGGGTATACTACATTTGACAGTATTAAATATATTCTTTGGTAATATTAGAAATACGTTCGGAAACAATATAAATATATTTAATTTTTGAAGAGAATCTTGCAACTACTTAAATCTCACAGAAAAATGCTATATACTTGCTTCCAGACGCTTGTAAATGCAGGATAATAATGATTCTGCCAGAAAAAGTTTTGAAATAAAATATGTGGCCGTATATCGATTTTTTGGAAGCGCATATATATTTTTTAATTTACAAAATATGATTTTCATATTGTATTTTTTTGTATTGTACAGAGCTTCAACCGATTTTTACAAATTACACCCAAGATGATTCAATTGCGTGATCCTTTAAAGGTTCTTAAATATTTAGTATTCTGGTGGATTTTTGATACTTTCAGGCTGTTTTATACATAAATCTTATTAAAGTAATAAAAAAATGATGCGAATAAATGCTGTCAAATATTTAAAAATCTCTTTCATTTTCGCTTGGCGTGCAAATGAAATTTAAAACGTCGATTTTCCTATTTTAAACCTATATTTTAAATGTTCGCGTATCATTTATAAACCTTGTTTAATATAATGTGTAACGTAGTTTCTTAAAATATCTACAAATCCAAAAACTAGATTAATATATTACATTAGAATAAGTAAACAGAGGCACGCCAACTGGTATGGTAAGAAAATGAGCTCAATAAGCGTGCTCTAATTTAACTTTTTAAAAAATATTACTTTTTTAGATAATTTAAGATAAGCCTAGTTGAATTATTGTAAAAAATTCTTTGTTTGAAAGACGTAAAAACTTTCAGGCACGCTTAAAAATCGAAAAATCATCGTTATTTCCAGATGGCTTGCAGAGGTCTAATTTTGACAGTTAAATTGGCGTGAAGCTTATTTCATTATTTCACAAAATTAACGTCATTTTAACAGAAAATACATAAAATACATAAAATTCTGCTATTATTAACAAAATATGAGCAAATTTTTCCGAAACTTTACATTTTTCATAGAATTAGAATGATATAGGATTTACCATCAATGAATATTCAAATTGTAAACACTCATTTTTGAATAAAACTCCCATTTTCACTTCGAGTCCCTTGTAAATTGAGAATATTCCTGTCTTTTCGTGAAGAAGTCATATTGATTTTGCAACATTTCCACTGTTAACTTCATTTTTATCTCTATTTGACTTTCTTTCGTCTCTTATCGAGAAATATTTATCGATTACTTGCACGAGAAAGACGAACGAAAAAAAAATAACCAAACCGCCCATCTTTTATTTGGCCAAAAATAAATAAAAAACAAATGGAGCTCTCTCATTGGCCGCAATGGGCGTGGCCGACGGCAAGCTACGGTAGGGTCGCATCGGTGGTGTCAACTTTTTGCGATAGCAGGCAGTAATGATGAATGAATGAATGTTGTGGATGATGATCAAGTTCCGCCTCTATTCGGTTGTCTTTATATGGTTGATGCGCGAGCGCGCGCATCGCTAATAGGTAGACCGGTTAAGAGAGAGCGTAGAGAGAGAGGTGGCAGAGGGTGGCAGGACGAGTCCCGCCCACCGGCAACCATTTCTCAACGGGCTCCTCTCACAATCGCTCATGTGTGTGAGTGTGTGGTTTTTCGGTTTTAATACGGCTTTTTGGGATTTAACTGATAATCCGGATGGATTGATGATGATTATGTGTGCGTCGCCTCTCGATGTTCTCTGATTTTTTGGCGGGGAGTGGTGCGCCGGTTTTCTGGTAATGATATGATCCGCTTAACACTTAATCTTAATTGTTTATTCCAATTTTGTTATTGATTTGTTTTTGTTTCTTTTTCTGTGCAATGTGTTCGCAACTACGTGAACGGATAGGAATGATTGGGATTAATTGCAGATATCAAATCAGAACTCGACGATGAATGGAGGAAACTTTGTAAGTTGTTTGAATTTTAAACAAAAAACTTGTGATGAGGAGTCTCTGCTGAAATTTTGTAGCTTAAATATTTTGTCGTCGGTTTTTTGTTGTTGTAAGATTGTTGTTGTCCCCCCTACACTTTGATTAATATGTGCACCAAATTGTTGTGTAAGAAGATTTTATTTTAATTCAAGACTGTTTAAAATTGAATAATCAATAGTGGACACTTTTGTTTTCTTTTTGTCTTTCTAATATAATGGTTTTTTAGAAGAAAATACTTCTTAGAATCTCCTAAAATAAACGCGCAAATTGAAATTGTATCATTTTGAATATTTTCTCATATCTGGTACTTTAGTACAAGTTTATTAAATTATCCTTAGCCATAAGGTAGTTTTGAATATTGCTACACTCCAAATTGTATGATTATAAAATGGGCTCGGTAAACATGCTCAAATCAAAGTTTGTGGCTAGATATTGATTAAATCGTCGTTAACATTATTTCCTAGAAAGACCATAATATTCTTGAAAACACTATGAAAAATCCGAAAATCGCTATTTCAATTTGGCGTGTTGCTATAATAGGTTGAAACATTGAAAAATTTACCAATAGAAATATCAAAATAAACGTAATTCTAATTTAAACTTTATTTTATTTCCAAACTACTATCTTGAATAGTTTCTAACAGAACTTTAAGCACAAAATGAGATATTAAAGTAAGTGCGCACATGAAAAATGTTGCAGTATTTGAAATTCCACCACTTTTTTGCGTGACTTTAGAGTTTTGGTGTTATCCTAGAATATTTCCAAAAGCTTAATTAGAAGAGATTCTTTAATAATTTCCTGCTTTTTCATTTTGGCGTGCCGCTAGCATTTTGTAAAACTTTCCACGTCTTTTAATTAAACCCTGTTAAAGTGAGTTGGCTTGTAAGTTAAACGTAAAGTTTAATAAGACACGTTTTTCATTTTCTCTTGATTTGCACAATTTGGCTCGTTTTTATTACTATTATTTATATGTAAAAATTTTATAAAAAATTGGCAAAAGCTACTGTTTGTCACTTTGTATCAAATTAGGCAAATATTTTCAAACATTTTTTCCCTTTAGTTATTCGAATTGCATCACGCAAAAAGTGAAAATGTGCATTTTTCAATATTTAACTGACACGTAAGAATTTGAAACTGTTTGCCACGTCATATTTACAGATTTTATTTCAATTTTGTTTTAATATGGTTTGAAGAGTATTATAACTTGTCATCAATTTTTATCATTTCGATTGGAGTTAAATATAATTTCGATCGTCGACACTATTTAGCTATTATCAAAATCTAAGAATATGAATAGTTTGATTTGATCATTTTTGAATTATTTTCAATGGTCTTAATGAGAACGTGAATAAATATTCAATTTATTTTAAAAATTTCTCTGTTTTTCATTATATTTCTTCAAAATTTCTAGATCAAACCAAACTTATTACTTTTATTTTTTATAAAAATAAAATTGGAATATTCAATTTCTCAGATTTTGATAATATAACTTTTCAACGCTTATTGTCTGAAACATAAATTATAACTCTCTCTCTGTTTATAATGATCTCGTCACGCAGCGTGGTGAAAAGAAATTGGATTCAAGCTGACGCTAAATGAAATGTTTAAACTAAGATGTCAGAAAATGTACTCAGATATAGTTAGCTGGTAATTGAAGCTGTTTCCTATATAGTTTAGTAGATGCTTGCCAAAATTACATTCAAAGTATTCTGAAATTAGCTTTCATAATTTCATCTTCCCCTTATTAACTAAAAATGAACGTTTTTACGATTTAACAACTATTTTAAAGATTTCTATCCTACAAGGAAATTATACGATTTCACGCCAACTTTAACAGCTTGATTTGCTTTAGACCACCCAGATAAATTATACCGACGATTTTCCGATTTTTAAGCGTGTCTGAAAATGTTTACATAGTTTTAACTATGCTTGTCCTAAAATATCTAAAACCATAAATATCTTTACAAAAATCTGTATTTGAGCAGGTTTACTGAGCTCATTTTATTACCATGTCAGTTGACGATTTTCTTATTATACTCTTAACCTGGAAAAAATTATCCTGATATTTTGAGTATTGTATAACCTAGTAAACTTTCCAAAATCGAACAGTTATTTTTCCAAAAAACATATTTCCAGATATTTAGATTTGACCACTTTTAGTGAGCTCATACTAGTTGGCGTGTACACGTCAAACGAAAATGAGTATTTTACAATTTTCAAATGGATTTTATTATTTTCCACGTGCAAGCTAAAAATTAATTTTTACGTAAATTTTACTGATTTTCTTAAAGTTTTTCAGACGAACGTCTATTATATCAAAATATTAGATTTAAGGGATCTTTCTGAGCACATTTGGCGTGCGTTTTAAATTTTGAGGAAGCTCCGAAACTATTTTATTGTCGTAAAAGTTGGAAAACAAGCTTATTACTTAAATACAAGTGTTTACTTGGAAATATTATAAAAAATTGTAAAATAAGAAAAGTTCCAAATGTAATTGTCCACAAAGGTTAAACTAATACTTATTTCAATCCACGTAGATAGGAAACAAAACTCAATAAATTGCTCATAGAATTCTTTGAAATTTTCCAGGTAGGTGGAACGGGTGGTGTAGATGAGGATAAGACGAGTTCTTCAACTGCCATGGATCAGGACGCCAGTGCGTCAACATACCCGAGCGTCGATTCAGCTTCTCTCTATTTCCAATTATCGGTTAATATTCTTCTTCTTATACTTTTAACAATTCTAACACACGATTGGTTGCTTATTTTCCTTAAGTTCCGCTTAGTACCTCCGCATGTGCACAAGATATAGTAGAGAAAATAACTGAAACTACCTCTTCAACATAATCTTGTCATTTTTCAGCCCATGTCATATATCCCGACGGTTTCATCGGCGCAGAGCGTTGCTAACATGACAGCGGCATATTTCAGTAATAAGGTTTGCAATTGTGGATGCTTTGCCTCTCGGGAAATTTATATTTCAGACGGGTTATGGTACGCCGCACCTTGGGTTTTCGACGCCGGCCGCGCACAATTTCTTGCCAACTGGAATGGGATATATCAGCGGCAGTTTGGCGGATTGTCAGACGGCTGCTGCGGCAGGCATGGGAGCGATGAGCTGGAACTCGAACCCGCCGAGTTTTTCGCGAAAACAGCGCAGGGAGAGGACGACGTTCACCAGGAATCAGCTCGAGATTTTGGAAAGCTACTTTATGAAGACGAGATACCCCGACATTTTTATGAGGGAGGACATGGCGCATAAGATTCAGCTCCCGGAGAGTCGTGTTCAGGTTGGTTAGAGCTGTTTGTGCATTTTATGGTGAAACGTGTAGTTTTAAGCTTAGAATGATTTAAATAACTCCTTAACTCTGTGCATATATACTTTGTGCATATATGCGGATTATTAATTGTATTATTTTTAAATGGGATATGATAAAATAGTAAAAATAACTTTATTAATCAATTATAATATCACTTTACAAAATAAGTAATGGTAATAGATTTTAAGAGCATAAATTTTTAATTAGGAAAATAATTAGAAAGAAATCCAAAATGAGAACAACTGATGAACACTGCCGGGGCTAGAACTTTCCTAGATTCTATTCTAACACCGCATCACTACCATCAAACCACATTTAAATATGTAAATTAGATTAGGCGAGAACAATTAATATTCTAATTTTATCATTGGTCGTGATATTAGGACAAGATTTTGAACTTTCGCATTTTATTTTACGCAATAACCAAAAAAACGCAGTTTGCTTTTTAATTGCTTCCGTAAAATTGACATATTTTGAAATTGCACATATAAATTTTTGTCAAATTTTTCACGTGACTTTAGAGTTTTAAGATTAATTCATGTCAATACTAACAAATACTTTCAAAATGTTTAAATTTAACAGCTCTAATTAGCTATTGCTGTTTCACTTGGTATGTTATAGAATTATTTCTTGCTCTCAATTCCAAATATGCAATATTCAAGGCTGTTTTGTAAATTTCTACGATTAAATTTCATTTTTATTTCTAAAACGTGTTCCCTAAAAATAGCAAGCCAAATGAGAATGTCAACTTTGCAATATTTAAACGTCTTTAATTAGTTTCTATTGTTCTTTTCAGAGATCGGTGCCTAATGGAAGAGAAAACAATTAGGATGGAATTTAGGATGGAATGAGGTTCTCGTTTTGGACGAAAAATGGACACATTGAAGAGGAATAGATGGAAAATTCCTTTGTAGCCGTCCAAACGAGGCTATAATTTTGTTATAACTACTCTTTCACTAGGCATCTATCTCTGAAATGTACTATACGTGAAATTTAAAGACACAATTTTGCAATCTACTCTTACGTAAAAGTAAATTTTAGTTACCCTTCTGAGGTCCTTTGGCGTGGAGATAGTGTTATCTTCAAGCACTTCCATTGACTTCTTTTATTTAGTAATTAGAAACCACCTAAAACCACCTATCAGGATCAACTAGGTTATATACTAGAACATTTAAATCTTAATTATCCTAAAAATTTCTCTCAAAACTCTACGAATTGTTATTTTTATCTCCTAATGACACTACTGCTATAGGGAATCTTGGGCACGCCGAGAACAATGAGAAGCTTATTTAAGGCTTTAGATCTTCAATTAGCAGTAGAACTTGGTGTTATATGGATTGTATGAATCAAATTCCCTTAAAACTATAAAGAAAAGTCCAAGTGGATACCAAAAATACGTGAAACATTGTAGAGTTAAAATTTTCGGGTTGCGTGCTAGATTTACTGAGGAACTTCTCCTTATTCATACTGAACGCACAAAATAGCTTCTTCTGCTAAGAGAATAGAAAATAGCTTCTTCTGCTAAGAGGACACCGTTCAAAAGGTAGAAAAAAAAAGAAAGTCAATGATTATACCACGGTATCATTTTCGCTTGCCAAGGGCGTTCTTTAGTGTACACCAAATGAAAATAATAACTTTCTTAGTTTTATGTTTTGGCCAAAACTTTCACGTATACTTTTTTTTTCACGTATACTCTTCGCCTGCATACCAAATTCTAATCTAGATTTTCCGAAGTTCCAGCTTGCCTTAAAACTTTTACGTGTTTTAAAGAAATAATTGGTCAAATTGGTGTAGCCAGGATTTGATTTTTTAGCCAGGAAAATTTCCTAAAAACCTTAATATCTTGCCAAAAAGTTGGATTTTAGCACATGTACTGAGCTTAACGTAGCATTTATCGTGCGCCAGTTTGTCCGATTTTTCTTAAACTCTCTAAAAATATTAAAATCTTAATACCTTCCAGTTGGCGTGCTAGTGAAACCCAAGTTTTCCCGATGTGATAATAATAATATTGTTACATACAAAATTTTTTGATAGATATGTTTATGTTAAGATGTGCAGAAGCGCACATATACTTGGGGAAATAGAGAATATTATTGTGAGAAAACATTGGAAGTTCGCTCCAACGAGAGAAGAGAAAGATTTGTGTCAAATTAGGAGTATATCTACTTGATTGCTCGATTGCTCACATAGACCCGAACATGCTTATTGGAACACCGTAACTCGCAGGTGTTTATACCGACGATTTTTCTGTTCACCAAGCAATTCAGTAGATTTCTGGAACATTCCGATCGAAATTTTACAAAACCTGAAGTGAGGCCGATTGCAAGAACGAGAAGCATTCCCCATTTAGAAATCAATAACTCGATTGTAAAAACTGTTATCCTGTAAAATTAAAGGTAAATTTAATAGAGAATGAACTCCAATCCCGATCGATTATCTTGCAATCGGCCAGTGGTCTCTAAAAACGAAATAACTTCAATTTTGAGAAAAGAAAGGAATTTTTTGAGCTTTAATTTTTACATTTTCAATTGTTGAGAAGTAAGAAAATTTGATTATTAAGAAGTCCGCAAATCAGAAGGTTGTTTAGGTGAAGATTATTTTATTTTAAAATTAGAATTTCTATTCGACTGAATTTGCGAATGGAATCTTTCACGTGCAATGATTTTTTAAAAAAATATATATCCGAAAAGCTTCTCAAATAGTGTTAATTGGTTTTCCATATAGTTTAAAATAGGCATGTCAAGATTACGTTAAAAAATAATTTTACTATCGAGATCATTTTAGGATTAAAAAGATTTCGGGCTGAAACTTAGCGTTGTAATAGCTGATGGCATTGTATTAGTGCACACAAAAAATTGTAGGTTCAAAGAGGGTCTTAAGTTACCAACCTCAAGCTCTCCAAGTTTGCAAAGCAGCACGAAACCTTTTGGATCCAAAAATGATCTCCCTAGATAGGATTAACGAGGAGAAACTTGTAATAACCATTCAAATAAGAAGATATGTTAATTTTCATTTGTAGAAAACCACGTGTTTCCCAGCCATTTACTAGCTCGAATCCTTTAAATGTGCGAAGCTCACAAGAGCTACTTATATTCCTACAGTTAGGAGGATTGTTAGGGGATTAATCATTCGAAAATAATTTGTTCCTAAGGTGGTTTAAAATGTACTTCTTCAAGTATGGTCGAAAATGAATTAGACACTGCAAATTAATTGATTGAAAACGAAGCTCAGAAAAGACATTTCAACTTGATAGATCGTAACAATTTAAAGTTTAGGAGATGTTATAAGAGAAGCCGATAAAAATTAGTATTAAACTTGCATGGGAATTTTAATATAAATGCGTTAAAAATTTGATTCTTCATTAGGCTTTCTAGATTATTTTGCGTTCAAATGACATTTAATTTGAGTTTAATAGGGTTTTCCATAATCTATTCTAGTAGCACTAGCATAGAGAAGCTTTCAAATTGACACTACTATGAAATTTAAGTTCTATACATACTCTGATCGCTCGATCAATCGTTCCGCTACCGTATACCAGCGGCAGACGACAAACAACAACAACAGGCACACACAGTCGCCGCGAAAACCGCGTCTCTCGTTATAAATAGCAAATAAAAACAAAAATAACAATAACAATGATATAGTAGAGGGCGCGCAAGCAGGCAGCGTACCAAGTCGAGCGTGCGCCTCGATTCATGACAAACAAAACAGGAATGTTTGATGATAGCGATGAGAATTCGATTTTGGTAAGGGGTAGCCAGGGATGGAAAAAACCCGCAATACAGTGTGTTTGATTTGTGACACAAAATAAAATCAGCCAACGATTGTGTGTGTGTGTGGAAATTTTGAACATTGATTAGTACCTAAACGTTTTGAGGGGTAAATTGATTGTTTTTTTTGTTTGTGTCAAAGTTGAGGATAAACAACTCCTTATGACGCAATTGTGAATGGTCCGTATGCTTACGGCGCAATTTCCGGTGTTATGTAAATAAGAGTAGTTGGTAGTTAGTATATGGCCAATTTATTTGGTTCCTAGACTTGAAGAATATTCCACGAATAGATTCACTTTGACACGCCACCGATCGAGTAAAATGACATTCTCATTTTATAATTATAGACCTTCATTTCTCTTTAGTATTTGATGATACACTAGCTGACAAAAGTTTTGTCACAAATGTTTTCTCGGGTTTAACTTTTTTGTCACTTGACCAAATTGGCTGATTTTTTGATATTTTATGTGAATCAGTGTTTAAAATGTTATAGTAGCAAAATTTGGTTTAAATTACCATGGCAATTTCGGTACCACGAATTCCGTTTTCCCTCATATTGATAACAGTTTGCCGGGTGGCAATTGGAGTTTCTTTACGTGGAGTCATCTCTAAAATGTTGCCAATTACTGCTATTTTCAATAAATTATGAAAAACATATATTGTCCTTTTCAGAGATCGGTGCCTAATGGAAGAGTAAAAAACATTAGGATGGAATGAGGTTCTTGTTTGGACGGCCTCTCTTTTTAGACGGCCATTCTTTTTTACGAAATTATGGGCAGCACATATTTAAGAGGAAATGAGAAAAATGTTTTTTGTGGCCCCATAATTTTCTCTTCTTTTATTACTCTTCCATTAGGCATCGATCTCTGAAATGAATAATAATTGAACTTCAAAAATTATTAAAAATGCAGTGCAAGAAAAGTGCGTAATATCTTTGAGCTACACGTTTTAGGATAAACGCTTGTCACTGTAAAACGGATCATCGTAATCACAAGCGGAAATATGTAAAATAATCTACAACCATATGAATCTATCATATCAAAAAATCAGCCAATTTGGTCAAGTCACAAAAAAGTTAAACCCGAATAAACATTTGTGACAAAACTTTTGTCAGATAGTGTATATGGAATATTTGTCTTCAAATAACCATAATCACTTTAAAATTTATTTTAAAAGTTCACGCAGAACGTAACTGAACTTGGTAAAAGTAAAATTTTCGGTTGGCGTGCTTTAAATCTGTAGGGCAGGTTAAATTGAGTGGAATTAATATTCGAATGTAAAAAATGAGATGCCGTGAAAATGCGGACGGTGTATCCGACATATTATTGCGGACTGATATCGATAATTTGTAATTACATGATAATTAAATAAAAAAAATGCAAATATGGACATATGCATCTTCCCGTTTAATCCAGTATTTCTAAAACTATTCAGGTTCTGTTAAACTTTTTCCGAAATTAATTAAGGGCATTTTTACTAAAAGAAGAAAAGTAAAAATATATTCCATCCGCTTTGGATGATATCCTGTACATCTACCCCACTTTCACGGCCAGACATTTTTATATCCGAATTTATCTCATTTTCTAGAACTAATTCATTTATATGCACAAAAATCACATAAATTGAAAACAAAATGCGAGTTGGTTAAGCATAAAACAATTTTAGTGAATGAAGCAAATGTGCTCCAAAATTCAAAAATAACCTAATCCTACAAATATGGATATCAAACAAATTTGAAAGTTGTGCAGATTAATTTAACAAAATTTTAAAACAAATGGTCCCAATAGAGATTAGTTACACGTAATTTTTTGGGAATGGAGAAGATGGGCTCCAAAATTAAATTTTACAAAACATTACACAGAAAATGGTAGCATAATAAAATGGGCTTTGAAAACGTGCTCAAATCGAACTTTGCGGGAAAATATTTATATTTTTAAATAGTTTAAGCAACACTAGTCTAATTTGAATGTTTTCTAAAAGAAATACGTGAAAACTTTAAGAGACGATTAAAAATAGGCACACCAACTTGTATGGTAATAGACTGAGGTCAGAAAGCATGTTCAAATATAACTCTTTAGAAAGATGTTAATATTTTTAGATAGTTTAAGACAAGCTTAATTAAAATGTAAATTCTGTTTTAAAGACCCACACGTTTAAAAATCGCTATTCCGATTTGGCGTGAGTCGGAAAATTAACATCAAACAAATAAGATTTTTTTACAGATTATTATAATTATATATTAAAATAAATTGGGTAAAATTGATTATATTATAGTAGAGCATTTTCTTAGGTTGGCCATCTGTGCTCCAAAATTATAACTTTAAAATACCCTACAATGTGGATATCAAACAAATAAAAAGTTGTGATCAATATTAAAAATTCAAAACAAATGGTCTAAATTGAGATTAGATAGAGGTAATTTTATGTGAATGGAGCAGCTTTGCTCCAAAATTTAATACTGGATATCAAATGAATCACAATTTTCTACAGATTAATTTAACTTTGTTTTAAAAGAAATTGGTTGAAATTGTGAATAATTACACGTAGTTTCTTAGGTTGAGCAATTGTGCTCCAAAAATTACAATTCACAAATAATGGATATCTAATTACTCAGAATAATTTACTTATTGTTTTAAAATATTTTTCTGTGCGATAGTTCAGAAATAATCATATAAATCTTCATAGCCAAAATTATGTTTTAAGCACAAAATATTTACAAACAATATAATTTATTGTTTCACCTGAGCTCTTGTTAATTTCATTTTAATTAGCTAATATTAACAGTTTTATTAACTTTTGTTTTACTTCTCTGCAGGCTAAATTTAAGATTAATTTTAAAGAAAAAACTTTTAAATACGATCCCACCTCAAATGATATTTTTAAGTTGGTGGCTCAGAAAATATGCTCATTGTACAAAGTTCGGTAGGAACAGCATATTTTTAGACAGTGTTTAAGAGAGAGTTTAAGACGGTCTAGAAAAAAAGACCTATCAAGTTATATTAATCATTAATTAGTAAGAAACGTTTAAATATTGACAAAATCTTCATTCCGATTTGGCGATGAGTTAAACTAGATTATACTATATTCTCTTTTTCCAAGAAACTAATTTTATAAATATGGAAGAGCTTATTAGAAACTTTTCAACAGCAAAAAAACAGAAAACAAGCTTCATTTAATGTAATTTCCAAATTTCAGGTTTGGTTCAAAAATCGACGAGCCAAGGCGAGACAGCAAAAGAAGTCGCAACAAGCCGCTGCTTCGCACTCATCCTCCTGTACTACAAATGGAAGTGCAGCGTAAGTCGCGAACACCTTTATCCCATTTACCATCATCTTCAGGAGTAGTAGCACAACATCCACTGGAAGTGAGGTGCAACCGTCTAGTCCAGCTACAACCGACGTCGATATCAAATACTCGACATCAATAAAGGAGGAAATCGACGTGAATGATCATTCGCAGTCGCCATCATCGGATGAGACGAAGCCGTCATTATCGAGTGCCGCTGCGGCTGCGGCGGCCGCGGCTTACATTACGCCGCTGTCTCCAACCTCATCCGTGGCGAGCACTTATAATACCACGTCTACGTTTAGACCGCAGACACAGTATCCATATGGTATGTAATCTGCGAGAGCAGCTGGTTTTTATTTTAATTATCTTTTAGTTGCAGGCAACTACCAAGACTACTTTCAATATACTCAGTCAAACTCAGCAACCGGAGCTGGGTATAATGTTGATGCGTGGAAGTTCCAACCAATGAGCTAATTTTTTGAGCATAATATTAATAATAATTGTTCCAAATTCTTTCCATAATTTATTTGAAATACGCAAATGTTAATGTTCCCCTCCTCCAATATTTCCCTGACCAGTGACATGATATCGATTTGCTTTTTTAATACGCAATTGTTTGAGATTATTTTTCATTTCTTTGTACAGTTTGTGTCCCATTATTCTTTTCCTTTTTTAATATTAGCTTTACATGAAGATAAAATGGTCCCATTTAGGTTTTTCTTATTCGATATGTAAACTATTTCAATTTTGTGAATTTGTTTTTTTTTTCAATTGTTTGGTGGTAAAATCAGAATGAATGAATTATTTAAAAGAACTGGGTTACGGTAGAGATTAGTTGGACAATTTGCTGGCTAATCTTGAAATAATTGGGAATCGTTTTTGTAGGAAAGGACAGGTGAAAAGTGGTTTGATTCAAGTTAGTGGTGGTTTGACTGGTTTTAGAAGAATTTGAAATGTAATTTGTCGATATTTGAACAAAATGCAAAAACAATCTAATGATTACCGTGAAATTTCTTTCCAGGGTAGTATGTTGGGTCTAAATCTAGTCAGATTTTGATGAAACTTTGCAAAACGATTCGTTTTGGGCTTCACAGTATGAACAAAAGAGTTCATCTCGCCAAAAATGTTTTAAGGTGCTAAAAAATGGGATTGAAATCGGAAAACCTCTCCGATCATTATTTTTCTTCTATGACAACTAGCACACCCGCACTCCACTGCCACGAACACTGCGTATCTTGCAAAAAAGTGTGGACAAATTGCCAAACCACGCCCTTCAATTTTTATTCGAATGCTTTGTTTTTCTAAGAATACTAAAATCGATGTTAAACCTTCAAACAAATTAAACACCAATAATCAATAATTCTAAACGACTCTAAAACAAATTAAATCAAGTTCGAGGAATTTATGATTGTAAAAATATAATGAATTTAAATAAAAAGTGAAGGGCGTGGTTTTGCAATATGTCCACATCTTTTTTGCAAATTGTGCAGTCGTGGCAGTGGAGTGCACCCGGACCAAAAACGGGACCGATTCGAAACCGGCGTCAACAGCATAAGTACTGACGCTTTTTTTCAATGCAGGCACATTTGTTGTCAACTTTTTTTTTATTTTGAAAAATATTTTGATTTCTTGATGTATTGAAGTTTAATTAAGTTTTAATTTGTGTTAGAATAATTAGAATAATTATCTGAACGACAAAAATGACAAAAAAGGTGACAAAAATAATTATTCTCAATAGTTTTATTTTTTGCTGTTTCATTAATTTGATTATAAATAATTAATTTACTATCATGCTTATTTTAAGATGCGTTTCATCTGAATCAACATAAAATTCTCTATAAGATGATATTTTACTTTTCACTGGCATTTTACTTTCAAATTTTTTATAACCGTTTAAAACTTCTATGTAGCAAAGAAACATTAAAAATATTATTATTTGTTTTAAAATTATTTTAATACATTCAGATAATTTTTTTCAGATGTTTTATATAAAAATAATTAACTTACCTTAATTAGAATCCGAATAATCAAGCTTCAAAAAATAGCTAAAAATAAAAGACGAACTTTTAGTGATCAACATTTTTCTCGTCCCCCCTCTTTTGGCAAATAGCCAACAAAAAATTTGTTTCCTCTATTTCAATGTTGTTGTCCGGGTGTGCAACTAGTTTTATTCTGCGACCATTAGTTTAAGTGGGTACGATTCTTCATTTCTGTTGGAGATCCCGACCCAAGCGCGCTCTAGCGAGAGGCGCGACGCCCGATGAAGCAACCGCGGTCAAATATAGACTAAACTTAATTAAGTTGCATCTATTGTTTTATTTGTGATTTTATTGTTTGATTTATTGTTATGTTAATTTTGTGATTATGTATACTTGTTATTAAATTCATAAATGTTTAATTACCCAAGTTTGAGGTAATAAAGGCGAACCACATCATCCGCAACAACCAGACTAACAAACCAGACGCGATTTTTGTACCGAATCGTCATGGGAGATGAAAAATTGTACCTGTACGAAAATCTGAAGCAAAGAAAGAAGTGGAAAGCCGAGAGTCAAGCAAGAGCTTCACCCCCAAAAAGACCACGATCTGAGTTTGGTGGAACTGACGCTATTCGACTGAAAAGACCCGATAGACAGGACCAAGTCATCTTGCTCCACGACAACACCAGGCCCATGTTGCACAAGTCCGCAAAACCGCCCTCCACGAGCTCGAATGGGAGGTTCTTCAGCATCCATCAGAATCTCCAGACCTTGCGCCACCCGATTATCAACTTTTCCGCTCTCTGTCAAACCAAATGAGGGATTTTACCTTACATAATTGATTAATTTACACCAACTTAAACATATATATCTACAATCATTTACGTCAACCAGTTGACAGGCAAAAATAATGACGGTAGTTGCGCCAGCATAATAAAATGCGCCTGTCATCTACTGGTTGACGTAAATGATCGTAGATAGATACACTAGCTGACAAAAGTTTTGTCACAAATGTTTTTTCGGGTTTAACTTTTTTGTTACTTGACCAAATTGGCTGATTTTTTGATATTTTATGTGAATCAGTGTTTAAAATGTTATAGTAGCAAAATTTGGTTTAAATTACCATGGCAATTTCGGTACCACGCATTCCGTTTTCCCTCATATTGATTACAGCTTGCCGGGTGGCAATTGGAGTTTCTTTACGTGGAGTCATCTCTAAAATGTTGCCAATTACTGCTATTTTCAATAAATTATGAAAAAAATATAATTGAACTTTAAAAGTTATTAAAAATGCAGTGCAAGAAAAGTGCGTAATATCTTTGAGCTACGCGTTTTAGGATAAACGCTTTTCACTGTAAAACGGATCATCGTAATCACAAGCGGGATTTTGTAAAATAATCTACAATCGTATAAATCTATCATATCAAAAGATCAGCCAATTTGGTCAAGTCACAAAAAAGTTAAACCCGAAAAAACATTTGTGACAAAACTTTTGTCAGCTAGTGTATGCACTCGGGGTCAGAATAATAGAAAAATGATGTACACGTTTTGAAATGAGAGGGAGGAGTCGGGGACGAGATGTAATGTTCGGCCACAATTAATTATTCTCTTCTATTTTGCTATTTAATACTTATGGCACTTAAAACAAGGTTTGTGGTAATTTATATTACTTTATATATAGTTCAAAAAATTCAGCAATTAATGCTGATACTTTTTATAGCTATTTCCCGTCTTAATTGCACAAAAAAATTTTAGGTCCAAATGGGAAAATTGTTCATAAAAATTGATGGAATCCAGCATTTTGTTTGGTTCCAACATATGTTGTAGCCCATAAAATTCTGCATCTATTGATGTAGGCCTCATGTGGCTAAGAAATATTACAAGGTCCAAAAAAAATTAAGTTTTATCGGATGTGTCCATAGAGCACAATTATTTTAAATCGAAAAAACGTATTAATTGGTAAGTTATGGTTTCCAGGTATTGTTTAAATTATTATATTGTCTATTATCTATAATATATTTAATTTTAGGCTCTCTGGACAACATAGTAGTTGGGTTACACTATGCCTGATCAAGTTTTAAACGCAACAAGCTGATTATCGATTAGAAGAGGCTTTAAACCATGTAAGTATTTTTATATTTACCGGAAAACAATTTAATATCGTTCAGAGAGCAAGAACAACGATCATTGATGATGAATCGTTCAATTAATGGCATCAGGAACGAATAACCATGTAAGTTGTTTAATATTTAACAGGAAACGCATTGGATATCGTTCGTAGAGCAAGGAGAACGATCATAGATGCTGAATCGAGCGCTTACTCGGGTCATGATGGTATAGAAACGTAAGTATTTTTTTATTTTACCGGATATCAATCTTTTATCGTTCAGAGAGCAAGAACAACGATCATAGATGCTGAATTGATCAGTAAATGGCATTAGAAGCAATATATTCTTTCGCTATCGATGGTAAAAGCCATTCATAGTTGCAGAACACTTTTTCAAGATTTAATAAATAATCTATGTTTAGTTTGTAACTTTTTTTTGTTTCATAAATGACTGAGTGATTATTCTTGAAGTTTACATATTGTGAATATTTTTTTCGATAAATTCACTTCCATGAATCTGTGTTTTTATTCTTCATAAAGTTACGATGTCGTTCGCCGATTTGAATGCTGAAGTTTTTGACGTTCCATCGTTCCATCAGCTATAATTCCAAAATCAAAAAATCAGCCAGTAAGAAAAGAACAATTAATTTGTACCTAGCAGGGTTGAACGGAAATCAGTTTTTTCAAACGGACGACTGAAAACGGAAATGGAACTCAAAAAACCAATCGATTTAATCACGAGTTGCATTTGTTTTTTTTTTATATTTGTTGACGGTTTTTATGTCAGGTTGTTTTATGATAATTTTACAATTATACTTTTAATAGTTTTATTTATTCTCAATAAATACAAATAAATTTTCTTTCCAATAGAAATATGCTCTTGAAAATTCATCAATGATTGTTCCAGTTGATATCTAAACGATAAAAATTCAATTCTGGTAAAATATTAAAATGCTTACGTTGTTATTCCATTCTGACTCAAGTAAACGCTCGATTCCACATTTATGATCGTCCTCCTTGCTCTCTGAACGATATCCAATGCGTTTCCTGTTAAATATTAATCAACTTACATGATTATTCGTTCCTGATGCCATTAATTGAACGATTCATCATCAATGATCGTTGTTCTTGCTCTCTGAACGATATTAAATTGTTTTCCGGTAAATATAAAAATACTTACATGGTTTAAAGCCTCTTCTAATCGATAATCAGCTTGTTGCGTTTAAAACTTGATCAGGCATAGTGTAACCCAACTACTATGTTGTCCAGAGAGCCTAAAATTAAATATATTATAGATAATAGACAATATAATAATTTAAACAATACCTGGAAACCATAACTTACCAATTAATACGTTTTTTCGATTTAAAATAATTGTGCTCTATGGACACATCCGATAAAACTTAATTTTTTTTGGACCTTGTAATATTTCTTAGCCACATGAGGCCTACATCAATAGATGCAGAATTTTATGGGCTACAACATATGTCGAAACCAAAAAAAATGCTCGATTCCATCAATTTTTATCAGCGATTTTCCCATTTGGACCTAAAATTTTTTTTTGCAATTAAGACGGGAAATAGCTATAAAAAGTATCAGCATTAATTACTGAATTTTTTGAACTATATATAAAGTAATATAAATTACCACAAACCTTGTTTTAAGCAATAACAATAGCATCGCTAAAATGGAAGAAAAAATTAAATCGAGAAATGTGTGCGTGTTATTGCTTTTGCACGTTGCATTTTTCTCACGCCTTTTTTCATTGTCATTTCTTTCGTCCCCAAGTGTGTATGTTTATTGTCCTTTTCAGAGATCGGTGCCTAATGGAAGAGGAAAAAAATCAGGATGGAATGAGGTTCTCGTTTGGATGGCCTCTCTTTTTGGACGGCCATTCTTTTTTACGAAATTATGGGCAGCACACATTGAAGAGAAATTGACGAAAAAGTTGTTTGTGGCCGTGTTGCCGTCCATCACTTTTTCTTATTTTTTTGATCTTCCATTAGGCACCGATCTCTGAAAAGGACAATAAGTAAAGTTCATTTTCAACATTTTTTAATTATTTTCAATTGTTGTTTACAACACCGATACCCAAAAAATGTCCAAGGGATGTGCATAGGCAATAATAATAATTATTATTATTATTAAAATATAGTGAAATTATTTTCATAGGTACTACAGTACGCTTACTTTTACCTAATTGTAAGAATCTATTAACTTCTCAATTGATATAAACCACAAAATTGTTTTAAACAAGTTATTGCGTGAAACGTGAAATTTAAACAAAAAGTTATTTCCTAATATCACGTTGTAATCAATTAGGTTGACAGGACGACAGCTGAAAAGAAATGCAAAATAATCCTTTCCAAAATAAACATGAAACTATTTAATTGCTGCCTGGAATGTCATTCGTAATTATTTCAATCTTGTTAATTTCTATAACAAAATGCTTTGCTGGATTCACGAATTTCTCTTATAAACTGGATTGCTATCAATCTGTTGTAACCAATAACACGCCGGAACTTTATCGAAGTTCATTGGAACTCTCATTGACAACCGATGAACAAAATATTATCACAGTAAATTATACAAAGGAAGATATTTATCTTTTTGGAATCCCGGTAAGACACATTATTCAAGATTTACGTGATTTTAGAAATGTACAGAAGTGTGTGACGTATTACGCGCATAATGACACGCATTCCGTAACTTGGCAAGGAGTAATAAGTGTGAAACAGTTACCGATAGAATGTTATATAAGAAAGAATGGTATCAATTTCATTTAAAAGCAAATTATATCTAAATTGTTTAGAATATTGCTTTGACAGTGTCAATAACCTCATCTTTTCAAACATTACTGGAGGCATCACATGCTGTTGCTCGACGAATAATTGCAACTATGGATCTCCAGCATTTTATGTGATATTGAGAACTGTTCGAAGTCCACGCTGGGTTTGAGAATTTTCGGGAAGCGATATTTGATTTGAAAAAAATATTTGCAGATTGATAATTTCTTTAAGGAGATAATATCTCCATGGCTGCGGCTCATAAGTTTGGCTAGTGTATTAATAGGTTTTTGCATTTTAGCAACTATTGCTGAATTTTATTTGATTCGAGTTTGCGATAAGTTCTGCTTGCTGAACTTGCCGAATATTCGAAATCCTATTATTAAACAGGTTAGGTGGGTAATGGGAAGAGTAATGGGAAAGTTTGAACATAAGGGGTATTTGGAAAGATAACGTACGGAGTTTGTCTTTGTTTCTAGGTTTTCACTCATAATTGGATGCAAGGAATGCAGTTTAGTACATTTTTCCTAGTATTTTAACTTTTAATGTATAATATAATAGATTGGGGCACGCCAAATGAATTTGTAAAAACAGGAGCTTAAAAATTAATTTAAACCGACCACATCGTAAAAATTTAAAGTGCAAGTGATATTTTAAGACAAGTCTATAATATTGACGTATAAATTAGTTTTAAAAAGACACCTCGAATTTATTAAAGTACGTTTAAATATCGCAAAACCGTCATTTTCAGTTGGCGGGTTGGGGTAAGGAATAAATTCGTAATGTTTTTCCCCAAAGATTTATTTAAACAAAAAACAATAATTATAATAATAAATTAATCGATTACCGTTACTGATTACGACTTCCTCCAACCTCTCCATCAATTTGTTAATGCCGTTCCGCCAAAAATTGCCCGCTCTGGTGTCGAAGAAGTTGTTGAGCCAGTTTTTGAGGTCCTCGAAGGTAACACCCCTCATTTGGTTTGACAGAGATCGGAAAAAGGTGATGGAAGGTTTGGAGTGTACGGTGGATGCTTAAGAACCTCCACTATAGATATTAATTAGAATTCCCAATGAGACAAAGATTCATTCCGTACCTATTGACTGGTCAAAATGATTTTGTGAACTTGCTTGATCTTAACAGATAGAGCGTTTTCAGAAAATACCACAAACTCTTCTCTGCAGATCCTTCTGGACAATACAAATCGAAAGAAAATTGTGAGAAAATGCAAAATTAGAAAGCTACCAAGGGAGAAAAACGCGATCACGGTTCGTGAGATGACTGCCATGGATAGCTGTGACAAATTGGAAGTGAAGAAGTCAATAGACGTGCAAACGACTCAATTTAGCTGCAAGACAGCTAAAACCAATTATTCATTAACGCCCACAGTGAAATCAAATCGGACGGAGAATAAACGGAAGAGAAGCACTTCTAAATTGAATTCGTGCGTCACGCAGAAGGAATCTGAAATCTACAGGAATGAGACGAAGTTGAAGAGGATGCCATCAGCGACCACGCTTACGAAAAAGAAGAGGAAGCAGATCCCGTCGCTGACTTTTAAGCAATGTTTGAATGCAATATGCGATTACAGTAAAGAATATTTTTTAGTGGAGTTAATGGAGGATCAACGTAAGATGGAGAATGAAATGGAGGAAAAGAAGATGAAAAATGATGAAACTGAAGGACCGAAAGAAGTTAAGACAACGCAAGAGGAGAATATGTGGGAGCAGAAGGGAAAAGAAGAAGGTTCACATCGGTTATAAGGATAAAGTAATTGTTAGGAATTTAATGTTAATAAATTAATAATTAATTGTATAATTGTGAGATTTGAAAATTGTCAGCAATCACACTAATTGGTGTGGTAATATACTAGCTGACAAAAGTTTTGTCACTAATGTTTTTTCGGGTTTAACTTTTTTGTTTAACCATATGAAAAAAAAATTGCCATGGTAATTTTAACCAAATTTTGCTACTATAACATTTTAAACACTGATTCACATAAAATATCAAAAAATCAGCCAATTTGGTCAAGTCACAAAAAAGTTAAACCCGAAAAAACAATTGTGACAAAACTTTTGTCAGCTAGTGTATAATGAGATCACTAAACGTGCTCAAATTTAGCTTTCTGGGAAGATAGTAATTTATTTAATAAATTGTGGGGAAAAATGTTTTGTTAAAAATACGTAAAATTTTCAGATACCCCAAATAATTGGAAAATCGTTATTTCCATTTGGCTTGCAGCAAATTTGCCTTCTATGCAATTACAAAATTGCAACCAATATTTCCCGATATCGCTTTAATCAAATGTTTTCATTGTTTTGCTAGAATCAATCAAACCTAAATCTCGATCTCTTATTAGCAAGATTATAATAACAGGCTATACTAATAGCATGATTTCACGTATGATAACTATTCCAAGTTTCAAGAAGATTGACCCCTCCTTTTCCATTTTATATTCTGATAAACTAAACATTTTTAAAAATGCTCGTAAATTGCAATGAAGTATCTTTCAAATCTCAGAAAGTTATTCCTGTATTCTGATTGAATGTGATGCTCTGATATATATTTGCTCAATATAAAACTCAAATGGAACGAGGAAACTCTCCAATTGTAACATGTACACTGTGATCTGCTTTAGACCTCCCACACAAATTATAGCTTCGATATAGTTGGAAATTGCTAGAGTTTCTGATTCTACACCTTGACAAAAATCTTATTGGTACTTTAACGTAGATTACTGTAATACTTACTTACTTAGAATACTTAGGAGTCCGTTATCATTCTCTTATATAGAAGCGGACCAGCTCTCTCCAATCAGCGCGGCTGCGCCTCGCAATAGTGAGCCAGGCAACCTTCTTCTCCAGGATTCCGATTGCCTTCTTTAGTTTCTGGAGGTGGACTTCTCGTGCACATAATTTGAGACCCAGAGTTTAATTGGGTCTTGCCATCTTGCTTTCGGCCTTCCTTTTTGTCGTGCCCATCTTCAAGGTATCCATTCCGTCAATGTTTTCGTCCACCGGTCACAACTTTTGCGTTGCTTGCTGTAATATGATGGAAAATAACTGAAAATAAAGTTTTTTTTTTTTTTCAAATTTCAGAAAATTATTCTTCTATTTTTATTCAAAAAAATTATGGAAGGTTTTCGTTCGACTCATTATATTTTTATTTTGCATTAAATGTGAGTTAGCAACGCAGCGCCGGAATCTTCTTGTGCTCTTTTCTTTCGTGAAGTTTCAGTGTACTGATCGTCAGTGTTGTGAAGGTGACGACAGTGGATGAATAATAGTATTTATTAACAGGTACAATTTAAGAATAATGGATTGACTGGTTGTAACAGCTCAAACTGTGATTCATTTTGCTCGCCCGCCCGCACGCCAAATGACATTTTTAAAATAGAACCTCAAAAAAGCCACTTAAAACAAAAATTTTGAAAAAAGTTTAAAATGCCAGAGTTATTTTCAAGTAACCTTGTAAAATAGACTCAAAGTTTTTAACATGTACTTGAAAATGCATAAAATTCGTTTAAATATTGCATATTTTCGTTTTGCGTGTATACGTTCGATATATTCGTATGTCGGTATAGTTTCTGATACCCGCTGAAGTTGAGCGAGATCTCGAACAGTTATATTTACGTGAAATATTGTAATATCACCTATAACGTCAACAAAGCAGGGACTGTTACTACGATTATGATTACTACGATTTGGTTCCTTGAACGGCGGGTACCTGAACTAGGGGTGTAGGATAACGGTAACGCTAAAAAGCCGCCATTCCTTTCAAAACTCTTACAGGAAAGTTCCTCCATATGCTATGCGGCAATTCAGACACGCATAGCAGAGTTATCCGCAGATTGGTTTAGGATATATAATATTCACTATAATATTCAAATATAACTTACTTCCTGTGCTTGATTAAAATTCTAGTCAATTTTTTTAAATTACATTTAATACCAAGATTTTAACGTGATCCCAAAATTGAAAAATCCAATCGATTTTTGTTTATTTCATATAATGTATTGGATAATTATTGCAATCAAGATTATTTCAATTGTAAACTGTGAGACAAGATACATTAGTGCTTCATTAGATTGTTATTCAACGCCAACTTACTTTGGAACCACAATATCATTCGCAGACCGACTATATTACTCGAAAACCGCTGATCCGATTATCTATGATGATGAGGACAGTATCCTAACGGTAGATTATAACACAGATGATTTGACAACAATTGGAAAACCGGTGAGAAATCGTTATTTGGATGATATATTTGGAACATCTTTAGGCTTGCACAATATATTATGCACATAATAATACTCATTCAGTTACTTGGCAGGGTCCCGTCAGTCTAAGACAGCTTCCCGTGGAATGCACTTTATTAGATAAAGGTTAGAATAATTGAATAATGCATGGAATGGAATTGTTTAGAATACTGCTTTGAGAATAAAAATCCGCTATCGAATATCAAGGGAGGGATGATGTGTTGCTGTAAAGATGATTTGTGCAATTATGGCTCGTCGAGCTTTTTTATCTTCTTTGGTAGGCTAGACAGCCCAAGAAAGGTATTTTGAAGAGAAAATTTAATATTGAATGACTTCTTAGATTGATAATACTATGAAGGAGTTATCACCGCTTTTAAAAGGCGCTGCCCTTTCCACCATTATTATATTAGTCGCCACATTTATTTCATGCCTAGAGTATGTTGTGAGAATGTCTCTTTCACGGTTTAAATCCAAGGCTTATGAAATGAGCGCAGAGGTTTGAAAAACATCAACAGTATTTTGGATGAATGTGATTGTTAAGGATACAAATTATTTGAATCGTGGATTTTCTCGCGATTTTCCGGTGCCTGTTGATACGGAGAAAAGTGAAGTGAAGGACGAACAAATGAAGAATGAACAACAATTGAATAAGAAGATGTCTTCAACGGATCAGACAGCGGTTCATACCAAAGCTGCGAATACGCGAGAATCTGATACGAAGAATGATGTGGAATCGACGAACGGCGATAAACCTTCGTTTAAAAAGAAATGGAAGGCAACGAAGGACACTCTGCAAGGTACCACTGAAGGAATGTCGTTCAATGCGCCGTCGAATGCAAAGAAACCGAAGAGTAGGAGGAAGTTAAAGCAGCAAGCGACACTCAAGTTCGAAAAGACGCAACAGCCTTCGAATCCGGAGATAAGCCGCGATTTAGAAAAGAGGAAAAAGCAGCCTTCGTTGAAAAGGAAGCCGAGCCGATCGTTGAAGCCTTCATCGAGCAATGAAGCTACCGGATTGAGTAAGAAGAGAAGCGAGCAGAAATCGCTCGCCAAGTCTAAGAGCAATGATCGCAGTTTGGAACGGCTGCCGCCGGAAGGCACGCAGAAGGAATCAAGTATGAGAAGTATGCGGGTAGCTTCGAAAACGCAGCTAATGCCGCTAAGTAAGGAAGAGATTACGGCAACGAATCAGAAGACTCAGGAAGATTCGAATAGAGATAGAGATATTGAGAATACAATGCAAAGTGTCGGCTGAAATGATTTGTTTTGTCTTTTGATTGTGTTTAATAAATTTATTTTCTGCCGTGGGAAATGTTTTCAGTCGCACGTCCGATAAAGTGTTTAAACTGGGAGCTCAGAAAATATGCTCTAGTACTTCTCAGATCTAGTACTGACTTAAGATCAACTATAATTGAGAATGTGCCTGAAACATTTAAGCTCAAACTATTATGGAATTTACATGAGAAAGCGTACTCAAAATTTTTTCCGATTATTTGTTAAAAATTTAAAAATATTTTTGCAACACATGAAAAACAATTAGGTTTCAAAGTAAAGACCATGTTGTTCGTAAGTAAAGACCAAGTAAAGACCAGTAAAGTTGTTCGATCCCGCTACGGTACCAGTCCTTGTTCTTTGAGCCGAAAAACTAGCGGCACCTGTTTTCGACATCGCCCAGGTCATTGAAGCTACGACCACGAAGAAAGTATGCAATAGGAATGAAAAGGACGGTGCCTCTCCATCGTAACTCAAACTTGGGGAATTAAACCTTTATACATTAAAACAATTATAACACATAAATGTAAATAAAATAAATCATTCAATATAAAAGAAATAATACCAATACTTCAATCCATACATTAAATACCAAATATTATATAAACGTTACACACCAGTTAATAAATATATCCCTTATCCTTAAAAAATATTTTTCCAATAATATGTGCGCTTCTGCACATCTTAATCATAAACATATATATCATAAAAATCATTTTGTTACATACCGTACGTGCTTCAGCACACTCCCGGGCCTACAGAAATATACATACTAACAAACAAGTTGTTCATAAAAATACAATGAAGTACTAGCGATTCTCATTGCGGGCTAAAGTACGTGCTTCAGCACACGGAAAAAGTAATCAGATGGCGCAAGGTCCGGACTATAAGCTGGGTGGGGAAGACGTTCAATGGCGTTGCGATTTTTTATCTTTTCCTTCGTTTGTCTGGCGGTGCACGTTGTCTTGTTGAAGGAGTATCCGCTTACAATTGATCAATGCTGGATATTTCTCGCCGAGTGCCGCAGACATTCGATCAAGTTGGGAGCAATAGAGGTCTGCGTCGACGGTCCGACCATTTGGAACTAGCTCGAAGTAAATTACGCCTTCAAAAAACCACCAAGCTCACAGAAGTGCCTTCTTTTGAGAAACGATCACATTTTGGAACCGGTTCCGTCGTTTGAACTGGGTCCAACCATTGATGTTGTCTGTCAGGATTACTGAAAAAGTCCCATATTTTATCACAAGATACAATTCTACGAAAAAAACGGTAGTCTTGTGGATTTTTCGGCAAGTCTCGACACGTTTTTGAGCTTGAATTTCAGTCAATGCATGAGGTACTTCTCGGCAGCGTCTATCGACTTTCCCAAGGACGTGAAGATGTCGTACAACTAATGTTTGAGGAATTTCGAGCTTGGCCGACAATCTGCGAATACTTATTGATGGATTGGTCTCCACAGCTTCACGGATTGCTTCTGAATGCACTGTCGTAGGTCGGCCTGAATGTTTCTTGTCCTCGAGATCAGTGTCGTTGTCGTTAAATCTTTTAAACCAATTTCGCGCAGTACGATCCGAGACCAGTGTTGCCTTCAACTTCGCATATCTTTTTTGCTGCTGCAATTGCGTTGAACCCTTGTTTCCCGTAATGACGTAAAATAACACGAATTTCGGATTTTTTCATGTTTCTTCTACAAGCTTAAAAAATTTAAATAAAAGACAAATTAAACATTTTAATATATATTATGATAGAGCTGTTCAAGAGCTTTAAAAATATATATAACACATGTATATAAAAATCTTTATTTTGTAAAAAAACAATTAGACAAAAAGATATAGGAAATCGCTAAAAATTTTTGGTTCCCCCTAATATTATATAGCGGGATCTAGAAAGATTCAATATCCTTAGATTTTACTAAAATTATTTCCGCAAATATTGATTCTTCATAGGGTTGGGGATGTCCAGGATAAAATACTGTTGTTAGATTGTTAGAAAAACGATCATTTTCATTTGCCTTACAGTCTGCAAGTCGACTTAATCGTCGGGTGGATTATGTTTTCCATCAAATTACAGTAATATATGTCGCTACCACATCTGGCGCGACCAAATTGTCTGTATTGTTCTAGTTTACCAATTGTGTACCTGTCAATCTCCTACCATATGTACCAGTGATGGGAGGGATTCCCGGTTTTTGAAATTCCCGTTTTTTGAAAAAATTTAAAAAATTGAAAATTGTACCGGGGGAGTTCCTCCCATCACTGAACGGTAATAGTGACAATTAAAGAGGAAGAAGAGCAAGAATAAGATGTGAGCGAACCTTTCTCTTTTAAATTATGTAACAATATGTATCAAAAAACACAGAAAAACACACACAGACGTCCCTTTCTTACCTGGGACCCGTGACTTCCCGTTTTCCCTACCCGGGACCGGGACCGGGACCGGGACGTCCCTCCCATCACTGATATCTACCATATTTTCGTTATTATACAAACACCCAAACTACTATTGTAATGATTCCTTCTCCCAATTTTCTAACGCTGTGCCAATAATAAGGTATAATTACGTATTGTTAAAATATACGCTAATGAACCGATCCACTAGAAGACGAATAGGAATCCTGGTAGACAAGAGCTGCATATGCATTTAATTTAACTACGAACTTTTTCGAAATTAACATTTTAACTACAGTAATAGAAAAGAGGAATAGAGGTATGATTTTTCACTTCTGTTAATCAGAAAAACTCTGACTATCACGGAATAAATTTTCATTATCCGGAAGACGGAACGCGGAATACCGAGCTCCGTCTATCACTGATATATATATATATATATACAAAGTTTTGTCAAAAATGTTTTTTCGGGTTTAACTTTTTTGTGACTTGACCAAATTGGCTGATTTTTTGATATGATAAATTCATATGGTTGTAGATTATTTTACAAATTCCCGCTTATGATTACGATGATCCGTCTTACAGTGACAAGCGTTTATCGTAAAACGCGTAGCTCAAAGATATTACGCACTTTTCTTGCACTGCATTTTTTAATAATTTTTAAAGTTCTATTATATTTTTTTCATAATTTATTGAAAATAGCAGTAATTGGCAACATTTTAGAGATGACTCCACGTAAAGAAACTCCAATTGCCACCCGGCAAGCTGTTATCAATATGAGGGAAAACGGAATGCGTGGTACCGAAATTGCCATGGTAATTTAAACCAAATTTTGCTACTATAACATCTTAAACACTGATTCACATAAAATATCAAAAAATAAGCCAATTTGGTCAAGTCACAAAAAAGTTAAACCCGAAAAAACATTTGTGACAAAACTTTTGTCAGCTAGTTTATTTAAAAACACACCTCAGGATAAAACGTGTCTGCCCAATTTGGAGGCGGAGCCAAGAAGAATACTAGAAGGATAAAATTGATAAAATCAAGACATTTTTTGCCAAAACGCAAGCCTTCCTGAAAATTGCGTTTGCCAAATTTTGGGAATAGTTTTCTATTGTTTTGACCTGAGCCCATATGCAAGAAGTCATTTATCAGTTAAATGTAGATGAAAAATTATTGTTAAACGACTTTCATAAGAAAATTTAAGTAAGTGTATGTAAGAAATAATATTTTAATACAAAACAGATTGTAAAATATTTACAATTTACTGTAAAGGGTAATTAATCAATGACTTTCCATTAGCATTTAACGGATAAATACGTTCTTGCATACCGCCTCTGCAGTGATAACGATTTGAGTGAATAATGAAAATCTCTAACCACTAGAAATCACACTACGGTAACAATTAAACAATGATTATATACGTTAATTTTCAAAAAAAAACATGCGTGATCCCAAAATTGAAAAATTCAATCGATTTTTGTTTATTTCATATAATGTATTGGATAATTATTGCAATTAAGATTATTTCAATTGTAAACTGTGAGACAAGATACATTAGTACTTCATTAGATTGTTATACAACGCCAATTTACTTTGGAACCACGGTATCATTCGCAGACCGACTATATTACTCGAAAACCGCTGATCCGATCATCTATGATGATGAGGACAATATCCTAACGGTAGATTATAACACAGATGATTTGACAACAATTGGAAAACCGGTGAAAATTCGTTATTTGGATGATATATTTGGAACATATTTAGGCTTGCACAATATATTATGCACATAATAATACTCATTCAGTTACTTGGCAGGGTCCCGTCAGTCTCAGACAGCTTCCCGTGGAATGCACTTTATTAGATAAAGGTTAGAATAATTGAATAATGCATGGAATGGAATTGTTTAGAATACTGCTTTGAGAATAAAAATCCGCTATCGAATATCAAGGGAGGGATGATGTGTTGCTGTAAAGATGATTTGTGCAATTATGGCTCGTCGAGCTTTTTCATCTTCTTTGGTAGGCTAGCGAGCCCAAGAAAGGTATTTTGAAGAGACAAATGAATATTGAATGGCTTTTCTTAGATTGATAATACTATGAAGGAGTTATCACCGCTTTTAAAAGGCGCTGCCCTTTCCACCATTATTGTATTAGTCTCCACATTTTTTTCGTGCATAGAGTATATTGTGAGGCGGTTTTTAATAAAGGATAATTCTAATGAAATTTTATTTGATGTATGTTGAATTATCTAAAATTATGCGCTTGACAGTACATTTGCAGGACATTGATACGGTGAACGAAGGCGCTAACTTTAGATCAAAGGCAAGTGTAAAGGAAGCGGATAAAGATTCGGTCTCGGAGGTGACAGTTGTACTGGATTCAAATGCTAGTCGCTTCAAACTGCACGCAAAGAACACGAAGAGTGAGGACAAGATCACCGCGAATATGAAGACGATGGAAGAAGATAAGAAGCCCGCGGTTACACAAAACACGAATAATAGTAGCAAGAAGAGTAAGAGGGCTAAGAAGACTGTGGAATCAGCGCAAATTTTATTCCAAAAGAAGCCCAAGCCAACGTCGTCATTGAATTTTAAATGTTTGAGTTTTGCCTATATCATTGATTGTCATATATTATTCAGCTCAACGGAATGTGAAAACGAAAACAGAGGTGACGAAGACTGAGAACCAGACGAGTCAAGTTCAATCAATTATTCCGGGTTTGGAAGTGATGGCCAAGCTGAATACCGATACCGCAACGACTACCAAGTCATTAACACAAACGGTTAGATAAAATCGGGTGTTTCTTTGGAATTTATAATCTGTAATTTAGAAAAAAACGAGCGAGCATGAATAATCAACAATTTCATGTTATTTGGTTTACTTTTGTTATTCTATTTTTGTTGATTCTAAAAATTATAATTACTAATTGAATAAATTATATTATTGTCGTATGTCATATCACATGCCACGGTCAAAAATCTACGCGTAAATGCGTAGATGCGTGGCCGGGCCGCCCAAATTTTTTATTGCACATTAAAATAAGCAACGCTCTTCAGCGCTTAAAGTAAAAAATGGTAAAATTCCTTTATTATATAATAAATACTCGTATCGATATTGTATATGATAATAAAAATCAATATATAAAATGAGAATAATACCTTTATTTTGATAACCAAAAATAAGAAAAATAAGAATTCCTTATATATTTTGAAATAAAGTACAGATTTTTTCCATTTTTATATCAATCGATAGAGCACATTTTATAGGGCATCCATTTTCCTTCCTTTTGAATCTTCTCCATTGCTTTCAATTTTTGCGTAACGCCGGGAGATACCGCGAGTTGTTCCCTTGTTTGAGCCGAATATTCATCCAACAAAGCCTGAAGTTCTTTGTCTTCAAAATGTTTGACAGTCCTAATCGGTCTTTGTCGTTGACGTCAAAATCTCCCGAAACCATTCTTGGCAGGTTCTTATGGATGGGATGGTGCAGAATCGCCGTAAGCTTGGACAAGCATTTGGTGCGTGTCAGTGGCTTTCTTCTTGAGTTTGAAAAGGAAAAGAAAAGCTTCCCTCAAATGACGTTTTCTTGGCACAAAGGTGGACATATTCTGAACCCAAAATAATGATTTTTATAAAGTACGTGAAGAAAGTTATATATAAGTAGAAAGATGATAATACAGAGAACATTATAACATCAAATTCGTTATATAAAAATACAAATTTCTAGACCTAATAATAAATCAATTATATAATCGACGTTACTGTTTACGACTTCCCATCAATTTGTCATGCCGTTCCACCAAAAATCGCCCGCGACTGGTGTCGAAAGGTTCTTCAGCATCCACCGTACTCTCCAGACCTTGAACTATCCGATTATCACCTATTCCGTTCGCTGTCAAACCAAATGGGAGGTGTTACCTTCAAGGACCTCAAACTGCTTAACAACTTCTTCGACACCAGAGCGGGCAATTTTTGGCGGAACGGCATTAACAAATTGATGGAGAGGTTGGAGGAAGTAGTAAACAGTAACAGGGAATAAATAATTTATTAATTCATTATTATAATTATTGATTTTTGTTCAAATAAATCTTTGTGAAAAAACTCTACGAACTTATTTCTCAGCCCAATATATGTTATAATCGCTATAGCTGCCATTTAGAAAATTTTAAAATATATTAATATTGATTACTTATCCTTTACTAACATTATTACTGCATTTTAAAAAGTTTGGTATTTAAATTATTATCAAAATATAATAATTGAAAATTAAATTCAACATTTTAGAATTATTTTCAATGGTCTCAAAGAGTTCATGAAACAAATATTCAATTTATGTTAACAATTTCTCTGTTTTTCATAATATTTCTTCAAAATTTCTAGATCAAATCAGATTTATTACTTTTATTTTTTATGAAAATAAAATTGGAATTACCAATTTATTATATTTTGATTATAAAATAATAATAAAATCACCCCAACTTGTGTAGCAATAGACTGAGCTCTGTAAGCATGCTCAAATATAACTTTTTAGAAAGACAATAATTTTTTTAATAGTTTAAAACAAGATTAACTAAATTGTAGTAAAAACTTTTTGTTATAAAGACATAAAAAATTTCCACACACGTCTAAAAATCGGAAAATCGTTATTTTGATTTGGCGTAAAAAATAATTTAAGCCTGATTATCCCAATAAGACAATCATTGGATCAGAAGTTTTTGTCTAAAGCTTTGTTCGGAAAAGCACAAGTAAATTGGAGAAAATGATTCTCAATTAAATCTTCAACTAATCGTAGTGAATTTAATTTAACTTTCATGCCTCCCAAAAGAGCAATTCGTAGAAAGTTTTTCAATTCAAGAACAATTCCAGCATTCAGAGACAGGTGTAAGAAACTTTCTTCCACCATGAAAGAGAGGCTTTTTCAGTCAATTCGGGAAGTCTCGATATTTCCTCTAATTAATATATTATTAAGTACCTAATTTTATTTTGTTTATTAGCTCTTATATGTAAATTCTATGTATCTAGTTTTTATTCAAAATTTTCCATTCTCTGGTATATTTATTATAATTTTCTTAGGTTCCCACTTATTCGGGTAATTGATTGTTTTAAATATTTCCCTATCCCCTTTCTTATTCCCATCTTTTTTGCCTTCTTTGAACAAGTTAATTTAACTTTATCTACATTATTTAAATTCTGCTAAACATTTTGTCTTTTTAATTGTCTGGTTTTTGGTAGTTTTTTTTTAACAAACCCCTACGGTCTCTTTTTTTGTTTATTTTTTGTGGTATTTTAAATTACTTTTCTTCACGTGCCTAGTAAACGTATTTTAAATAAGATAAATAAGATTTATAGTCTAATTAAAGTTTTTTGACGACACATTTTGAACCGCTGCACGTTAAGAAAATTATTTAAAAAAAAGATTGGGTTTCCTTTTTGTGTCTCTCTATTTATTATAGTCTTGCTATGAAGCATTTCCTTATATAGCATCAAATTCGCAATAATCCCTTTTCACGTGTATTTAAACGAAATTGGGTTGATTTGTATCTTCTTTAATAAACGTCAACAAATTGTATTTATTTCTATATATGTATTTCATAAAATGTATTTGTTAATTATTGCAATCTGGACTATATCAATATTAAACTGTTTCGCTGATTTTTTCAGTGCCGATTATAAATTGGCATGCTATGAATCTGTTATATCAAATAACACGCCTGAGCTTTATCGAAAGAGGGGTGATATTTTATTAACGAATGATGAAAAAAACGTGGTTACCACACGATACTCGAAGGAAGACATTTATCTTTATGGAAGACCTGTAAACAAGAAAATATAAGCGATCAAGATAGTTTCTTCAGATCTGTTTGACGTTTTACGCGCATAATAAAACGCATTCGGTAACTTGGCAAGGAGTGGTGAGCGCGAAACAATTGCCAGTGGAATGTTATGTAAGAAAGAATGGTTCTAATTGTATCTTTAGACGAGGTTTTTTATGAAAAGTTTCAGAGTTTTGCTTTCGAACTATCAATCAATTGAACTTTTCGAGCATCACTGGAGGAATTTCGTGCTGTTGCTCGACGGATAAGTGCAATTTTGGATCGTCTTCGTTTTATCTTGAATTGAGAATCATCCCGAATCCAAGAGTGGTTAGAGTGACAAATGAAAGCCAGATCAAGTCCTAATTTACCTAGGTGGATGAAATTTGCAGAGAAATATCACCGTACCTTAGATTTGTCGGATTGATATCAATATTTACCCTCATAGCGGTCTGCTGGTCAATTGCTGAGTATTATATAATACAGATGAAACAGAGGCTGAATATGGAAAGACACGAGAGAAACGTCGAAAAGCAGAAGCTGTTATTGAAGAAAAAGGTTTGATGCAAATATTATGGAATTTGTAATGGAAATTTTAATATTTTGTGGATTGTTTTGCAGTCCGAGAAATGCTATAGAAATTTTGCTATTTTTAAACGTGTCTGGAAATTTTCACGTTATTATAAGGAAAAAGTTTTTAATACAATTTAATTAAGCTTGTCCTAAACTATCTAAAATATTAAAATCTCTCTAAAAACTTTAATTTGAGCATGCTTACTGAGTACAAATGTGTGGTACAAATGTTTTCTATTCATATTTTTTTACTGGATAATATTTAAACCTGAAGAATGGGCGTGGCTACAAAATTACCATATTTGTGAGACCTCGTCAACAATAATCATATAATAAAAATAATCATACAATTGAATAACCTTTTGCGCCAAAAATAACAAATTATACAAAAATGGGCGGAGCTTAAATTATGATTCCCTAGAAAATATGCAAATATGAGTATTATTCCAAAGCAACCAATCGGAAAAAAGTGGGCGGAGCAACGGTAGCCGCATGAATATTAACTGTTAAACTCTTTTCGATATATCACTTTTCATAATTAAATAGGCGTGAATATCAGTCATTTTGGCTCAAACATAATAAATGATTATTAAAGTGGGATGAGCCTAAATTGTTACAATTTTGAAATTGAGCGTAGATATATAAATATGGGTATCATTCGAAAGCTTAAAATGTACTGATTAAGAATTTATAGTTTTTTTCCGCCTACGTGAAAAAAAAATTTTTTGTTAAAAAATGCGATTTTAAATAAAAATTTCTATAATCAATGTGGGCGGGGCTAGTGTAGCCTTTTGAAGATCTGCAATTAAAAATTCATTCAGTGATCTTTAATTTGTAATAAATATATGCAAGAATAAGCCATTTGGGATCAAATTTTATGAAATATCGTAAATGTGGGCGGGGCATAAATTGTTATAATTTTGAAATTGAGAGTAGATATATAAATATGGGTATCATTCAAAAGCCCAAAATGGGTTTAGTACGAATTTGTAAATATTCTTTCGCTTACGTGGAATACAAAAAGATTTTTGTGAAAACAGGCGATTTTTAATTAAGCTTTTGGATAATCAATGTGGGCGGAGCCAGTGTAGCCTTTTAAAGATCCGCAATTAAAATTCCTTCAGCGATCTTTTATTTGTAATAAATAAATGCAAGAATAAGCCATTTGGGATCAAATTTTATGAAATATCGTAAATGTGGGCGGGGCCTAAATTGTTACAATTTTGAAATTGATCGTAGATATATAAATATGGGTATCATTCAAAAGCCCAAAATGTGCTTAGTACGAATTTGTAAATATTCTTTCGCTTACGTGGAATACAAAAATACAAGATGGAATGGAATGGAATACAAGATGTGAAATTTTAAATGAAAAATTTTTGATAGAAACAACGTTTTGTTTTCTTTCAATCTGGCGAAATTACGTAAAACTACTCAAACATTACGGTTTTTCTATAAACTTTACTATTATTTTTATTATTGAAAATCACGATTTTCACAACTCATAAAATTCAAGACAAAATGAATTCAGTGTTTCTTTAAATTTGGAATTTCCTATGCAATTATTGAGGAATTTCTTCTTTTTATAATATATCCAAATAAGTTCGAAATAGCCTATAATTATTATACAACTTTGTGTTTTCGACAATAACCAATTTCAGCAAGAAATGGAGCACAAAGAGCACCAGGCACGCAGTGATCAAACGTCGTCCATGACAGTCTCATCGGAAACAGCCACAAAAGAACAATCAAATGCAGCGACCAACGATACAAACTTCAATTCTACCGTGCAAAGCGGAAAGACGCATAAGCCAGTGGACGTGATGATGAAATCGAAAAGGAATTCGGTGATGGTCGATGTAAATCTTAAAACAATGGTAAAGGCGGTTTTCATGAAGACGAAGAAGAAGGGAGAACGATGCGAAAAGTCGAGGGACATTGAGAATTCGACTGATAAGAAGGATGAGACGACAAATGTGAAAACGGTGGAAAAGACGGAAAAGCACGTAAAGGTGAGTTAATTTGGAGAGTTGCCTTTTTCAACCTTTTTCAAAAGACTTTACTTGATCAAACTATTCGTATTACAGAAATCAGTGAGGAAGAAGAAAATTAGATCAATGAACTGTGATGATTCAACCTTCTCTGACTTGGAAAACTAATGTTAATTTTTATTACAGTTTGTATATAATTCAATTAATAAATTGTTTCTTGTTGATTATTAGAAGTAAAAAAGCAAAACTCAGTGAAACCCAGAAATAATCTTCTTTGCATTAAAAAAACTCCACGTTAATAAGAATATGAGATCCTTGGGGCTAAAATGTATGAATAAGCTAATTCAAAATATTTCAATTTGATAAATTAATTAAACTATTCTAATAGTTATATTTAAATTGTATAATTAGTTCTGAATTTCTGGGAGGTTCTGCAGCATGCACAGTATTCTTCAGAACTTGTGCCATCCGATTACCACCTTTTCCGCTCTCTGTCAAACCAAATGAGGCCTGTTACCTTCGATGGCGAAGAGGACTTCAAAAACTGGCTCAAGAACTTATCCGAACACCAAACCGGGCGATTTTTGACAGAACGGCATCAACAAATTGATCGAGAGGTGAGAGAAAGTCGTGAATAGTAACGGCGAATACATAATTGATTAATTTATAATTCTAATTCAGGTACTGTTTTTGTTCAAATAAATCTTAATGAATAAAAAACGTCAACCCAATATTACCAATTTTGCAATAAAAAAAAACATTCGAAATAAAGCGTTTTTATTTCACATTGTGTTTCTTCATACTAATTTAATGATTTCACATTTATAACAGATTTCAGCTGATGTGAGATGTTGTCAGTCAGAACCGTTGAAGCCAGCTGAAACAAAACTGTTTTGTATGAATAATATATGGAACAATTAATACTTCTTCTAATCGGTTCTTTGTGTTGACTTTTCCAAACTTGTTCACTTCCTCTTCCTTCTCCTTCTTAACTTTCTTCCCATCGGGTATATCCTAAAAGTATCCAAATGTGAAATGTGTAAATTATGAAAATAAACGTTTGCAAATATTCCTAATAATCTATTGATTTCCTTGAAAACTTCGTCATTCTCCTTCTCCATTTTGGAAGTTTCTTTCAGATTCTTAAATACATTAAAAATTAAGACAGAATTATTTTAAAAAATCTTACCAACTGATCGTACCAGCTCTTCTTATGAAGGCACATGAGCATGTTTTGATCGTGAGGAGACATTCGATAGGAAACTGACAAGGAATAGTATCTAAACCGTTGAATAAAGGAATAGTTTGGTTTAAACTCACTTGGTCCCTAATCCATGTATCACTGATATCAAAGAAGGTTTGCAAAGATGGCCCAAGTTCGATGTGGTCTGTCTGGGCTCGGCTGTAGGCGCCAAGGGCCTCACTTGCAAATTCATTGGATTCACCGATCGAAAAGCGTCGAGCATTACTTTTCCCTTGACACTCTGTATCGGATCCACAACAACTGCCACTGCGCGCGGATGAAGCGCTTCAAACGACTGCTGTGTGTTTACATCGACCGATGACAGCCAGCAACCGAATCCCGGATGCGAATGGTACCAGCCGACAACATTCTCCGTACGCCCGACCAATTTCAACAAGTCCATGTGCTTCGTCTGATACACAGGATCCACCGACTCAACAGTAACGCTCTGGAAAATTGCAATCAAGGGAGGCATGGTTGAATGATGTTACGGTTCCACTCTGCGGCATCGCAAACACATCAACCACATTAATCGTATACTCGTCGACAAAACTGCCAAGCATTAAACCCATCACCTCCAGCGGCACACCGCTCCTACCATGTCGCAACATTTTCAACAACGCTAGAGCTGATATATTCACGCTGAAATTTCTTGTGTAATATTTGGTGCAAAATTGAAGCAGCGCACGTTTCCGAAGTGTCCGGATGATTCAGATTGTCAGTGGCGGATCGCGCTTGACCCTAAATGCTTTTTGATAAAAGGATGGAGGAGAGCTAGAAACGAACCATCATTAATGATCGAAGAAGTCGTTCCATTGTTGATTAAATTTCACAAAAAAAACTATTCGGAATAAACAAATTATTTAGAATAATAGAAACAACCGGTTGGTCGAGTCGATTCGAAAATAAATGAAATGACACGAGGCTAACTTGGATAAGGTTCACGTGTGGATTTTATTATTTAATTGGGCCAATAATTTCTGTTTTTTAAAATTATTTTCTTCTATTTTATTCCTGCCACTATAGTAAATTGACAGCTATTTTCTGAATGGAAGAGCAGCATTTAGTTGTCCACAATTGAAATTAACGAGAATTCCAGAAAATTTTCTTTCTTTGAAAATGTTTGTTTTATGGACTCTATGGATAGAGGAAGACCCAAATAACAATATGAGCCATAGTAGAAAGACTCTAAGCCCCTATATCAAATGTTATAAATTTTTTTAAAATAATTTTCAGTGGCTAAATCACATCATTAATGAACAATTATAGTCAAACGAAGTATATCAGAAAGTGCGCAATTTTATTAGAATTGTTGTGATATAGGAAATAAAATACAAATATACGGATAATATAGAAATGTTATGCTAAAACTGAAAATTTAAAAATAAATTAAATTATTCGTTTAAATGTTAGCTGTGAAGGGGAATTTTCAACTGAGAGCCTTCGGCGTGCTCTCATCAATCATACAGTACTGGCCATAAAGAATGCGACAACTTGTTTTTTGAAGATAACTTTTTGAAAACTCAACTTTTCAATCCGAATTTTTGGTAAGATTTTTTCAGCACTATCAAAAACTTTTAGGCTAAGTTGGTTTTAATATTCTGCTACAATTTTTTTGAAAATTAATTTTTTTCGAAAATTCATGAAAATGACATTTTTGGAGATCTATACAAAGAAGCTCAAGAAACACCGGAGGTCAAAAACAAAATAAAGGTAACAATAAAAAGTGATTTAATATTTCGTTGGGTATCCTTTCGCATCGATAACAGCCTTGCATCTACGTGGCATCGACTCCAGGAGCGTCTGAACCACCGTCATCGGGATACTCTTCCAAGCAGCTTCGAGTTGAGCAAACTTTTGATTGGCATTGGATGCTCTGACTCCTTTGAGGCGGCGTTCCAGCTCCTCCCACATATGCTCGATGGGATTCAAGTCTGGAGATTGACTTGGCCATTCTAGGAGGTTCACACGGCGACGTCTGAACCAATTGGCGACATGACCCGAAGTATGCTTCGGGTCATTATCCTGTTGGAACACCCACGATCGGCCCAAATTTGCTCTTGCCCATGGTCTCATTGTGTTCTCCAGGATGTCTTCGTACACATATCGATCCATGGTTTCAACGATTCTCTTCAATGGTCCCATAGAAGTGTCGGAGAAGCATCCCCAAACCATCACAGATCCACCTCCATGTTTCACAGTTGGACATTGGTACTGTGGAGCATACCTGGAGCCAATGGGACGTCGAATCCACTGAATACCATCAGTTCCGAGCATATTGAACTTCGATTCATCGCTCCAGATGTGATTTGCCCACTCACGGGGGCCCCAGGACAAGTGCTGTTTAGCCCATTCAACGCGAGCTTTTCGGTTTTTCAAACTGACGAGTGGTTTTTTGACTGGTCTTCGTCCGTGCAGTCCAGCAACTTGCAAACGTCTTCTAATAGTTCTTCTCGATGGTACCGGTTCATTTGGAGACGTCACAGAAAGTTGAATATCCGTAGATGTGCGTCTAGGATCTTCTCGGCATGCGCGCAAAATGTTCCGATCCATATTTCTGGAAGTGGTTCGGGGTCTTCCTGGAGATTGGCGATGAACAACGCCATTCTAAATTGTTAAATTTAGTTGAGAAAGCTGATTGAAACCTCACATCATCTCGATTTTTCTTCAGAATACGGTAAATTTGGCTGGAAGAACAACTAAACTGAGTTGCAAGTATCTTCGGATGCGCGCCGAGTTCATGACCACGCACAATGCTTTTTCGCTCGTCCACAGAGAAGGATTTTTTCCCGAATGGTCTAACCATATCTGAAAAACAATAAAACAATAACTAAAACTAATTCCAATTAGTTGTCTTTCAACTTTATTTAAAAAAACCAAAAATCATGAAAAATATGCAAAATGAAAAAAAAAAGAAAACAATTGAAAAAAAATTTTGTTTGCAAGATGATGCAATTTCCAAGTACGCAAGTTTTCGTAACTTTCCAATGTGTCTACAGTAAAAAATTCGAGTTGAAAAGTTGAGTTTTCAAAAAGTTATCTTCAAAAAACAAGTTGTCGCATTCTTTATGGCCAGTACTGTATGTTATGGATTTCGGTGCACAAGGGGTCACTACAGCTTCTAAATTCAAGAAAATGCTCACGGCTAACTGATTCAATTTTCTGGAAGCCTGAAATTACCAAGGTTGTTAAAATAAAAGAGCTAAGAGAGCAAGAAAAAAGAATAAATATTTCAGATGTGAAAAGTAAACACCCTTACAAGGGAAGTCACTTTAGCGTCCGCTTGAGATTTTGATGAGACTTGCACCATTGATAGATTCGGATGCGCTGATTCCAAATCCGTTTTCAAAATCGGCGCAAATTTTTCTCTGAGCCGAGATATGAGTCGCCAAAGTTTATTTTTGACAGCTTCATTGATACTTTATTGTTAAATACAAATGAGAATTATGAACCATTTATGAACAATAAAAATATTAAGACACGTTCAATATAAGCAATAACAACTAAAAACTAAAAAAAAACCGAGTGTCAATCAAGATCTTCACCCAAAAAAGACCGTGATCTGCGTTTGGTGGATTTGGGAGGAAATCGCAGCTCAACAGCTCCCACGCCATCGAGCAACATGCGATCATAAAATGCGATTTTTGTACCAAATCGTCACGGGAGATGAAAAATTATGCCTGAATGTCAATCTGAAGTTAAGAAAGGAGTGAGTAGCTACGGGAGATACGACAGAGCCGAGAGTCAAGCAACTATACCAAAAAGATCATGATCATTGTTTGGTAGAACTGGGAAATGCTCGAAAGAAACGTAACAGACGGTCAACAACGCCAAGTCTTCAAAACCGCCCTCCAAGATCTCAAATGGGAGGTTCTTCAGCATCCACCGTACCCTCCAGACCTTGCGCCATCCGACTCCTTTTTCTGCCAAACCAAATGAGGGATGTTACCTTCGATGACGAAGAGGACCTCAAAAACTGGCTACACAACTTCTTCGACAGCAGACCGGGCGATTTTTGGCGGACCAGGATGGAACTTTGATAATATATTTCTTATCATTAAAGCTAATTAAAAATTCATGAGGATGAAAGCCAAGATTATAGTTACAATTTTCTCGTGTAGAATCTACTTGTTATATTTGGGATAATTTTTGTAAATGATAGCTTCTACAGGCGTGCTGATCCAAAGGAATCGCATACCACGACACTAACTCCATAATTTTTTGAGGTCGCAGTATGGATCAGAATTGCATCCTTGCACACTTACCTGTGATGCGCCATTCGCATCATGAATCATTAGATACTCTACACGTTCTCTGTTTCACAGTTACCAATGCAATCTAAAAACCGGAAAAGTTCCTTAACAAGAAATTATGACATGATCACATTTATTCTGTGGATTTGACTCTATTCTGACTCTAACTAGGGAGGTCATTTTTGGATCCAAAAGGTTTCGGGCTGAAACTTTGCAGGGTGATAGCTGAGAAAATTTTATTAGTGCACACAAAAAATTGTCCTGCACTGGGGGGTTTAAGTGGGTTAAAAAACGGTTCAAAGTTACCAACCTCAAAATTCCTTTAGAAAACAGTAAAAAACCATCAAATAAAGTATATAGTCATAGATTACTCTTCCTCATTCGTAAAATTGTTTTATCAGCTGGTCGAGTTGATGCTTGCCAGTTTATATGTTTATTCCATATTAACGATTAATAGAATAGAATATTCAATATTCAATAACAAAGACCGTAATACAGACACCCCAACTTTTATGGTAAAAGAATGAGCTCAGTAAGCATGCTCAAATTTAACTTTTTAGAAAGATCTTAATATTTTTAGATAGTTTACGACACGAACCGTACTTAAATAGTCCATCCGTGACTATCTAGAAACATCTAATAATCTTGTTGGTTTGTTTTTCTTCCAAAATAGCCATTTGCCGTAGAGCTTCTAAATTCCGACGACGTCGTCTTTTGCCAATGGTTATAAACAGAATTGTTATTGTTTCAGCCAATGTAGCTCCTCTTGTGCTGGCGACAGATCTCGGCTATGGTCAACCAGTTTTTTGATCTGTTTGGTTTGATTTTCAGATTATATTAAATCTTCTAACAATAACCATAGATAACAGGAGAATCGTTTTAGGTCGGGCTTTCAGATTTTGATAAAAATTAACAGACAAATTCCTAATGGCTTGATTAGTATACTGACAAAATATTAGGACCCAAAGACGGTTTAAGTAGGTAAATGATGATGCGACGCGATCACACGGATGGTCATTTTACAATTGGACTTATTTAGTCATCTGAAAGGCCTTTCTACGTCTGAAAGATTCATACTACAAAAATACTACAATACGTTTGAAATCACTAGTGGCGAGCCTGCATAGTCAAAGATTAGTCCAATCACCTCTGGCGATGACCGACTATCAGAGTCAGGAGAGAATGATGAGGAAAGGGAATTGAGTTTGTGCTCACTAAAGAGCTGCTTACTCGCTGCTGACAGGTCAGCCCCCGGGCGCAGGCACTGTTACGACGATTATCCCCCTTTGGTTCCTAAACTAGGGGTGTACGATAATGGTAACGCCCGAAAGCCGCCTAATACAATTCCAGTTGTAATAATGATGGCTAAACGAGTGGATCCTCATGGGACAATTAATATTTTGTGGTAGCCTATGTATTTCACTTTAAAAAATTGAATAAACGTTTATTTTCATCGTTCGTAAGCTATACAACTGAAGCATATACATTAAAATTTTTACAAAAATCATCTGGGATGACTTCAAGCTGGATTGAGAAAAATTTATAATACCGCTGCCAAGAAACACCGCCGCATGGCAAAATACTTCGCATCAATTGCAAAAGCTGTTATTATTATTTATCTGTTATTGTTATCTGTTATTATTGTTATTATTGTTATTATTGTTATTATCAATTTATTATTTTATTTTCAATATTTTATTTATCACGTAAGTTTTATTCTGCAGAAATCCTGATGAATTGAAATTCTTAGTACCTCAATTAATGGAACAGAAGAGTCTTAATCGTCAATATAAGTGACTTGTAAATATAGAAAATAAAAGTAATAAAATTAAAAGATTGAGTTTGCAATTGGTGCGAAGTATTTTGCAATGCGGCACGGTTTCCTGGCATTTGGAGTTTGGCTGCTTTAAAATCACTATTTTCTATCAAAAACATTTATCCGCAAGAGAAACACTGTTGTGATGCCGTTGAATTTTTCTGTTTCATCTAATAAATATATTTTATTCAATATGAATTGTGGCAAACCATGCACAAATTTTGAAACACTTTGAAACTTCTTTTCCAAAAGATATCTTATCCTGTCATAGAACATAGAACATATCACATCGAAATTATTTTTATAAGAGTATTAAATTTAAAAAAAAGACAAGGGTTACAAAATTTACGGAAAACAAATTTACGACTTATGATAATAACATCTATTTCACGGTAACACTGTTGCATTTCAAGCGATTGAATGTCCAGCTAATTGTCGAGCTAATCTTCAAATAAATTAATTTTATCAATAATATAAAATATTTTATTTATTTAATAATTTTTATTGCCCTTTTCAGAGATCGGTGCCTAATGGAAGAGCAAACAAGAAGATAAAATGATAGCCTCAGAGGCCACACGGCTACAAACGACTTTTTCGTCTATTCCTCTTCAATGTGTGTTGCCGATATACCTCATTCCATCCTAATTTTTTTCGTCGTCCATTAGGCACCGATCTCTGAAAAGAACAATAAGAAAAGTAATAAAAAATAGTTCGAAACAATACAAAATAAGCGAGCATTTTATTTTACGACAGTACGTAGACACCATCACGTCTACATTACTTTTCGATCATCGTCATTCGTGTAAGTTTAATCTCACACGAAACCGACGAGATTGTAGAGCGCCAATAGAGCGTCGTTAGCACCACAATTGACGAATTATTGCACACACCAAAGGATTTGGGTAAATATAGGCAATTTCAAGTTTTTTGACAACGCATTGCGAACTGCTGCATAGCAAGACCATTATAAACAGATAGACACAAAAGAAAATTCTCTTTCCTCAATGTGAAGCGGTTCGCAACGCATCGTCAAAAAATTGAAATTGCATGTTTACCAAAATCCGTTTGATAGTTAGTCAATTGCGGTTCTTACGACGCCCTATTGAACACTCCATTTCTTATTGTTATATTGTCGGTTTCGGGACAATAACTTGTGAATATTTGAAATATTCCTTAAGATTTTTTTGTAGCTTTTTGTAGCCACAATTGTAGTATTATGAAAAAAATAATATTTCGATTTAAAAACAATAGAAAATACAAACGTTTTGTTCACCGACGAAGTCGGGAGAATAAAGGAGTTCATTTGATCAATTATACTGCGCGAAGTATGAACCTAAAATCGAAAAAGATTAGAAATAAACAATAAATAATAGTCAATATGTCAGTGGTGGGAGAAATCATGTTTTTTTTAATTTTTCAAACCATGTAGTCAATTTTCAATACCTGGGACTGGGCTCAGTTGGTTCTGGAAAACCGGGTCCCAGAAACCAGCTCTTTGAATGAGAGCAGTCATATTTGGCAAAACAATAAGTCGGATAAGGGTTAAATCATATTAGCAAATATTTTTTCACAAAGTATCATTTGGTTGCGGATAATAATTTCCGAGGAGTGGATAATAATTTCCGAGGTCAAAACATCTAGACGTGTCTGCTATCTGACGTGTCTACAAAACGTGTCTGCTACTCACGGAGTTTTCTGTTTCCATTTATATACACTGGTGTCCTAAAGGCTTCGCGACACCCCCACTAACTAGAAGTTTCTGTAGGACTACAGTTGAAATGGCTGGTACCAGTGGATTCGCCGTCATGAAAAACCTATTTCCATAAAATTTCATTAAAATCGGTTTTATTACTAAAACCAAAAAAATGATCCACGTCTGACCCCTGATCACGAATTGAGACGTGTTGACTTTGCTCGCCGAAACTTGGTCACAGATTGGAAAAGAGCGAGTCCATTTACGGATTTAATTGTCACGTCAAACGTGTTCTGATAATTTTTCTGATGAAAAGAAGTTTAATCTTGACGGACCGGACGGCTGGAATTCTTATTGGCGTGATTTGATGAAGGATACATTGACATTTTCCAAGAGAAACTTTGGAGGTGGAACGTGCATGGTTTGGGGAGCCTGTAACTCTTTATTTGGATTTCATTTCACCTCGAATGAAATCTACGGACTATCAAGATGTCCTGGAGAAACGTTTAGTTCCAATTCTGGCATATTGCCTTCACATTTCAACAAGACAACGCCGCCATACATGCTAGTGCTTCAACGACGACGTGGTTGAGGTCAAAGAATATCACTGTTATGGTCTGGCCAGCGTGTTCTCCCGATCTCAATTCAATCGAGAATCTCTGGTCCGTCCTTTTTAGAAGAGTTTACCATCAAGGACGTCCATTCAACACTCTAGTGGATCTGAAAGCCGAAACCCTTCGTCAGTGGTCGCTGATCGATACAAATCTGATTGAAAGCCTGATTGCAAGCATGGCAAACCGAATTAATTAGGCTATTCGGATCAATGGATCAGCAACAAAGTATTAAATAATGCAATTAATCATTAAATGTCGCTTATTTTAGTGTTATTTCCAAGTTTAAAAATGATGTTTCATCGATGTGACCACCAGTTTTTGTTGAAAATGTACTGTAGCGTAGTGGTAATAAAACCAATTTTAATGAAATTTTCTGGAAATAGGTTTTTCATGACGGGGAATCCACTCATTTCAACCTTTGTCCTACAGTAATATACGAAACAGTTGGTTAGTGGGGGTTTCGCAAACTTTTGGACACCACTGTATATATAGAAGATATAATATAAGCTTATACCAAATACCTTCTAAACTTAATTCCACCCATCACTGGCTAGTATGCATGCATAAATACAAACCCAGACATAGCCAATTCCAACTTCGTAAGTATTCGTTGTATGATTGACCCATTTCTTAGACACGTAATAATCATCCGTCCAATTAGTTTGTAATACTAATCTTCCGACAACAAACCCTAAGTTCATAAGTTCAATTATATTCACTAAATCTTTAAATATAAGATTCCAAAAATAAAATCATTTTATATGTTATATGTTATAATCTTCTTTGTATTATCAGCCTTCTACTTATATATAACTTTCTCACGTACTTTCTCACGTACAAAAAACGCGGAAATTAATTTCTAGACCTATTAGTAGGAACATAACACAGAGTTGTCTACAAATTTTCACAAAAATTGACTAGGCCAGTATGTCGGATTTTCTTTAAATCTTCAAGAAAAAATTAGATTTGAGCACGGTTTCTGAGCTCATTTTATTTGCGTATCGTCGTATCTCTTAAATAGTACAATTGGCTAACACCCTGCGCCGTGTCTCTACTATAAGACTATTTTTATCATATTTAAGATTGTTTCAGAACCAGAACAACAACAAACTTTTTATTGTGAGAATAGAATCGAACCTGAAACGATTGAATAAATTAATAATTTTTAAAGCAATGTCAACAACCATGTTTCATGTTGTTCATATTCCAATAAAATGTCGTTATCGTAGTTGATCATTGGAAGAGTATTTGTATGAAGACGTACGTAAAAGTAAAAGAACATTAAAGTATAAACAACCAGATAAACAATTAAGGTCGGCATAAAGTATTGTCTGATGATTACTAAAGGTACGAATAATTGATAATAAATATGTCACTTGCCTTCAGGCTTGATGTAATCATATTTGAAGCGTGATGGGAAGCAGTTGTATGAAACAGATGGAATGTAATCTGGAATTATATGAATGATAAATATGGTTGCTGTTTTAAACTAGCTGACAAAAGTTTTGTCACAAATGTTTTTTCGGGTTTAACTTTTTTGTGACTTGACCAAATTGGCTGATTTTTTGATATTTTATGTGAATCAGTGTTTAAAATGTTATAGTAGCAAAATTTGGTTTAAATTACCATGGCAATTTCGGTTCCACGCATTCCGTTTTCCCTCATATTGATAACAGCTTGCCGGGTGGCAATTGGAGTTTCTTTACGTGGGGTCATCTCTAAAATGTTTCCAATTACTGTTATTTTCAATAAATTATGAAAAAAATATAACTGAACTTTAAAAATTATTAAAAAATGCAGTGCAAGAAAAGTGCGTAATATCTTTGAGCTACGCGTTTTACGATAAACGCTTGTCACTGCACGTGAAATGAAATTAGTTGAAAACCGTTTGATCCGATAAATACGTGCGGACTTACTAACACGTCGCACAATTTTTTTTTAATTAAATTATTTTTTATTGAATTTTTCTTGTATTAATAATAACAAGCCCTATTATGAATCAAATCGTTTCATACTTTATAAACACAATTGGCAACTACTAAACTAATGCTACGTAAAAGGTTCTATCGTAAAATTTAAAAATAAACAAGTTATTCAAGTAAACAATTATTTCATTCATCATGAAATATATTGATATACACATTACAACTGCTATATTTTTGTTCATATATAGAAAGACCATAATCAGACGAATCTAAAAATATAGGAAACTAATTATTTGGTCGGTTATTGCTCTCAAAATAATGAATTTTAGTTTGCACTTATTAACTCGTTATATGTTACTATTTTATTTTGTATTTCGTCATCTTTCTCATTCTTATCAATAATATTATGTTGTTTATCACCCACTACTCTCTATATCGCACCTCTTGCAACACATTGACCCATGCATGGGCATATATCACCATCATTAATTTAAGACGTTCTCGACACATTCCGATCGGATCAATGGGACATCTAACAGCTATGGATTAATTGATCATTCAACCAAGCAGTAAACCAAGGTATGTTATCCATTTCCGTTTGTATTATATAAATGTGTATTTTATTAAGGATTCTATATCAAGAAACAATCAGGAATTGATCAACCAATTATGATTAACGCAACTGATTCACGAAGAGGTATCGTTGGTATGTCATATTATCTTAAAAATACATTCATCTTTACACTACGTTTCAGGCGATTAAGGATTCATGCCATGTCCATCAATAACGATTACTTGCTCGAGAACATCACCAACACGTACTGCTGAATGAACTATTCAGGAATCACTAGGTATTCGTTTGGTTAAAATTCAATTAAATCGGAAAATATAATTAATTCAGGTGATTGTGAGAAGAACTGGACCTCGCAGATTAATTTTTGGATGATTAAAACGGTTCATTTGATTTCAATTAAAAAGTGTGTTTTATGTTATTCATAAATAAATAGTTATTGAAATATTATTTATGTCCATTATACGTTCATTTTAAGACAGTGTTGTAATTTAGTTAAAACAAACTTTTACCAAGTTCGTCTCTATCGAATTCTCAATCCTCAGCATCCGAATGGTTAATTTCTCGTAAACGTCAATAAAAGAAGAGAAAAACACATGCAAAGCTTTTGAGGGTCGGAAAAATCAAAAAGGAATATTAAAATTATATTTCTGGAACAAATATATGCATTTTTTTTAAATTTTCCAGCAATGGTACGATTAAACCGGGAATTTGACAATTCGCATAGTTTCAGATGAAGAACTGATAGAACTGATATAAGCTGGAATTTGTAAGGATTGATTTGGAAATTTGTTGCAGAGATAAGGTTATTTGTATGTGGATTGGAAAAACCAAGAAATTTAAAGTCGAACTCCCAGCGAATATCCTGCGAAGCACATTAAAATTCCTTATCAATTCCCATTCCTCATCAATAGAGCCGTTCCGAAAAAAATCATGTCGAGAAATGTTATTTACGGATGTAAGCATGATGGGATCCATTTCAAAATGGTCACAGCAATACCTGCAATACTTTAACGAATTAGGAAGAAACAATGCTAGTCAAATAGTGTTTTCTTTAAAAATATTTATTAAATATTCCTCCATTATGCAAATAACAGATGGAAAACATCTGATTTTATATCGCCTAAGACGTGCCAAATGTTCAATCTCGTAAGAATGTTGCCGTCGTAGCGGCATACGAGGGCACAGAAAACGAATCTCTAACAATGGAAACTACAGACCGTCGTCCGTGATTCCCCTCCTCTTGAGCCAATATTTGCAATGCAGTCTGAATGTCCAATACTACACGGACGGATATTAATGATAGATTTTACAGGAATTTCTCTTGTTTCTCTGAAAATAATTAAGGTATAATATACAAAGAAACCAAATCATATTGCCGTTTAGGTAAATGCTCCTATAGAATAACATAGTAACACATATCTCTTTGATTAAATACTTGTAAACATTCAATATCGATTTAAATTTTTATGCTGAATAGTAAATAAAATAAAGTGATTGTCGTCTATAATGAATGATGGTGACATATGCCCATGTATAAATCGTTTTAATCATCCAAAAATTAATCTGCGAGGTCCAGTTCTTCTCACAATCACCTGAATTAATTATATTTTCCGATTTAATTGAATTTTAACCAAACGAATACCTAGTGATTCCTGAATAGTTCATTCAGCAGTACGTGTTGGTGATGTTCTCGAGCAAGTAATCGTTATTGATGGACATGGCATGAATCCTTAATCGCCTGAAACGTAGTGTAAAGATGAATGTATTTTTAAGATAATATGACATACCAACGATACCTCTTCGTGAATCAGTTGCGTTAATCATAATTGGTTGATCAATTCCTGATTGTTTCTTGATATAGAATCCTTAATAAAATACACATTTATATAATACAAACGGAAATGGATAACATACCTTGGTTTACTGCTTGGTTGAATGATCAATTAATCCATAGCTGTTAGATGTCCCATTGATCCGATCGGAATGTGTCGAGAACGTCTTAAATTAATGATGGTGATATATGCCCATGCATGGGTCAATGTGTTGCAAGAGGTGCGATATAGAGAGTAGTGGGTGATAAACAACATAATATTATTGATAAGAATGAGAAAGATGACGAAATACAAAATAAAATAGTAACATATAACGAGTTAATAAGTGCAAACTAAAATTCATTATTTTGAGAGCAATAACCGACCAAATAATTAGTTTCCTATATTTTTAGATTCGTCTGATTATGGTCTTTCTATATATGAACAAAAATATAGCAGTTGTAATGTGTATATCAATATATTTCATGATGAATGAAATAATTGTTTACTTGAATAACTTGTTTATTTTTAAATTTTACGATAGAACCTTTTACGTAGCATTAGTTTAGTAGTTGCCAATTGTGTTTATAAAGTATGAAACGATTTGATTCATAATAGGGCTTGTTATTATTAATACAAGAAAAATTCAATAAAAAATAATTTAATTAAAAAAAAATTGTGCGACGTGTTAGTAAGTCCGCACGTATTTATCGGATCAAACAGATCATTTCATGTGTCAATGTAAAACGGATCATCGTAATCACAAGCGGGAATTTGTAAAATAATCTACAACCGTATGAATCTATCATATCAAAAAATCAGCCAATTTGGTCAAGTCACAAAAAAGTTAAACCCTAAAAAACATTTGTGACAAAACTTTTGTCAGCTAGTGTATATTATTGTTTTCTGTTCAAATAAAAATTATATTTTGTAAATGACTTCATACATTACTTTCGATTAATTATGGAACTGGGCAGTCTTACCGTAATTTTCTAGCAATTCCCCTCTGGAGATTTTTACACTCAATTTCTCGATGTCAAACTGCATTTCCAATAACTCTATAGGCATTCAAATCTTTCTAGAATTCAGCAAAACGGGTTTTGTTTCATTCTGATTTTAAAAAATTGGATTTCTGCATAGCCCATCATATTTTACGCCCATTTTCTAAAGTTTTTACATATTATTCTTTTCAGAGACTGGTGTCTACTGGAAGAGGAAATACGGTTTGCCAGTCACTCATCAATATTGAAAAGGAATATATGAAAAAGTTGTCGTGTGACCGTCCAAACGAGACAATTGTTTTTCTTATTTTGCTGCTCTTCCAATAGACACCGATCTCTGAAAAGTAAAATGTGTATCACTGGTGATTCTGACCGAGTAAGTTGAGCACAAAACTAACTTTGCCGCGGACGAAAAAGCTTTTAATAAGTTATTAAAATAAATTAAAATTGAAATAAAAGGATTTTTAAATCAATTATAGAATTATTTTAAAAAAATAGGTACACTTAATTGTTTCAACTATTTTGTAGACACTAAACATATTTCTTCTCTATTAGCCCTTCAATACTTAAAATCGATGTTTTTAAGATCTCGTGAGCGAAGCGTGTTTCGCGTGGGACGCGTTCCAATTGAAAAGTGTATGCATGTTTCCTCTATTTTCCTTATTCGAGTATCCTTCTCGGGTTCTGTCTCCACGTGGGAACTTCAACAACACCGCGGGACCCGAAGGAACCCTGCTGCTTTTACAGCTCCGGTAGCGGCCTATACCAGTAGTAGAATGTTCCAGAAGGAAAAATCTATAGTCGTCGCCAAATGCGATCACTACCGCAAAATGTGGCGCACTTTTTTAAATATTATTTTTTCAATTTTTATGATTATTTGCTTCTTTAGGCTCGTTCTACACGGTTTTTGCTTAAATAAATTGAAGAATATGTTTTAGATGTTGTTCCAATAGTGGAATAAATGTGGGAAATAATAAAAATCATAAAACTCAAATGAAAAAATAATATTTAAAAAAGTGCACCACATTTTGCGGTGGTAATCGCATTTGGTGACGACTATACTTTGTAGAGATGCAGTCGTTCGAGATAGAGGGAGATAGTTCGCAACCGCTTGGGCGGTTTATTCTAATGTAACTACTAAGAATCCTAAGTAAGTAAGTTATGATGCAAAACAATTCATTTCTTCTAGAACGATACTGTATTCTGATGTCTATGATAGCTAAAAATTTTATTATCAATTTATCAAGGGGAATTCTGAAATACGCACATCGAATGAGGTAAAAAAAATACCGCAAAATGTCGAGTTAGTTGGTGAACTTTTTGGAATCTTTTCCCGGATGTTATTAAATCTAGGAATATCGGAAATTGCTCCCGACGTAAAATAAAATGCATTTCTGCTAAAAAGTCACGGAATATTCCATGTAATTGAAAATTCTTCCTTAATCTTCAATTCATTAATTAATTAGGATGTAAGGATGCGTAGTATAGCTGGTGGTCTATGCTGGTTCGATTGTTTAGAGACCTTTTGTTGCTTTTTATAAAAACACAATCGATGTGGAACGAGTCATGAAGAAGAAGTTGATGAAATGGGATGAACATGTTGCCCGGATGCCGGCAGAAATGTGGTGCCGAAGACTAACGGAGTGGGATCCGAGGGGGTCAAGAGCGAAGGGAAGACCGAAAGCGCGCTGGTCAGATCAAGTCAAAGACATGGTTGCACATTACACCCACCATTGCTCAACTACGCGGATCCTAAGAAGAAGAATTGGAATCCTTGAAGGAAAAACGGCTTGGTCCACGTTGGCAAGAAAGAGCCGCTCGGAATGGAAGGAGTTAGTCCGCTTCTCCGCTGGAGAATGACTCGGGCTCCAAAGTATCCAAAGTAAGTAAGAAAAATCGAAATTTAAAATGATATGATGTAATAATCCGTGATTTTTTGCGGAAATGCATTTTATTTTCCGAGGGGAGAAAATTTACCTTTTTCCTAGATTTAATAACATCCTTTTCCCTTATTTCATGAATGTCTGTTTGACATTATCCAACAATCTTTATCACCATTATAAATTTTAAATATTACGGTTTTCTCGTTTAATTTTAATGGTCTTCCCGACTTTTTCTACCGGCTTCTTGGAATTTTCATCCCTTTTTTTCTCCGACGGCTTTCTCTCCAACTTTGTTTCTGACGCCTTCGCTTTCTAGGATCCATTAAATTGATATCACTATTTGCCAGTTTAATCAAACCTTATTCAAATTTGTATTAGAAGTTTTCATTCTATCAATTTTATAAAACAACAACTAAACAATGCAATAAACTTTAAAATGAATCACAATAACTAAGACCACGTTTCATATTGAATATTATTCGTTTTTTCCGCCATTTCCACCCAACCATTTTCAAATCGTGCATCATCTTTCGCTACTTCGTCCAACGCCGACGTCACGGCTTTCGGCATATCCCCAGAACTTCCAGCAATGAATACATAACCTAAAGACATCAGAAATAACTGTTTTATATTAAAACCTCATATTCGATAATCTTTCTTATAAGTAGATTATTAATTCTCTGGGTGATAACAAAATACTCATTACTTCAACTAGCCATCATCTAACATATTTCATATAAACACCAACCTCCGTTTGCGAGAACATCGAGAACCTTCTTCTTGTTCAAAAGGATTCTATGCTGCACGTAATCCTTTTTCTCCATATCCCGACTAAAAGCGCTTATAACTTCAACATTCGCCAATGACGGCCATTCATCCCCGAAATAATTGTCTAGCTGTTTACCACGACATCCAAAGAAGAGGACACTATTCCTGACCGATGTCCTAAACCGAAAATACATACAAGCTTCCCACTGAACCACACCTATTATTCCTATCAACTAGGAAACTTCGAAACGGCGCCACCCCGGTGCCCGGACCTACACAAATCACCGGTCGCTCTGGCGGGGGAAACTTAAACGTTCCTGTGCGAACCTTGCACAAGACCTTATCGTTCGGCTCAAGTCTCGAAATAAATGTGCTGCACAATCCCCGCCGCTTATCTGCCATTCTCGACTTGTACTCGACCTTCGCCACAATCAATTCAATATAATTTGGGTTTGGCGCAGACGCGATACTAAACGCTCGTGCACGGATAACCGGTAAAAGCTCGAACAGCTGATCCGGAGGCAGATGACGCACCGTTGCAGGAAAATCACGCAAAGCTTCAGCAATCGTTCGACGATATCTTGTAGTGTACATAAGCAAATCATCCTACAAATAAAAAATCGAACATCATTCTAATGAAAATTTATGAAATGAAATGAAAATTTACCAATCCTTCAGGGCTTGTAAGCTCCATAAGCCGCTCCTTTTCCATCTCATTCGTGGCTAGAGAGGAGAGCACTTCAAAGAATGATCGTTTTGGAATTTGCTGAAGGTCGAAATATCGACGAAGGCATTGACGAATTGTTGTTTGTTCTAAACATACTTATATTCAAGGTAATCGGGAACAATAAACCTCCCACAAGATAGTAAGGAAAGTTTCTTGAGAATTCATTATTCTTGATAACAGTTCGAGGTGAATCAAGAATCTCATCTGAATAATCAAGAGCTTCTAGAGCTATTTTCATAGTCTCTTCTGGATTGTAAGGTTTAACCATAAGAACATCGCCAGGAACATAACTAAAAAAAAGGTTTCTTAGGCCCATTGCACGCCAAATCAAAACTAGGATTTTCTTATTTTACGCGTGTATTATAACTTTCACGTGAACTATACACAGTTATTGTCCACCCCAGGTTGTCAAATTTTTCTTAAGATCTTTAAAAATATAAGAATCTTCACAAAATATAAGATTTGAACAAGTTTTCTGTGCTTGTTTTATTGGCCTTCAAATTGGTGTGCCATTGAATTTCAGAGATTTACAGCCACTGTAGACTTATGTTAGATACTATCCAAATTACACAAACGCCTAATGTAAATAGAAATGTTAAAAGATTTAAACTTAATTTTCCAATTTATAGAAGTTAATTACATTCTAATTTTTACGCTATTTTATCAAGCTTATCTTCAAATATATCCAAGCCGTAATATATCCCGGAAATGTTAGATTAAAGGTGCTTTTAAGATCTTTTCTTTCTGTCATTTTCTCTGTTTTTGGATTTTATTTATGGAGTTTCCAAAAAAACAAAATTTAATTATTTTCACCTATGGGCGCCTCAGAAATATATATGACATTGTCTTCTTATTACATATTAATATCGCAATATAGCACACCAAATCGAAATAACGATTTTCCGCTTTTAAAAGATGTGTGGAAATTTTTACGTCTTTATAACAAAAGAGTTTTTAATACAATTTAATTAAGCTTGTCTTAAGCGATCTATAAATACAAATACCTTTCTCACACCAAATTGAAAAAATCATTTTCTTATTTTCACGCTTGTCTTACAACTTTCACGTGTACTTTACACAAATATTGACTAAGCCAGTTTGTAAGTTATTTCTTTAACTCTTCGGAAATATTAAAATTTTCCGAAAATAATATATTTGAGCACGTTTTCTAATCTCATTTTATTATCATTCAAATTGGCGTGCCTTTCTTAAAAATTATATTTGAGCATGCTTACTGGGCTCATTTTATTGCCATACAAGTTGGGGTTAATATAGCATTTTTACAAAATGGATCTAATTCAGATAGTAGTAAAACTACACTAGAATGTCAGTTGGGAATATTTTTGCAAATTAGCCTCATTCGGGCCACAAAATTATATATCGTTCGGATAAGATTAATTTAAAACTATTTTAACTTCAAAACCTTACTTGAAATGGTGATTTAAATGTTCCGGTATATCAAATCGCACCAATCGCGTGTCCTGAAAATGGTCTTCTGCCGTTACTCGTTTATTAAATGAAACAATCAGCGGATAATGATCCTGATCTTGTGTTTCCACAGACGTTGGTTGGGAAAATATGTATTTCGGCTTAATTTTGATCGAATCATCTCTTGTTAGTGTCATATCCTTTTAAAATATAATTAAATATAATCGCCTGTAATAAAATATCAAACTGGGAATATCTTTAGATCATGTAATGATGTCCAAACACTATCTTTCCATGGTATAAAAGCCCCGTCAATTCCAATTTCATGCTGATCATCGGCTAAAATAAGGATAAATGCACTCAAAATTATTAAAAATTCACCTAATCCAAGATCTGCGATCATTTTTGCTCCTAACATCTTCAACCTTCTATACATTTTCTTCCCAGCAAAATTATACTTTTGATATGATGAGTCGCCAAGGCCAAGAACCGCTGCATAGGTCTAAAAGTTTATGAAATATTTGGAAATGTATCTATCAACTACATTCTGCAGGAAATCATTGCCAAGTGATTTTCTAAGCAGCAGCTTCCAAGATGTGCGCATATTCGGTGGCATCTCACCTTGCCCAGTTGTTGATACTATGAATAGAACAACATTTTCTCGCGGGAGGTTCTAAACGATAATAAATTCTCATGAAAAATATAATCCGAGGGAAATCACAGTAATATCATATTCATCCAACCCGTACACACGCGTCTCAATGTGCCGTAGTAAAGCCTCTCGTCGTAATGATTCAGCAGTATCTTGTGCTGTACCAGTTTCACTCCCGTAAAGGATGAGAAGAGACATTAGCTGAATAAATTAAATTTAAATATGTGCCTATTATTAGTACAAAATACAACGAAAAATTATATAAAAATGATTCTCGCTTATGATTCAATGATCATAAATTTCAGAGACATTTTTAAAATTTAGAGAGAATATTCGACGAACATAGTCATTTTGTGTCAATGAAAATCAGATATATTCGCGAATGCCAAATCGAAATAGCGATTTTGCAATATTCCACCGCATTTTATTAATTTGTACGTGCAATGTGAAAACTAATTTTCACGTAAATTTTACACGCTTTCCTTAAAATATTTCTAGCGCTTCAAATTTTTATAAAATTTCAGATTTGTTTATCTTTTTAGGTCCTAATTTTAGCAATTCATGTGGCGTGTTCACGTGAATCGTAATTATACACGTTTAATTATAGAAACAAACATCATTATAATTTGGCCTGTTATGCCAAAATTTCATCGAAGCGTTTGAATGGGAAGAAAATTGGCCAAATTTTCATTAGATGAGTGAGTAAAAATGCACGATGATTTTATAATTTTTAGCATTGGCAGTTTAATACAGAAGAAGCACGGTAATTTCAACAAAACATTCCATTCAATCAGCAGAAAGAAATATAGTTTCTAAAAATTCTTAATTGTTTGCTATTGTTTTCACAAATTTTATCATTTTTTTAAAATTATTGCTTCAATATTCGTGGAGAAACCGAAATTACAAATTTATCCATTCTGAAGTTATGGTCTCGAATCACACGGAACAGATGGCAGCAACGACCGTCACGCGGGATGACAATGTTATAGAGATGAGTGTTCATCGTAATTGTCAAATAAATATAAAGCCGATGGCTTGCGAGTTGAATATCACGGAATTATTCCACTATTTCATAACAACTTGCAGATTTAAGGCACACCAACTAAAGTTTTAAAAATGAGTTCTCATAAATCCGCTCTAGAAACTTAAACTTCATAAATTCTTTAATATTTCTTGATAGTTTAATTAAAACCTACTGAACAGACGTAAAAAGCGGATTCTAACTTACACATAGAAAGACAAGTTTAAATATTTGAAAATTTCCTTTTACATTTGGCGTGAAGGTAAGACATATATAATTTAAAATCAACAGGATCAGTTAGTGTGATCATAACACGCCACATTAAAATCGTATTTTCTATTACCCGCAAAATCTTCAAAATTCGTAAATTTTTCTTAAAAATCTAAGCATATATTCTTTTTTTAGCAAAATGTTATATGAACCTGTTCTGAGCGGTAAATTTGGTATGGATAGCTAGGACGTCAATTCCTTTCCACCCCTTCTTCAACAAAACTTGATATATATTTTAAGAATTCCATGAAATTCCATATTTATTCCAACAAGCAAAACACGAAAATAATTTATTCAAACAATAACAAAACCATATTCAAATATCTTTAACGATTCCCGCTTCGACATACATTTGAAGCAACTTGTCCGACTTCTTCCTCGCGAATAAGATAGTGGCGTGTTTATAAAACTCCGAACAAATTTTCAAATTACTAATCACATCGTCGAGTAATATTGCTGAGATAGTTGAGCTCGCTGGGGCATCATACTTCATACTATAAATATTTAATAATCAAACTAATCGTAATATATTATTCATTTCAGAGATCGATGCCTAATGGAAGAGGAAAATTTTAGGGGCGGGGCAAAGGTCTTGTTTAGGCAGCCACACGGCCACTAAGGCCATCACGCCTCTTCCTCTTTTGTTTCTCATCAATATTTTTATTTCATCCATTATCATTTTTAAATTAAACTTTTCATTACTTGTCATCAAAAAAATAGATAACAAAAATTGATGACAAACAAAAGAGGAAGAGACGTGATGGCCTTAGTGGCCGTGTGGCTGCCTAAACAAGACCTTTGCCCCGCCCCTAAAATTTTCCTCTTCCATTAGGCATCGATCTCTGAAATGAATAATAGCTTACTTTATAAAATGTACATGTAGGTGAAAATATGAGGGTTGGTAGTGAAAGTAACATTTCACCTGATCCTCACGCAAACCATATCGTTCCTTGATCGTTTCTAACGATTTGTCGCGAATATTCTCCAAAAGCGGAATGTCATCTCCAGTTAGATCCCTGAATACACGTTTTATAAAGCGTAATAATTTAAAATAAAATACCTGACTGATTTAATACCTCGGCGATAGATGAGTGCATTCAAATATAAATTCTCGATGGTTTTCCCGTCCCATTTAATGTCTTGCATGAGAACGAATCCGTTATGAGGATCGCTGTCTTCGAAAACAATTTTATCTTGCTCTGATCGTTTTTCCAAAATGTTTATAATCCACTAAAGATATTTGATATTAATTCTTGTTTCATTAAGATAAGCAAATATTTTGCATAACATAACTAATTTCACTTAAAAGTTTAAACTAAAAACCTGACAAATTACTATAGAATCTAATTGACTAGACTTCTATTTGTATTAATTATAAAAGTCTTATTCCAGAATCGAAGTCCATTTTTTTTAATCCAACTATTGCTATTTTCGTTTTCTCGGAAATTGTCCATTCGGCATATTTAAATGAAAACGACAATATAAAATTACTAACGTCCATATTTAATTGGTGCTTCTCAATATACTTCTTCGTTATATTGTTGTAATGCTCTGGTGTCTCACGAATTATATATTTCTCCTCTTGACGATATTTCGCAATCAGCTTGTCATCGACGGGAAACATTAACTGTGCCTTCAACACTAAACAAGATTTTCAGTACACACCATAAAAATATTTCTTACAATTCATTGGAGATGGAATGGCAATATTGTATGATCCGAATATGTCATTTCTTGAAATCTCGGTTAATTTAGAATTTTTCAGCAATTCGATAATTGATGCTTCATCTTCAGAGAATGGCGATTTGTTGGCTAGCAAAATTCCGCGTTGCCCGCTGGGATGCGAGAGTAGTAGAAATAAAGACTAGAAACTTGAAAATGCTAACTTGAAGAAAAATAAACAATATTAGTGAAATCTCACCTTGTGTGATGAATCTGAACCAAGTATTTCGGAAAAGCTAGCACTGTCGAGCCATTTCTGCGCGCAGTTTTCCGTCGCATCACTTGATTCTATTAAATTGCAATCCTTTTCAATGGTGCAGCTCATATTAAGCTGAACATATCAATTATGATAAATATAATTATTTAAATAATAAAATAAGTGTAACTTTAAGGTTGAAATATGGTGTCGGAATGTCATATTTGAAATTAATACAAGTAATACCAAAATGATGGAAGTCCCACGGTACAGAACTAATTCTAATTTTTAATTTTTAAAGTCAAAAAATATTTTATTAGATTATTGGCCGTGGCTGAGTCATTCATTATTCGACCACTATTTTCTCATGTCGAGATTCTATTATATTAAAATTATGAGGCTCGGAATTATAAATTCAATTTTCTAGCAGTATAAAAATTTCAAGTGAAATTATAAGACGTTAGCTAATGAATTAGGAAAAGTACTTTACTCCTTAAATATTATTTAAAAAAGTATTATAATTTTTTCAGATGTATGTTAGGCCATAAAATTATTTTGTTATTTTCTGATTTTCAATGCTAATTCGGAATTTAAAATTTTTAATATCTCTATTTTACTCAAAAAATCTAATTTGTATCGTGTCTTGTAATGAACTACGACAATAATTCTTTATGTAAACAAATAAAGTTCAAAAAAGAATAAAATTCGACTGTGGCTGTATTACTTCTCGGCCATTGTTTATTTGATTTATGTTTCATGGTTTATATTGAATCATTCTTTTCCTATTTTACATTATACCATTCAGTTTTAATCAAAATCAATAATTTACATTAAAAAAGAAATTAACCATATAAATTTCTAAACAACCAAGATGTTTATCATGGATTTTCATGGCCGAATTATGTACTACTACTAAGCAAACAAATTTAGTGGATTCTAGGTAGTTTTTGAGTTAATATAATGAAGAATATACTAAAACCATCATCAGGAATATCATATATGGTTTCTTCTATTTAGACGGGACAGTGGTGAACGTACGAACTTTTCTTCCTTATTGCGCCTCGGTGAACCTTAAGAAGCTTATTCGTTTCTCTGCGTCTCTTAAATAACAAATGATCATTTTCAAAAGATTTTTTAATGTTTTATTTATTCCGAATAATAGTGGTTTATACTGGTTTTTCAAGTATAATTAGATGGATTGTTATAACGAACAATTTTAGAATTAGTTTGAGTACTTAATAAATTTGTCTTAAATCTCTAGCATAATTTATAGTTTATTGAATATTTATAATTAATAACTCGGCCAAATTTGCTCATTATTGTATTGTTATTTTATAGTCGTCGCCAAATGCGATTACCACCGCAAAATGTGGCGCACATTTTTGAATATTATTTTTTCTTTAAATTTTTAATATTATTTCCTTGTTTATGCTCGTTCTATACTGTTATAGCTTAAATAAATAGAAGAATATGTTATAGATGTTGTTTAAATAGTGGAATAATTGTGGAAAATAATAAAAATCATAAAAATTAAATGAAAAAATAATATTTAAAAAAGTGCGCCACATTTTGCGGTGGTAATCGAATTTGGCGACGACTATATATAAATTTCAATTAAAATATATAATATATATTTCAACAAATTTTCAGAGTTAATACCAACATGGACTCTCAAGGGCGAAAGGTTATCGTTGTAGATAATGGAACCGGGGTATGTATTATATAGCCTACACCAAAATTTTTGCTGCTGCAACCACGATTTTTGCGTTTCAAAATACTAAAAGACAATGAAAAAAGCTTTCTCTATTTATAATTGTGTTGCGATGAAGCAGTTCGCGGTTGCGAGAACATTGATATTGGTGGATACTATATTAGGTATTGTCCTCGTGAGGCTAAATTTCCCTTGTGGAAAAGAAAAATAGGAAATACTTGATGATCTCGGTTGGACTGACCTGGGAACGTTCCAATTTGTCTTCTCTAATCTGAATTATGGCAAAACGAGACACATATTTTTGAATATTTTTTGCTAGAAAGGATTGTTAGACGGACAAAATCAATAGCTAATTTCAATTATTAATATTGTTTCAGTTTGTGAAATGTGGCTATGCTGGAACCAATTTTCCAGCACATATTTTCCCATCCATGGTTGGCCGCCCGATCGTTCGCTCGCAACAGAGAGTGGGTAATATTGAAATCAAAGATTTGATGGTGGGAGAAGAATGCTCACAACTCCGTCAGATGCTTGAAATTAACTATCCTGTGGATAATGGAATAGTTCGCAATTGGGATGATATGTGTCACGTGTGGGATCACACTTTCGGTCCAGAAAGGCTAGACATCGATCCCAAGGACTGCAAACTACTTTTAACTGAGGCGCCATTGAACCCAAAAAAGAACCGGGAAAAGATGTTTCAAGTTATGTTTGAGAATTATGGCTTCAACTCCATGTACGTCTCAGTTCAGGTATATTACTAAGTAGCAATTCAAGTTATTTTTATAATTAAGGCCGTACTAACATTATATGCTCAAGGCCTTCTAACCGGAGTTGTGGTAGATTCCGGTGATGGTGTCACTCATATTTGTCCAGTCCACTCGGGTTACGCTCTTCATCATTTGACGAAACGACTTGACATCGCTGGTAGAGATATTACGAGGTACCTAATAAAGGTATAGGAAATTGATTGAGTTTTATGCAACAGTTATGAATTTAGCTGCTTTTACTGAGAGGCTATCATTTCAATCATTCTGCGGATTTCGAAACTGTCCGACAAATGAAGGAAAAGCTCTGCTACGTTGCATATGACGTAGAACAGGAGGAAAAACTTGCCCGGGAAACAACGGTCCTATCTCAACAATACACAGTTTGTTTTTTTTTTTAATTATAAAGTAATCTATGTCATTTCAGCTTCCAGATGGAAGAGTAATCCGAATTGGTGGCGAGCGATTTGAAGCGCCGGAAGTTTTGTTCCAACCAAACTTGATAAATGTTGACAAACCTGGATTGTCAGATATTCTTTTTAATTGCATCCAATCATCAGCTATCGGTTTTATATGCTATCAGAAATTGTCAAAAATCATTTTTATTTTTGTTTAGATACTCGTCTAGATTTCTACAAGCATATTGTTCTTTCTGGCGGCACGACTATGTATCCCGGATTGCCAAGCAGATTGGAGAAGGAATTGAAACAACTTTATTTAGATCGAGTTTTGAATGGAAACACTGACGATTTCCAGGTATTTTATTTTCTGTTATATGTTAACATTCTGAATATTTGTATTTCTTTTATGTTTATAATGAAGATAATTCAAGAAGTTTTAATGTATCGAATAGTGGGTGACCATTAACATGATATGCAAAACGATATATATATATCTAATTTAACCCTTTAAAACTTTTTCTCATTTTTTAAATTAATTTGTCATAGATTATTGGTTCCCCTAAAAGAAAAGGAACACCTTTGAGTTTACAAAAGGTTTTCATCTTGTTGAACACACTAAAAATGTAATCTAATTAAAATTTTTCATCAAGGTCGAGATCATTTTTCGATTTGTTTATTGCGAAATTAATTAACAATAAATAAACCGAAAATAAAATCACAATCTTGCAGAAGTTCAAAATTCGGATTGAAGCACCACCGAGCAGAAAGCACATGGTTTTCCTTGGCGGAGCAGTTCTCGCCAATCTAATGAAAGATCGCGATGAGGTGAGAAAATGGTTTTTTTGTGACGTAATTAAGTAAAAGTGTCGGTTCAATTAATTGTCTTAATGGGTGGCCGACGAACGTATTAATGTTTTTTGTGTGATAATGAAAAATTTACTTGAAAAAATGGGTGAATTGCATTATGGGACGCGTAGGTTAAAAAAGGTTTTATTTGATGGGCGCCAATTAGTCTAGATGTAGCCCTTAAATGTTATTGAATACGTTTTAAACAAAATGCTCTAGACATAGGTAAATAATAAGTATATGAAATTGGTGTATAGATTTTATTCTACAAATTTATTTCGCAATTTTATTAAACGTTAATTTTTTCAATATAGATTCTGAAAAATATCTTGTTCCAAAAAAAATAGAAAAATTTCTTCATTTCCACACACAACTGCAAATGCTCATATGTTTATCAACTGAATTTCTTTGCATATTTGTAGTTATTTTTAAATTTTATTTTCCGTTGTTCTCGGGCACTTTTATTATCTGTCAAATAAGAATGGTGTCATAAAAAGTTCAAGAAAAAGTGTTAAAGTGATTATAAAAATAAATGAATGGAATTTGTAGAGTTTTATGTTGTTTAACTGTTTTTTAAGTGAAAATATCGATTGTTGAATCCAAAAATTTAGTCACATTGTAAGCATGATCAACTATTTTTATACCGAAAAAAAAGTTATTATCATATTCAATCAAAATTGAGTTAGGATAGTTAGCTGTTTTAAAATTAAAATTAAGCTATAGCTATATTATGATATTACTTTACAAGCTGCATCAATACAGTAGTTGAAAAGTAAATTACGAAAAAGTGCCGAATGTGAATGACTAATTTAAAACAGGCTTGCAATTATATTCTTTAAAATGCCATTAACACGTAGTATTCAAAATTTAGTATTATGTTAGAATGACGCACAACAAATGGAACAGTTCAACAATAAATTTTTGATCACGTCTAATATTTTGACAACAATTTTAAATCAGTGGATAGATGGCGATGTGTTTGTCTAACTGACGTGACAATTCTAATCTTATTTACACATATCAATCATTAGAAAATTAAAAAATGTTGATTTTCATTTGGCGTGGTGGCGCATATTTTCTGATGTGATTGTTGTGAGTATAATTTTAAGCATTTGCGTGAAACAGCATTGGTTTGATATCACGTTGTATTATAACGAAAATAATATTAAACGCCTGGTACTTACTCATTAGCTTTTGCCGTAAACCTTTATTACTCTACTGTAAAATACTGCTACCACAGAGTACGCAGCAAATTACAAAAGACCGCGCACCAATTGCAACAACCACGTCTTTCATTTTTTATTGCTCTTTATTTAAACTATTACCTTTTTAAAACGCAACTTCTTCGAATTTAATAATTCTAAATGGTTCTAAACAGAAAACAAAGTAAATAAAATGCGAAGAATTTACGTTAAAAAATAATTAGTTTAAATAAAGAGTAATAAAAAATGAAAGGCGTGGATGTGGCAATTGGTGCGCGGTCTTTTGCAATGTGCGCTTTGTGACTTTGTGGAAATGGACCATAAATATACTATTTAAAAAAATTTCCGTAATATCACTGAAAAAAATTCTATAGAGTTCTATGAAAATGGTTTAGTGTTGATAATTTTAAAATTTCAGGACTTTTGGGTTTCGAAAAAAGAATACGAAGAAGAAGGATTGAATCGATGTATGGCAAAACTTGGAATAAACGCTTAATTGAAAAATAAAATTTTATTATTTATTCATTTATAGCTTGTACCAAAACTGTTGGTGACAGACCGACGTGGCGAGACAATTATAAAGTGATAGAATATTTTCCGTGTCTTTATTATAATCGTTTTGGTGCGCAGAGAACCAATGCTGCTACAGAAATAGTTTTGGTACATACTATATCTTTTCATGACTTTTACTAACAATTAAATTGATCCAAATATTTATTTTTGCATTTTGTACTTGTTATAACCCGACATGGGTAACCCGAAGTGCTTTAGTTGATTATTTGTTGCGAATTGAATCAGTTCCAGACCGTCTCGGCTCATCGATAGGTTGTAATTTTTGAGTTATTTATCGATAATTAAAAAGGATTATGTTTTTATGTCAATTTTTTGTGTAAATATTTATATACATATGCTATCAAATTGTTTCACTTGAAGAATTGATTATTTTAAGCCTGCATGTTATTTATTTGTTTATAATTAAATAAAAATATTTATAAATAGGAATGTTATGCATAAGATGGTAAATTTTTAATATTTTTTTTTGCAAATTTCTATACAAAGCGCGGAACCTGAAGAGAAACTTGCTTAAATTAAACTAACAAGAATTTATACAGTCTTAAGTTGCCAAAAGCTCGCACTCTGTTGCCGATGGAGAGTAATTAAAAGATTAACCAGCTTAATGTAACATTTTGCTGATTGTTGATGATTAAACAGGAGTTTGATGATAATAAAGATGACCCATTAATGAAATCAAAAATGGGTGTGTATGTGATTTGATAAGAAAATTGATTAGCGGGCGGATTATTGAAGAACTCGTAGGGTTTTTTTCATCTGCAAACGGTTTTGTAACGAAAACAATAGCATCAAGTTTGGAGCCGAAATATTCAATTGTTATCATTCGACTCGAACGGCGTGCTCCCATTAAAGGGAGTGGTCTTTATTCGATTTGTGAGTGTTCCGAACTTTGAACGGCTTGATATGATATTGATTACATTCATGTTTGCGTTAATTGTGTGCCGTTTCCGGAACCTTTCCGACACGCATTTATTTTTTGTGTGATTCTTGAATCATTTTCGTGCTGCTCTTTTTTTTATTCATCGTTATCCTTTATTTTGCCTTGGAGGGATAATTAATATTGAATTCAGGAATTAATTTACTTGTTACAATTCTTGCTGCACTACATTTTTTTAAAAAATTTCTGCTCTTTATTCATAATTGGCAATGTTTTGTTTTTCTATGTTTTCTTATCCAAAATCACGCCAATTGATATTCAAAATTTAAACGCGTTTTATTAATTTCCACGGAGAAGTTTAAAACTATTTTTTACAAAATACACTAGCTGACAAAAGTTTTGTCACAAATGTTTTTTCGGGTTTAATTTTTTTGTGACTTGGCCAAATTGGCTGATTTTTTGATATTTTATGTGAATCAGAAAATGTTATATGTTTATGTTTAGTTAGAAATGTTATAGTAGCAAAATTTGGTTTAAATTACCATGGCAATTTCGGTATCACGCATTCCGTTTTCCCTCATATTGATAACAGCTTGCCGGGTGGCAATTGGAGTTTCTTTACGTGGAGTCATCTCTAAAATGTTGCCAATTACTACTATTTTCAATAAATTATGAAAAAAATATAATTGAACTTTAAAAATTATTAAAAAATGCAGTGCAAGAAAAGTGCGTAATATCTTTGAGCTACGCGTTTTACGATAAACGCTTGTCACTGTAAAACGGATCATCGTAATCACAAGCGGGAATTTGTAAAATAATTTACAACCATATGAATCTATCATATCAAAAAATCAGCCAATTTGGTCAAGTCACAAAAAAGTTAAACCCGAAAAAACATTTGTGACAAAACTTTTGTCACCTAGTGTACGTCTTATACTTGTAGTTTTAACAAAATTTTGTCTTAAAATGGCTGTTTTGTAGGTCTGTTTTTACAAATTCACTTGGCGTAATCTACTCGAAATCATATCTGAATTACTCTAAACAAATACCTATATTATTTTATTTATATTGTATTCTATTATTTGAGGCGTTCATGGCCTCTAAGTGCTACAAATTTATTCCCCAATTAATAAAATTATAACCTTAATCGTTACGAAATAATTCCCAAACTAGAAAACTTCAAATTTATTTATTGTTTGTAAACGATACGAACTTATTCACCACGTATAAACGCTACGAAATAATTCATAAATCAACCAAATAAACTAAACGCTACGGAACTGTTCTCCAATCTATGAAATAACTATTATAGAAAAAAATTAGGACGCCAATTTTAATGAAAAACATTCATGCACTGTAATGATACTAGGCGCTTAAATTTTCGATGCCTTTTGTAATTTACTAGTTAGAGAGAAAATTGGACAAGTTTAGTCATTTTGCGTAACGAAAGTCTGAAATATATTCGTAAAGTTATTGTCGTAGTGTAGGTTATTGAAAAAATCGGTGTAACCGAGAATTCCGAATAATAAAATGGTCTCGCTTGAGACAGGTGTAGATTTAATTTTCAATTAATTTATTATTTCGCTTTTCTTTGAATATCAATCCTAAATATAATATATAGTCGTCGCCAAATTCGATTACCACCGCAAAATGTGGCGCACTTTTTTAAATATTATTTTTTAATTTAATTTTTATGATTATAATTGTTTTCCACAATTATTCCACTATTTAAACAACATCTATAACATATTCTTCTATTTATTTAAGCTATAACAGTATAGAAAGAGCCTAAACAAGAAAGTAATCATGAAAATTAAATGAAAAAATAATATTTGAAAAGTGCGCCACATTTTGCGGTGGTAATCGAATTTGGCGACGATTATATATATAATAAATTACACATAAAATTGTTTTATTATAATTTTTATTAATATAACAACCAACTTATTAAGAGAAAACAAAATGAAACAAAAATGCTATGAAAAAAGAAAAGCGAAATAATAAGCAAATTGCAAATTAAATCGAAATGACCCCAAGCGATACCATATTATTATTCGGAATGCTCCTTTAAAACGATTTTTCAATAATCTGCAACACGGCAATATATTAAATATATTTAAAAATAAAAAAGAATAATTTTTATTTGGGGTAAATTTGTTTTTCAATACTCGTACGAAGACTTGTCTCCACTGCCAAGAAACCGCGCCGCATTGCAAAAGATTTCGCACCAATTGCAAACTCAACCTTTTAATTTATTATTTTTATTTTCATATTTATCAGTTAACGTTTCATTCTGCGGAAATCCTGATACATAAAAGAAAAGGAATTTTTATTACCTCAATTAATGGACCAGAAGAGTCTTCATCGTCAATATAAGTGACTTGTAAACATTGAAAATATTGAAAATAATAAATTCAAAGGTTGAGTCAATGCGGCGCGGTTTCGTGGCAGTGTAGTGCAGAAGTGTTAAATGAGTTTTTGGTAATTCCAGTCAAGAAAATCATAGAATATCAACATTAAAACAATGACATTGTAATTCCGAATTTCAAAAATTCGCTTTTCATATAAACGTTAATACCAGATACGGCGCGATTCCGGATCCCGTGTTCCGGCGATTTTTATTTCCGGATTCGGGTTTCCGAATTTTCAAATTTGATTCCCCGCCTATCTCTGATGAGAATTTTAAGATTGAAGACCTTTAATTAGACAGTAATTTTTCTATAGCGGAGTGGCATGCGAACGTATTCACTATCTATAATAGCGACGAACTTATTTCCGAGTTAGAAAACTACGAATTTTCCACAAATGAATGCACTTGAAAATATTCCCTACGCACGCCACCCGCAATAATAAATTGACGAGCTCATTTATGACTTTAGATCTTTATTTAGTAATGGAACTTGATGTGGGTTTTCTGTCATTAATTTCCTACAATTAGCTTAAAAATATACGAAACAGTACACGTGGAAATCAGTAAAACATTAAAAAATGGCATTTGAGTGTGGCATGCTATACGAACATGCTCCGCAAAAATATACACTATTAAATAATGCTACATTTTACGAAATAACCCTAAATGCTACGAGCTTATTTCCCACATAAAAACTCTACGAACAAAATATTTAACCATTTTTTTTTGGAGTATACTTGTATATTTTCCTTTCCGTATTTTCCTTCCGTTTTTTTCCTTTCCGTGGTATGGAAAGTCCCAACTGTGAAAGGGCTACCTCATTACAGGTTTTAGAGCCTTCGACGTGTTTGATTATCATCTCAGCCTTTTTCCTCGGCCCAAATATAGCGAACTGCTTCTTAGCATAATTCCTTTCTTTATTTAACTTTTTTAAATCTAAATCTGAGTCACATAGAATACCCTTAATTGACTCAAAATAATTCTGAAGATTCCACACGGTTATTAGTGAAAATTTAAATTATGCTAAGCTCCATTTATAGGTAACTGATTTCTTAAATGCCGCAATTCTGTCTATTTTGCTTGTCGAAACACAAGTTGTTCTAAACTAATGGAATATCATAAAACACATAAATAATATAAGCTTAATTATCCTATTATTGTTACTTGTTAGAACTAGAACGCAAGAATTTATTGGACAATTGACCCATTCGACCATCTGGTATTAATTATTTCATGTGTGAGGTGGATTAAGAATATTTCGATAACATCAGCTTGAGATTGAACATTAATGTTGTTATTACTTGTATCTTATGTTTATCTTGACACTTTTGTTAAATAGTATAGTTGATTTAATAAAACTATGTTTTAATTAATTTAACAAGTTTTTTTATTTTCTTCATTATATCACGATCCACTGTTGAAATTTGGCAGGTTATCCGTGTAAAATTATGTCTAATTAATTAGGTATTTCTAAAGCATTATCATACTACACTTGTTCCCATAAAGGTTAAACCTATTTAACTAGGTTGTTTTGGTATCACGCGTCGTTTTTTTTTAAAATTATTTAAAGGGTATTGTATTTTTCAGAGAGCGGTGCCTAATGGAAGAGGAAAAAATTAAGAATAAAATAATAGTCTCGTTTGGACGGCCACACGCCCACAAAGGACTTTTCCATCTATTCCTCTTCAATCTGTGTTATACATTTTTTTGAGACAACACACATCGATGAGAGACAAAAGTGATTTTTTTCTTATTTTTTCCTCTTCCATTAGGCCCAGGTCTCGGAAAAGAACAATATTATTAAACGTGAATCTGACTTTTGTAAAATCCCAAGATTCAAAAAAAAAGAATAGGAATAATTATACAAATTAAGTTACATAAAAAATGGAAAACTGAACTGCAAAGTATCGTATCCACCATACTTGGGAAATTTAGGGCCGGCCCGCGGGCCGGCCAGGCGGGGGCCATAGATTTTCGATTTTTTCGGCCCGCGGGCCGGCCCGGCCCTCAATGCCTCGGCCCTGGCCCGGCCCTCCGGCCCGGAAAATTTGGCAACATAATTCATCCAAACGAAATATAATTTTTATAAATATTTATTTTAGCATAAAATATCAGGAAATAAATCAAGAAATTGAGAGCACACCTGATGGTGTTTTATCAGCATTTTCAGTTCATTACGACAACTATGTAAGCTTCAACATCGTATCTGAAAGGGCTGTCAATCCTCTAAATTGTTGTCTTTTATGGAATCAGATATTAGCCTACTTGAAAAATTGCAAAAAATAATTTCTGATGTAGCGTTAGGTATTAATTCGGATTTTGAGGTTAATATTTAAGTGTCGGTGCTTAAAATGTGTAAGGATCTATTAAAATTTTTTATTTGATGATGTTTTATGTTAAAATAAATATTTTAAAACATTTAATTTTTGTTTGAAATAATTTATTTGACAAATTTGACATTGAAGATCGGCCCTAAACTTCTCAAATATCTACTAATTCCGTTGAGGAACAAACGTACACACGATATTTCAAGAAACATATCAATAATTAAGAAATAATGAAAAAAACTAAAATTTTGTTTTATTTTAGGGCCGGCCCCGGGTCGGCCCGTTTTAACCCGGCCCGGGCCAGGGCCGCAAAATCGAAAATGCGGGCCGGCCCGAATCCAATCGGGCCGGCCTTTCCCAAGTATGGTATCCACTATGAATCAATGAAAATGTGATGCGCCTTTAAATGGAAATGGTAAATGAAAGCATTTTATGCATTTTGTCAATTAAGAGTTAATTAAACGTTTAAATGAAACAGATTATTTTATTTGTAACAATATTTGGTAAATAAAAATAGTTTTCTGGATGTTGGCTGAAAACAGGAGAAGATTGTGCAAAAGGTTAGTCGGTATGAAACGTTTCTTTTACAAAGGAGAATTTATCAGATGTTAAACATTTTGTTGAGAGTTTTAAGCTATTTTTTATACATAGCTGGAATTAAACAATGAAATGGGACGGAAAGAACACCACCCTCCTTGGTTTTCATCCATTAGAATCTGAAATTAATGAGTTCTTTTACTTTAAAAAATCTATAAATTACTTAAAAATGTACCAAATTTCTTAAAAATCCAGTCCTTTCTTTGCAGTAACATAATTTCATAACTATTTTATATTTGCACTCACTAATAGAATTTCTATTAAATCAAGTGTAGGTGTATATTTTAAAGAAGCGAACTGACAGCATTATTTGAACAAAAGGATAATCGTATAAAACGGTCCAAAAAATGAAAAGAAACCGAAGACGAACACGATGCCATTATAAATCAGCCGAAAACGAGGTGTTGAATCGTCGTTGAATGCCATTAAAGGGCAATCAACCACTGTTATTCAATGGGTGGCCGAATAAATGATTAAAGAATACACAAAACATTTATTTATTTATTTCTTGTTTATCTTTGCCACCAGATTTTTTCAAGATTTTGGATTTTTTGACATCGGTGGCCCTTTGTTAGACAAAATACGGGAATAGATAATTTTTTGGATGTTCGTTTTAGATAGTTATATGAATTATATTCTATTTAGAAGTCTATAAAAGTTTGCTAAGATTATTCTGCGAAAAACTTTAAATTGAATAGTATATATACCTGTCTAACTTCGATTATTAAGAGCCAACGTGATTTTTCTTATGAAGAGCACATTTAAGTTATGTTTATATTTCATTAGAGACTAATTTCATGCGATTCCCCAATATCTAAACCTGTTATTTAGACTTCCAGTTATCATTTAAAGCACACATTTTCCAACAATTTAAGTCGTCTCTCTTAAATAAACTATAAATAAAGGTTTTTTGAAATCTCAGTTAAAAGAACATTTTCCGAGTTCTTCTTTTTATTTCGTGAATAATTCGTTCACGCCAAAACGAAATTGCGGTTTTGAGAATTTTAAATGTGTAAGAAACTTCATAACAAATAAAGTCTTTATAACAAATAAAGCTTTACTACAATTTAATTAAGTCTTAAACTATCTCAAAATGTTAAAATCTTTCTAAAAAGTTATATTTGAGCATGATTACTGAGCTCATTCGTTTACCATACAAGTTGGCTTATTCGTGTATTTTTTTAATAAATAGTCAATAATTATATTTAAGTGTAAAACTCTCAATTTATAAGAGAAATTACTTCCGTCTTCAGGAATTTGACCAAATTGAATTTTAACATTGATAGTATTTAATTAATATTATTTATTGTTATTATAAGCAAAAACAAAGGAGGGTTTTAATCGGATTACATTTTTCATAAATTATGATCGGTGCAAACAGTTTTACGTTCTCTATTCAACATTTTTCCTTATCAATTTACGGCTTAGTTTATGACATTTCAGTGATGTTCCATTAAAACCTAATTATTCGAAATTTTGTCTGAACAATAAAGAACACACAATTTTTTGAGAATTTCGTCCATTTTTAATTAAAATTCACAAGAATGAAAGGAACTTTGAGCTTTCTAAAAAAATATTGTTGGAACTTAAGTTTGAACACTTTCCAGTTTTTCAGCACATATTTATATTTTTGTGCAGAAGATTATGAATTCTAGTCTACTAGGTGCACGATATTAGTAAATCAAAATTAATTATTACAGTAAACCAACTGATCATCTCTAAATAACAGCTCAGTAAAGCCTCCCTAATCTAATATTTCTCAAACAAATTATTATTCAGAGTTAATTTAAGATGAGCCTGCTAACGTCATGTGAAAACCAGCTTGTGATTTACATGTTAGTTATTGGATAACTACGCGAAGAGTTATAAGAAATTACCATGCGCGGGCACTCCACTGCCAAGAAACCGCGCCGCATTGCAAAAGACTTCGCACCAATTGCAAAATCAATCTTTTAATTTTTATCTTCAATCTGTTATTTATCAGTTAACGTTTCATTCTGCAGAAATCGTGATGAATTCTTAGTAACTCAATTAATGGTCCAGAAGAGACTTCATCGTCAATTTAAGTGACTTGTACATATTGAAAATATTAAAAATGAAAATAATAATTTAAAAGGTTGTGTTTGCAATTGGTGCAAAGTCTTTTGCAATGCGGCGCTGTTTCGTGGCAGAGGAGTGCGTGGGACCATAAATTAGAAAAATATAAACTTTTGAGAATTCAAGCTTATATCTATTTTTGTAGCTGATTACCTGTAGATCACAATAGAGTTTATTATTAAATGGATCACTATGAGAAATGTTATAAGAAATAACCCATAGGACCATAAATCACAAAAAATAAAAATTTTTGAGAATCCTTGGTAATATGTATATCATCTTGTAGCTAGTTTTTAGTATATTACAAGAATAATAGTTTTTATTAATTGGATAACTATGAGAGAAGTTATAAAAATAATCCGTGGGACCATAAATTACAAAAATTTAAAATTTTGAGAATATTTTCTAATATGTATATAATTTTGGAGCTGATTACCTGCAGATCACAATAAAGTTTATTATTAATTGGATAACCTTGAGAAACGTTATAAGAAATAACCCGTGGCACCATAAATCACAAAAAAATAAAATCTTGAGAATAATTGCTAATATGTATATCAACTTGTAGCTGATTAAAATAATAGTAAATTTAAATTAATTGGATAACAATGAGAAGCGTTATAAGATATAACCGGACCATAATATAAAAAATATAATTTTTTGTAAAAAATATTTTGTACGATTTATATACACAAACCCGTGGGACCATTGATTGAAAAATTTGTTTGCGAATCCTAGTTAACTTGTAAGCCAGAGATGTGCGGAATTCCTGATTCTGGATTTCGAATTCCTGTCATTTTTCTATTCCGAATTTTTGATTTCGGACTTCAAAATTTAATATTTTAACTCCGCAGTTCGAAAATTCGCTTTTAACACTAAATACGGGCTGTACTGGTGATTCCGGTTCTCTAATTTTCAAAAGTTATTCCGAATTCCAAACTCCGAAATTAAAAACTGGCATATCTAATGTAAACCATCTTGTTGCAATTTTTTGTAGAGTAAAGCGAAACAATTATCTTCTGTTAAGTATGAAAATACTTATGTACATGAGTTCTCCCATGCACGCCTACTGGAAACAACGATTTTTCGGTTTTTAAACGTCTCTGAAAATTTGTTCGTCTTTTCAATAAAACATTGATTACGGAAATTTAGTCAGGCTTCCCTTAAACTATCTAAAAGATTAATATATTTTCAAAAGGTTCGATTTGAGCACCTTTCCTGAGCTCACTTTATTATAATACCAGTTGGCGTGCCCATGGAATTCTCCCATTAATTACAATAATGTTTAGTATCACAATAAAAACGTAGTCTAGCTGACAAAAGTTTTGTCACAAATGTTTTTTCGGGTTTAACTTTTTTGTGACTTGACCAAATTGGCTGATTTTTTGATATTTTATGTGAATCAGTGTTTAAAATGTTATAGTAGCAACATTTGGTTTAAATTACCATGGTAATTTCGGTACCACGCATTCCGTTTTCCCTCATATTGATAACAGATTGCCGGGTGGCAATTGGAGTTTCTTTACCTGGAGTCATCTCTAAAATGTTGCCAATTACTGTTATTTTCAATAAATTATGAAAAATATATAATTGAACTTTAAAAATTATTTAAAAATGCAGTGCAAGAAAAGTGCATAATATCTTTGAGCTACGCGTTTTACGATAAACCCTTGTCACTGTAAAACGGATCATCGTAATCACAAGCGGGAATTTGTAAAATAATCTACAACCATATGAATCTTTCATATCAAAAAATCAGCCAATTTTGTCAAGTCAAAAAAAGTTAAACCCGAAAAAACATTTGTGACAAAACTTTTGTCAGCTAGTGTACGTTGCCATTTAGAAGAATTTCAATTATTTTACAATGATACTAAAAATTATATTAATTGGAGAACCGCGAAAAATAGAAAATTATTAGAATCCTAGTTAAAATCTTGTAGAAAATTGCAAGCTGGAGCCAATCTTACTAGGGAGGTCATATTTTGATTCAAAAGGTTTCGAACTGTAATTTTGCATGGTGATAGTTGATGACATTTTATTGGTGCGCACAATAAAATTGTTCTGCACTGGAGGGTTTAAGTGTTTTCAAAAACGGATCCGAAACATTTGGATCGAAAAATGACCTTCCTAGTTAGTTGAGCATTAGATAAGCCTTCAGCGAATTTGAAGAATAGGACCACTTGGTATAGATGATCAAGAACGATATTAGATATTAAAGGTGTTAAAGTGTTATTGTACTTTTCGGTGCCTAATGGAAGAGCAGCAAAAGAAGAAAAAACGATGGGCAACACGGCCACAAACGACTTTTTCGACAGCTTCTCTTCAATGTGTGCTGCCCATTATTTCGTAAAAAAGAGTGGCCGTCCAAACGAGAACCTCATTCCATCCTAATTTTTCCTCTTACATCAGGTACCGATCTCTGACATCCTCAACTTCTTATCTTCTTGAACTACTCGTCTTAAATTAAGACTTATTTCACAGCTTTAATAGCGTTATTGCACATAATCTAAAACTCTTCATAACCAGATCTATACAACATTAACAACCCAAATCGTACAACGAATAAAAACCCAACAATGATGATATGTGCCGGATATGATTTATAATAATAATAATAATAATAGTAGTAAACGATACGCAATTAAAAATGCGTGTCGCATGGATTTATATCGATGCGCGGTACGATCAATTTGTCAATCAATTTTATACAAAAATCCAACGTTGATTGAGTCATTCGAGAATTCCATGAATTCCAATCATTTCGTTATCATACTCTTCCCATCATTTATTATCGATAAATTAGGCAAAAATTATGAGCAAAAAATATTTGTTTGTTTATTTGTGCTCACTTAATTTTATCAGCAAAGTTAATGTTTCAGGGAGTGTCGTCTGTTGTGTTCAGTTTTTGGAATATTTAAATCTTGTGTGTTAGTTAGGTATTTCATTGAAACCTAGACTATGGTGATTATATCAATATTGTTCATCCAACTCATTATGTTTCATATTCTTCTATCTATTCGTCTTCTTTTTTTTCAATTATAATAATAATAATTGGCAACTGTCAAAATGACTTGAAAAATATGTTGCTGACCACTTCTTATCGCTAATCAATTGATGTTTGACAGTTTTCCGCTTCTACTGCTTGGTTTGGGTTAGTTCATCTAAACTTTAATGTTTCTTTTTTTATTTTCTCTTCTGACGTCTTTTGTATAAATAATGGGGATGTGTGTTTCTCACTTGGTCCATCCATCTGAAGTCTATTTGAATTTGTTTGTATCCTGCCACCCCGTTAATGAAATAATTTAAATGATCGCGTCTTAGAAATTAAAGTAAGTAATATTGCACGTAAAACCATGAATTATAATATTGCAAATCATGCTTCACGTTTTATTCACATCAGCACGCCAAATGATTTCGTAAAAACAGAACCTCACGAAACATCACTTATTTCTAACATTCTGTCAAAATTTAATGCGGCAGAGATATTTTAAATAAGCCTGATGAATTTACGTGGAAACTAGTTTTTAACCTTTACGTGTTTGTTAATAAAATTCGTTTAAGCATATCGAAATCGTCATTTTCATTTGGCGTGCATCAGAGACGCCAAAAAAAAATTTATAAATCACTATCACAGAAAAGTTAAAATCACATTTCGTAAAAATTTAATTTCTCTTGTTATGTAATGCACGTAAATTTGTTCAATACAGAAATAAAAACAACATGAGCATCAACAATTTAAAAAAATTCCCTCTTTGATTCAATTTAATTTAATTTCATCTATATTACTTAACTTCTGCTAAACTTTTTTTTGGCACCCCAAATTGAATGGTTAAGTTGAGGGCTCAGAAAAGATGTTAATTTTGCAAATTTCGGAAGCAGATGTTTTTAGATAATTTAAGACGAGCTAGTAACCATTCTGTGTCAAGTTGGAGGAAAATAATAGTATTTTAACTATCACGTGTCTGGTACAAGTATTTTAAATAAATTAATAAATTAATAAAAAAATTATGTTTTTTGTCAGTTTCTCGGCTCTAAGAGCACGTACTACGTTCAGCTTTGGTTATTTACTACACGTTAATTTGCTTAATAGAGACATAAAAGAACGATGTTAAAAAATGAGTGCATTGGGCTAAAAATTAGCATCGAAAATCCACTTAAAGAAATATTTGAAGAAATATAATGAAAAACAGAGAAGTTATTAACATAAATTGAATATTTGTTTCGTGTTATCTATGAGACCATTGAAAATAATTCAAAAATGATCAAATCAAACCTTTTATATTTTTAGATTTTGATAATACATAAATTACGCGTAGATTTATTCAATTATAAATTATACGTGGCAGCTTACAAATTAAATTTAAATGTAAACTTGTCAGTGAAATTGTTGGGAAAAGTATTTTTCAAATTATAACTGAAAGTAATTAGAACAAATAACACTTTTAATTATTGGAATATTCTGTTAAATTTGCCTCTAATGAAATATAATGAAACTGAAATGTGCTGCACACCAAACTAAAATTAAAAATTAAAAATTAAAATTACGAAAATAAAAAATTTTGTAATTTTTCAGCACGTTTTTTGAGTTTCCACGCTGAAGAAGTTATTTAGATTTGGCGAGCTTAATCTATGTGATTATCTTAAATATTTCGAAAATATTAAACTAGAAAAGATTAGCTTAGTCTTAGTTTTTACAATTTTAATTTAGTGTGTGCTCCTTATAAGAAAAACCAATTTTGCTTAGGCGTTAATTTTTATAATTGAAGTTAGACACGTATATTGTCGTGGTGTAGGTTGATGAAAAATTAGGGGTAAAGGAGCATACCCCAAAAAAAGATGGTCTCGCTTGGGCTGGTGTAGATTTAATTTGCAATTTGTTTATTAGTTCACTTTTTTTCATCACAATTTTGTTTTCTCTTACTAAATTGGTTGTTAAATTAACATAATAATTATTATAATAAAAATTTTAGGTATAATTTATTATATTTAGGATCGAAATAATAAACAAATTGCAAATTAAATCTACACCAGCCCAAGCGAGACCATTTTATTATTCGGTATGCTCCTTTACCCCTAATTTTTCATCAACCTACACCACGACAATATATACTTTTCGCATGAGGTTTATCGAAGATTGAAGTACAACGGAACTCATGAAACATCAAATGTTATTCATGAACTACTTTAACGTATTAATCTAGCTCGTTTTAAATGGCTTCAGTAAAGAATTGCTTATATCTCAAGCTGAAAGGTTTCGATTTTCTTTTTTTGTATTAATAAATAGAGTTTACATTCCTCTACATCATATCTAAAGAAGAAATGATTTTGTCTTGCAGCTATGTAGTAATTTATGGATTTTTCAACTAATCGCATTTGGTGTGAGACACGTATATATACTTTTCACAAAAAGTTTATCGAAGATTGAATTGAGCTAGATTGACAAGAGCGCCAAAATGATGTTTCCTGGCGATTTTTGCTGGAAAATTTTTCTTCGCATTCTTGTGGTCCACGTGATAATTAAAAATGAATGGTGTCATCTAGTATCGGATCTCGGAGTTTTCAAATAAACTAACAAACTCTTATAGACTTCTAAACAGAATATAATTCTTATAACCATCTAAAACGAACATCCAAAAGATTATATATTCCCGTATTTTGTCTAAGAAAGGACCACCGATGTCAAAAAATCCAAAATCTTGAAAAAATCTGGTGGCAAAGATAAACAAGAAATAAATAAATAAATGTTTTGTGTCTTCTTTAATCATTTATTCGGCCACCCATTGAATAACAGTGGTTGATTGCCCTTTAATGGCATTCAACGACGATTCAACACCTCGTTTTCGGCTGATTTATAATGGCATCGTGTTCGTCTTCGGTTTCTTTTCATTTTTTGGACCGTTTTATACGATTATCCTTTTGTTCAAATAATGCTGTCAGTTCGATTCTTTAAAATATACACCTACACTTGATTTAATAGAAATTCTATTAGTGAGTGCAGATATAAAATAGTTATGAAATTATGTTACTGCAAAAAAAGGGCTGGATTTTTAAGAAATTTGGTACATTTTTAAGTAATTTATAGATTTTTAAAGTAAAAGAACTCATTAATTTCAGATTCTAATGGATGAAAACCAAGGAGGGTGGTGTTCTTTTCGTCCCATTTCATTGTTTAATTCCAGCTATGTATTAAAAATAGCTTTAAACTCTCAACAAAATGTTTAACATCTGATAAAAATCCCCTTTGTAAAACAAACGTTTCATTCCGACTAACCTTTTGCACAATCTTCTCCTGTTTACAGCCAACATCCAGAAAACTATTTTTATTTACCTAATATTGTTACAAATAAAATAATCTGTTTCATTTAAACGTTTAATTAACTCTTACGTACAATCAAAGAATTGCCAAAATGCATAAAATGCTTTCATTTACCATTTCCATTTAAAGGCGCATCACATTTTCATTGATTCATAGTGGATACGATACTTTGTAGTTCGGTTTTCCATTTTTTATGTAACTTAATTTGTATAATTATTCGGTTAATTTGTTTTCTTTAGAAGTTAAAATGTTTTAATTGATTTAATTATGCGAAACATTTTGTTGTTCATTTTTGATGAATGTATAATTAATTGCAATTTATGTTTGGACATGATGTGATTCATTCTTAACTGTTATCATTATTACTTGTTTGCTCTCTTATTCCTTCCATCATTATGTGGTTTTAATTATAATTGTTTAAGGATACATGTTAACTGTCTTCATTGTTTCTCTACTAGATACTGTTATTATTCAACTTTGACTGATATTAGCTATAATTGGTGACGAAGAGCTCTCCAATGATAACTTCCAACTTTCCCTTTAACACGAACCGTTCATTTTGAAATGTATCACTTGAGCAATAATTATGATTAAATTACGGCAATTAATCATTTTGTTGATTTGTCCAATGACAGTCAATTAATTAAACTAATCATAATTGTGGAAGCCTAGTTCTTTTGAGGCGTTATCAGCATTTTTGATTAAAAATGTATAACAACACAACATCATCATATTGTTTTTATTTTTTTTTCATAAATGGGAAAGTTTATGGCCTCGTTTGGCTTCTGTTTCCACTTGCGTTGCATTTGGAATTTGCCTTTAAGTTTTTGTCGATGATTTTCAATTTATGCAGCTTATAAGACATATTTTTAGATTAGTAGTTAAGAAATTTCTATGTTTATTACATTCTAGAGAGCCCGTGATTCCTTATTTCGACTGTTTTCATTGAGAATAGCGAAGTTGTAAAAATTAGCAGAATACCATTCTTTATATTCTTTCTGGTATAGGAAAAGTTTCATTTTGGCATTTGGCTTTCCATCAACAATGAATCCGGCTAACTTGTATACAAGCAAACTGAAAACTTTTCAGCCGAGATGAATTTAAGCCGCCCATAGGAGTTAAAGCTTTAATGGTTTTGATTGCCTAGATAGTTTCTGATATACATTTAATATTTTATTCCATCAGAATATTTATTTGGGATACTAATTTCCCCTCAAAATTTTAGAAATCGAAAATTTCATTTGTCGTACATACGATGATAAGTTACAGTAAGCTGGAAGATCTACACTCCACTTTTTTTTTATTAAAAAGATCACAGATCAAAATAGTTTCTTTTTGAATTATCAAAATTTACAAAAATTAACCGATTGTGTATGGAAGCCTTTAATATATTAAACGGAAGGGTGGACTGAAATATTATCAAGACTTGTTAGAGAAGTTTAACGACGATGAACTCAGTTCCAGCAGGGCTACGGCTCAGTTAATCAGAATTGGTTTTGATGAAAGAAGATATTTCTGATGTCGTCTGCGACTTACATCTTCAGCTTTGAATGCTTAGAGTCATTACAATCTTAGCCAATTGTAAATTTTATAATTTCCTCGAAGAAACTACATAGGATCAACTTGATGAACTTTAAAGGATTACAGTATTCGATTCGTAGAAGATTATCTAGACCAGAAATAAGACGGCTGTCAATGGAGATCACAATCAGAAATATATCAATGGAGAGGATTAACAAATTGAAGCTCAGGATAACTCCTTATTTCGTGAAAAGATCGATTAGCGCAAGGATTCCAATTCAGATGAACAGTTATTTCCTGCGGATAACGAATTTACTTACTTTGGATACTTCCGAACGCAATGAGAAGCGGTCTAACTCTCTCCAATTCGAGCGACTGCGCTGTGCCACCGTCGACCATGCAGCTCTTGTCATCCAGAATTCCTATCCGTCTTCTAGTGGATCTTGTCGTGGACCGTTCATGGGTGAAATTTGAGATCCAAAGCGCACGCTTGTGGTGGCCCTTGTGGTCTGGATGATCCTTTTTACGCAATAAGGAGTTTCGATTCGTCGAAGATTATCTAGAACAGAAATAAGACGGCTCTCGATGGAGATGACAATCCATAGGGGGTTAATCGTTATTCCATTTTCGACAGCTTTTTGAAACGTCTGAGCAATCACTCAATGAAATCAAATTCGGCATCCACAGTGAATAACTTCGAATGTGGGACCATCAAAAGGATTGTCCGCGGAAAGGTTTTAAAATGGGCGGGTCATATTTCCAGAATGCCGGTGGACCGTTGGTGCAAACGTCTAACAGAATGGGAGATATTTTCCCGACTAGGACGTGGTCAATGGTTTTCGTGGATCGATAAGGAAGTGCACATTAGTGAATGGAAAACTTTCAATAAACTTTCCGCGGACAATTCTTTCAATGTTGATGGTCCCACATTCGAAGTTATTCACTGTGGATGCCGAATTTGATTTCCACAATCATTTCAATTCAGAAAGGTGTCGAAAATCGTATAACGATTAACCCCGCTTCACTATGGTCTTTAAAGATATTTTCCTGGCTAGAATAGGAAGTCGTTAATGGTTTTCGTGGATCGATAAGGAAGTGTACATTAGTGAATGGAAAATTTTCAATGAAATTATCGCGAATCGAATATAAGAACCTTTAATCATCTAGAATCCGTAATTCTCTTGCAAGGTGAAAAAAGTTATTTTTGAGTCTTAAGTGAGAAAAAAAAAACGCGAAATTTGATCGAAGAATTGCAAAATTTACATCAGCATAATTCAAAAGTCGAAACGAAATTTAAAAAAAAACGAAACCTGGAATTAGGCCAGAATACGGAATCCGGAACGCAATAAGTTCACGACAATTTCGAAAAGAATATTACAAAAAACTGCTACTAAGGAATCGTCGTTGGCTCACATAGTAAATCATAGTTCCGCACGCCCAAAGAAAATGAAAATTTTAAACGCATTTTATTAAAATCCACTTGAAGGTTAACAACTATTTTTACGGCATCCTCTCTTAAAAACTTCTGAGAATCTGTTTATACCAGGGTTGCACGGAAATCGATTTTTTTTCAAACGGACGACGGAAAACGGAAATGGAAATTATTTTTTTCAAACGGACAACGGAAAATGGAAGATGGAATTCCGTGCAACCCTGGTTTATACCAATGCACTTGGCGTTCTTCTGTGGTTTATCAAGACTTTGTATTGCCCGACCTCATTTGTCGGTTCTAAACCAACTAGTTTTATTTTATGCATCCAAAATCGAATTTGTCGCATCTAAACTGGCTTACGGAAGCACTAGTTTAAAGCTAATCCCCATTTGAGTTTGGATGCATAAAAGAAAATTGTTAAAGAAATGCAGTCTGTTACGCCTACCCGCGACTGTTTCGTACAGTAATTTCTGGTTGAAGCATTGCAACAAACATTATTTATCCTTTTTCGGTAAAAAGTCTCGGGGATACGGAAACAATAATCAATATTAAATCATCAAACATCAGTAAATATCTTTTACCACGTAATTATTGAAAAAAATCATCTATCGTATGATATTGCGCACTTTTCCCCCATAAAATTATATCAAACAGTTGATTATTTACCCATCGCATTAATGAGTTGAACTATTTGAGTGGAAATGAAGACGGTTGAGCCTTTGTATTAAAAAAAAACCCGTGGATCTTTTACGAACAGTAAAACTGTGTGAGGCGTGTGTGTTTCGTTGTCAAACCAACAGATCCATTATTGTGACGAGAAGCTTGTCATCATCATTTAAAGGTTTTGTGTGTGTGCGGCTCCTCTTCACTAACTCGCAATCCTCTCATGTCAATATTTGTTTTATACAAATTTTTATGAGCTATCCCGTCGTCAATTTTTTTGTTGTTGTGTATTCGCCCTGATTGGAGTTATATACATGGTGGTGGTCGTTTTTTTGAATGATTTTTTTGGCAGCGAACTGTTCTATCCGTCCCACTTTGAGTTTTGTTTATCATGTGATCAGTATCAGTTCATAAGTATGTTTTCAGTAATAGGTTGGATGCACTTTGGTCCATTATTTTTGCTATTGATTGGAATATTAATTTTCTAGTCAGTTTATGTTTCGGTAAATTCAATTCGTTCTGTTGAAATTACGGTAATACTATTTTAGAGAACGTGACAATGTTAATTGTATTTCTTTGCACCTTAATTTTAAGTTGGAAAAGTTAAATGAACGGGTGCAAAATAAATGAGATGTTAATTTTATAAATCGCGGGTTTAACATAATTTTTTCAGTTTATTATATTTATTTTTTGAAATTTTATTTAATTTTTACTGTCAGAATGGATATATATATATATATATATATCTACGAAGATTTAACAACAGATTTTCTATGCTAAAACAAAATTTAAAAAAAGTTTTTAAAGAATTGTTGAGTTGTGTCATTTACAAATTAAATTTTTACGGTATACCTACTTACTTATCTTATATGCGTCTACGCGTCATCTCCCTGGTCATTCTCGTCCAAAACTTTCCTCAAATAATTCCGATTATTCTTAGAGTAGCTCTGGTTGTCGACTTCTCATTGATATACTTAGCCGCCCTGTGTTGAACGATATCCCAAGAGGAACCCATCCTGAAATGATCCTACTCCACCTTTCTTCCAGCCCGTTTAAGTTTCTTCTTTTGTTCGATCATCTAGACAGGAATATTTCCATTGTATCTGATAGTGCGATTGAGATTACTACGGATCTGCTCTTGTTCCAGGTTTCTGCTCCGAAATGTTGTGATGGATGAGTTCTACTTGGAAAGAGGTGGGAAGATGGGGAAGCAAAGGGTGCCAAATGAAAATGACGAATTCGCAATAATTAAAAACATTTTATTAGTTTCTACGTGAAAATTAAGAACGCGTTTTCATGTCAATGTTATAGGATTTCCTTAAAATATCGCTGGCGCTTTAATTTTTAAGAAATGTTAGGTTAGAGAGACATTTCTGAGCTTCTGCTTCACGAATAAATTTGGCTTGCATAGGCACGAAAACTGGAAATAATTATTTTCCGATTTTTAAGCGGGTCTGAAATTTTTTTACGTATTTTCACTAAAACATTGTATACGGCAATTTAACTAGGCTTTCCTTAATCTATCTATCTGAAATTATTAATATCTTTCTAAAGAAAATGTTCCGTCTATAGAAATTAGTAAAACGAAAGCCATCCGCAAATCTCACTTTTAATAACGTTTTTTGATTTGCACCCGGAGTAATCAGAATCATTTTTAAAGATTTTAGAGACTATATTCAACTAAATAGAATGTTTAAAGTAATTGTATTGATAAAAAAGTATACAGAAGCACTCCAAATGCATCTGGACATTGACGAAATGAATTTTACAGTTTTACACGTTTTATTTACTCGTCATTTTGCCAAACAGGTCTTAAATTATACAAACAGCCGATTACCTTACTGAAGAACTATTTTTGAGCATGTTTTCTGAGCTCTCAATTTGACCGTTTGTGTGTGGAAGTAAGAAAAGATACAGTAAAATTCGTCTGGCTTGAAAACGAGAATAAATATAGTAAAAAAAAAGACAAAAGTTGCCTATGTTGGGACCGTTTGAACATGTTCAACCCAGAAGAAAACTGGGATGCATGGAAGAAATGGACTCGGTCTGCGGAATATTTTTTGAACTAACTTTGATAGATTTTGGTCGGGTGAACATGATTATAGCTTGAATCATTTTGAAACTCGTAAGTGAATGTTTTCAACGCAGTGGATCTTCTATGGGTCTTGACTTTTCTTGAATTCTTTAGTGGTAGTTGTGTGACAGTGTATGTGGTCCCAGGTAAATGTAGCCAAGTTGGCACCTAAAACTTGGTGTTACCATTGATTTTATACTATGAAATTTATTTGGTATATTTGGTATACGTATAATTCTAGGATGTTCTTAAAATAAATAAAATATGATAGCATCTGCGATAAATTCCATGTTAAACCTATGGGAGCACGATGGGTTGGTTAGTACCAGCACGCCAAAGGAAATTTATGATTTTTTGCAATATTTAAACTCTTTTTCTTAAATTCCGCGTGAAATTTTAAAACTATTTTTTATCTGAAAATCTTATCTTGAACTATCTCTTGCACTTTAATTTTTACGATGTGGTCGGCTTAACTTTTAAATCTCCACGGAAGATGGAATTCCGTGCAACCCTGGTGAGTACACCACCACCGCAAAATGAATAATTTGATTTCAATTTCAAACTCATTCTCATATTTTAAATCGACTGGTAGTGGGAATTCCGTATTTTGCTTGCGTATTGATTCAGAATTCTGTGAAATAAATTTTATTCCGAGCCCATATGCAAGAATGTATTTAACTGTTAAATGGTGATGGAAAATTATTGTTAAACTACTTTTATAAGAAAATATAAGTAAGTAGATATAAGAAATAATATTTTAATACAAAACAAATTGTAAAATATTTGAAATTTACTGTAAAGCGCAATTAATCAATGATTTTCCATCACCGTTTAACGGGTAAATACGTTCTTGCATACCGCCTCCGGTTTTGAATTTTTATTCACGAATTCCGGGTTTTTGGAATATAAAATTGGTAATTTTTCAATTCGTTATTTATTGCTGAGGATTTTGGTTCGGATCGAACTAGGTTCCCACAGTGCAAGGAACCAAAGGGGGGATAATCGGTGCCTGCGCCCGGGGGCTGTCCAGTCAGCAGAGTGTAAGAAGCTCTTTTGGTAGCAAAAATAGTCGGTCATCGTCAGAGGTGGTTGGACTAATCTTTTAGTATGAAGGCTCGCCACAACACACACCAAGTTATAGTTGTGGTGTTAGTCTATAAATTTAAGGCCAAGAGGTTAATCTAATGTAAGTGTAATCTAAGTGTAATCTAATGTAAATCTAATGCTTTTTCTAATGTATTTCAGCTAGTTAAATATTGGAGAGTTAAATGTTAAATATTTTTTACGTTAATTCATGAGCGGATCAATATCATTAAGGCAGGAAACAACACATTCGCAACAAAAACGTGGACTGAAATTTACGAGGCCACGATACAATTCACAATAATTTGGTGTGCACAACAAAAATAAGAGTTGTGGTGCTTTGCCTTCAGTAGTTCAATTCTTATTGTTGCAAAGCTATTGTGAAAGCCTTACTTTTGTCCTTATCTTTCTTGTTACGTGCTAATTCACACGTGACACATAGCACGGCAAATGGAAATGACTATTTCTGAATATTTAAACGTGCGTTACTAATTTAAACGTATTATTTTCATATAACTTGACACGTCATTGTTACTAGCCCGCCTTAAAATATCTAAACATATGCGCTTCTTACCGAAATTTGTAAAATGAGCATCTCTTCTGAGTTACCGTATCTTTTTTATGTTTGTAAGAATATTCACGTGGAATATTAGAATACGCTGATTTGATTTGGCGTACTCATCGAAGTTTCTAAGAATATACTGTGATGTATTTTGGTTTTTTTTCACTTTTCGCAAATTTTTCTGTAATTCAACTTCTATTTATGATATTAAGCTTTGAAAATAGGTCTCACGCCAAATTGAAATAGCGATTTTCGGATTTTTAAGAGTGTTTTAAAGTATTTTACGGTGTTTCGAGAAAACACTTCTCACGACGATTCAAATAATTTATTCTTAAACTACCCAAAAATATTAATATCTAGCCACAAACTTTGATTTGAGGATTTTTACCGAGTTCATTTTAAAATCATACAATTTGGCGTGTAGGTCTTATTTAAATCCTTTAAGATTTAAAGGCGCAAAATAACTGTCACGTTTTTAAACAGATTTTGTATACTATTACTCTCCTCCAATTTTTCAAATCTCAATCGAAAAATCCTTAAAAGTGTTTCTAGGAATCTCTCGAAACCGTGTCTCTTGCCACTCTTTATTGATTCATTGTGATCATCTGTTCAATTTCTCTAACCCTTACTGATCTTTGAAAGTGTGCTTGCACATTTTTTTAATCGCAAACCTCTTATCAAATTTACCAAAAGTTGCATTGATTTATTCATTTAGTTCTTGCAGATTAAAAGGAAGAAGAAGACAGATATACAAGGCGAATCAGAAGGATTAGGAGAAAGAAGAAGAGCCTTAAGACGAGCTTTGCTATGTTGAATTGCTGAATCACTCCTTTGGCGAATTATACTTCAATATTACGCCATAACTGTATTCATTATTGAAATGCGATTGAACGCGACGCGGTTCATTCTCGTTTCCTTGTTGTTCGTCGGCTCGCTGGGACGCGAATGCGCGGAGAAATGCGATATCGAGCAATGTGCCTTAATTGGCGATTGCTCGAACACCATAATGGACGAATGCGAATGCTGCCCGGTTGGTGATTGAATTGTGCCAAAGTGCTCGAAAAAGTAGCGACAGTTTTTTTCTACTGACTAGAATGTGATGAAGGTCGTTGCGGTTTCCCGCCGCCTTCTCGGTCATTCACTTTTTTATTGTTTGGGTTTTCTCATGTTGCGCTTTTCATTTCATTTGTTGCTTTTCGTTGAGGTTATCGAACATTTTTTGTTGTTTTAAAAGTTTTGCGGAATAGTTAAAGTTTGATGGGAAAATTATTTTTCTCACTTGGCCTTGTTTCTTATTTATTCAAGGGATGGGAATATAAAATTGATTTTTAACTGTAATAGCATATCTTTTAGTAATTGAATAATATTATTGGAAACACGCCAAATGAAAATGAACATTTCTCAATTCTCGAATGAATCTTGCTAATGTCGACGTGTAAATAAGGCTATAATTACCACTCCAGTTAGCCAATCTCGTCGTAAACCTTTCAATGAGGTAAAATTATGGTCAAAATATTTAACGTAAACACAATTTCTGAGCTCACTCTTAAAATATTTCATTTGGCGTGTTGCAAGCAACAACGGAAATGTTTTTAGATCGATATTAATCTAAAGAACTTATTTTTACTTAAAACAACTACAATTTACGATCTCGAAATATCCACGAAGACAAAATGAGTAAAACGTGGTTAAAATTCAATATAATAGGTTTTATCGTGAGAGTTGCTGTAATTTAATTTAAAACTAGTGTTAAGCACCTCAAATTGCATGGTAATAAAATGATATTCAGTAAACTTGCTCCAATCCAACTTTGCGGCAAGACAATATTAGCTTTGGGTAGTTTAAGAATAGATTATTTAAATCGTCGTGAACATTGTTTTCTAGAAAGTCCGTAAAAACTATAAACATACTCTTAAAAATTGAAAAATCTCTATTTCAATTTGCCGTGTTTTTGGTGTTCGATAAGTTATAATGAAAGTTTTAGACACTCCCTAATTTTTAATAGTTGAGAAGTTGGTGAATTTTTAAAGTTTTGAGTGGTATAGTTGGTTTCCTTCTATTTTCTGTGATAAAATTTGAGGACTCTTGTTGGCCTCTACCCCAAAATAAAGTTGGAGGCTCAGAAATGGAACTCATCAGAGATGGGCGGAATTCCAGTTTTTGGGAATGAAAATTGGAATTTCGAAATCCGGAATTACGCCCGTATGTTTTTGTTAACGTTCATATGAAAAGTGGATTTTCGGAATTATGGATTAAAGTACAAAATTTCGGAATCCAGAATGCGGAATTCGAAACAGGAAAATGGCCGGAATACGGAATGCGGAATTCCGCCCAACTCTTCTGGTAGTCCTATTACGTAGTTCGGTGAGCAGTTCATTTTCTTAAACACTTTATGATAGTTATGCAAAAAAAACGTGTCAATTTTATGGGAACTTATACGTGGAAGTTAGTAAGACACGTTTAAATATGGAAAATATGGAAATTCATATTCATTTTTTGTATCTGGAAGCGTAGTTGACATAATTATTTAAAATAACGTAATATTGCCGCCGAACAATTCCTGTGATGAATATGAATTGATTAATTCGGATAATCGCTGATGATCACTGATGGACGGCCAATTATCAAAAACGAATATCCGAATCGTGAATTGGAAATTTAGCTGAAACGAAATCTGAAATTTCTTCTATGAATTCTGCCGATTGCAGGAAAATTTTACGTAAGGGAGAAAGGTTTTATTAGGGTTCAAATTAACCTTATTTTTTATCGGCTGACAATTTTCTTTCAATCGAGTTATTGATTTTTTAATGGGGAATGCTTCCCCCCCCCCCATCGTTCTGATCTTAATTTCACGTGAAAAATGTTCACTAATTAGTTGAAAACATTTACAAATCGACAATATTTAGAAGTGATATCATGATTTTTCCGCGAGAGGAGAAGTTAATAGCCAAAGTTAAGTCCGCAAAGAAAATTATCGAGAATACTGTAGTTTCGAATTCCACTTATTGTTCTCGGAGATGTGGACCTATAGTGTGTCAACAACTGGAAATGACTTCGCTTCTAGGGAAAGCGTCATTCATACTACGCGCAGGGTGGATATAACTATGTTTGTTCAACTTTCCTAAATCATATCATTTGATGAGAAAGCTTATGACCCTAATGGGTGCCACTATACTGGAGGAGTCTGCAAAAGGATGGAAATGTCTTAAGACTCTGTTAGTTCCGTTAGAATTATTGCCGATTACGGTAAAGCTGGAATGAGCGCCAAATGAATTTGTAAACAACAGTAGGTCATAAAAGTCAAATCGAATTAATAGGGTACTTTAAGAAAAGCTGGTAATATTTCCACGTATAATTTAATAAAATGTGTTCAAATATTGCAAAATTGTAATTTTCTTCTAAAATGAGCTCAGAAGTATAAGACGCTAAAGCTTTTAGCATGATTTTGTACTTTGAACCTGTCCAACATTCTTCAATAATCCGATGCAAACCGTGGAACATTGATTCATTGTGGACATAATTTCTGAAACATTCAACTTTTCGATGTTTGATATTATTTCTAATCACGTTAGGGCAAGCTAATTAAAGTTAAAATGTTCCTGTTCGCCAGCTTTTGTTTTCTTAGTGATCTTAAACGCTCAACAGCACGCCAAATGAAAATGACAATTTTGCAAAGTTTAAACGATTTTTATTAAAATCCATGTGAAGGTAATCAACTAATTTTTATAAAAACATTATAGGCCTTTTTAAAATATCTTCTGAGCTTTAAGATTTCACGATATGTAAGCTTTAAATGTCTTTTCTGGGCTTCTGCTTTCCCAATTCAGGTGTTTTCCAACTTCCGTTGACAATACGGTTTCATTGATATTTTACTAAGCAATAACTGAATCACTCATTCAGTCGTAATGTATTATTTATTTATATTTTTTTTGAGAAAAGCTTTATGTGTGTTCCATTTATAATATGTGCAATTGATATTGTTTGTTTTCCATTGTTGATAGTTTATCAATAAATTCCTATAATAGGCATCATGACTAAATGAACGCATGAATGAGCATTAAGAGTAGTATTTTTAATGGATGCTTTGTTGACCGTTCTTTATTTATGAGTTAGTTTATTAATCGTTTTATGCTCCGAGTTTGAAAGTCATCTGCAATTGTGAATTTGTTTGTCATATTTAAGGTTTTATCAATAGCGCTTTCGTAAGATATGCATGGTTTGGATTAACTATGACACTCCAAATTGAAATAGTGATTTTCCGATTTTTCAGAGTGTGTAAAAATTTTTACGGCTCTTCTAGAAAAGACTATTTACGGCAATTTAACTAGGTTTTTCTTAAAATACCCAAAAATATAAATATTTTGCCGAAATGCTAGATTTGTTCACGTTCACTGAGCTCATTTTGTAACCATTCAAGTTGGCGTGCTATGATATTTTGTTTTTTTCTGGTATATTCACGTACAAATTAGAGTAACGTGATTAAATTGCGAAAAAACTGATTTTTTCGGGCAGTTGATAGCGTCATTGAGGAGCACTTGTAGAAACATTCCCGAGTAGATGAGAATATAATACCATGCACACTCCATTGCCACGAAACCGCGCTGAATTGCAAAAGACTTCGCACAAATTGCAAACTCAATTTTTTAATTTATTACTTTTATTTTTGATATTTTCATTATTTACAAGTCACTTATATTGACAATTAAGACTCTTCTGGTCCATTAATTAACTAAGAATTTCTTTTCATTAATTCATCAGGATTTACGCAGTATCAAACTTTAACTGATAAATAAAATATTGAAAATTAAAATAATAAATTCAAAGGTTGAGTTTGCAATGGGTGCGAAGTCTTTTGCAATGCGGTACTGTTTATTGGCAGTGGAATGCATGCATGCTTTCGCCAAATGGAAATGACGATTATATAATATTTATGTTAAATACATTTCCACGCCAAATGAGTTAGGAAAAACTGGAGCTTGGAAACGTCAGTAGTTTAAAACCAACATTTGGTAAAAATTTAAAGCACGGGAGATATTTCAAGAGAAGGCAATATTATTGACGAAAAATATAGTTTCCAATTTACACGTGACTTTGAATAAAAAGCGTTTAGGAATGGTAAAATCATTTTCATTTGGAGTGCGTTTCGTTAAGTTCCATATGTAAATTTCAAACTTATTTTTAATATAATTTTACAGGATTCTCTTAAAAATCCCCCGCTTTTTTTCGAAATTCTAGGTTTTACTTTTTAAATTTTTTTTTGCTTTTCTGAGCTTTTGTTCTTAAGAATTAATTTGGCGTGAATGCCCGTTAGTTCTTTAAGTACTAGAATATCTTAACTGAAGGCGGTGATCTGAACCACATGTGCGTTAAATAGTACTAGTTACCAGCACGCCAAATTTTAAATGGAACTTTACCATGTTTAAAAGGATAATGCAAATTCGCGCCTAATGAAAACTAAATTTTCTGAATTGTTAAGCATGAATGTTGAATTTCCATGTAGTAATGACATATAAGTTTTTACGTAAGTTTCATAAAAACACGCCAAATTAAAATTAAAAGGGATTTTCCTGGGATTTGGGATTCCTGGCTGATGATTGGTTGGCCTGGCTGAACCTGGGATTTTCTTTCGTCATTTTTAACACCTTAAACCGTTTTTATTATTTTGTTTTCAAAATATGTGTGCATACTATTTTCGACATGTGGAATCTACCTGCAAAGTTTAAAAAAATTCTGAGAATTCGACTCAAAATACTTCTCTTGTTAGTAGAAGCTTGTTTTTCTAGTGCGTCGTAGTTGGCGCGCAAATTTTAAACGTAAGAATTTTAAATTTCTTGTCATATAACAGAATTGTTTTTCATAACAAAATTGTCTTCATAAAATCAGAATTTATTTTCGAAATATCAGATTTCAACATTTTTCTGAGCTCGCAGCTTAAAAATTTCATTTAGCGTCCAGATGATTTTTACCAAATTTAAATCAAGTTTCGTAAAATTTTGCGTGAATTTTTCATTAGATACTATATTGGTAAATTGAAGATCTAAAATACGAAATGACACAGTCATTATGCGATAAATCTACAGGAAAAAAATGTTTTAAACTTTTGAGGAAAATGGCGATTTTACAATATTTGAAAGTGGCGTTTTTATGCAACTTGATAGGTCTGAAAGGCGTTAAGAAGGTGAATAACGAATAATTTTTAAACTTGAATATATCTACCTAACGTTACAGGATCGTTTAAAAGGTTTAGGAATGTAAGCAACATGATTCTATTAATTTTAAACGATATTTTTTGCTTTATCTGCGTAGTTTAAGATCCAATTTTCACGTATCTCAACAGTATCGTCTGAAACTTCCTACACGTTCGACGGAAATGACGATTTTATAAATTTTAATCGCTAGCCAATATATCCACGTTAAAAATTCAAATTATGTTCACGTAACTTTGGAGGATTAACGTTAAACTATCATAATACGCTCCAAATGAAAACCATAAAAACAAATCTCAGAAAAGAGGCTAAAGTCTAGAATTTCGGAAATAAAATTAAATATACCAATAGTACAAGAAAATAAAATTTAAATTTGCACATTTATATTTCTAATAATAACTTGATTATTGGAAATATCTCATTTCCATTTGGCGTGTCATTAAATCTTCCAGAGAGAGCAACCACTGGACTACTAGTTCTTCACTTGTATCACGAGTTATTATCTCGATAGTCTGCTACATCTAGTATCTTTAGATCTCACATAAATTGTAAATTAACTAGTAAAAACTAACCTTCGCCAATTTTTCAAAAAAATATGAGAGCACTATTCTATTCCATAGCCCCATTAAAAACTCTCTTTACAGGTTTGCGTGCGTCAAATCGGCGAATCTTGTGGATCATCCTCTGAAGTCTGCGACAATCATCTACGCTGCGAGCAGAACTCGATAGGCGACGAATCGTCAGGAATCTGCGTTGGTGAGTCCAATGACCTTGTTTGATGTTTGATTGTGATCTTGGCGTTGATTATTCATGAGCTTGATCGCATAAGAAGAAGATGACGATGAACAATTTTCTTCTTCTTCCCTCTTCAAACATGTGATCGATATCGTTATCATCAGATGATAACAATTATTCAATAAATTTTGAAATGTTAAGACACTTGTTTACTTTTTTTCGATTGTTCTTGTTGTTTGTTGTTTATGCCGACTTTAAAAGAATAGTTGTTATTATGATTAATTGATTTCACACTTGTCTCGAGAGCTTCATGAAAGAATCATCAGGTGTTGCTGGAAGTCAATGTGAAAGAAAGATTTATTGAACCTTGAAATTTTTTCTCTTTGGTATCATGAAAGTGTGTTTATTTCTTTGAAGTCACTTAGTCGTTTTATATTTTATTGAATTGTTTTTTTTTTTTGCTTGAACTATTTTTATCTAAAAGCCACTGGCGATAGTAGAATTCTGAAAAACGTTTATTAATTCAGATGCGATGCAGATAGTAAAACAAAAAAGTAACACAAAATTCGCTCCAAATGAAAATTGACTATTTTTCTATATTGACTATTTGCCGTTTTGAAACGAAAAAAATCACAAAGAAAGTTATGAATTCGGAGCGCGTTTTCCCACAATATTTGTTGTTTTGTCTTTTTTGTCTCCACGTTCTTTTACCTTCACTGAGCCTTTACTATTATTGAAATAGAAAACAATAAGAAGTGGAGATGGAAAAGAAAAACAAATATTTTATTATGTGGGAAAACGCACTCCGAATTCATCATTTTTTGTGCTGGATATTCGGGGACAACCCGTTAGGAACATTTCGCCGGTTTTTCATCGGTTTTACGCTGGTTTCACTACAAACTGAAGTGAAACCGACGTCGAGAGTGTTTTTCACAAAACAAGTTCGGTTTGCCAGTCGCTCGTTTTTCTTATTTTTAAGCCTATTTTTGAAGGCCATTCATTTAAAAAAATGGGCAGCCCACATTGAAGAGGAATAGACGAAAAAGTTTTCTCTCTGAAAAGGACAATACAAGATCTCTGAAAAGGACAATACAATATATTTACTGCTGATTAAATATATAATTATTTTTTAACGGTAAACCGATGTACTCAGACGAGCTGTCCCGGTTTGCCTGCGTGGTATGGTAACAGAATGAGCTCATGTATATGTGCAAAAATCTAACTTTATGGACGGTTATTAATATTTTAAGAAAACTGAGTCACGCCAAATTGTATGATTGTAACATGAGCTCGGTAAACATGCTCAAATCAAAGTTTGTGGCTAGATATTAATATTTTTGGGTAGTTTACGAACAACTTATTTATATCGTCGTAAACAGTACTTCTTAGAAAGACCGTAAAATACTTTAAAGCACTCTGAAAAATCCAAAAATCTCTATTTCGATTTGGAGTCGAAATTGTCATGACCAGTGCACCCTAACTTGCATGGTAATAGAATGAGCTCAGTAATCATGCTCAAATATAACTTCTTAGAAAGATAATAACATTTTTAGATAGTTGAAGACAAGCCTAGTTAAATATAAGTCAAAATGTTACAAAGACGCAAAAAAAGCTATTTCGATTTGGCGTGACAGTGTTTTCTAAAAATGTCATAAAAGCTTAAAAATAGGATAATCGTTATTTTCATTTGCCGTGCGTTGGTTAATGTTATTCGTTTTATAGAATTGCACGTTTGAATTACAAAATACTTGTGCACGCTAAATGAAAAGGACCATTTTACTATATTTAAACGTTTTTTTTCTATTTTCCACGTGTAAATTACAGTTTGTTTTCAAGGCTCATTTATCAGAGTTTTGTTGATCTATGACATAATCTGGAAATTCACACGAAATGTTATATTATAACAGCACGCCAATTGAACTCATCAAAATGAAAGCTGTAATCTTGAACTTCTAGGAAAATTGAATATTTTTTAAGATAATTTAATTTAAATCTGCTTCATTCGCAGAAAATTCATATTTAAATATTTACGTGTAATCTCTTACGACACGGTGTGTAACAGTGTTACTGTGCTCTTAATTCTACGATTTGTGTACTTATGAGGCTATTTGGTATGATTTATCTTTAAATAGCAAATAATCTGATTTTCTTCCCGAAATATTGGATATGAGAACTGTCCCTGAGAAATCTGTTTAAGTTTTCATTTTTTTTCCTGTGAAATTTGGTTAATGGTGGTTTGATGCATTTTAAATATAGATATCTATATAGAAGAGTTTTTCAATTTCCCTTAACCCAAGTATAGCGCGGAGAAATACTCCTGCGCATAGGCCTATCAATAAATTATGAGAATACTGTATTCTATGATGATTAATTATATTTATCAAAACGTAATTATACATTTTTGTCATTCTTTCGAATCATAAAAACGCGTTGTGCATTAATTAATTCAAACGACGAATCATCTATTAATTACCATGATGAGGCAGTTTATTGTCATTCCCACGCGAAGGAGAAGCGCCATTTGATGATTATTTCGAAACTATTTTGTTATTATTTCTGATAATAGAAAAGAATAAATAAATAAATAAATGTTTATTTTTCATGTATGATTCATAAATAAGCTAATTTTTTCCGCATACATTGTTATTATTTGTGCATCTCTTCTCAGGTGTTCGATTATCAAAAATGTTTTTTTTTGTTTCATTTGGTTTCCGGTTATCAGAAAAATATCCTTGAGACATGGTTTTGTTGGAGAGCTTTTTGAGACTATTTCATTGTTGTTCGTTGTTTTTTTTTGTTAATATTGGCCAGGTGTGCTCATGAAAATATTATTGTTCATGTGCTCCGCTTGCATGGAGAGGGGAAACAAGAGGAGCATTCCTTAGCACCACCGGAATCGTTTGTTTATTTATTTTTGTTTCAATATGATGGGAATTGCAAAAAAATTGGCTTTGGATTTTAAAAGTGGTTGGATTTATTCGGAATTGGGCTTGTTTCTTTTCGTTTGTTACATTTTATATTAAGGACTTTTTTATTATTTCAGCATTCATCTAGAGGATCAAAAATTATAATTCGAAGTAAGATAGTTTATAATTGTGTATTTTTTTCCTTTGCTCCTATGATTTTTCTCGTTTTGTTTTATTATGTTATCCATCAAATTAGCCTGAAGGAATTGAATTAGCAAATGAATCAATTCTCGTTTACTGTTTTCTTCATGTTAAATTCTGAAGGATGACGACTTCTCGAACTATTTGAATGTTTTCTTCTGGAACAATCACTAAATTGTCGATTTTTGTATTTTGACAATTGTTTTCTTCGGGTATAATTATGAAAAATGACGATTCCTGTGATTATTAGGCTCGTTTATTATCGTAAAATCGGTAAAAATGACTTTTTCACCGTTTTCTTCACGTAAAATAATGAATATTGACTGTTTACGTAGGCCAAATAGAAACATTGATCTTGTTATTTCTACGCTAGTCTTGCAACTTTCACATGTGCGTCACACAAATATTTTATACGCCACTTTGTCATATTTTTATTAGAATATCTAAAATATTAAAATGTTCACAAAGTATTAGATTTGAGCACGTTTTTGGAGCTCGTTTTATTAGCCATCCAGTTGACGAGAAAATGTTATGTAGTGTGATCACCGTTCTCTTCACGTAAAGTAGTGAAAATACCGATTTCTGTAGTTTGGTGTCTATTTTATTCACGTGAAATTACGACAAATAACGATTTTCATTTATTTGGCTCTTTTTCACGTGAAATGATGAAAATACCAACTATAAAAATTGGTATTTTCATAAGTTTGCGTGAAAAAAGAGCCAAATAAATGAAAAAATAGTTATTTTTCCTACCTCAAGTAAACTTCAAGTGAAAATTGACGTCTTTTCAAACATTTTTTCACGTAAAATGATGAAAATATCAAATTTTATAGGTTGGGGTGTTTTCTACTTTCTTCAAGTAAACTTAAACTGAAAATTGGCGTCTTTTCAAACTTTTTATTCACGTAAAATTAGGAAAAATAACGATTTTCATTTATTTTGCTCATTTTTTCACGTAAAATGATTAAAATACTTACAATTTTTTTAGTTTGGGGTATTTTCCACTTTCCTCAAGTAAGCTTGAAGTGAAAATTGACGTCTTCCTTAACTATTTCTTCACGTAAAATTAGGAAAAATAACGATTTTCATTTATTTTGCTCATTTTTTCACGTAAAATGATTAAAATACTTACAATTTGTTTAGTTTGGGGTATTTTCCACTTTCTTCAAGTAAACTTAAACTGAAAATTGGCGTCTTTTCAAACTTTTTATTCACGTAAAATTAGGACAAATAACGATTTTTTCATTTATTTGTCTCTTTTTTTCACGCAAACTTACGAAAATTGAAGTCGTCTCTAACTAATTCTTCATGTAAAATTAGGGCAAATAACGGTTTTGTATTTATTTGGTTCTTTTTTCACGTAAAATGATTAAAATACTTACAATTTTTATAGTTTCCTCAAGTAAACTTCAAGTAAAAATTGACTTCTTGCTTAACTATTTCTTCACGTAAAATTTTACGCGTAAAATAAGTAACAGTAATAAATCAAATCGACATGTATCAATACTTCACTGAGATGGTTATGAATAGCTTAATATTTCCAAATTATTATTTATTAATTTCGTCACATGTTAATTGATTTTGCGTTATTTATTATTTTTTGTTTATTCTGATTATTTTATTTTGATTTTGATTTTTTCAGTCATTCCTAATATTTATTATATTATTTTTTTAATCGAACTTTTCTTATGTCTCTTATGGTGATTCATCACATCACCACTCACACCTCTCCTGATTGATGATGAGACGAACAAGTTTTTGTTTATTTAACGACTGAAATTGATTTTCCACAATTGTGCTGTTTTTTTTTGGGCTTGATATTTCTTGTTCACATCAAAATTGCTGAAATTCCAATACTTGTATGGGGCGTGCAAAAATTTGTTTACTTTTAGATGCGTTCTTGCCTCGTTTATTTTATTTTAATTGGTCAGGGGCTCAGATGGCTCGTCACAAGGTTTTGCGAACAAAACACTTGTTAATTTTGTTGTTTTTAGGATTATTGGAATTTAAATGGTAATTTTAATAGATAAATAAGTTTTATTTAAGTCTTTTTTTGCTAATGTAATTAATTACATTGGATATTTTAGAGCGCTTTTCATTAATCCACGCCAAACGAAAATGACGATTTAGAAATGTTTAACGCATTTTATAAATGAGCACGTAAACGAGAAAACCTAATTTTAACGTACATAAAATATCTCGGTCGCTTTAAATTTTGACGAAATTTTAGGAAAAATGTGAGGTTGTGGAGGTTCTATTCTTAGGAATTCGTTTGGCGTGCATTATCTATATCTTTCTCATTTCTCGTATTATTTAACAGATTCTGATATGCAGTTAGCCTCTCTTTGCAGTAATGAGTCCTTTTGAATTTTATTATAATTGAATATTGTTACCATCTTGAGAAGTCAATGAGTTTTATTTATGACTAGAAAACCTATGGCGAATTTAAATGAATTTAATAGCTTAAGGTTTACACTAGCTGACAAAAGTTTTGTCACAAATGTTTTTTCGGGTTTAACTTTTTTGTGACTTGACCAAATTGGCTGATTTTTTTTGATATTTTATGTGAATCAGTGTTTAAAATGTTATAGTACCAAAATTTGGTTTAAATTACCATGGCAATTCCGGTACCACGCATTCCGTTTTCCCTCATATTGATAACAGCTTGCCGGGTGGCAATTGGAGTTTCTTTACGTGGAGTCATCTCTAAAATGTTTCCAATTACTGCTATTTTCAATAAATTATGAAAAAAAATATAATTGAACTTTAAAAATTATTAAAAAATGCAGTGCAAGAAAAGTGCATAATATATTTGAGCTACGCGTTTTACGATAAACGCTTGTCACTGTAAAACGGATCATCGTAATCACAAGCGGGAATTTGTAAAATAATCTACAACCATATGAATCTATCATATCAAAAAATCAGCCAATTTGGTCAAGTCACAAAAAGTTAAACCCGAAAAAACATTTGTGACAAAACTTTTGTCAGCTAGTGTATCTAACAAGGAAAGTTACTTTAGCGTCCGCTTAAGATTTTAATGAGGCTTGCACCATTGATAGATTCGGATGCGCTGATTCCAAATCTGTTTTCAAAATCGGCACAATTTTTCTCTGAGCCGATATTTGAGCCGCCAAAGGATCAACTGGAATGGTATGGTTATTACGGGTCAACGTGTTTTAAATATCGATAATGTTTATTTCGATTTGCTATGTGAGCTGAAAGATTATGTAACTTGTACCAGGGATGCACGGAATTCTATCTTCCATTAGAAGAAGAATAAAAACTGATTTCCGTGCAACCCTAATTTGTACTTTAATAATTTCATGTCTCATAAAAATCTCAAGCGGACACTAAAGTGACTTCCCTTGTAATATTTTGTTTAAAAGATTATTGACAATAACGCGAGATTAATGTTCTAATGCTAGATTGAAATTTACAATAAATTCACTCGGAATGCAATCGCCCATTTGTCAATATTCCTGACGCATTTAAAAAGGTTTACGTGAATATTGGAAACATTTCTTTGTTTTGACGAAGGAAGTCACTTTAACGTCCGCTTGAGATTTTGATGAGACTTGCACCATTGATAGATTCGGATGCGCTGATTCCAAATCCGTATCTCGGATCAGAAAAAATTGAAAAATTTATTAAAAAAAAAAAACACTCCAACTGGTATGATAATAAAATGAGCACCGTGCGCATGCTTAAATGAAACTTTTTAGAAATATACGAATATTTTTAGATAGTTTAAGACAAGCTTAATTAAACTGTAGTAAAAACCTTTTTGTTATAAAGTCGTAAAATTTTCCACACGCGTTTAAAAATCGAAAAATCGCTATTTCGATTTGATATATAAAAATTTTGAAAACGGATTTGGAATCAGCGCATCCGAATCTATCAATGGTGCAAGTCTCATCAAAATCTCATGCGGACGCTAAAGTGACTTCCCTTTTGAGTCTTAAGTCTTAAGTGACTTCCCGTTTGAGTCTTCTTCGCTGAAAATATTACTAAATATTTCAGAGGAGCTCGTGAAACGAGCATAGTAGCTTGAAAAGTCACAGGAGTTCACGTTTTTTGTGACGAATTCCCGTAGTTTTATTCGTTATACTGTGGCAAAATTCATTAAAAACATGTAAAATAAAAATTTCCAACGATTTTCAAAAATAGGCTAATCTTTACCGCAAGCTAACGCTACCGCAAAGACATCCTCACCTCACTTATTCAAATTATATTTAAATCTAATTAATTCTTTCGTTGTAATCGTTATTTTTCGCAAAACGAATGCTCTTTGGTCTGCAAATGTCCAAATAATTGAAGCATTCTCCACCATTTGTCGTTACATTCTACTCGTAACACATTTTTTTGCCGATTTTAATATATGAGCTCTTGTAGTGTTTGGTGAGAATCAGCGTTTGTGCAATTATCTTGGGACCATTGAAGGTGGCATCGCTGGCCAAGTTCTACTCAAAGTTGCATTTTGCGCTCATTTCCTTTTTGATGTGTTCATCGTTGGGCTCAATTTTTTTTGGCGGTGGTTTTGTTTTCGTTTTGCTCAAATGTTTCCAATTTGTTTTCATCAATTTTTTGTTATGTTTTTGTGTGTGACATGGTCAGATGATGATGGCTTTCGGCTCGCATGTTACATTTGTCAAGTGCAATTGCCTCGAAAACTGAACAAGATGGCCTATTGTTTGATTATTTTTAGAGCTTGTTTTGTGCATTTGTTGGAAGTGGAGGTTATTTTTTGTTTCAAGGCTAGTTGGTGCATGCACGTGCACGCACGTCTAATGAAAATGTCCATTTTTCAATAGGAACATGTTGAACTTATTGTTAAGGATTTGTGTTGAGCTGTTTTCTTTGGAAATTATGTTATCTGAGCAAATTTTTGGACCTCCTAGTTAAAGCTCTTGGGGCAGTCCAACAACACTTAGAACTTCAAGCTCGTTTTAGGGTTTCTAATATAATTTTCTTGTTTAATTTTAAGGTTTTTTTATGTTTTAAGGAATGTTTATTAATCTTGCGTATAAACTTATTTGATATTACTAAGGCGAAATCTAAAAATCACGCTTAAAAATTCGAAAAATGTAGTTTTCATTTGGGCTGCTTGGAGTTTACATCAGAGATGGGCGGAATTCGGGATTTTGTTTGTGATTCCGAATTCCGGGTTTCGAAATTTTATATTTTAATTACGCATTCCGAAAATTCACTTTTCATATAAACGCTAACACCAAATACGGTCGGAATACGGAATCCGGAATTCCGGTCATTTTTCGATTCCTGATTCCGAAATTTAAAACCTGTCTTTCCGCCCATCTCTGGTGTACATGCAGAGATTGCAAGGATTTAGTTTGTACAAGAGATCATTTAATTTTTAATTTCGTTTGAAATATTCAGAAAACTACAAAAACATCAGTTTTTAACAACAAAATTAACATTTTTAGATATCTCCGTTTAAGTATCCATTGGGGTTTCCTATAATTTTAAAATAACGACTTATAAATGAAGGATAAATCGTAATACAATTAAATAATTAAACGGCTCTTTGAAGCTTCTCAAAGTACTTTATTACCTGTTTATATTTTGTTTACACATTTAACTAAATATCATGAATAATTCTGTAATTACAAGACGTTTTTACTCAATCTAACATAAAAACCAGGATTTAGATGGTTTTTTGAAAAATGCATATTATGGCCATTTGAAAGAATGGCTTAAATTCAATTATACAAACAGTTCCACATCAATCTTTAGTCCTTAGTCCTATTGGAATCCTCGAAAGTGCAATCGACTTTATTCATTCAATTCGGTATTTGCATTCTTTTAGGCTTTCGAGTTTTGTAATTTGATATTATATCCAACTAAAATGCAATTTGAATCCTTTTCTGTTCGGCTTCTGTTGATTTTCACCTAAAATAGCGGCGATGAAATAGAATTTTTTTTTTGTTTGAGAATGATTCCAAAACAAGTTGTGTTTAATTAAAATTTCAGACCACCTAAATAAACAAATAGCAGAATTGGAATTGTGTTGGTTTTGCTGTTGTTTGAAAAATGATATTGGTAAACTAGAAATTTGAATCGATGAATTCCATCTAACTGAACATAGTGTGAAATTATCCAGAGTTTTCTAGAATATAGAACCTTAAAGACTTTCTGCTAGATTCCTATACCTATTAGTTCTTTTTGGAAATAAAGAAATTTAGCGGAAAAATTTGTTGCTTTTGAAGAATGTAAAAATAAATATTAAATTTCAAGATTCGAAATATTGTGTGAAAAAAAATCTTGCTGAAATCTGATATAATATTTATATTAATACAAGAAAATAACTTATTTTTGTGTCTTGTTTATCGAGAACACTACAGCGGAAATTGACAATTTCTCAATTTTGTTAGTATGAGGGAAACTATTTGTCCATTGTCATATTACTAAACCTGTTTATTTAGTTTTTTTTATTAATTATGAGAAGCAATGTTACTTTTCCTATAACTGGCACCCCCTCTTGCTCTCTCAGTTGTTTGGAGATCTTTTTATGGCTTAGTCTTTGACAATTTTAATCATCGAACGGTCTGATTCAGAACTTTGGGGAAGTACGGTACTTTAAGATTCATAATGCACTTCAGGATGTAAGTGAAGGATGCTTTTGGCTCAAATGCGCAAGAAAAAATAGGCGGGTTTGGTCTTGTTTTGTCAAAGAGAAAGGGGTGTCGATTTAATTATCAATTTTTTAAAATTATTTCTTTCTTCTTTTTCAAGACACTTTCTTTATAGTTGTTACTTTAATAATAATATAATTTTGTGTGTCATTTTATTGTTTCTTTAGTAAGAAAGAAATTGGAAATTAAATCGACATAGCGCTGTCTGTTTCTAGGCAAGCGCATTCCTAATGAAAAGCTCACTCCTGAAAGACGAATAAGGTGTTCCGATTCAATATTGTAAAAAGAATCATGAAAGAGTATGCTATAAAATACTTTTACGTGCGTGTAAACTTGCATGAACTTGCATTATTGGAATATTGGAACATGGTAGAGGCACATGTGCTTTTGAACCAAATTTATGAATAAATCACACTTAGTTTGACAATACGTTTTCTTACTTATCCATTTTAACGTTACAATCCCTCACCACTAGATGATTTTAGAGACATTAATGACTACGAAAAAGTTATTCTTAAATGATTTCATAAATACATGCCAAATCGAAATTAGCTTTTTCGGATATTTAAATGTATATTATAAGCCTTTGCGTATTAACTTTAGAATAAATTTCACGTAAACTTTACAGGCACACTCTAGACTTTATAGAATACCGCTTCCTGAACGCATAACTATACTTGAATATTTTTCTGATCTTTCAGCTTAATCTCTCTCTCTCTCTCTCATTTGACGTACAAATATATATGAGAAGTTTAAGCCATTTTAATACAACTGGGTTTGAGAAATTACAATTTTTCAAATGCAATTTGTCGAATTAATTTTAAACTTCATATTACGTGGCTTTATCTGAAAATAGAATGGAAATATAATTTTTATATGTCTCGATTAGAGAATCAAATTGCAAGCCTCTCATGATTTCACTGCTTCTCTGTTTCTCATGTTTGGGGTTGAATCTGTTGTGTATGTGTCTTTGTGAGGAAAATATTTTTTCGCCCAAAATCACAGTTCTACACTATCTTAAAATGGTCATGCACTTACTATGATCGGCTTATATCTCTTTGAAAACGGATTTGGAATCAGCGAATCCGAATCTAGCAATGGTCTCTCAAGCGGACGCTAAAGTGACTTGACCTTGTTCGGGTAGTAGTATAAAAAGACCCTTATTGGAATTTTAATTTGCTTAGTTTCAATGTATGCGCCACCTGAAAATGTCGAGTACCAGAAGTTCTTTTCAGAATAGTTTAAAGTTAATGGAAATGAAGATCTATGACAAATGCACCGAACATTTTACTAGAGCATACATGCACCTACAAAATATAATTCCAGAAATCTGAAAAGTTAGGCTTAAAAATTTAAAACAGATCCCATGTCCATATCATTTATTTTGTTCAAAATCGATAAATATGATTGACCCGCGTGCCCCGTGCTTGACGCGTGCTCCTCACGAATTAGAGCTGTTCAAACAAACAAAACATACAGAGACAATAATGCACCCCACAATCAACTAAAAAATAGATGTTTGTAAGTATGTTTTTTTTTCAAGCCGACCGAGCAATTGAAGTAGGCGGAGAATTGCGCGCGAGCACCCAAATGTTGCTAGATGTAGAAGAAATGTAAACACGTACGGCTAGGTTTCCGTTAGGCGCTCGCGCATCCTCTAACTTTTTTGCGTACCTATAAGCAAATCTGATGGATTTTCAATAGCACATGTGCGGCATTTTGCTGATTTTTAGATTTTTTGTGCTTGTTTTTGCTCGAATGCCGCTCAAATCCGTTGAACATCTGTCTAATTGTGTTTGAATTAAAATTATTCTTTTTGTTGTTATTAGTAGTCCATTTGGTTTGTTGTTTGATCATTATTCTGATTTGGTGTAGCTTTAAAGCATCCATTAAAGTTTTTTTTGTTATTCGTCATGTGCTCATTTTTGATAGTAAAGGAATACTTTTGATGCATAGGATTATGTTGTTTTAATAACTTTAAGTCCACGAGTTTGGTCTTTTTAAAATTTGTAAATAATTATGAATACATGAGAAAATATTTTCAAATTTTTCATAATTTGTTATTTTGGTTTTGCTGATTGTGAATTATATTTTAAAGATTCTAATAATTAAAGTAACGTGGTTTGTTCGGTTAAATTCGTGGTTAAGAAACATCATCATATATTTATGTTATTCCGCATAATATTTGGAGCTGCCAAGCTCATTGAACGTCGAGATGCCGTGCATTTAATTAGTTCTTAATTGTTTCTGATTGCTTTTGGACCCATAAACTATATCGTTGAAAATTGAAGACTGGTTCATTTCAGACCACAAGGATTAGTTATACTGACGATATTTTTGCTGGAAAAATATCCACTCGGTATATTCATATTGAAAACTGTAACATGATCACATTTTTTTAAAAATCAAGATTATGTTTTCACTCCACTGCCACGAAACCGCGCGGCATTGCAAAAGACTTCGTACCAATTGCAAACTCAACTTTTTAATTTATTATTTTTATTTTCAATACACTTATATTGACGATGAAGACTCTTGATCAATAAAATATTGAAAATAAAAATAATAAATTAAAAAGTTGAGTTTGCAATTGGTGCGAAGTCTTTTGCAATGCGGTGCGGTTTCTTGGCAGTGGAGTGTGTTTTAATTAGTTTCTAACGTGAGAACGCTTAGACTTCTTAATTTTCGTGCCGAAATGTATATTTGAAGAATTCATAGAATGGTTTTGACCGTATTACCACGTTTATATCCAAATAAGCTTTTTGTCCAACTTAAAGATCAGAAGCCGACCAACAAAAAATATCGGCGTTATAATTCTTCTGGATATTGTAGTTGTTGCGTATATAGCCTATTTCAAAATAGTTGACGACGCAATCACGCTGCAAATGCGGCATATTAATTCAAATTCATTTTCAAAACGATTATTGTATTTTATTTCTGTGACATTTTTTAATTGTTATTGCTTATATGGAATAAAATAATCGTTTTGAAAATGAATTAGAATTAATATGCCGCATTTGCAGCGTGATTGCGTCGTTAACTATTCTGAAATAGGCTATAGATAATTTAATTGTGCTCTCATTTTAATGCTCCTTATATGAACTTTTGTGAAAATGTTTGGGATTGATTCAAATATTTAAGCTTCATTTTAAAGATCGCGGTCCTTTCTTAAAAAAAGAAACGAGATTAGGAAATGCTGCGGAAAAACATTTGATGAAACTGACCTTTAAAATTTTGCACTTTAAGACTCCCTAATGCACATCAATTTATTCACGAAATGCAACAATTTGTAATTTGTGTCAGCATGTGATTATATGTTTCATTTTTTTTTGTTTAAGGTGCTCACAAATGTGCATATTTGAATTTTTGAAAGTTTGATTTGATGGTAGCGGAAATTAATTCGGGTTTTTAGTTTTTTTTAGGTTTATCATCTCTGGAATTGCTCAAACTATGTAATTAGTTCGTTATATTTCACTATATAGATGAATTTCACATTTAAATTATGTGAATGCACAGCAAGACCTAAGTGACGTGAAGAGCTGCACGCCAAATCGAAATAGCGGTTTTGCGATTTTTAAACGTGTCTAGAAATGTTTACGTGTTTAGAACGAAAAAGTTATTGTTACAATTTTATTAAGCTTGTCTTAAACTACCTAAAAATACAAATATCTTTCTAAAAAGTTTTATTTCAGCATGATTACTGAGCTCATTTTAAAACCATACAAGTTGGAGTGGAGCTGTATATCTAATATTTAGTTAGGAGCATTTTTTTCGTTGCCTTAGGCATCTTTTCGTCAGTTTGATTTGGATTTTAACTGTCAGTTGGGGTTCTCAAGCTTTTATTCAGTTTTAGAAACGAGTAAGACTGAGCAGGATGGGGGATAAGACTATTGTTGGCCTAGCAAACTCCAAATGGAAATAATCGATTTGCGATTTTTGAGCGTGCCTGAAAGTTTTCACGTCTTTTTAACAAAATCATTTTCACGACAATTTAATCATGTTTTTCTTAAATTATATAAAAATATTAATATCTTTACAAAAAGTTAGATTTCAGCAAGATTACTGAGCTCATTTTATTACCATATCAGTTGGGGTGCTAGCACATCCCAAAAAATTCAAATGTGTTGCACGCCAACTGGTATGGTATTAAAGTGACGTCAGTAAACGTGCTCAAATTGAAATTTTTGGAAAGATATTAATTATTTCAGATAGTTTAAGGAAAGCCTAGTTAAATTCTCGTAAACAATGTATAATTGAATAGACTTAACAACTTTCAGACACGCTTAAAAATAGGAAAATCGTATTTTCCAGTTGGCGTGCAGTTGTTGCTGCATGACTAGACAATAATTAACAGAGATAATTTTGTTTTGTGTCTCTAAGTTTGTAATTCTCTTGTCGACTGTGAAAATTGTGGTCGAGACCAGTGATGGTTGGGTTTACGGATTCCATATTGCACCCCTTTTTTCATACCAGATTCCGAATTCGGAATTATGTGGTCTTTATTAAGAAATTTTATTTTTAAAGCATATTTTGCGTTATTTCTCACTTAAAACTCAAAAAATGATGTTTTGGACGACGGATATGTCATTCAATTCCGAATACCGTCTTTTGATATTTCATTCTAGATTCCGTACTTCCTCCTGTCACTGGTATTCCTGGAACTACATAGCCGTATCGGTCGGAACGTGGGTCAGAAGCAAACCATGTCACGATGCCACTCCCAGCATCAGACAGTGCTCAAGGAAATCAAAAAGCAACAATGTGGTTCATGTATTACATACACTTAAATCTGCTCCTCATTTACCATTTCAGTTTATGTTTTATCGAAATGATTCGATTGAAAATTCATATTACATGTCCACTCCACTGCTACGATCAATGCGTATCTTGCAAAAAAGTGTGGACAAATTGCCAAACCACGCCCTTCACCATTTATTTAAATTTTTTGTTTTTTTAAGGATTTTAAAATCATTTTTGAACCTTAAACAAATTAATAAATCATTAATCAATAATTCTAGACGATTCTAAAACAAATTAAATTAAATTCGAAGAAGTTATGATTCTAAAAATATAAAGAATTCAAATAATAAGTGAAGGGTGTGGTTTTGCAATTTGTCCACACTTTTTGTGCAATATACGGATTGTTCGTGACAGTGAAGTGCATGTCTTATTCCAAAACGATATTTGAGGATAATAATCAAATTGAGGTTTCACTAAAATCAAGCTACAGTTTCTTAAGTTTTACTATGCATTATCATCTTCTTGAACTTTCTATTGTCTTAAAATTACTCTTGTGCTCCATGAATTTCGATCCTATATTAACAAAATCTTAAAAAAACGGTATTTCTTTTGCAGAAATGCAGCAGTCGGACAGCAGCTGTCTGAACGCTCGATGTCCCATAGCATTTCACCCAAAGTGCGCGGCTGACTCGCGTCTCGTCATCCTACCGCCACCGAAAGGAGAGTGCTGCGGACAGCCGGGCACGTGTCATTGCGATCAACAGGTAAACAAACGATAACAAAAAAAGCAAACAAGCGAATACATAATTGGCGCCAGCATGTCGCGCACATCCCATCGACGTTAATCGCCGCATTATTGCAGAAATGCACAGAAATGGTGCCGCAATGCGAGGCGGATGAAGAGCTGGTGCTGCTGAGCTCCGGCACCGACGAGCCAGGTCACTGTTGCGACGAGTTCGAATGCCGAAAGAAGAACAAAAAATGCTCGAATCAGTGCCCGCCGCGGATAATCGATGATGAGCCGTGCCCGGCCGACAGCTTCAGACCGCCCGAATATGTGTCGCCGGACTCGTGCTGCCCGATTCGACAGCCGTGCAAATGCCGCGGCGCCATGTGTCGTCCGGCGAGGTGCGGCGAGAATGAGCGCATCAAGATTTTAAAGAAGGGCACGAGCCGGCCGGGCCGATGCTGCGACGAATGGAAATGCGAGCCGATGGAGAAGCCGGAGGTTTGTAGAATAACGATGGAAATGAACAAACATTTATCAATTTTAGTCAAAAATGTGCAGACACGAGAACAAAGAATACGAAGACGGCGATGAATGGCATTCGTCGATTTGCGACGTGTGCCGCTGTAAAAAAGGAATAGCAGTGTGTACGAAGATGGCGTGCCCGAAAATATCACGTAAGTATAATGAGCAATATTCTTTTATCGTCTCTCAATTACAGCCAAATGCACATGGATCGTGATACCAGAAGGCGAATGTTGTCCTGTGTGCTTCGGATGCCAAACCGATTCTCTGGAGAAGAAGAAGAAGCACGAGAGTTGGCAGAAAGACGACTGCACCACGTGATTCTATCAGTTTCTTTATTCTTATTCTTTGTTTTTGTTTAGATGCACATGTTCCGAAGAAGGAGCACACGTGTGCGAGAAGCACATGTGCAAAACGGACTGCGAGAATCCGCGCAAAGTTCCCGGCCAGTGCTGTCCGGTGTGCGACGAGCCGACCATCGTAAAGCCGCCTGCCACTTGCCCATCGCTAGAGCGGTGCTCGTTGCGGTGCGCGAATGGGCTCCGTCGCGACGACATGGGCTGTTATTTGTGCGAATGCGTTCCGGACGGCAACAGCGCCGGAAAGTGCCCCGAGCTATCTTCATGCGATAAGCAATGCGCTCACGGCTACATGAAGGACGCGAACGGGTGTGTTGTTTGCAAATGCGCCAAATGTCCTCCGCTTCACCAATGCTCAAAAAACTGTTTGTATGGATTCGAAACGAACTCGGCCGGATGCCAATTGTGCAAGTGTCGCGCAAGTTCCGCCGATGAGACCAAAAACATGGTGGCTTCGTCCAAGCAAATGGAGAAGTGCGTATCATCCGACGGCACCGTGGTTCGAGATGGCGGCGAGTGGTGGAGTGATGGCTGTCGGCACTGCTTCTGCGAGCACGGCCAAGAGTTCTGCTCGCTCATCTCGTGTCCGCCACGACCGCCAGAATGCGCGGAAGAGCTGTGGGTTCGCAAAGATGGTCATTGCTGTCCGACGTGTGTGGAGCAGAAGAAGAAATTGATTGGTGGTGGCAAGCACGAGCACACGGTTTGCCAATCGCCGGGAACGGGAAGACTTTTTACGGGTTCGTCTTGAGTGGAATTTTATATTGAAGGATACTTGTATTTTTAAGATGGCGAAACCTGGCAGCTGGCGCCTTGCGTGTCATGCACGTGTCGAGTTGGTCATGTTCTGTGCAGGACCAAGGAGTGCCCGCCGATTGCGTGCGCCAATCCGAGATATGTCAATGAAGAGGATTGTTGTCCAACGTAGGCCATCTATCGCTGATTGCACGTTACCATATCTTTCCAATTCAGATGCCCAGACGAGATTATCGACCAGACTTCCGCAGTATGCACCGACGAATCGGGTGTCGCTCATATTGCCGGCTCCTCGTGGCGTCAAGACGATTGTACCTCGTGTATGTGCACAGCTGACGGTACACGCGAATGCTATAAGGAAGCATGTGACGAGGATGTGGCTTGTCGTGGCAATCCACTTGTCATCAAAGGAAAGTGTTGTCCAGTATGCTCTGGTAAAGAAAATGTTTTTTAACGAGCGCGTATGGAATCGTTCTCAGATGCTCTCTCCTCATCAGCTGTTTGCTCATACGACTCATCGGTGTATTCGATTGGCGAGCAATGGCAAGATGGATTATGCTCGAATTGCACGTGCGTGGCTGGAGGTCAGACGGTTTGCTGGGAAATGGTGTGCCCACGTTGCGAAGACGCCGTTCCGATTGAGGGGCACTGCTGCCCATTGTGCAAAGGTGTGCGAGGAGATTTTGAAGTTTTATTGAAGTTCGATTTTGTTGTAGATGTAGGTTGGGCGCCATATGGAATGATGAACGCGTCAAATCCAGCGCACAGAAATATTGAAGGTTCTGGTGGTTCGGTGGCGTTTAGCTTTCTTGTGGTGTCTTTTGTTTCGATGGCGATTGTTGGTCTGTTAATAGTGTTTTTGTTTATATACAAGAAGAGCCGAAAGTGCAATAAGGTTGGTGTGTTATTCAACAAATGTATGGTAAAATTGTATGCGCAGCTGCACAAGTTTAATGAAGTCGGTCAAATGGGATCGGGAGGAGCTTCGTCTGTTCGCTTGTCGGCGTCTAAAGCAATTGGATCGATGCCAAGATTGGTGGACTGGAAGGATAACAAGGAATGGTATGTTTCGGATGTTTTTATTGGAATTTCATTGGTTATTTTAGTGCGGTAGAATTGATAAAGCCAAATCATATGAGGCTGGATTCGCAAACATCGGATGATCAATCGGATAGCTTGTTATCGACATTGTAGGTCTTTTAGTTATATTATTTTTGAATAATTTTAACTAGAAAATTAAGATGTTTTTTTTTGTTTAAGAGAAACAGATTTTGAGCCCTAAGGAGTCGAAAAGATTTAAACAACGCACGCCAAATTAAAGGATGATTTCGATATTTTATTAATTTACACGTAAATTTATCAAAATTCTCTTGAAATATTTTGACGAAAAGTTAGAGTTAAGTTATGCGTGTCTTACGAATTAATGAAATCGCATATTTTCTACCTGCAAGGTTAAATTACTAAAAATCTCTAATTTATCAGGTCTGATACTTCAACAGCACCCTCCACCGCATCGGAGCATTCGCCGGTTTGCTGCGACACTCAGCCACTCACACCGGTTCGATCAGCGCGCCGTTTTCCGGTTTAGATCCGGGTCACCATCATCAAAACCAACCGTCATGATAATCAATGTTCATAATTAACTAATTAAAAAAAGCAATGTTTGTTTTGTGTAAAAATCTCAATGTTTACATTTGTATATTTTACGCGATGAAAAAATAGAAACGGAAAAAAATTAGAGCAATTTGAAAGTTTTATTTAGTGAGATTCATAATAAGACTTGAATTGTCGGTAGAGATTGAACCTGTTCATATTATTTGCTTATTTGTGCATTTGTTCTCTCATTTTAGCGGGTAGGAAAATTTGGCAAAGTAAGATTGTTTTGTTTGTTCTGTTGTTTGAATCTACCAATATCATTTATCATCATCATCATCATCATCATCAGCATCCCTCAATGAATTAATCTTGTGTCGATTTTCAGACAAAAAGATTCGCATTGTTCATATTCTTCTGTTTTATTTTGTTTCGTTTCAGCGGGTGTTTGCGAAACGTTTTAAGTTTGTTTTCTTTTTTTTTTTGAATTTGTTGACTTGTTTACTCCTGCGCACACCCAATTTTCTTTTTTTTTTGGTTCTGAACTATTTATTATTGTATTTGTATTACAGTACTGGCCATAAAGAATGCGACAACTTGTTTTTTGAAGATAACTTTTTGAAAACTCAACTTTTCAATCCGAATTTTTGGTAAGATTTTTTCAGCACTATCAAAAACTTTTAGGCTAAGTTGGTTTTAATATTCTGCTACAATTTTTTTGAAAATTAATTTTTTTCGAAAATTCATGAAAATGACATTTTTGGAGATCTATACAAAGAAGCTCAAGAAACACCGGAGGTCAAAAACAAAATAAAGGTAACAATAAAAAGTGATTTAATATTTCGTTGGGTATCCTTTCGCATCGATAACAGCCTTGCATCTACGTGGCATCGACTCCAGGAGCGTCTGAACCACCGTCATCGGGATACTCTTCCAAGCAGCTTCGAGTTGAGCAAACTTTTGATTGGCATTGGATGCTCTGACTCCTTTGAGGCGGCGTTCCAGCTCCTCCCACATATGCTCGATGGGATTCAAGTCTGGAGATTGACTTGGCCATTCTAGGAGGTTCACACGGCGACGTCTGAACCAATTGGCGACATGACCCGAAGTATGCTTCGGGTCATTATCCTGTTGGAACACCCACGATCGGCCCAAATTTGCTCTTGCCCATGGTCTCATTGTGTTCTCCAGGATGTCTTCGTACACATATCGATCCATGGTTTCAACGATTCTCTTCAATGGTCCCATAGAAGTGTCGGAGAAGCATCCCCAAACCATCACAGATCCACCTCCATGTTTCACAGTTGGACATTGGTACTGTGGAGCATACCTGGAGCCAATGGGACGTCGAATCCACTGAATACCATCAGTTCCGAGCATATTGAACTTCGATTCATCGCTCCAGATGTGATTTGCCCACTCACGGGGGCCCCAGGACAAGTGCTGTTTAGCCCATTCAACGCGAGCTTTTCGGTTTTTCAAACTGACGAGTGGTTTTTTGACTGGTCTTCGTCCGTGCAGTCCAGCAACTTGCAAACGTCTTCTAATAGTTCTTCTCGATGGTACCGGTTCATTTGGAGACGTCACAGAAAGTTGAATATCCGTAGATGTGCGTCTAGGATCTTCTCGGCATGCGCGCAAAATGTTCCGATCCATATTTCTGGAAGTGGTTCGGGGTCTTCCTGGAGATTGGCGATGAACAACGCCATTCTAAATTGTTAAATTTAGTTGAGAAAGCTGATTGAAACCTCACATCATCTCGATTTTTCTTCAGAATACGGTAAATTTGGCTGGAAGAACAACTAAACTGAGTTGCAAGTATCTTCGGATGCGCGCCGAGTTCATGACCACGCACAATGCTTTTTCGCTCGTCCACAGAGAAGGATTTTTTCCCGAATGGTCTAACCATATCTGAAAAACAATAAAACAATAACTAAAACTAATTCCAATTAGTTGTCTTTCAACTTTATTTAAAAAAACCAAAAATCATGAAAAATATGCAAAATGAAAAAAAAAAGAAAACAATTGAAAAAAAATTTTGTTTGCAAGATGATGCAATTTCCAAGTACGCAAGTTTTCGTAACTTTCCAATGTGTCTACAGTAAAAAATTCGAGTTGAAAAGTTGAGTTTTCAAAAAGTTATCTTCAAAAAACAAGTTGTCGCATTCTTTATGGCCAGTACTGTATATGTTCTGATTGTCATGCAACGGGATTTCTTCGCGTTACAGATGGTTATTTAAATTTTGTGGTCGCGAAGCGATTTCGGTGTATGAAGCACAGACGATTTTATATATATTATTTTGTCGGTGTCTTTATTTTTTTGTGTTTGTTTATGGATAATAATTATCGAATCATAATAAGAATAATAAACGATAATATTTGTTGATTTTTTGTTATACAATTAAGTGTTGAAATTTAGATAATACACTGGTGTCCAAAAGTTTGCGACACCCCCACTAACTAGCTGTTTCGTATATTACTACAGGACTACAGTTGAAATGAGTGGGACCAGTGGATTCCCAGTCATGAAAAACCTATTTCCAGAAAGTTTCATTAAAATCGCTTTTATTACCGCTACGCTACAGTACATTTTCCACAAACAGTGGTGGTCAGAGTGATGACTTATCCTTCTATTGCTGATCATTAAATCTTCATTTGGCGCACAAAATGGAAGTTCTTTCAAATAATTAGAGTATAAAAGGTCTGAAAACATGTCTTGAACATGATATCACGAAATGGGAAGCCGATGTCGTTTTTCTCCCCAGGAATGTGCAAAAATTAAAGCCATACGCCGACTCGGATTATCCATCGCGATAATCGCTGCGAATCTGAACCGATCACGTTGCATTGTGAATAATTATTTGCAGGACCGTTTTGGCTACGGAAAGACACCAATTCCGGAACGTCCAAGGATTCTATTGACCACAGATGATCGAACAATTGCGGGGAGAGCTTAAAATTCGATGAAGACGGCTAGAGAAATTGGCGGTGAAGCTGGAGCTTCGTCCTCGAGACAAGCAATTTATCGATCTCTGCGTCGAAGAGGAATTATTGTTCGTCAAAAACTAAAAAAATGCTCCACGTCTGACCCCTGCTCTCAAATTGAGACGAGTTGACTTTGCTCGTCGAAACTTGGTCACAGATTGGAAAACAGTGAGTCCATTTACGGATTTAATTGTCAATTCAAACATGTTCAGATAAGAATTTCAGATGAAAAGAAGTTCAATCGTGACGTACCGGACGGCTGGAATTCTTATTGGCGTGATTTGATTAAGGATCCATTGACATTTTCCAAGAGAAACTGTGGAGGTGGAACGTGCAAGGTTTGGGGAGCATTCTCGTCAACTGAAACTCTTGATTGGGAATTCATTACGCGTTGAATGAAATCTGAGATGTCCTGGAGAAACGTTTAGTTCCATTTTTGGTATCCAGTCAAGCTATTGCCTGGACTTTTCAACAATACAACGCCGCCATTCATGCTAGTGCTTCAACGACGACGTGTTTGAGGTCAAAGAACATCACTGTTATGGACTGGCCAGCGTGTTCTCCCAATCTCAATCCAATTGAGACTCTCTGGTCCGTCCTTGCTAGAAGATTTTACCATCAAGGACGTCAATTCAACACTGTATCGGATCTGAAAGCCGAAGTGCTTCGTCAATGGTCGCTGATGGATACAAATCTGATTGGGAGCCTGGTTTTAAGCATGCCAAACCGAATTAATGAGGTTATTCGGATCAATGGAGCAGCAACAAAGTTTTATATAATACAATTAATCATTAAATCTCGCTAATTTTAGTGTTATTTCCTCGTTTAAAAATGATGTCTCATCGCTGTGATCACCACTGTTTGTGGAAAATGTACTGTAGCGTAGCGGTAATAAAACCGATTTAAATGAAATTTTATAAAAATAGGTTTTTCATGACGGGGAATCCACTGGCACCACTCATTTGTCCTACAGTAATATACGAAACAGCTAGTTACTGGGAGTATCACAAACATTTGGACACCAGTGTATAGGGTTTACCTTAGAAAACGACATCCTATGGACTACAAAACGGTGATTTGAATTTTTGAGAAATTAGACGATTCTGAAGAAAAATGGTTCACCATATTCATAACGAAGATTTTTCTAATTTTTGCGTCATATTACAGTACCAGGCCAATTGGGATGGTAATAAAATGATGGTATTAACGTACTCAAATCGAAATTTTTAGAAAATAATTAATATTTTTAGCCATTAGGTCTAGAAATTTGTTGTTGACACGAAAAGGTCACATTGCTTAATGACAACGCAAGGCCGCATGTTACTCAAGCGGTGAAGGATACGCTGAAAGAGTTCAAATGGGGATTCTTACCGCACCCGACATTGCCACGTCAGATTATCATCTTTTCCGGTCAATGGCTCATGATCTGGCGGAGCAGCGCTTTCGATATCATCAAGACGTCAAAAAATGGCTAGATGAATGGACGGCAGCCAAACCAAAAAAATTCTACTATGATGGAATCCATAAGTTCCCCAAACTCTGTGTTATTAGTAATGACGGAAATTATTTTGAATAAAAGTTTTGTTTAAGTTTGTCCAGTTTTTAATAGTTTAATATGCGTAAAAACGCGGAAGCTAATTTCTATACCTAATAGTTTAAGAGTTGCGCAGTTAAATTGTAGTTAAAATTTAATTTATAAATTGACATAAAAGTTTCCAGATTCGCTTAAAAGTTGAAAAATCGTTAATTTAATTCTCCTCCACGTGAATATTACAATTTGATTGTTGTCAACCTTTAATGAACATCAAAAACTATCCCAATCTAAAAAAATGTCGACAGTATATTTAACCTGGGTGAAAACTTCAAATTATTCGTAGTATTCATTTAAAAAAAGCAAACAAACAAAATTAAATATAAATATTCATTAAAATTCCTAATTCACGTAAAATATATACAAAATAATATAAATTATGATAATTAAAAAAGAAAAAGAAACAATTAAATAGACAGGTTTCGTTCAAAAGGCATTTGGTTTTTTCTGAATAGAATTAATGTACCCTTATTTATTGAATAATAGACATGAAAACTGTTTGATTATAAATTTCGTGATGATCGAGATTTCTAAATGGAAGAAAAGAAATTGAGCATAGGTGAAAATGTAAAAAAAAAACAAACTGTTTTGGAGCAAGCACAATTTTGGTTTTTAGTTTTTGAAACATTCCAGAGAATCAATTTGGTTGAAACAAATGGGAAAAACAAACAAAACAAAACAAAACAATGTTCTATACAAGTAAAAATGATCTTAAAAGTGATCAAGTTGCTTAGAATTGTCTCTTGCCGGGCTCGTATTCTAATCCCGGGTCAAATTGCTCCAAGACGTACACCTGAAAACAAAAAAGTATAATAATGATTGTAAAGATGATTTGAATTTAATTATTCGCATGGACAGCTTCTAAGAATTTAAAGATGCGATTTTGTGTTTTACTAAATAAACTCACGTAATCTGTTATTCGAACACGCAGTTCTGCAGGCGGATTAGTGATAACATATCGCTTCATTGAATCCGGGTTATCCTGATCATGCAGACGATATAATCCAATACACAATTGGCCGTATTTTCTGAGCGCTATTGTGAACATTGCTCCATATGTTGTATTATGCTGGAAATAAATTAAATTGAATTGAAAAATTTATTTTATATATTGTATATTTCCGAGATCGGTGTCCAATGAAAGAGCAAAAAATAATTTTAAAAAAATTATAGTCTCGGATGGACGGCCACACGGCCACAAACGACTTTTTTCGTTTATTCCTCTTCAATAACTGATCTCAGTAAATGTTCCCAATTCTAATTTTGCGGCAAGATATTAACTGTTTTAAGTAGTTCAAGGAATGTCTCATTTAGTTTTCATAAAAAATTTTTTATTAAAGAGACTTAATTATTATTTCACATGCTAAAAATTCTGAAAATCGTTCTTTACTATCCATTTTGCTTGAGACAACACGCATTGATGAGAGATGAGAAGATGGCCGACTAAACGAGAACCTCGTTTCTTTCTAATTTTTTCCTCTTCCATTAGGCACTCTGAAAATGACACACTGGTGAATCTCAGCGCGTCGGTTGAGAACAAAACGCGCTTTCGCCACGAGAGAAATCTTACAAACATCGATTTTAAGTATTCAGAAGAAGGCTAAGAGAAATGAAATATGTTTAATGTATACGAAATAGTTGAAACATTTAAGCCTACCGAAAATGTTTTTTAAAAATACCAAAATTAATTTAAAAATCCTATTATTTCAGTTTTATTTATTTTAATGACCTTGGCTCTAGTGAGCATGAAAATAGTTTCGTTTATATATCATTAGACTTTAATTTTGTTGTATATTTTATTTCAATTGTCACGAGAAAGCCTGGGCTGCCAAGATTCGAATAATTCTTATTAAAATTTTTTCGTCCGTTCTCAACCGACGCGTTCGGATTCACCAGTGACCATAACCAAGATTTTATATTTCAATGCTCAGTAAGGATTTTATTTTAGCTATATTGTTAAACTGAGTTTTAATGTCAAAGATTTAAATTTTATTTGCTATTTAAGTTTAAACAATGTCTTATAAGTTACAAATCAAGGACGTCTGTGTGGGGGGGGGGGGGGGGTGGGAGGAGTGGTTGCAAGAAAATCTATCGTGGGAGTCCTAATGGGGAAAAGTTTTATTAGGGTTCAGTTATGGAGATTTTTCAATGGATAATGCTTTCCCCATCGTTTTTGCAATTAGCCTCTGAAGTTTAGGATGAATGCTCACAAATTGTCGCTAGGTAATTTCATCGGGATATTCATGCCTCGCTACCATTGGGTTACCGCGGGATATTTTATTGGCTAGAACAGAAAAAAAACAGTTTTCCGGTATTCGAAGTAATTATGCCCTAGGGAAGATCTCGATGAAGTTGGGTCGTCAAATGTAACCGATCTATTTAGTAAAAATAAACTTTTTCTAGACGGTCGAAATGGGGCGACATATTTGATCTCCATTCTATAGAGAATTCAGCAACATATAGCAACCAATGGGAAGCAATTAAAAATCAAACTTTGCGTTTTTTGGTTATTGCGTAAAATAAAATGCGAAAGTTCAAAATCTTGTCCTAATATCACGACCAATGATTTAATTTGAATATTAGTTGCTCTTATCTAATCATCAATCTAATTTACCTATTAAAATGTGGTGAGATGGCCGAGTGGTAGTGATATGGAATTGGAATTGAATCTATGGAAGAGTTTAAAATTTTTTTCTAATTAGTTTCCTCATTAAAAAATTTTAGCTTTAAATTAAGCTCTTAAAATCTATAACCATTACTTATGTTGTAGAGTTATCTTATTTGATAAATAAAGTCCTTTTTACCATTTTATCATATTCCATTTAAAATTAATACAATTAATAATCCGCATATATGCACAAAGTACGCAGATAACAACTAATGGATTTTAATTTGCGCAATAACCAAAAAACGCAAAGTTTGATTTTTAATTGCTTCCCAACCAATGATAGACAGGGAACATCTACCAACCTTCATAAATGGAACATGTTCTACCACTTAAAGTACTTGAAAAGAGGGGTTAGAGTAACAAGAAGAACCAGTCATAAGTTCTACTTTTTGAGCCTAATGAACATATTACTACAAAATAGATTTTGCGACAAAATCAATATGGTTGCGGTAATCGTAGGAAAGATTATGAATATATGATTGCCAATAAACGTCAAAATTCAATTATGGAAATATTCAACAGGACAACGCAGCGCGTTTTGGTCTTAAGCGCAGGGAGAAGCTTGAAACGAGCATTTTTACTAGCAGGGTCGTATATTCCCCGAGAACTAAGATGTTGGAAGTTGGAGAAATCGAAATGGAGCCACCACCACATTTTGAGTTCTTGACTTTACTATTAATCTTAGACTTGTAAGCTTTCTTTTGAACGAAAAAATCCGATCTTTGATATACAAAATTTCCACCGCGGTGCCACTTTTACTGTCTCATTTAACAATCTTCGACTTCATTTATCAATCGGATTTGAAGTTATATGAATTTTTCGATTTAAAATAATAAAAATTGGCTTAAAAACACTCAAAAACCACTGGTAAAGTTTAGTTAAAGGCAATTGAATTTTGTAAGATCAACGTTTCTGGGTGGCGTGCTACCGTACTCTCACTAAACCTAGTTTTGAGGAGAATTGCCTTAAATAGTTTCTGTAAATTCGGTTAAGAGTCTCTCCGCACAAAAACACGCAAAAATGTAGAATCAATAACCTCTATCTAATCAATAATAAAAACTCTTTGAGCTACCATATGATAACTTCCATTATGACTTACCCCGACCCCATCATATGGGTTGTCGTGCAACGATATTTGCGCGATCCTGCACCTGTCACGATTCGCCAATGTATCTGGAGTACTATAGCCGCCACGAAGACCAGCACCTTCTGCGAGAATCAACTCGAGTTCCGGCGTGGCTCCGCCCGTCACTAGCGTTCTGATAAGTGTCAACGCTGAGTCATTGAAATATGTCTGCAATAAAAGAGCCCATTATCGTCTAATCCCAAATGCGTACCGTGCTCATTAATGAATCGAGCACCGAGATGGCAAACGCGGTTCCGCACGCGAACGGCTGCGTCAAGTATAGCTCGGTATCGGGATCGTCGTCGTCGTCCTGATCAAGGAACTGCACGTTCGAGTCGTTGACAAGCTCGGTAATCATGGGAACATTCGTGCCGAACTTGGCGCCCTTCTTCTGCATTGAAATCGGCGAGCCGAGGGGGCTGCGCTCGCCGGTGGTGTGGCGCATCGGGAAGAAGCCGAGCGTGTCGTCGAACTGCATGGCTTTGATGTTCAGCGAGGCCAGGATCGCTTCCTTGTCGGCGAGTGTTGTGTCTTCCGTGTTGGGCACACGCGCCGAGATGATGACGCACATGTCGCACAGGTTGATGTTGACGGCTCGAAGATCGGCGCGAGAAAGTGGAGAGCCCTGTAAATCACCAATACATCAATTCATCGAACATTCCAGCCTACGTGGTCTTGATATGAAAAGGAATGTAAAGAAAAATATTTTAATTACCTTTTCCCTCTTTTAAAATGTAGTTGAAATTGCTTTTTTAACCAATAAAATGGTTATCTATTAAAATCAAGAAATTCTACTGTATTCCCTAGACGTTTTATTTGACGCAAAACTACAGAAAATTTTGCAACCAATTGAGAATCCAAAAAAAACTTGTTCAAATTCAAATTTTTGTTTTAGCGTTGTATATTTATTCACACATAAATTTTAAGAAAACATTTTATTGGACGAAAAGTTGCAGAAAGCATTTCAATCATTATTTTACAGTGTTTATACGATTTCTCTGTTGTTTTCAATCAATGTCATATTGTTTTAAAAAAGGTTATGGATATTATACCATAATCATTAAACATTATATTTGACGCAAAGCTGCAGAAAACCTTTAAAAGAACATAAAACGCGACAAGTTTCAGTTTTTTCTCTTTTTCTACTTAATACATTGTTTTTCATTAAATTGTATAATTTGAACTATATTAAATTGACATTTTATTTGACGCAATATTGCAGAAAACCTTCAAAAAGTTCAAGAAGGCTTTTAATTTGTATAAATTTGCATGTTTAGTTCATTCAAATTGTCTGAAAAGTGTCACAGTATTCTATAAACTATTTAATTGACGCCAAATTGCAGAATACCTTCCAATCACAAGAAAATCCGTTAAAATTGTATAAATTTGATTTTTGTTGCAACTGCTTTAGATAATAATTTTAACTAAAATATAGACATTTTCTAGTAGTTACAAAACGTTATATGCTACGCAAAAATGCAGAAAAACATAAACTAAAATAAAAACCGTTAAATTGATTATCTTTCTGCTATTAAACCTTTTAGACGGAATATATCGTTTTTACATTAAAAATTAAATATACGTTAAGCGTATTATTTTTAACATTACATTTTACGTACTATTGCAGAAAACCTTCAAAAAGCTCAAGATTGCTATTAATTTTTTATAAATTTGCTTGTTTAGTTCATTGAAATTGTCTTATGTTAAATATTTAAAGAGTCACAGTATTCCATAAACTATTTAATTGACGCCAAATTGCGGAATACCTTCCAATCACAAGAGAATCCGTTAAATTGTATAAATTTGATTTTTGTTGCAGTCGAATACTTTATATAATAGCTAAGACATTTTCATGTAGTTATAAACATTCTATTTTACGCAAAAATGCCGAAAACCTTTAACGAAAAATAAAATCCGTTAAATTGATTCTCTTTCTGCTTTTAGACTGAATATATTGTTGTGTTTTACATGAAAAGTTATATAGGAGTTAAGTGTAGATTTTTAACATTCAATTTGACGCGAAATTACAGAAAGTCGTTAAATAATTCTAGCATCCTATTAATTTGACACAAATTTTATTTTTTGTTCATATACATTGTTAAAAATATTTTAAATTAAAGTTTTAAATAGAATTCAATAAAAAATTATTTGACGCAAAACTGCAGAAACATTTCCAACTTGTTTAATCTCTTGTAGAAGGTATACATTTTTTCGCTGTACATTTTTCAATTAAGAAATTGTGTTGCAAGTCTGTCAGATTAAAATATGGAAATCTATATCGTAATGAGTAAGCATTATAGCCTACGCAAAACTGCAGAATGCCTTTAAATAATGCTAGAATTTTTTAAAAAATATTATTTTTGCTATTAAAATGATTACATTGATTGTTTTGTATTAAAATATACTTGTTAATTCACATTGAATTTGGCGTGAAATTGCAGAAATCTTTTAAATTGTACAAAATCTTCAAAAATAAGAGTTTTATCTATTTATTGTAAATAAAACAATTAGATGCTGTCAGATGTTCAAATTAAATTTACAAAATCCTTATTAGAAAAAAATGTAAAATAACTCACATTCAATATAGATATTTTGGGTAAATTGTACAACGTTTTCCACTCTTTGCGCAAATATTCCAAATCTCCAACAATCACCACGTGCTTCAACTCGTGATAATGAAAATTCGACGATCTATAGTATTACATGAGTTTAATAATGCAAACAAAAAACCAACCTCAATGGCATTATGAAATTGCGAAGACCGATCAATGGAGAATCACGATCAGCGAACAAACACACCACCACGTGGCCATTGAGCACCGTCATCGCGGCCTGATGTCGTTCAAGAACACAATCTTCGAGATTCCGACTCGGACACCAATGGAACATTCCAGTGCTGTCATATTTCATGTCTTGCTGCTCAAAATCCTTGTTAAAGTCGATGCCGCGTCCATCAGGCGGAATCGACATCGAGTTGCGGCGGCCGCCCGAAGATGGCCTGCAAAATTTCGGTACATTTTTAATGGCGTCATGGTAAATGACGAGCGTGTGCTTCTACGACTATCACATGTGCCGGTGAAATTGATAGGATAGATGGCAGGAAATCTACCAACGATTCTTGATATTCAGCAAGGTAAAGAAAGAGCGCAAAGTTAACTGGTGAATGTGTATGTGTGGGTGTGCTCATGCATCCAATATTCATGCGATTTTAGCGAATGTAACCCGCCGTCGAGTCAAAATTCTCAAGAAAATTACACGTTTGTGATAGAAAAATACGTACTACGTTATTTGGGCTGATGTGCATTCATGGTACGCCAGTTTTGGAAGAGTTTAAATATTGGGTTGAGGAATATGTTCGTAGAGATTTTATATTATCTTTTGTTTCACATCAAATTTCTTGTTTTTTGGCAAAGTGTTTATATTTATCTGATGGCGCTTTTTCTGCTCTACAAAACTGTGTTTTTAGTTTGTTCTAAAATTTAAATTTTCATTATTTTTCAGAAGGCACAAATCTGCATTTTCGAGATCTGTTCTTCTTCGCTTTTCACCGAAAGCAAAAAGAAGCCGAAGCCACACGGGAAATATGCAGTGTGTATGGAGAAGGTGTCTTAGGCCTGTCTACTGCACAAAAATGGTCACAAAAAATTCAAAAATGGCGACTTTAATCTAGAAGATACCTGCGTTTGGTGGAACTGGGAGGGCATGCTGCAATGGGAAATGCTCGAAAGAAACACCACGGTCAACTCTATGTTGACCAGCTACGCTGCGTGAATGAGGCTATTTGACTGAAAAGAGCCGATATACAAGGCCAAGTCACCTTGCTCCACTACAGCGTCAGGCCGCCTGTTTCACAAGTCGTCAAAACCGCCCTCCAGGAGCTTGAAGAGTAGGTTCTTCAGCATCCACCGTACTCTGCAGACCTTGCGTCATCTTTTCCGCTCTCTGTCAGACCAAATGAAGCGTGTTACCTTCGAGGACCTCAAAAACTGGCTCAACAACTTCTTAAACACCAGACCGGGCGATTTTTGGCGGAACGGCATTAACAAATTGATCGAGAGGTGGGAGGAAGTCGTAAACAGTAACGGCGAATACATAATTGATTAATTGATTATTATAACTATTGATTTTGTTCAAATACAGCTTTGTGGAAAAAAAAACTCTACGAAGAAGGGGAGTAGGTGGGGGGAGACGTATTGTAACGAGACTTTAATATATATTTTTTGTGTACTTATTTTTGGCATCTATTGAGGCATCAAGTCACGCCCCCTTAAGAAAAGGTATAAAAGTAATTGTTTTGTTTCAATAAATATTTCTATGAACTCGATCTGTAACTAACGCAGCTCGATACATAGAAAACTTAAAACGGCATAAACCTTTTTATTTTTAAGATAAGGGTCTATTGATAAATCAAATATTCTAGTTTCTTGTGTAGACGGGCTGCATTCGCTGATGAATTTTAATATAACTCATTTTAAAAGAAAGAGAGAGCCACAAACTAATTAATAGGAAAAAATCGTGGAGAGCATATGCAGGATAGTTAATCACAATATTAATCACATGACCACGCACATACACATATCTATTCTAATTCACTAAACACAATATTAAGGGATATTGGAAAAATAAAATAAAATAGTATACTTTGTTTTGCAAAACTGGTTTTACGTGTAATCTTGTTGTTAGTTTATGGACAAAATTATATCAAAGCCTAGAGTTTTTCTAATGATTTTGACTGAAACTTTGATAAAAAGGTTGCAATTCAGATTGAAGCGCTCAAAAACAAGTTACAATATTTTTTTTCGATTTTACTGATCATTTCAGATTGACTAAAAATGTCAACAAAATTTAAGTTTGAATTCATAGAACTTTTGGGAAAAAAATAATAAGGTCATTTTTAATTCGTAAATAACTCTTCTAAGCGTATTCCAATTTAAACGTTACTCCTGCCACTAGAATCTTCATTCAATTCTCTTTCATATGATATACAGCACACAACGAAAAAATTAAAACTAGAATAATTACAGTTCACGTAAATATAAATTTACGTGAACAAAATTTAATGATAACATATACATGTTATATATCATTCGATTGCAAATTTAAAGAAGAATTAAATAAATCAGAAAAACTTCAAAATCATCGTCGTTAAAACTAACTTTAAAGAAATTTTAAGTTACAGGTGCATACATTTTTTTCAGTGTTATTCATCTGAAAAGCATCTAATTTGCACGTTACTTATATCACTTGAATCTTCATTCATTTCTCTTTCGTATGATATACAGCACACTTCAAAAAATTGAAAATTAGAAAAATTTCAGTTCACGTAAATAAAGTTTACGTGAATAAAATTTAATGATATCATATACATGTTTTATATCATTCGAAAGGAAATTGAAAGAAGATTTCAATAAACCACAAATGTTTCAAGATTATCGTCGTTAAAACTAACTTTAAACTAATTTTAAGTTCCACGCGCATAAATTGTTTTCAGTGTAATTCATCTGAAAATCATCCAATTTGTACGTTACTTGTATCACTAGAATCTACATTCATTTCTCTTTCATATGATATACAGCACACTGCGAAAAATTTAGAAAATTAGAAAAATTACACTTCTAATTTACGTGAAAAAATTTAACGATAACATACACATGTGATATATCATTCCATAGAAAAATTGAAGCTGCATTCAACAATAATAATAATAATTTTCTAGAATATTAAAGGGTAAACTCTATTTAATGAAAAATGGAAGACACTGCTCACTAAGCACGCCAATTTAAAAAGGAGATTTAGCAAAATTTAATCGAATTTTTTTTAATCGTGCAAGTTTAAAGTTAATTATAACGTAAATTTGATAAACTATCATTAAAAGATCGCTAACGCTTTAAATTTTAGATTTAAGTTACGCTTTTAAGCTCCTGTTTTGACGAATTCATGTGACGTGTTATGCGTGAAATTTAATCTTAAGACAATTTTAAGTCGTCAGGTATTTTAGCGCATTAATTTAACGTTACGCTTAATTACATTTTTTCAAAATCTCTAATTTAGAAATTGTTACGGGTTGATATAACTTTGTCCAATACTTTTAATTATAATTTCAACGTTCGTTATATTTCTTTAAAATGTTTATATTTATAGATAATTGAAATTAAAACCTATAAATACACGTAAAATTTATTCTTTCTTTCCATCTGCAATCATTTTATTTAAAGCATTTAACGATCTTATTGACGTTTTCTTTTGCAGATGGTTGAAAATCGAAACAAAGTATATAATTGAAAATAAAATGGGCAAAAAAACTAAATATAGATCAGTGCTAATAATAATAATAATGATTTACATGAGTTTTTTGATTTCATACGCGAATCGAAGCGATTTGGTGTTGAGATGAGTATCACTAGTCGAGCTAAAAATTCAGTTGATTCTCAGCTGAGTTTGAAATTGTTCGAATTTGGTCTCATATGATAATAAAATGTTTTAAGCAAACCTTTGCTGATTGATCATCCTTAACTGAACCTGCTGTTGTTGCTGTTGCTGCTGATATTCCTGGTTTTGCATAGATCGGGCTGCAATTTTAAAGAATTTTTTAAAAGTTATTTTATGAAATTGTTGGAATGATAAGAATCATCATGCAGGCGGGAATATTTAAATTATAATAATAATTTAGGATTTTTTTCTTCTTAATAATTGGCAAAATTATTTGTCATGCTTATAGAAGGTTTGTTTTAACAAATGTAAAATAAATAAAATAATAAGGATTAAAATATGATAAGATTCATAATAGGAATATTAATGTAACCAAAAAAGTACGCTAGTCAATGTCTTACTGGAAGAGGTTTTAATATAACGGTAAAGAGCAGCTAAATGACTTTTCAATTTCTTATATTTTGATAATAGACAATACCACTATTTTGATCAAAGTGATGTTTAGGTAGAAAATTAGAAGTTTTAAATTCTACCAACTATTGTTTTGAATTCAATATTTCGATCTAAATTGAGATTTTATAGTTTAAGGATATATCAAATTTTGATGTAAAGATACTGGAAGTGATTTTCGAAGAAAAATTATACAGAAAGTCTTATAAACTTGTATGAGACTCCTCTTCCAATTACCACGGCTTGTATTCATTAAGCGCAAACAAAGGAAAGCTAAGATATCTACTATTTATTAGATTGGAAAGAAAGAAATGTCGCTTAAATATGTTTCATAAAATAGTTGGTAAACTTGACTCCAACGCGCTCCGTTAAATAGTTTGAGAGTCATGAGAGTAGGGAAGAAGTGAAATTATCACCATGTTTAGTCGGGGATTATTACTCATAAACAAATCACAAACCAATGACCAAAGCAAATTTGAAAAATTTTCCCTAACACCTCAAAGAAGTTTACCGAACTGAGGCCGTATGCAAGAAAACTTTCTAGAAAGTTAATGTTAAATGTTAAATTAAATAGTTTTCAACAGGCAAAGATTGACAGTTAAATTATATTGAAAAATGCCTTCATCCTTTCTGCATGGATTATTAAGTAGCACTTTAAAAAAATAGAAATAAATTTTAATGTTAAATCTTTATCATTAAAGTTAATGTTAAATCTTTATCATTAAAGTTAATGTTAAATCTTTACCATTAAAGTTAATGTTAAATCTTTACCTTTAAAGTTAATGTTAAATCTTTATCATTAAAGTTAATCTTAAATCTTTACCATTAAAGTTAATGTTAAATCTTTAACGATTTAACAAAACGTGTTAAATAATATTTCCTGCATAAGCGTTTTTGATTTATCAAAAACACGCCAAATGAAACGCTAACAGAACGGGCTAAGGAAACGTGAGAAAATCGAATGTTTTGTGAAGATTTTAAGTGTTTAAGAATAAGCTGACAAACTGACGTGTGACATTATTTTTGTAAAGTACACGTGAATGTTGTAAGAAACGCCTAAAATTAAGAAAAAGTTTGTTTCCATTTGGCGTGCAACAAAATTGTGTTTTAACATTAGCTCGCCACCCGCACTTTAAAGCAAAAGGGTGCTCATTTCTGCGCATTTCCTCAGCTGAATCCCTCAGATAATGTTTTATGAATAGTTTGACTTTAAATATATAATCCCCTAAAGAGCCTTCTTCAAAACCATTCCACGTAGAATTTAGATAAACTTGAATAAAACCAAAATTTGCGGGTGGCGTGAGATTAGACTTTGCATACACATACGGCCTCTGCTTCTATTTTACGAATGCATTCTTCGATTTTATTGTTTTGTTGTCTGTACAAAACGGCATTTCTTTCTTGCCAACACTAGCTAGCTATAAAACAGAATAAAACAATAATTTCATGCTCTTAACAACAAATACAAATTCCATTTACCATCATTTTGATAAAACAGCGCGTCAAATTCGGAATAATCTGAAATGGTTACAAAAAGAATTCCCATTCGAGTTAGGTAGTTATAAAAAACATTCAAATAGACAACAAAGAACAATAATTAAACGAACAAAACAAGAGCAAAAATAAGAAGACACAATTACCTCGAGCTGATGAGTGCTTGGTATTTCGTCGGAATAAAGCCACTAAAACGAATTATACGATTAAATACAAAATTGGTCGCTCTTACGGTTTTTACACTTGCACTTTTTAATAAGCGACACGTCCTTGATATCATCGTGACACTGTTTGCACCAGAAAAATGCTCTGTAAGCCGATATCATAGAAAATATCCCATTATGGCATATATTAACTACCGTTTGACCTCATCCGCACTCTGAGCAATGAAGAATCCCTGAGTTTGCGGTTGAATGGTTATATGCGGGCCTGGATTAATGGCAATATTACATTCCTTGTTCTCCTCGTCTTTCAGCTCAATCGCGAGAAGAAGCAAGCCGAGCCGATTGAAAAGAAGGCTGAAATAAGTGAACTCGAATTAATTCAACATCTCTCGTTTATTTGGTTTTTGTTTTAGTAGGGGGAGGGCGTGTTAGGAGAGAGAGTAGAAGAGCACACATGAGCTTACTCGACAGCTTCTGGAAAGGGCATTCCTACAAATGAGTGCGACAGTGTGTCGGTATACATTTCCATTCCAGCGCCACAAAGATACAAATTCAGCCAATCGGGTGTTGTTTGCGACTAAATAATTTGATGATTTTCGGAATTTTTTTTTCAGAATCACGCAAAAAGTCGGGCAGTTAGATTACAACGTTGTTAATTGCAAATACACAAACATGGTTAACGTTTTATTCTCTCAGAGAGCGTTACGAACCGCTTTCCGTGTACAAAAATAGTAAATGCATAAGAGAGAATGTTTCAATGCACTCTTCTTGCTTCAACACAGTTGATTTCACAGTTTAACTGTCGCATTTTGCTACTGGCGGACATATTTTTCATCAATAATGAGCTTAAAATGACGTGCATTTTATAGTCGATTGAAACTTTACTTTAAAATATCATAACTTCGCTTAGAACAAATTTAAAGACAATTATATTATTACTCGTTGTGTCCTCTATTAATAAAGTATTAACCTCAAAAATTAAAAATAGAGTTTTCAAATTATTTGATTCAAAATTTTAATCTTTTGATTAATGTTTGCACACCCGGACCAAAAACGGGACCGCTTCGAAACCGGCGTCAACAGCATAAGTATTGACGCTTTTTTTCAATGCGGGCACAATTGTTGTCATCTTTTTTATTTTGTAAAATATACTGATTTCATGGTGAATACATGATTAATTAAGTTTTCATTTGTATTAGAATAATTAGAATAATTATCTGAACGTATTGGTAACAAAAAAAGATGCTTCTCTATAGTTTTATTTTTTGCTCTGTCATTAATTTTATTATAAATAATTATGGTGTTAGCCATTTTTTTTAAAAAGCATTTCATCTGAATCAGCATTAAATTCTCTATAAGATGATGTTTCACTTGTCACTGTACTTTCCAATAAAATTTTTTTTAAATAAAAAAAAATTTCAATAAAAAAATATATATAATCTTATAGAGAATTTAATGCTGATTCCGATGAAATGAATCTTAAAACAAAATACTTGTAAAATTATTTGTAATATTCAATTTCAAACAAAAATTGTTCTGTTAATAAAACTACATTGTTTTTAGTGTTTTTAGATTTTTATTGGAAAGTTCAGCGACAAGTAACATAATTCAGAAAGTTCAGCGACAAGTAACATTCTGATTCAGATTCAATTTCAAACAAAAATTGTTCTGTTAATAAAACTACATTGTTTTTAGTGTTTTTAGATTTTTATTGGAAAGTTCAGCGACAAGTAACATAATTCAGAAAGTTCAGCGACAAGTAACATTCTGATTCAGATGAAATGCTTTAAAAAAAATGGCTAACACAATAATTTTTTATATTCAGATTTAACTAAAAAATTTCTATATTGCAACAAAACATTAAAAATGATTATTATTATTTGTTTTAAAATTATTTTAATACATTCAGATAATTTTTCCCAGTTGTTTTATATACAAATAATTAAACTTACCTTATTTAGAATCCGAATACTAAAGCTTCGAAAAATAGCTAAAAATAAAAGACGAACTTTTAGTGGTCAACATTTTTCTAGTCCCCCCCTCTTTTGGCAAATAGCCAACAAAAATGTGTTTCCTCTATTTCAATGTTATTGTCCGGATGTGATGTTTGCTCATATTTCTGTTGTTTAAAAAAATGACGGAAGGTTAATTGTATACAATTTAAGCAGCCATATAATGTATGCTCAAAAACAAAAAATCCTACTTTGCCGCTTCCGGAAATGACATATTCACGAACGCCGGACTCAAACGTTCCGTATACATTTCCATGCCAGCACCACGGAGATAATCATTGAGCCATGATGGTGTATGCGGCGACTGAAAAATGTGTCTCAGCAATCGTGTTAGTAGCAATATCAAACAATTAGAAGCACACCATTCTCACAACAATCAATTTTACCGTTTTGAATGAGCGCATTGCAAACAAGTTGGCCATCATTGTCGAGAAGCCGGGAGCTAGGCACGATTGCGCAATGAAGCCTAGCTTCAGCTCGGCCAGGCAAATGACGTCGTCGCCTCGTCGCCAATCCCATGATGGAATGTTGAGGAGATACGCCTGAACATGGCGAATGATGAGATTGGTAGGGATTCAAACCTTATTGTGATATTGCATCAGTTGTACAATCACTCGAATATCCGACGAATAGTTCTTGATCGAAATGACTCTCATTATATTCGCCGCATCTTCTGCATCTGGATTCGTTGAATATTTGTTGGCTAGTACTAGGCAAGCATCTGCATCAGCGATTTTGACGCGACTCAGGTCGAGCGAGTCCATAACGGTGCCCGTAAAAAACTCGACTTTTGTGAAATGACGCTTGAATAGTCCTTCGAGCTCCAGGTCGGGGACCACCCTAGAAAATTATTATTGTTGTCTCTAAATGGCGATGCTTACCGATGAAGAAAGACCACCTCAACGTCCACGTCATCGCGGTCCTCATGAAGGAAATCTTGCAGAAAATGCGAAACAGAATCGTAGGTAATGTGCCCGCAAACCACAATATGTCTGAAACATATATCAGCAACTGTTTTCGAGAAAATCTCACTTTTTGCCATGCTCTCCCTTGTATTCCCCGCCATACTTTTGCCGATTCCCGATCAAGTCAGCAATCTCCGGAACATAACTGGCAAACATTGCCTGAACATTGAACAATTAGAGAAACATTTCGATCGTCACTAACCAAGCCGAAGAGAATGAAGAAGATCATGAATAGTCTCCCACAAAGCGTTGTGCAGTAAATATCACCGTAACCAACCGTCGACATGGTGACGAGCACGAAATACACCGAATCCGCATACGTTATACGATGCGGGTTGATGAAACCCTTGAAGAAATCACCCGAGTTTTCCAGCTGCAATAATATTATGTTGTTTTTTTTATTTTGTCTTGGCTTAGTTCTCACCAAGTGAACCAATCCGGCTCCGGTAAGACACACGGCCACGAAAATTGTCACGAGTTGTGTTAGCCGAATGGAACTAGACGTCTTTAGAATGTTCAAGTATTGCAGAATATCCGGAACAGTCATTAGTCGTAGGGCTCGAAGGAATCGAAAGCCGAGCCAGTTTCGTTGAAGGTATATTGCGACGAAACTCGGCGGTATCGTGAAGAAGTCTATCCAGCTGTACATTTCTAGTAAGAACCAAACTTTGTCAGACGCCGCAATGAACTGCAAGTTTATTTTTGTTTTAATTGCGGAATTGAAGTTGTCAAAGGTGTGGTAGAGTTGAAAAGGGCACCGAAATAACGATTTTGCGATTTTTAAACGTGAGTGGAATATTTCGCGTCTTTATAACAATACATTTTTTACTACAATTTAATTAATATTGCCTTAAACTTTTTCCAGTTGGCGTGCATTTTATTTTCAGTTTATGGGCCTAATATTCTAGAAACATATAGTTTTAGCAAAACTGACGAAACACCAACTGCTTAAGTTTCAGGCGCGTTTCCTTTAAGGCGTCCATATGAGGCGCCCAAATCGAAATAACGATTTTACAATTTTTAAACGTGAGTGGAAATTTTCGCGTCTTTATAACAATACATTTTTTACTACAATTTAATTAATATTGCCTTAAACTTTTTCAAGTTGGCGTGAATTTTATTTTCAGTTTATGGGCCTAAAATTCTAGAAACGTATAGTTTTAGCAAAACTGACGAAACACCAACTGCTTAAGTTTCAGGCGCGTTTCCTTTAAGGCGTCCATATGAGGCGCCCAAATCGAAATAACGATTTTACAATTTTTAAACGTGAGTGGAAATTTTCGCGCCTTTATAACAAAAAAGTTTTAGCTACAATTTAATTAAGCTTGTCTTAAACTATCTAAAAATATTAATATCTTTCTAAAAAGTTAGATTTGAGCATGCTTATTGAGCTTACTCTTTTACCATACAAGTTGAGGTGAAAATATTAGACAACAGAGAGTGTGGGAATGTCGCATTCCGTATTCCAGCCATTTTTCTATTCCCGATTCCGAAATTTTATATTTCATAATCCGAATTTCAAAAATTCACTTTTTTATAAACGTGATATTCCGAATTTTTCCTAATTCCGTTCATTTCAATTTCAAACCGGATTACGAAAATCCAATTTTGATTCCGAGTTCCGGAGTTCAAAAATTGTCATTCCGCGCATCTTTGGTAGACAGGACATTATCGTGACTCAAAATACCTGTCAGCCATGATGAAACAACTTCCAGAATTTCAGATCAAGAATTTCCTTTGATTTTTTTTTTGGATTCCTTCAGGTTTTTTTAAATCAACTTTTTATAAAGCACCCAAACTTGTTTCTCTCTTTGCAAATTTACATGAAACAGAAGCAAAACAAAACTCAAACTAACCCTAATAAAAAAATAAACAAGAAAGAAGATATTGAATCCAAGATCGATCTGCTGCGACGGACTATCTTGCCAGGGAATACACGTCTCTACTTGAAAATTTTGGCTAAAAGAAACCCGCGTTTAATCATCTTCTCACCGGCTTCCAAACTCACAAGCTAGCATCATAGAAATAAATGATAAGCGATCCTATCGATAAAATGAAAACAAGCAGCACAAGAAACCGTCCTGTCAAGCTTTGGCCGGATATCAGCTCGCCTGCCCAATCTTTTGCCTGAAAATGATTTCTATATTAATGTATGGTCTGGCAATGAGTTTGTTTTTAAATAAACTCTTCTAGGAAAAATAATAATGATGATGATATGATAATAAATAGGCACATGACAATATTGAATATTTTGATGGATGCAATAACGGACATTGATTACCTATTTAATTCAAAGAAATAAGACACTTTTCGTCGTGACACTACGGAAAGTCGACGAGGCGAGCATAGAAAATACACAAAAACTATGATAAATTCTATAAAGTTTTAAAATTTGATTTTTATTGATATTTTATTGAAATGATTGAATTGTTGATAATTACGCCAATTGAAATGGTAAAAGATCGACAATTTTCAGATACAGTAATATACACTAGCTGACAAAAGTTTTGTCACAAATGTTTTTTCGGGTTTAACTTTTTTGTGACTTGACCAAATTGGCTGATTTTTTGATATGATAGATTCATATGGTTGTAGATTATTTTACAAATTCCCGCTTGTGATTACGATGATCCGTTTTACAGTGACATGCGTTTATAGTAAAACGCGTAGATCAAAGATATTACGCACTTTTCTTGCACTGCATTTTTTAAATAATTTTTAAAGTTCAATTATATTTTTTTCATAATTTATTGAAAATAGCAGTAATTGGCAACATTTTAGAGATGACTCCACGTAAAGAAACTCCAATTGCCACCCGGCAAGCTGTTATCAATATGAGGGAAAACGGAATGCGTGGTACCGAAATTGCCATGGTAATTTAAACCAAATTTTGCTACTATAACATTTTAAACACTGATTCACATAAAATATCAAAAAATCAGCCAATTTGGTCAAGTAACAAAAATGTTAAACCCGAAAAAACATTTGTGACAAAACTTTTGTCAGCTAGTGTATATAGCGATACTGCTGTTTTTGTATGAAAAATCAAGCCTTTCCCAACTATCTCTTGTTTCGATTAATCTTAAATATTTAAGAATTTCGATAATCGTACGAACAGAATCTCAAAAAAGTCTCTTACATCTAAAATTTCGTGAAAATTCATAGACTGGTATCTGTTATATACCCTAGATGACACATGCGTGGACCGCTAGCGGGACACCACAACACCATGAAGCACGGAACATAAAGACAAGATTCCGCCTTCACGGATCATAAGGGCCGTCAGTTGCTCACTCGACAGGGCTACGGGAAGGTCGCTTCTATTTGGGAGAAGCGCCCCGACCGTGGGTGAGATGTTAGCTCCTATTCTAGCTCCATAACTAACTATATTCATCTATTGTATTCTAAATGTGGAGTCGAATAAAGATTTATTAAAGAGCTAGGTGTTCTGTGTTCTCCGTAGTGTCCGCCAGATAAGCCATTTATTGGGCGTTCAGTATTAAGTTTACATTGGATCCTCACACCAACTACTACTCTTCGGGTCGCTAGGAAGAAGGAGAGTAGGTGGGGGAGACGTATTGTAACGTATCATTTGAAAATGAAGGATTCAATTCAATACAAAAGGGCTTTGTTGGTTAAAGATTCGGCTCAAATATAGTAGTCATCGAATGAAAGCAATGGGGAAGATTCAAAAGGAAAGAAAATGGTCGACCGCATGTTTACGCTGACAGAGTTCAAATGTGAATTCTTACCGCACCCGCCGTTGCCCCGTCGGATTATCATCTTTTCCGGTCAATGGCTCATGGTCTGGCGGAGCAGTGCTTTCGAGATCATCAAGACGTCAAAAATGGCTAGATGAATGGACTGCGGCCAAACCAGAAAAATTCTATTATGATGGAATCCATGAGTTTCCCAAACTCTGGGAAAATGTTGTTATTAATGACGGAAATTATTTTGAATTAAAAAAAAAGTTTGTCCAGTTTTTTATAGTTTAATATGGTGGAAAAAACGCGGAAATTAGTTTCTAGACCTATTTCGCCTATACGGCAACTTGGCACGTCCCTTGGAATGACCAAGGAACAAAGAAGAAATTAAATACACGCGTCGTCGTGTATTAAATAAATAGTGAGTGTCGTGGCACCTTAATCGACGTGTCGTAACCCTCAATCACAATTTAAGTTATCGAACATCCGATCACATCATTCTATCCATTCCATTCTATACATGGTCATCACTTCACAAGGGAGCATTTGATCTCTTTACTTCACTTCGTTTGGTTCATTCAATCGGATCCCGTTTCACGACAAGTCCTGCTGCACACCCGTTTCAGCCGTACAACCGCGGACGACGATCCAGCCGTACAACCGCGGACGACGATCCAGCCGTACAACCGATCCAGCCGTACAAAGACGATCCAGCCGTACAACCGCGGACGACGATCCAGCCGTACAACAGATCCAGCCGTACAACCGATCCAGCCGTACAAAGACGATCCAGCCGTACAACCGCGGACGACGATCCAGCCGTACAACCGCGGACGACGATCCAGCCGTACAACCGATCCAGCCGTACAAAGACGATCCAGCCGTACAACCGCGGACACACAACACACTCCACACATTCCGTACAACCGAGGGAGCTCAATCTACACTCAACAGAGCCTTAAGAGGCCGACTATAATTCATTTGTTGTTAACGAATAAAAACTTATTTAATGCCACTGAACCACCAACGAAAGGAGGAAGCCAAGGCGACCTTCTTACAACCTAATTTTTTGGTCTCTCCTTGAGTATGGTACGCAAGTATCATTTCCGACCAAAGCTTCTGATGTTAACTTGATTGAGAATGTCCAGAAGCGATTCACTAGGAAGCTTTATTGTAGAATCAATCGTAAGTATATTTCTTTCAACGATCCTGATTATATTTCTTACGCAGAGCGCTTGAAGCTTTTCAATTTAGAAACTTTATTCTTTCAAATATTCTGTTGGGTAGGGCTCAAGTTAATTGGAGAAAACTTTTCTCTATTAATGCTTCTACAAATCGTAGTGGTATTAGATTAACGTTTAAGCCTCCATTGAAATCAATTCGTAGAAAGTTTTTTGTGGCACGTTCTGTGCAATTATTCAATGAAAGATGTAAGAGTTTGTCGGAGAATTTGAAACGTAAGCTACATTTGGCGATTCTGGGGAGTCTTCAAGTTTCCCCTAATTAATGTAATTTATCAAATAGACAAATACAACTTTTGCCTTATTTAGTAGTTTCATGTTTATTTGAAAACATTTATTTTTGACAAAAAAAACTCTGGCATATTAGTTATTACCCTCCCCCCACCCTATGTTTATGTTAGTTCTTTTATGTTGCTATCATTTATTATTTTTACCTGTTACCTTGTTTATTTTGTTCCTTCTTTAGATTTTTAATTAGTTTTATTTTATGAGTCAGGTTTTCATTTATTTATATTTTCATTTAATTTAAATTTTAATCACGTGTCTAGCACACGTAGTGTAAATAAATAAATAATTAAATCCTCAATATCCGAAACATCAAAATCAATTTTAAAATTTATTTCGACATTTATGACAAAACCTAAAGTTGACAAGAGCCTTCGTACAAACGCACCAGAAATTAATTTTTAGACCTAATAGAACTCGCATAATTGTCGGTGTTAATTTTTGCATAATAATATATTAGTTTATTGAATATATGCATTATGGTCAAATAGTATACTGACAAAATTAGGTGCCACACAAGTAGGTAAAAAAATTAGTTTGAGATCCAAAAATATCCTGATTATATGAGATGACGATTGAAAGCTTTTCCCTTGATAGATTCAATTTTTTGCATAATACATTATGTCGTGATAGAGGAGTTTATACTGTTAAATTTTGAATAAAATTGTAGCAATGCCACATGGCATTGCTAAGCCCCGCCCCAAGGAGAAACGTATAAAAGCTTTTTATATAAAAGAGATTTCTACTCATCAATAAATGCTTATTATTTCCTGGTCTCCGTGTAGTGACTGACACAGTATTAGTTCAGAGTAGAATACTGGACGGCTCGCCTGTTACAAAATTAAATGAACCCAATAATCTTGTCCGAACTCGGGAATAATGAAAGCTGAGGAAATTCAGCTTCGAGGGTTACCATCCATAAAATTTTTATTTAAATTGTTTTATTTAATTTTTAGTGAAAATCAAATTAACTTTTACCATTACAACTGGCGTGAACTATTGAGATATACCTTCTAAACTAATCAAAATAAAAAAATAAAGAAACGAATAAAAAAATAAATAAATGCATTATACTGATTAGCATGCAAGACTGAAACTTGCCCTTCGGTCTCGGATGCTTTTCACTATTCGCATTGCTATCGTATCCTAAAAGACAATTAAATAAACAACAATACAAACTGATAAATGACTCGTTTCCACTAAATAAAATGGTTTTAAAATATAAATGAAAAGAACATTCAACTATTTGTGATCAACAACATACATCCAAAACCAACATGTCAATAAAATATATTCTATGCCGACACGTTTAATTTCACGCAATCGCTAACCTCTGTCATCCATCCGAGGTGCTTCTCCTCCTGCTGCTTCAGGAACGGATCGGCTTCCGCCGGTCCAGCAGTTATCACACTCTTGGCGCCGTTCATCTGAATGTGCACGGAATCGGTCGACGGATCGAGATAGTCGCGTTCACGTCGTTGACAGCACAAATGTGTTACAACCCGCCAAATGACTACTAATATCATTGAGGCGCAGAAAGTGGTGATGCTGCAATGGAATTGTGGTATTTGAGTGGGGAATGTGGGATTATCCGACCTGCTCAACAGAAAACACCAATATTTTCGCTCTTCCAGGCATTTGCGGTCTTCTTCTGTCATCTCCATGAATACTCGGCTTAAATTACAGTTCATTGGGTAGCCATAAGGCTGGTTGAAGCCCTTCGACTGTGAAGGCGAGTAAATCTCGCCCATGTCTGGCCGGTTGCCTGAAGATTTGGAGATGAAATTGAATATATTTTCTTTGAAAAATACACGATTAAATGAATTCAAATTCGTTTTATAAGGACACGATATTATAGAATTCTATAACAATTTAATAGATAAAGGTGTTGGAACATTATTTATAGAATCACGCCAAATTGAAATTTTTCAATATTTAAACGTGTAATCTACACGCACGTCAAATGAAAATGAATCTAATTTTTAAGTGAGTATTATAATCTTTTACTTTGAAATTCCAGAATTCGATTCATTTAAATTTTCCAAAGTAGAAAATGCATAGAGGAATGGGGGAAAGTGGAAGCATGTTTTCAGATGGAATTTTCTCTACTTCTAGAAATTTGTGCAGAAAACCAAGTACACCACGAGAAAGCCCGTATTCGAAACTATAAATAAGCTAATTTAGAAAAAATCCTGAGATGATGCCTAAACATGGTTCCCTTGTGAGTGTGTTTTCCGAGTACTCAGTTTAAACGATTCATTTGGCGTTTTTTTCTAGCCCGTCCTGAACTATCTAACAATATGTGCTTCTTATCGAATATTTCAACATTAGCATTTTTCCTATTGAAAATGGTGATATTACTAATATTACTATATTCAATTGCGGAAATATAAATTCTAACGTGTGTCGTAAACAACCGCGATAAGGTTTTTGTATAATTGATGTTGGCACACCAAATCGAAATAGCGATTTTGCGATTTTTAAACGTATGTATAACTTTTTACGTCTTTATAACCAACAAGTTTTTACTATAATATAATCACGCATGTCTTAAACTATCTAAAAAATATTAAAATCTTTCTAAAAAGTTATAATTGAACATGATTACTGGGCTCATTCTATTACCATACAAGTTGGGGTGTGTTGGTAATATTTTCTATCTTTTTTTAAAAATTTTATATAAGGATCAACAACTAAAATGTTTCCGGAGTGAAGAGAAAAAGTTCATTTTGAAAGAAACTGTAGGAAAAGGCTAACGACGAATTACGTGAAAGGCCAGCTGGCGCCAGTTGAATAGCAGGACCACTCCGGTCAAATAACCACGAAAAACGCTATCTCTCTTCATTTTATGTATCGTTGTCTGCGCGTAAATTATTTTAAATTATATTTGTTGAAATAAATGATCGTCTATTGTAGAAGAGGAATATAGAAAAACACACGCAAAACGCAACACATCACAAAAGGCAACACGCAGAGAAAAATACAAACACTGAGGGTGGAATTTCGTTTTGACAGAAGTGCAGGAACGTATCTTTTCAGATAGATACGGGAGCCGACACATGATGGGAATGGAATCGTTTAAACGAATAGGATTGGACGTGGTACCGCTAGACGTGGTAATACTGAAATTGAAAGGACGTTTCGTTGCCGAAATGAAACTTAAAGGCCAGACCATACAAGGATGGATATATGTGAGTGCTGGTGGAAATCTATTCGATTGGATAGTAAAGTGCGACGGAATGCGAAAACGCCTCGAAATGATGGTCAACAAGGAGAAGCAGGTGGATGTCCCAAGGGAGCCAAGTGAAATGTGCAAACGAGAATGTTCAAAAGACCATGGAAGAAGGAGAATGCTGATGGATTCTCTCGGCAGGTGCAATCTAAACGGACAGGAAAATGGGATACTGTCATTGCGAAGTCCCATCAGGAAAACTATTTAGCACATAGGTTAAGAAAGAGGGACTGAACAAAATACATCGATATGTCTATATATATTTTATATTAACTACTATTTTATAATATAATCAATAAAGCGTGTAAATTATATCATGTCTTTCACGTAACTAGTGCACGCCCCGGTCAAAAGTCTATGCGGCAATGCAAATGCTGCAAGGTCGCCAAAACTTGTTATATCACATAACACAATTTAAAACCTTTTTTAGTGCTTAAAGGAAAAAAATGGTAAAATTCCTTTATTATATCATAAATTCCCGTATCGGTAATGTATATGATAATAAAAAACAATAACTAAAATGAAAATAAAACCGTTATTTTGATAATCAAAAAAATAAGCAATATTAAAATTCCTTATATCTTTTGAAATCTAGTAGAGATCGTTTCCATTTTTATACCAATCGAAAGATCACATTTTTCTGGTTCGATTGATACCAAACACTAAATGTTTACAATTGCTAGCTAGTGGATTGTTTTAAATTTTAATTAAAGCTTTAAAGTTAATTCTCTAGAATTGTAGAACTCAAACCAATAATGTCTAACACTTATTCATAAAATATACAAAAAAGCGGGCTTTGAGCAAAATTGATGAAATCACAAGTTTGGTTGGAGAATAAGTCCGTATCATTGAAGATGACTATTTGATTTGAAAACAATAAAGAATTTTTAGTCACAAACTCACAATAAAATAAACCTGAGAGCCAGAATAAAAATGTCATGAAAAAAATCAGATCAAGATAAAAATAAAAATAAACGATTCTTGCTCATCTCAGAAAAAATTGAATCAGTAAACTTTCAGATCCGACAAATCACATTATAGAAGAGGATATCAAATAGAGAATGCAATAAAACTCAAACATTTATCGAATCGGTCGAACTCTCTGTCAAAATGCATTAAACTTACTTTAGAAGAAAAAAAACAACTAACATAATAAAGAAGAAAAAGAAACGAGTAAAGGTCTGGAAAAAATGAACTCTTGAATAACAAAAAATTTAAATTGGCACAGGGAAAAGTAATTAAAATATGTGTTTTTTGTGTTCCAAAAATGGATGATTACTGGAAGCAAATTGGATGAGTTCCGGAAAATAATTATTTTTGAAGTTGTCGGAAGGTGATTTTGGCTTCTAGGAGGATACAGTATTTTGTGAACAGAGAGTCTACAGGAAATTGGAATAAGCTCATCCCAATCTATTAATGGTTTCTCAAACGGGACACTAAAATCACTTAAATGTTCTACACGCCAAATATTATGGTAACGAAATGAACTCAGTAAACATACTCAAATCTAACTTTTTAGAAAAACATTAGTATTTTTAGATAGTTTAAGACGAAAACCTAGTTAAATTGTAGTGGAAAATGTTTTTTTCTAAAAACACAAACATTTTCATGCACGCTTTTAAGCCTAAAAACCGTAATTTTCATTTTATGTACTACAGTATCATTCAAGATGTACTACAGTATAATTTTTCTTCGTATATGAATATTAAGCAAAAATATAAATGTTTCTCAAACACACCAAATTGAAATTAATATTTTTCAATAATTAAACCTGTTTTACTAATTTACACGTATTATTTTCAGATAAGGTACGTCATTTTTTCAAGCCATCTTTAAATTACTTAAAAATATGCGCTTCTTATCAAAACATTTAATTTGAACATCTTTTCTGGACACCCAAATTAATCATTCAATTTGTAGTGCTCAAAAAGAGAAAAAAAACCCAGAAAAGTAGGAACTCGGAAAAGTAAGTTAAACCTAGACTTTAGCACGCCAAAGAGAAGATAATATTTTAAATATTTAAACGGGTCATAGTAATTTACACGTGATATTTTCGTTTTACTTGATACGTCATTTTTTCTAGTCCGTCTTAAACTATCTGAAAATGTGAGCTTCTTACAGAATATTTCAACAGGAGCATCTTTTCTGTGTACCAGAGATGAGTGGACTTCCGGATTTCGAAATTTCATATTTTAATTCCGCATTTCAAAATTCACTTTTCGTAAAAACATTAACATAGAAAGACTGTAAAAATGACGTAAAATTTAGTGTTTTACTAACAAGTGAAAGTAAATAAAAAAACGTTTAAATGTTGCTTCATTAGGTTTGCTCTGGGTGTTAAGGGGAAATTCTACATATTGTCTGTCTGTCTTTTCATGTCTTGACTGACTACTCCAAATAAATTTGTAATAACACGACCTCAGAAGAAGCCCTTAAATTTAAAATTTCGTAAAAAAAATAGAGCGTCAGAGATCTTATACGGAAATCTTGTAAAATTTACGTGAAAATTGGTTACTAACTTTCACGTAGAAATTAATAGAATTAATAAAAAATCGTATTATTTATTTTGCGTGCTCATCTTGACAGGACATTTATAAGGGGAAGAAATATGGGCTGGAAACTCAAGAAACGATTAAAGCTGAAAGAAGAAGTACGCGCAAATTGAAAACAATCACGTATCAACTGATTTTGCTCATGTTCCGTCGAGTTCTTTGTCATTTTATAATAATTACTAATTGAAAAACGCAGAGGGACTCTCCAAAGCAATAAAATACCATACGATATTTAAACTGATTGGAAGATTTACAAAAAAACCAAAAGAAGCAAACGACGGGAAAGACACAACTTCTTCTTATCTTTGAATAGTGTGAAAAAAGAATGCAGATATTGATAGCATTGTAGGTGAAGATTATACCGGTAAACTCATTAAATAATTAAAAGATTTTTCAAATCAAAAAAAAAAATTTTCTGGAAAATGTGTCAAATTATGCGAGGTTCAGAAGTACAATATTTGATCTCCTTCTGAGCTTCCTACTGTAACCCGCCATGGTTATAAAATTTTCTTAGTAAACGTGTTTAAAATTTTACTTTGCGGCAAGATATTAACGTTTTTAGATAGAACACCCAGTGAAAATATAAAAATTTTGCAAACTTTACATTTAACTTTCTAATTCTTACGTGAAAATAAAAAATTATTTTTACGCCATTTTATCAAGTTTATCCTTAAGTATATTCAAACCGCAAAATAATCCTTAAATTTTCAATTAAAGATCCTATTGTGATTTCTCCTTTCTGCCATTTCATTTGGCGTGAGATAGTTAAAGAATAAGAATATAAATTGTCGAAAACAATTGATTTATCCCAAATTAAGTTGGCACAGAAAAAATGCTTCTTTTTGCAAATTTTCGTAAGAACACATGTTTTTAGATATATTAAGACGGGCTAGTAACAATCGCGTGACAAGTTCAATGAAATTAATACGTGTAAATTAGTAAGACTCGTTTAAATATTGAAAAATATTCGTTTACAATTGGCGTTCTGGAAAAGCCGTAATAGAATAATAACAGTCTTAAAAATCGGAAAATCACTTTTTCAAGTTGGCGTCCATTTTATTTTCAGTTTATGGGTCTAATATTCTAGAACCGTATAGTTTTCGCAAAACTGACGACACACCAACTGATTAAGTTTTAGGAACGTTCCCTTTAAGGCGCCCAAATCAAAATAGCGATTTTGCGATTTTTAAACGTGTTTGGAAATTTTTACGTCTTTATAACAAATAAGTTTTTACTACAATTTAATTAAGATTATCTTAAACTATCTTAAAGTGTTAATATCTTTCTAAAAAGCTATATTTGAGCTTATCTTATTACCGTACAAGTTCTGGTGAAAGCGGTGCTAATTTTGATCACCTATATCAAAATATTAAGTGCATCAGAATATTTACGTGAAATACTAGAATTTAGTGCAAAAATTTTAGAAATCGTACGTTTCATATGGAACAAAAAATGTGTCGAAATTTAAGAATATATTTAAAAAAAAATAATTTCATTTGGCGTTCTATTAAAAGCAAAGACAAGCAAGCTTATATATTCATTTGATTTGTCACCTAATTTCCACTCTTATTTATTACAAAAATCCCACACCTCGTTCGCCTTTCTCATGTAATTTATATATTTTGTCTTTGCTTCAAAGTACAATCAACCCTAATAAGAAATGTTCGCTTCGTTAATAATTAATAAAGGCGAAAGTCAACTAATCCGACAAGAACACAATCCATTATGACAAGAGAAGAATTGGGTTTTTTTGTTTGGTTTTTAGTCCCATCTATGACATCATTTTTGAGAAATTGTAAGACGTGGAAAATACACTTTTCTTTAAAATCTCGTCTCAGAGAAAAATTGCGCCGATTTTGAAAACGGATTTGGAATCAGCGCATCCGATTCTATCCATGGTGCAAGTCTCATCAAAATCTCAAGCGGACGCTAAAGTGACTTCCCTTGTAAATAGAGTAGCATATTAGGGTGAACCAAATTTTTTAAAAAAATTTGTTTAACATGTAGAAGAAACATGGAAAAATCCGAAAAAAATTGGTTCAAAAGATTTAACGACGGCGACACTGATCTCGAGAACAAGACACATTCAGGCAGACCTACGACAGTGGATTCTGAAGCAATCCGTGAAGCTGTGGAGACCGATCCATCAATAAGTACTCTCAGATTGTCGGCCGAGCTCGATATTTCTCAAACATCAGTTATACGGCATCTTCACGCCCTTGGGAAAGTCAATAGACGCTGCCGAGAAGTATCTCATGCATTGACTGAAATTCAAGCTCAAAAATGTGTCGACACTAGCCGGAAACTGCTCGAAAATCGACAAGATTATCGTTTTATTCGAAGAATTGTAACTTTTGATGAAAAGTGGGTCTACTTCAGTAATCCGGACAGTCAAAATAAATGGTTGGAACCCGGCGGAACCGGTAGCAAAATGTGATCTTTCTGAAAGACGGTCATTTTTGGATCCAAAAGGTTGGATCCGAAAGGTTTCGGGCGGAAAATTTGAACACTTTTCAACCCACTTAAACCCCCAGTGCAGGAAAATTTTTTGTGTGCACTAATAAAATTTTCTCAGCTATCACCATGCAAAGTTTCAGCCCGAAACCTTTTGGATCCAAAAATGATCTTCCTAGTAAGGTTTCTTTAACAGTGATTATGAATACATTTTTCACAGTTAATAGTAAGTTTATTTGGTGGGATATTGCCACGTTAGTTTAGATATACTTGATATGCGTCTACGGGAGACCTAATTTGTGGGAAACATACGATCGTTAAATACTATAATTTTTGGGCGCACGCCAAATGAAATCAAATAAACCAAAGTTCAGAAAAGTATCTCAATCATATTATGCCGTTGAGATTTTTCAATTTTACCGTTATTTAAGATATATCGTTTAAATAAAACGTATTATAGCCTATTTCAAAATAGTTGACGACGCAATCACGCTGCAAATGCGGCATACTAATTAAAATTCATTTTCAAATCGATTATTTTAATAATTTTTAATTAATAAACGTTCAATATAAGCAATAAAAACTAAAAAACGTCACAGAAATAAAATAAAATAATCGTTTTGAAAATGAATTTGAATTAATATGCCGCATTTGCAGCGTGATTGAAATAGGCTATAATTAAATTGTAGCTTTTACGTGAAAGTGAACAAGAGACGTTGAAACTTTAGAATCTTTAGAACATCTTTTTCGCAAAATTCGCAGTAGTCGTGGCAGTGTAGTGGGTTATGGTGAACCTCAATGGATATTGATAGGGTACTATGCATACTTGGGAAAGGCCGGCCCGATTGGAGTCAGGCCGGCCCGCATTTTCGATTTTGCGGCCCTGGCCCGGCCCGGCCCTAAAATAAAACAAAATTTTAGTTTTTTTTTTTCATTATTTCTTAATTATTGATATGTTTCTTAAAATATCGTGTGTACGTTTATTCCTCAACCGAGTTAGTAGATATCTGAGAAGTTTAGGGCCGATCTTGAATGTCAAATTTGTCAAATAAATTATTTCAAACGAAAATTCAATGTTTTAAAATATTTATTTTGACATAAAATAAAAAATTTAATAGATCCTTACACTTACACACGGGCCGAAAAAATCGAAAATCTCTGGCCCCGGCCTGGCCCAACCCCGGCCCTAAATTTCCCAAGTATGGTACTATGTAGAAAACTATGATAATTAATTTGATTATTCGATTGTTTTATGAGTTTTCAATTTCACATTTAAATCTCGTTAATAAATAATTTAAATGTTTACTTTTATGCGTAAATTATGAAATCTGCTTACATTGGCATAATGTATTTTTGTATTTTCTAATATGATATTATCCATTTCAGAGAACAAAAAATTAGGGACGGAGAAAAGGTATTGTTTAGACAGCCACACGGCCACCACGCCTTTCACTTTTTATTATCCCTTATATAAATTCTTCATTCATTAGCTTAATTTTTCGATGTTGAAATGTTTAGAATTTTTTAATTTGTAGAAGTTACGTTTTAAAATATAAAAATATATTGTCTTTTTCAGAGATCGGTGCCTAATGGAAGAGGAATAAAAGAAGAGAAAACCACACGGCCACAAATAACATTTTTCTCAATTCCTCTTAAGTATGTGCTGCCCATAATTTCGTAATAATTTCGTAAAAAAGAATGGTCGTCCAAACGAGAACCTCATTACATCCTAATTTTTTTACTATTCCATTAGGCATCGATCTCTGAAAAGGACAATATTTAAATTGTCAACAATAAATATTTTTATTTTTATATTAAAGGTGATAATAAACCCAATCATTTTTGTACTTTTTCAATAAAAAATAAATTTATTAAACGCTCTCTGTCAGAAATAAAATTCTAGGTCATCACTGGTTTTGAGTTGGAGTGTAAGTGTAAGGATCACTTGTTAGCTACTTGATGATATATGGGTTGAATGAATCAAAATACCTACAACAGTTCAAAGCAGAAAGATAGAGTCCACGTGGAAATTTGTCATATCTGATTAAATTTCAAGGGAAGCAATTAAAAATCAAACTTTGCGTTTTTTGGTTATTGCGTAACATGAAATTCATTAGGTGTTATCTGCGTACTTTCTGCATACATGCGGATAATTAATTGTATTATTTTTTAAATTGAATAGGATAAAATGGTAAAGATAACTTTATTAATCAATTAAGATAAATCGATAACATAAGTAATGGTAATAGATTTTAAGAGCTTAATTTAAAGCTTATTTTTAATAAGGAAAATAATTAGAGAAAATAAATAAGAGTGAAGGACTGTTGAACGCTGCCGAGAGTAGAACTTCCATAGGTTCAACTACTCTGCACTTTGCGCTTGACGGTGGCGTGAGTGTGTTTTGCACGAAAAGTGCTCCTGTTAGGACGCGAGGTGCTTTTTGCATGAAAACAGGCTCATCCTGTTATATAGCGTAAACACGCCATCAATCTTTGTTGTTTTTTGGAGTGAGGACGCTTCGTGTAATTTTGATGAAACTTTGGTTACTTTTTCGGTTTGAATTTAATGTTCTGGCGGGAGTTTTGTACGTGTTTTGATAACAATTTCGTGCAAAACACAGTCACGCCACCGTCAAGCGCAAAGTGCAGAGTACGATTCTATACCACTACCACTCGGCCATCAAACCACATTAAAATAAGTCAATTAGATTGATGATTAGATGAGATTAATTAATATTCAACTTTTATGATTGATCGTGATATTAGGACAAGGTTTTGAACTTTCGCATTTTATTTTACGCAATAACCAAAAAACGCAAAGTTTGATTTTTAATTTCTTCCAATTTCACAAAGTTGACGGTGACGTGCAAACGTAAAATATATCTTTGAGCAATAGTAAATGAGTAATTCATTCACCAAAAGAAATTACCAATTTGCAAATTATAAAAGTATTATCAAAATCTGAGAAATTGACAATTCCAATTTTATTTTTATAAAAAATAAAAGTAAAAATCTGACGTGATCTAGAAATTTTGAAGAAAAATAATGGAAAACAGAGAAATTATTCACGTAAATTGAATAATTGTTTCATGTTATCTATGAGACCATTGAAAATAATTCAAAAATGATCAAATCAAACCTTTCATATTGTCAAATGAACTGCTGTCATAGAAAAACGAAAAAACATTGGAAAATTTAAAAACTCCCGTCGGTAATTGGTAATTGACGCAATTTTCTCGAGATAGCTGTGGCCGTTGCAGAAACTCTTTTTTATATTTAGAAAGTAGATTTTTTTCTCTTTCTAATGATATATAATTATCTAAAACAACCAACTGATTCTTAACCAACGAAGAAAATAAGTTTTGAATGTAAAAATGTCAAAATCCTGCATTTCTTTTGCAACGACCTTAAATACTAGATTTTATCACTAATTTACATGTAAATAATCTAGAATGATTTTCACGTCACTTTAAATATTTTTCCCAAGATTATCTTAAAAGTATAATCGCTGTCTAGAATAATAGTGTTAAGCACTTTAACTGAGCTCTCGCCCGCTAACTGGTATGGTAATAAAATGAGCTCCGTAAACGTGCTCAAATCTAACTTCTTGGGAAGATATTAATATTTTTAAACAGTTTAAGACAAGCCTAGTTAAATTATAATAAAAACTTTTTTGTTAAAGAGTCGGAAAAATTTTCAGACACGCTTAAAATCGAAAAATCGTTTTTTCCATTAACCGTGCTAACTGGTATGGTAAAAAAAAAACTATGTAGACCATTCCCTAGTTAAATTTTGATAATATTTTAATAATTACCACGTGCAAGTAATTTTTACGTCAATTAAACAGGTTTTTCTTAAAATATGTCTGACTTTAACGAAATTTTAGATTTAAGTAACTTTTCAGAGGTTCTTTTCTACAAAAACATGGCAAAGAAATAATTATTTACAATAAACAATGGAATAGGAGGAAAATATAATCAATAATCTGGCATTATTATAAGTTAAAATAAACGTCAAACCATTAAAAATGTACAATTGGCAATAAATAATGTTTAAAAAATAAGAAACAAGATAATCTTTAAACAAAGTCTAAAAACCATTGAAACAGGACACTCGTAGCCACACAACCAGCACATGTATTCAATAAATTGCACACATATCAAATCAATTAACCATCAAGAGAGCACTCAAATCGATCATTTCGACACCAAACAATTCCAAATTTCAGGATACAATAAATAAATAACGGTAAAAAAGTGATTGGGAGCGGTAGATGACGAAGAAGAAGAACAACAACAACAATTCGCACAATAATATTCGTAGCACGACGAGCTCAACACTTGCTCTCTGTCGCCATCAAAAAACCTCGAGCTCTCCCCCCATCTCTCCGATACTACAACAATCCAAGCGCGGCCGTGTTTCAATTTTTGCGTGTTTCGGAATACATTCGAGCTGTCCCGACACACGCTCAATTGCTCCATGGCTCAATGTTGCAGCTGAATGCCAGACGCAGAGAAGCTGGCTGACTTCTTTGTTCAAACGCTGTGTAGTCACCAATATCCACACGTGTTTTATTTAGCTTCTACACCACCGCCACCCTCCCGTCTTCCGAGATATGTGGTTCAATGCACACACATACACACACATAGACAGCTTCTAAACATTTTGGCGATCATCATTAGTTATATGAGTGCACAAACTCCAACCCAACTTTTTGCCTCTAATTGAAGATTTTACACACATGCATCACATCATTTTGAAAATTGTGCACAAATTGAAATTTGGAAGAAGATGGAATGAGTTCGAAACAAAAAAAATTGGATTTGGTTTTTTTTGCTTCCTTGTCATTTATCACACTTTTTGCCGACTTGACAGCATCTGATTTAGTGGCTCTTTTACCTCCCCAACTGGTAGGGTGGTTTATCTGTTTGAATTCTTTTGTTAAATGGATCTACGAGCTAGTCATGGTTTGTTCAAATAGATTCTGAAAGTCGTCTATTATGGAATGTGTCGGTAGGAAACCTTTTTGGTAGTTATCTAGATTTTGTCAAAATACATTTCGAACAGGTGAATCTCAAGAAAAGCGTATAATTAATTTCATGTAAGAGTTAGAAATGGATGACAGTACTGCAAAGATTTTTGTAAATAATGTGATGTGATTTAATTGTTAACTTGTACGTGAAAATTTCAAAAAAATTTCGTTTAAATATACTCGTTGAATTGCGATTACCACCGCAAAATGTGGCGCACTTTTTTAAATATTATTTTTTCATTTAATTTTTAGGATTATTATTATTTTTCACATTTATTCCACGATTGAAACAACATCTAAAACATATTCTTCAATTTATTTAACCAAAAACGGTATAGAACGAGCATAAAAAAGAAAATAATCATAAAACTTAAATGAAAAAATAATATTTAAAAAAGTGCGCCACATTTTGCGATGGTAATCGCATGTGGCGACGACTATATTGAAAAATTGTAATTTTCATTCGGTAGATCGAAATTAGTAAGATCGAGAAACTCAACGCTATGCACTTATTCTCCATCAAAATAAACATTGGAAGCCAACAGAGAAGATCTAAACCAGATTGTAGGAACCAAAATTTCTCCCAAGTTGACTGTATGTTTGATAACTGATATGGCACGCCAATATTCAGCCATTCCCTGCGGCGGGTTTCAAAATGATTTGCGCCATGTGCGACCTCCTTTTGTTTATTATTTAATTGTTTCCCTAATAGTTAAGCAATTTATTGTTCAATAAGTATTTTTAACCGTTTTTTCGTAATTTTTTTTCTCAAACACATGTGAAAGGGTTCGATGAATTTGTTTATTCGTATATGGTTGTTTCAAAAGTATTATTTTATAGGTTTTCAACAATTTTTATGGAAAAATTGAAGATATCTTGCAAATCGAGCATAACTTAAAATTTTCCGTATTATCAAAAGATGAATCGGCTAATTGTGCATATGGGCTTATATCATTTTACAATTATGTGTTATTTAATGCGTTGCTTATTGTTAATTTAAGTGAATTTATTGTTCAACTACCTATTTCAATATTGACGATCTTGCATGTCCTTCATTATATATTTCGAGGTATTACTGTACTTTATTATTATAAATGACGAAATATTAGCCAATTAGGTGAAGGTCAAACATTTTCGCACTTGTTATTCATTTTTATGATTTGTAATTTTAGAAAAATTAATTTTTAATAAATATTTTTTGGGTTTTATTTTCTAATTATTCTACTTTTACAATTATATTATACTTCAGTAAAAATCTAGATTGATTGGTGGTATTTCCCTTGGAACAAATTTCATGTGCTGATTACTAACCCAAAATCTATTTATTAAAAAATTAGGTAGGATGTAAAAAAAAGAAAAAAACCTAAAATAAAACATAAGTAAAAACCTGGAAAACAGCAAATTCAATAATTGTTCCGACAGATGTGAGCTCGCACAAATTAAGGAAAAATTGAAACAAACAAAGTGAAAAACTTGCTTATATTTTCCACTGCAGGCCACTGCGAACCGAAAATGGAAACCTTTCTGTGTAATTTAAGAATCGAGGTAAAACAAACAAAATGTTTAACAAATCAAATCATATGGAACAAAGTAATCAGCGAGAAACAAAAAATCGAATAATTTTGGAGCTAAAATAAAGTAGTAGGCGAAAAACAAAAAAGAATTTGGGCTCCAAAGGAAAAATTATTTTCCAGTTTTTTTTGTTTGTGTATGCTTCCTCTTGTTTAGTCCATGAAAGGTTAGAGCATGTTGCTGCTTCTGATGATAATGAGACAAGACGACGCAAATAGGCTTAAATGAGCTAATTTTCACCAAAAAAAATAGTTGACTCGCGCACGCCAAATGAAATTATCAATATTATCATGTTTCAACATGCTTTTCTAATTTCAAGTAATTAATCTATACTGATAATCTATACTCAATTTTTTAGATTTATACAAAATTATGCTCTAATATACGCTAGCTGATTAAAGTTTTGTCACAAATGTTTTTTCGGGTTTAACTTTTTTGTGACTTGACCAAATTGGCTGATTTTTTGATATTTTATGTGAATCAGTGTTTTAAATGTTAAACTAGCAAAATTTGGTTTAAATTACCATGGCAATTTCGGTACCACGCATTCCGTTTTCCCTCATATTGATAACAGCTTGCCGGGTGGCAATTGGAGTTTCTTTACGTGGAGTCATCTCTAAAATGCTGCCAATTACTGCTATTTTCAATAAATTATGAAACAAATATAATTGAACTTTAAAAATTATTAAAAAATGCAGTGCAAGAAAAGTGCGTAATATCTTTGAGCTACGCGTTTTACGATAAACGCTTGTCACTGTAAAACGGATCATCGTAGTCACAAGCGGGAATTTGTAAAATAATCTACAACCATATGAATCTATCATATCAAAAAATCAGCTAATTTGGTCAAGTCACAAAAAAGTTAAACCCGAAAAAACATTTGTGACAAAACTTTCGTCAGCTAGTGTATATTGTCTAGACCAGTTTGTTCATAATAGAATCTTCACAAAATATTACATTTGAGCCGGTGTGCGGTCTTCTAGAAAATATGATTGAATAGCACACCAAATGCAACTATACAAATATAAAGATTATTAAATCCTATTTAACTTAAAATTTATAAAATATAAAGCAATTTTGAGATATTTAAATAAACCTGACAAAATGATGTGAAAAATAGTTTTATTAAACACGTCTTAAATTTGAAAATTTGCTATTTTCATTTAGCGTGGAATAGTATTATCATTGTTATGGCCCCTAGATAATAAACAAAATCAAAAAATGTAAAAAAATGTTTCTAGTTTAATTTGCATCGATTCAACTATAAAATAACTATTTTAGAAGATTCTACAGACAGAACCCTTACGCATTCCACATCCGCATAGCGTCCGGAAGAGCAACACCGAATATTTAAATTTTATTGTATCTACAATAACACTGCAATGCCACGAAGTATGCAGCATGTTGCAAAAGTTCACGCACCAATTGAATTTTTAAAAAATAAAAACACGCCCTTTTTTTTACTTAATTTTTTTGGTTCTAAAACATTTTGAGGAGCCTAAAACAAACTTAATACAATTAATAAATTATTATAAACGATTCTAAGCAAGAAAGTACATCACATTTTATAAAGATACGATGTAATTAAAAAAAAAAGTTTAAATACTGGAAATTAATAAATGAAGGGCGTGTTTTTATTTTTTTAAAAATTCAATTGCTGCGTGAACTTTTGCAACATGCTGCATACTTCGTGGCAGTGCAGTGCAATAATATTCATTTTAGATTTGTTCTCCAGTAAAGAAGACACTGTTGAAAGGAAAATAAAAATAAAATGAGAATTGAAATCAAATCATTAAACGAAATGAGCTCAAAGGAGAATAAAAACAATCATGAATGCTTCTAGAAAATGCACATTTAATATTAATTGGTTTGACAATTATAAATAAATGATCAATTATCTACAAATATTATTTAAAAAAACAGACACGCTAATTATTAAATTGTCGGTTTTTTCTATCAAAGATGATGACAATGACTGAAAAATAAAGGAAAAATTGCTGCAATAAGTGTTTTTTGTATTAGTTGAGGAACTATCCGAGATTATGAAAATAACTTTAAGAGAGATTTTATGAAATAGGAGAGCAGAGCTTGCGAGGATTATCAAATTTTAATATTTTAACCTTAAAACAATAATTGGACAAGATTGGAAAGAAAATAATGTCGCAAATATTAATCGAATACAATAAATTATTTTTGAGTAAAATTGATAGTATCACGTAGAGATCAGTGATGGGAGGGAGTCCCCCCGGTCCCGGTCCCAGGACCCGGATTTTGAAATTTTGAAATTTTTAAGGTCCCGCCCACCCGGAATTCCAAAAAACGGGGCCCTTCCCATCACTGGTAGAGATTCGCTTGACATACGTAAAAAATAATATTTACGATCACGCACCAATTGGGAAGCAATTATAAATCAAACTCAGCGTTTTTGGTTTTTTCGTAAAATAAAATCTATCTGCGAACTTTGGGCATATAAATATATGTATTATTATTAGGTCTAGAAATTAATTTCCGCGTTTTTACGCCTATTAAACTATGAAAACCTGGACAAACTTAAACAAAACTTTTATTTAAAATAATTTCCGTCATTAATAACAACATTTTCCCAGAGTTTTGGGCAACTTATGGATCCCATCATAATAGAATTTTTCTGGTTTAGCCGCAGTCCATTCATCTAGCCATTTTGACGACTTGATGCTCTCGAAAGCGCTGCTCCGCCAGAAAATGTGGGAAAAAAATGATAATCCGACGGGGAAATGTCCGGAGAGTACGGCGGCTGCGGTAAGACCACACTTTTGAGAGGAGAAAATGAGGAATTGGTTAATACCTGTGAAAAACTAAAAAAAATTTTTTTTGTAAAAACTTTTTTTTTTCGTAAAACTATAGTCGTCGTTGGATTACCACCGCAATTACAGCTCACTTTTTTAAATATTATTATTATTTTCCACAATTATTCCACTATTTAAACAAAATATTAAACATATTCTTCAATTTATTTAACCAAAAACAGTATAGAACGCGCATAAACAAGAAAAAATCATAAAAATTAAATGAAGAAATAATATTTAAAAAGTGCGCCACATTTTGCAGTGGTAATCGCATTCTACTATAAATAATACATTTCCGAAAATCATCATTTTATATAGTCGACTATATTTTCTTTCGAAATCTTCGGTTTTATCTCATATTGCGAGGTTTTCTTTCTTTGCAGGATGTGGAAGAACTCTACAAAGCATTATAATACCATCAAATATTTAAATAATTGTTTCTGTTAACAATAATAGGTTTTTTAAAATAATTAATTGAATTTTGCGCAGTTGGTGCGCGGTCTTTTGCAGTTCGTAGCAGTCAGTTTTAATACGTAAAAAAAGTGACGGTAATTTTATTACTAAAAGGTATATAACAATTATCAAATCTCAAAGAGAGAGAGAGAGAGAGAGAGAACATACACCATCACAGAGTAATCCGATCTTCTTTACTTCAAAATAGTGTTTCACGCCAAATCAATTTTGCGATTTTACGTGTTTATAACAAAAATGTTTTTATTATAGCCTATTTCAAAATAGTTGACGACGCAATCACGCTGCAAATGCGGCATACTAATTCAAATTCATTTTCAAAGCGATTATTTTATTCCATATAAGCAATAAAAACTAAAAAATGTCACAGAAATAAAATAAAATAATGGTTTTGGTAATGAATTTGAATTACTATGCCGCATTTGCAGCGTTTTGAAATAGGCTATACAATTTAAATTTTTTTAAAATAATTATTTTCATATAACTTGACACGTCGTTGTTACTAGCACGTCTTAAACTATTTAAAAACATGCGCATCTCACACACATTTGCAACATGAGCAACAATTCTGAGCTCAAAACTTAAGCATTCAATGTGCTGGACTTCAGAAGAGGCACATAAATCAAAAATTTTAAGAAAAATTGAACCGTCAAATATATTTTAACGAAAGCCTGTAAAATAGACGTTAACATTAAACGATTTTGCGATTTTTAGACGTTTACGTGTTTATAAAAATAAAGTTTTTACTGCAATTTAATTAAAATGGTTTTAAACTATCTAAAAATAATAATATCTTTCCAAAAAGTTAGATTTGAGAATGCTTACTGAGCTCATTTTATTACCATACAAGTTGGAGTGGTGTGTTGTTCAGGTAAAATAAAGAATCATTGCTTTCAAAGAGAATTAACATAGAAATCAACCAAAACGTTGGAACCAACCTTTCAAATCTTATTCGAATCAGTTTCTGCCAAACACCGTTGCTAAAACCCACATTGAGCGCGTTCCAAATATCTGAAACTTTCAGCTCTCATTCATATCATCATAGAATAAACAAAACATCCATAATAATAAGAAAAACAAAAAACAAGAATGAACGCGTACAGATGTGGGGGAGTGAATCGAAACGAGTGGTCGAGCTTAAGCCCATTCACTGGCTGCCTGCTCTGCGCCATTTCTCTGCGCGTCACTTTCAGCCGAGCAATTCTCCCCCAAGCCCATGTCCATTTGGTGTCCAGATCGATACATTCATCATTCATCCGACTCGCCTTTTCCATTCGCCGCAAATGAGCAATAATCAAAAAAGCGCATTAATAAGCATGCAAGACGCCGTTTGCTCATTAGATACTTATATTCTTGGAGCCAATAATTGTTCGTTTCTCATAAGTTTTTTTTCGTTATGGAGGAAATCTATTAAAAGCATTTTTCAATCGCAACAATTTATTCGCGAGCACCAGTTGCTTTCATGCATATTTGAATAATTTTTTTTTCGAGAGTGAGGTGAAAATGAATAAATAGGGAGAAAGAATTGTTAAGGAAAAATAACAAAAACAACAAAGCTTTAATTGCGCGGTCGGTTTCTGGTGGAATTCAATTTTGACTCAATTTGGGTAATTGGTGTTTTTCTTTTCTTTCTTCATTTCATAATATGTATAATAGAATTTGAATGAAATTGGTAGCATGGAAGACAATGGCGATTTAATAAAAGGGATTCTAGGATTTTATTATTGTTTATTATGGGATGGATAAAACCTGGATATCAAAATCCTTTTTTTAATTCTTCATGTTTAATGAAGCGCTGATTGGAAATTATCTGAAGGAGATTGCGAAATCAATCAAGTCGCTACAATCGCGTTTCCTCCACCTACTCCCCTTCTTCTTAGCGATCCGAAGAGTTGTGCTGTGAGGATCTGATGTAATCTTACAAATAACGCCCAATCTATAGCTGAGTGAGCACAGAAAACCTAGCTCTTTAGAATGCTGTCGAATTGTAGAAGATCGGAATACAAGAAATAGTTTATTCAGTATAATATTAACATTAGTAGCAGAATATAGGTATGACTAAGCCATTAACAATAACAAACACCCAGTTTATATAGTGTCATCCATGACCTTCTCAGAACAACAATGACACTTTGCTGTAGGGCTTCTAAATGCCAAGGTAGTCGGCCCTGTGCCAATGATCGTAAACAGTCTTGTTGTTGTTATTTCAGCCTCAGGCATACTTCTCGTTCCGACACGAGCCAAAGACCGGCGTCGCACCGTCGACGCTACCGGTCGCAAAAATTATGATTCTGATGCCACATTGTAACCAGATTTTGTGGCCATTAAAATGTTTGAACTATTTTCCACTATAGTTCCCATAGATTGATATACCACTGTCGAACCATTCGAGTTTTCCGGTAAGAAGCAGATCTTCTGTACTTCTGCATTTTCCAATTGACAAGCCTTCTTTGTCGTCATTTCCATCAAATCCTTAATATATATGTTGGACTCTTCCACGTCCATTTTTCTCGTGTGGTTCTTTATAATCTGGTGGGTCTTACTCAATCGAATATTCCCCTGTACATTTCTGATATTCAACTGATTTATTCCATTCACCTTTTCAGCTTCTAATCGGTGGTTCAGTGTTTCTCCATTTGGTCGATGCACCATGTCGAATTGTAGAAGATCGTAATATAAGTAATAGTTTATTCAGTACAATATTAACATTAGTAGCAGAATATAGGAATGACTAAGCCATAACAAACATAACAAACACGTTTATATAGTGTCATCCATGACCTTCTCAGAACAACAATGACACTTTGCTGTAGAGCTTCTAAATGCCAAGGTAGTCGGCCCTGTGCCAACAGTTGTAAGCAGAACTGTTATTGTTTCGGCCAATGCAGTTTCTCTTGTGCTGGCGACCGTCCAACTTTCTTGACTACTGTCGACAGGAGCTATCATCTCACCCCCGGCAATAGAAGCGACCTTCCCGCAGCCCGGTCAAGTGAGCAACTAACTGTCCAGAGGCGGAGACCTGTCTTCACATGTGCACTCCAATTGAAATTATTAAAAATTATGCTCTATCATGATATATATTAAAATTATAAATTGGTATTTTATTTAAAATTGTTTAACTTGTAGAAGAAACATGGAAAAATCCGAAATTCGTGTTATTTTACGCCATTACTGGAAACAAAGCTTCAACGCAGCTGGAGAAGCTAAAAAGATATTCGAAGTTGAAGGCGACAATATGGTCTCGGATCGTACTGCGCGAAATTGGTTCAAAAGATTTAACGACGGCGACACTGATCTCGAGGACAAGACACATTCAGGCCGACATACGACAGTGGATTCTGAAGCAACCCGTGAAGCTGTGGAGATCAATCCTTCAATAAGTACTCGCAGGTTGTCGGCCGAGCTCAATATTCCTCAAACATCAGTACGACATCTTCACGCCCTTCGGAAAGTCAATAGACGCTGCCGAGAAGTACCTTCATTGCCTGAAATTCAAGCTCAAAAACGTGTAGAGACTTGCCAAAAACTGCTCGAAAATCCACAAGATTACCGTTTTCTTCTTAGAATTGTAACTTGTGATGAAAAGTGGGTCTACTTCAGTAATATGGTTGGAACCCGGTCAAATGGCGAAACCGGTAGCAAAATGTGATCGTTTCTCAAAGAAGACACTTCTGTGTGTTTGAGAAGGCGTAATTTATTTCGAGCTAGTTCCAATGGTCGGACCATCAACGCAGACCTCTATTGCGCCCAACTTGATCGAATGTATGCGGATTTGGCGTTAATTTCGGGGTGCAATTTAAAAGCCAAACCGAGTTTTATCAGTGCTCGGGATTCTAATCCTTTCCTTCCTTCTTATTATATTCGCTTGTCAGGATCCACGTGAGGAAGTAGTCCATTGATGATTAAGAATTCTTAAAATTTTACTAAAAGATTCTTGTAGTAATCCTCAAACGAGCTTTTAAAATTGGCGTGCTTCCCAATTCATCTGTTAAAAGTATATTTGGTTTTTCTGTCAATGTGGGATTTAACATTTCCTAACGCTGCTCCCGCGGCGGCCGCCGTCGCCGTGCACGAACAATGCGAGACCGTGGCGGATTGCTGCAGATGTGGCGGTGGTGGCGACTGAGGGGGCGGAAGGAACGGCGGCGTTGTCGCTTCGGCATTCGCTATCGTTTCGTCGATGTTTTCGGCCACGCAATAGAAAATTGCAAATATGAAATCCACAAGTTAACCATAAATAGAAATAACTTTGTTGTAAAAAATTGAAATTTTATTTAGCAAAAAGTCTATAAACATCACAGAAAATTAATTTTCATAGTTTTAAGCCTAATAAAATTCTCAAATATTTTACAAGAAACTTTCTAAAAAAAAACATAATGCTTGAATTAAACTGCCTTAAGATAACATATCGTCATATTTATCAAGTTAGAAAATCTTTCACTACATTGACACAATAAATAAACAAAACAAAAATATAGAAATCATAAAAATAACACGCAAATGCTCTCATTTCCATTCGCTTTTGAATATTTCAACAACAACAACAATAAAAACAAGCACAATTTTTCAGCTACAATCATATGCATATAAAATCTCAAAGGATTTGTTTCTTTTTTGTGGTCCAGTCACCTCACAACCATTTCCTGTTTTCAGTTCAAATGGGTTTTGAGCATCTATTGAGCATAATTTTTGGTTTCGTAACAATATAGACATCGCAGAAATTCATAATATTAGGGTGAACTAAAATTTTTTTTTCGATTTTTTATTAAAAATTTAAACATAATTTTACAACACATGAAAAACAATTAGGTTTCAAAGTAAAGACCATTTGACTCTATGGCTTGACCCATCTACCGGCAAGTTGTTCGATCCCGCTGCGGTAACACTCCTTGTTCTTAGAGGCGAAAAACTCGCGGCACCAGTTTACGACATCGGCTAGGTCATTGAAGCCACGAAGAAAGTGTGCCAGGGATCTGAAAAGTGATAATCAGATGGTGCAAGGTCCGGACTATAAGCTCGATGTGGAAGAAGTTCAATGGCGTCGAGATTGTTATCTTTTCTGTTGTGATGAGTGAAGCATTCGCAGTCGAGTCTCGAACCATGTGAAATACAAAACACAATAAGCCAACCACGAGTGGTCACTCTCACATAATTTCTTTCATTGTCTCGTTTCTCTCTTCCCCCATTGTCCCTATTAGAATTACGCGCTAAGAGGCGGCACACCTAAACCAGTGGTATCGTAATTATTTATTTTGCCCTCAAAGATTTGTCCTAATTCATACGAGTTGTAATTATTGTTCTGTTCTTAGATTTTCCTAGATTTGATGTTCTTTAAATATATAACTCTCTATTATCAAAATCTAAGAAATTGACAATTCCAATATTCTTTTCATAAAAAATAAAAGTAATAAATCTGATTTGATTTAGAAATTTTGAAGAAATATAATGAAAAACAGAGAAGTTATTAACATAAATTGAATATTTGTTTCATTTTATCTTTGAGACCATTGAAAATAATTCAAAAATGATCAAATAGACCTCTCAATTTCTTATATTTTAATAATATTGATTCCATATTTATGCTGCAAACTCCTATAATTATCTCATATCCATAATTTGTTATATACACTAGCTGACAAAGTTTTGTCACAAATGTTTTTTTCGGGTTTAACTTTTTTGTGACTTGACCAAATTGGCTGATTTTTTGATATGATAGGTTCATACGGTTGTAGATTATTTTACAAATTCCCGCTTGTGATAGCGATGATCCGTTTTACAGTGACAAGCGTTTATCGTAAAACGAGTAGCTCAAAGATATTACGCACTTTTCTTTCACTGCATTTTTTAATAATTTTTAAAGTTCAATTATATTTTTTTCATAATTTATTGAAAATAGCAGTAATTGACAACATTTTAGAGATGACTCCACGTAAAGAAACTCCAATTGCCACCCGGCAAGCTGTTATTAATATGAGTGAAAACGGAATGCGTGGTACCGAAATTGCCATGGTAATTTAAACCAAATTTTGCTACTATAACATTTTAAACACTGATTCACATAAAATATCAAAAAATCATCCAATTTGGTCAAGTCACAAAAAAGTTAAACCCGAAAAAACATTTGTGACAAAACTTTTGTCAGCTAGTGTACCTGTAGTTTTGTAATAAAGTTCCAAAATATCATTCTTCCTAAACTTCTCATACAGTGCCAGAACAAACCCATAATCATAACGTTTTCCTTCGTTTGTCTGGCGATGTTTGGTTTTGCATTGTCTTGTTGAAAAAGTGCCTTCTTTGAGAAACGATCACATTTTGCTAGCGGTTCCGCCGTTTGAATCATTGATTTTGTCTGTCCGGATTACTGAAGTATACCAACTTTTCATCACAAGTTACAATTCTACGAATAAAACGGTAATCTTGTGGATTTTTCGGCAAGTCTCGACACGTTTTTGAGCTTGAATTTCAGTCAATGCATAAGGTACCTCTCGGCAGCGTCAATTGACATTCCCAAGGGCGTGAAGATGTCGCCCAACTGATGTTTGAGGAATATCGAGCTCGGCTGACAATCTGCGAGAACCTATTGACGGATTGGTCTCCACAGCTTCACGGATTACTTCAGAATCCACTTTGGTTCACCCTAATAGATATTTTAAAACGGGCTAGAAAAAATGTCGTGTATAAAGATATATAAAAATGAAACGTGTAAATTTATAAGGCACGTTTAAATATTGAAAAATGTGTTTACATTTGGTGTACCGGCCCATTTGGCGTGTCATTTCAAATCTTACAATTGAAATTGCTTTAATTAATAAAATATTACGAATATCACATTCAAATTTAAATAAAAACCTATGTCACGTGAGATTGTTAGTAAAGGCGTGTGAAACAGTTGCAAATTTATTTCTAATTTAAACCGAATATTGAAACAGCAGAAAATGGAGACAGATTTTATCGCTAATTGTGAGTCTGTCGGCATACTATAATTGAATATTCGACCGTGTTCATTTCAGCAACATTTATAGCTCTAATTTTTCTAACAATTGTCAGTCTACTAGCAAGTTGTAGTGCACGGAATAGACCAGTTCGCAAATCGGAAAATAGCAAGTATATTGTTTAGCGACTTTCTAAATTGTTTTGAAGACACGGTATTAATAATGGTTTATTAATAATAACAAATTAATAAAATATCATATAGCTGGTGGGGGAGATCGCGGTAAGGTTGTACGTTGTACCTAAACGTTGTACAGTTTGGCGAACTTGGCGGAAATTAAAATGACTATTCATAATACAATCCTGATCGAGCCGCGATAAAAACCACAATAGTAAACATAGATTTATTTTATACCTATAATTTTATAATTTTCTCAACGCGCAGCAGTTTGCGGCTGCGCTCTCCAAAAGTTATATATTCTATATTTTTTGTTCCTTTTTTTAGTTTAGAAGATTGATATGTTAGTAATTAAATTAGGTTTTATAGTTTTTGTTGGAGTATTATTGATAGTTTAAGATATTTTACATGAAAATTATTCAAAGTCGTGTACGCCACATAGTGCGCCGCAAATTGCAAAAGACTTTTTCAATATTGAAAAACAGTCAATTTGCGCGCAATCGTCGTTTTAATTAATTTGTGGAACCTAATTTTCGCCCATCCGGATCCCTTGTACCAATGTTTTTTTTTGAAAAATAAACGTGTCATTCATTTCATTGCTGCGACACATTAACTAATTAGCTAACACATATAGGCTATTTCAAATTTTTTGACGGCCCATTATAGCTAGAGAGACACATTGTGGCTACGCGCAGATTTTTGCAATGCATCGTCAAAAAATATTTAAAAAGTCTATATTTTTTATATTTTAAAACGTAACAATTCGGGGCGAGGGGACTTTACTTTTTGTATACCCACGACCGGGATCGGGACTTCAATGTTTTTGTTAATTTAATTTTTCAGCAAACAACCTTTCCATTTTCCTACCCGTCGTAATCTTTATAGTACAAATTCGAAGATTAAGATGAGAAGATTAAGAAGTCCTGGCTTTCATTAGTCCCGGCCAAGAAGGCTTCCATTTTCGTTTCCTGGGACTTCCTTTTTTCTCTATCCGAGATCTGGGACCAGGACGGGGACCTCATTTTTAGGAAAATACCCGCCGGGGATATTTAAAATGATCTGAAAGTGTTCAATTGGCGTGTGTATTTACTCAACTATATTATTTAAACTATTGTCGTCGCCAAATGCGATTACCACCGCAAAATGAGGCGCACTTTTTTAAATATTATTTTTTCATTTAATTTTAATGATTTTTATTATTTTTCACATTTATTCCACGATTGAAACAACATCTAAAACATATTCTTCAATTTATTTAAGCAAAAACAGTATAAAACAAGCCTAAACAAGAAAATAATCATAAAAACTAAATGAAAAAATAATATTTAAAAAAGTGCGCCACATTTTGCTGTGGTGATCGCATTTGGCGACGACTATAAATATTGATAAAAATTAAACCAAAATGTGTCTAATACCACCTCGATTCTAGAAAAAGATCAAAAAAAGAAAACAAACAACCGCCATCGGAATCGCCAAAACCGCTCGATTCGCCAAACGGACGGTCATCGCGTGACAAGAGTGACCGAAAACATCGACGAAACGATAGCGAACGCCAGCCATCATCCAGATCCAGCAAGGCGTCACCCCGCTTGTCGCATTCAAATCAACCTTCAGAGTCGTCGAGTCGCCGTCGAGATCGCAAACGCCACCAAGATAATGAGCCGGATAGCTCGCGAACCGCGCGTAGCCAGAAAACCGTCAGAGAGGTGCCGGAAGCGACGACGCCGCCGTTCCCTCCGCCCCCTCAGTCGCCACCACCGCCGCATCTGCAGCAATCCGCCACGGTCTCGCATTGTTCGTGCACGGCGACGGCGGCCGCCGCGGCAGCAGCCACCGTGGCTGCAATGTCTCCGATGGAGAGCTCGCGGAATAGCGAGCGTATGGAGCGCCGTAAGAGAAGATCGCGTGAAAATCCGAATAGGAGTAGAGAGCTGGTGGAAGATCCGTCAAAGAGCCGCGGGTGAGTTGATTGGAAGTATTTGATTTGATTGAAATGTGTGATTTTTGAGGCGAAGAACGACAGAAAGCAGAAAGAGCAAGAGGTGAGAGCGGGAGGGAGCTTTGAGTTTAAGAATTGTTTTGTGTTTGTTTAGAAGAAAACGAGCCTCAGAAAGTGGAAGAAGTGCGAGGTTGGTAGTCAAAATGCTATTTTATTTCATTATTTTTGTTATTTCAAATCTAAAAAAATCATAACAATATTTTCGTTTTTTCAGTCGTCAAAGAGGCTCGGGAAGTATAAGAAGTCCTAGGTAAGATTTTTTGAAATTAAATCTTCAATATTCTAAGAAAATCACACTATTTCTTGAGATTCTTAAGATTAAGACAACAATACTAACGTTATTCATATAAATAAATAAATTTTCAGACGGAGAATGAGTGGAGAAAGCGTTCGTAGTGTTCAGTGAGTTATATACTCTTTATTCTTAACTAAAATTTAAATTGTAGACGACAGATAAGTGCTGAGAGCATTGGAAGGTTGAAGAGCCCACCAAGTTTGCATTCCAATCGAATATTTTTAGAAGTGGCAACATGGCACCTCAACGGCCCAACGAAATGCGACGAAAGTCACGTCAATCTGGAATGAAGCGCGAAGCGTCGAAAGTGCAGCCGAAGAGAAGGCACGAGAAGAATGAAAAGTCGACGAATTTCTTTAAGAAGATTCTCGGCAAGAAGGAGAAGTCGATGAGGTTTCGAATGCTCACTTTTTTGGATTCGTTTTGAATTGTTTAGGTCGGCGAAATCGTCGAAACAGTCGAAAATGAAGCCGACACATGTTGTTGAAGTGGCGGATGGATGAAATAATGTAAATTATGTTAATTTGAATCGTTATTGGTTAATTGGTTTATTGATAATAAATTAACTGATTAAATTTTGTGACTAACAACCAGCTGAAGCTCTCTGCTTGTCGGTGACCTTGAATGGGGGTGAGCTCGCAGGTATGATCCAGTCGACCTGGAAAAGTATTTGTTTTTGATAGTTGGAGGTATTTCTAGAAAGCTTTGAAGCTTTCTTAATATATTTATCTATCTAATGAGAAACTTCACGGACTTAAAATATTATCTTTTTCAGAGGTTTTCAGAGACCTAATTGAAGAGGAGACAAATTATGAAGGAATGAGGTTCTCGTTTAGACGGTCACATCAATGTGTGTTGTCTCAAAAAACGGGCAGCACACATTGAAGAGGAGAAGATGAAAAAGTTCTTAGTGGCTGTGTGACCATCCCAACTAGACTTATTTTTTTCTTGTTTTTGCTAAACAATAGTTAAAATGTGGAGCTGCAAAAATACCTATAAATTCATTATTTTTCAGCTTCTGACGCTGTAATTTGCGTTCTGTCCTTTTCCAAAAGTAAACTCATATATGCATGGCCATCATTTGGCGTGTCATGCATATATATATGCATGACACGCCAAATGAAAATGAACGTTTTTTTTTCTTAATATTTAAGTGAGCTTTATATTATTTCACGTGGAAGTTCCAGAATTGGTTTAAGTTTATTGTTTTAGTTCTAAACTGTATAAAATTCCGTTTGTCTAAACGCATAACTCAATCTGTGTGGGTTTTCTGAGTCTAAACGATTCATAGTTTTATTTTTACTAAAATGATAACAAACCATTGGACTGAGGAATAAGCTCGTAGAGTTTCGTTGAGAGAGAGAGAGAGAGAAATTATCTTTTTTCACAACAATTTTCTTGTTGTTTGACAAAGTTTATATATTTATCTGATAGCTCTTTTTCTGTGCTACAAAACTGTGTTTTTAATTTGTTCTGAATTTTTTTATTTTCATAGTTTTCCAGGCTTAGAAATGAACTATCCAGGAGGTAAAAATCAGCATGTTCGTCATCTGCTCTTCTTCGCTTTTCATCGAAAGCAAAAAGCAGCCGAAGCCGTGCGGGAAATATGCGGCGTGTGTGGAGAAGGTGTCTTAGGCCTGTCTACTGCACAAAAATGGTTCGTAAAGTTCAAAAATGGCAACTTTAATCTCGAAGCTGACGACCTGCGTTTGGGAGGGCATGCTTCACTGGGAAATGCTCGAAGAAACGCCTCGGATAACAAGGAGCTCTATGTTGCCGAGCTGCGCCGCGTAAATGAGTCTATTCCACTGAAAAAACCCGATCGACAGGGCTAAGTCATCTTGCTCCACGACAACTCCAGTCGCCATATTGCACAGGTCGTCGAAACCGCCCTCCGAGAGCTTTAATGGGAGGTTCTTCATCATCCACCGTACTCTCCAGACCTTGCACTATCCGATTACCACCTTTTCCGCTCTCTGTCATACCAAATGAGGGGTGTTACCTTCGATGGCGAAGAGGCCCTCAAAAACTGGCTCAACAACTTCTTAGACACCAGGCGATTTTTGGCGGAACGGAGGTGGGAGGAAGTGGCAAAGAGTAACGGCGAATACATAATTGATTAATTGATTATTATTAATTTTTGTTTTTTATTATTATAATTATTGCTGTATAAAATGCGCCTGAGCACAACAAGCTACGAGCTCATAGAGTCGAGAAACTCAGCAAAAACTTTATGGAAAATTTTTTTCAATGTGACATTTCGGTGCTCAATTTTAGAGGAATTTGCTCGATCAATGGGTATCTTGCAAAAAAGTGTGGAAAAATTGCCAAACCACGCCCTTCACATTTTATTTAAATTCTTTGTTTTTTTTTAGGATTTTAAAATCGTTTTTTAACCTTAAAACAAATTAATAAATCATTAATCAATAACTCTAAACGATCATAAAACAAATTAAATCAAATTCGAAGAAGTTATTATTCTAAAAATATAAAGAATTCAAATAATAAGTGAAGGGTGTGGTTTTGCAATTTGTCCACACTTTTTGTGCAATATACGCATTGTTCGTGGCAGTTAAGTGCTACTGTATACAGAATTTTTAGCTCTACAACATATCATGAGCACAGCCATCGAATCTCTTCCAATTATTATTTCATTCATTCTCAGTTTAAAGTTCAATTTTAATTTAAAGTTAATTTAAAGAAACTTTTCATTTCTTGTCATCAAATAATAAACAAAAAATAGATAACAAATATTGATGAGAAACCGCTGCCTAAACAAGACCTTTTCTCCGCCCCTAATTTTTTGCTCTTCCATTAGGCATCGATCTCTGAAAAGGACAATAACATTACGTAAATATTACCGGCTTTTCTTATTATATAAGTGACGCTTTAAATTTTACGAAATTTTAGTTTTACAGTACTATACCGTAGTCATGTTTTTGTTAGTTCATTTGGAGTGCAGTTTTATCTTTGTACCAATTTAACCACGTTCAAAACAAGGTCGATCAGCCCTCTTTTTCAGCATGATGCTGAAATCATACGAAGCTAATATTTCGTGAGGTGAATCCCTCATATTTTGTTACCCCATAAACCAAATTTCAGCTCTCAACTCTAAAATTCGTCGCTTCGGCCTCAACCCTGAATTCCACGTTGACATTATTTCATAGTTTACGGTAATTACCGTGAGCAATAATATGTTTGCCTTTAATCGTGATTCGACTTCTAAGCAAAGTTATGATTTTTAAAGTTTAAAATTTCAATCGACTTTAAAATACACGTTAATTACAGTAACCACGTGATATTTCCTTTCAAAAAATTCAGAATTTTACGAGTAACAAAATGATATAACTAACGTGTCATAAAAATCGCCAAAAATAGCCAAAATACTGTTTTACAAAAAAGAACAAAAAAGAATAAATTTGTTGAACGCGTGATCAAATTCGTTGATGTTTCTTTCTATGTGAAGACGATTTTTCTATTGGCTGCCCTCGGCGTGCGGTAATTGTAAGAAATTAATGACAAAAGATCCATACAACATCAAGTTCTATTACATAATGAAGGCTTAAATGGCTGGCTGGCATGAATGGCTTAAATCATCCCGTCATTTTGTCATGTTAGCCCTTCTCATTTTTGCTGCATTATTTTTTTCAAAACAAAAAAGAATGATTGTATTATAATTTTGCTTGCGTTTTGTTGCGCAACAGAGACATAACAAACAAATTTAATCCGTCTATTCCGCTTCATTAGTTTGCCGTTGAATTGATAATCGGATTAGAAATGATATGAAATTGATGATTCTCTTTCGAACGTTTTTTTTATTGAAATTTTTACGTGGAAGCACAATGATTAAGGTTGTGTAAAGTGGATCATTGATGACATTGTGAGGCTCATGGTCTGACGGAGCAGCGTTTTCGAGATCATCAAGACGTCAAAAAATGGCTAGATGAATGGACTGCGACCAAACAAGAAATTCTATAATGATGGAATCCATAAGTTGCCCAAACTCTTGGAAAATGTTGTTATTAAGGAGGGAAATTATTTTGAATTAAAGTTTTGCTTAAGTTTGCCCAGTTTTTTATAGCTTAATATGCGTAAAAAACGCGGTAATTAATTTCTAGTCCTAATAAAATCTTCATTGGATTTGAACACGTTTTCTAAGCAGGTTTTATTAGCGTTCCAATTGGCGTGCTTCTACATTTGAAATTAATTTCTAGTAAATTAACTTCACTTATTGTCGTTTTGGGAAAAAAAATCTACAGTATGATTTATTGGAGTTTTTTTCACTTTGTTCTAGTTAGTGCATAATAATAGAATCTTTTCTCTGTTTTTGGTGGAAAATTTTGATTAATTCTTTCTTCTCTGGATTTAGTGATGAAAACAGTGATTCAGAGTGATTATTTTTATAAATCTAGGCCTCTTTCAAGTCATTCAATAGAAAAATTGAGCATGTAATTTTCTTTAGCACGCAAAATTAATTCTTAAGATCAGAAGTTCAGAAAAGTATCTTCAACGTAATATTTTGTAAAAAAAAATATAGTGAAAGAGATACACTAGCTGACAAAAGTTTTGTCAGAAATGTCTTTTCGGGTTTAACTTTTTTGTGACTTGAGCAAATTGGCTGATTTTTTGATATTTTATGTGAATCAGTGTTTAAAATGTTATAGTAGCAAAATTTGGTTTAAATTACCATGGCAATTTCGGTACCACGCATTCCGTTTTCCCTCATATTGATAACAGCTTGCCGGGTGGCAATTGGAGTTTCTTTACGTGGAGTCATCTCTAAAATGTTGTCAATTACTGTATGAAAAAAGATAATTTAACTTTAAAAATTATTAAAAAATGCAGTGCAAGAAAAGTGCGTAATATCTTTGAGCTACGCGTTTTACGATAAACGCTTGTCACTGTAAAACGGATCATCGTAGTCACAAGCGGGAATTTGTAAAATAATCTACAACCATATGAATCTATTATATCAAAAAATCAGCCAATTTGGTGAAGTCACACAAAAGTTAAACCCGAAAAAACATTTGTGACAAAACTTTTGTCAGCTAGTGTAAATTGAAAAGTTGTGTTTCGTGCAAAGTATTGTAATGCGGCGCGGTTTCGTGGCATTTAATTATATTCAAATTTAAACGTGAAATTTGTCGACGGTGCGACTCCGGTCTTTGGCTCGTGCCGGCGCGAGAAGTATGTCTGAGGCTGAAATAACAACAACAAGACTGTTTACGATCATTGGCACAGGACCGACGATCTTGGCATTTAGAAGCTCTATGGCAAAGTGCTCTTTTGGGAGAAAATAAAGAACCACATGATGATCACTTGTTCCGAGAAGGTCACGGATGGAACTATATAAACTGTGTGTTTATTATTGTTAATGGCTTAGTCATTCCTACATTCCGCTACTAACAAGGTTAATATTATACTGAATAAACTATTACTTATATTCCGATCTTCTACAAATCGACAAAATGTATAAATATACGTTTCTAAATTCTAATAATTCTAAACTGCTAATCATTTTTTCTTGGCGTTCTTTAGAATTATTTAAATTTATTGTCGTTAATGAAGTTTATTGATATACAAGGCATAAAGTTTTTTCCTTCTTTCTATACAACCCTAATAATGGGAATCAGAGAAGAGGAAGAGCTAGGATACAAGTGTGATGTATCAATAGACTGCACTACGACAATAATATTTATTAAATGATGTGAAGATTCACCAGAAAGGCCCCAAGGTAATCGTCTTTATTCCTAATTTCCAGAACTCAATGTTACGAAAATTATCCTTACCTCGCATATAATCATACTTCTGGAGATATTGAACCGCCTAACATTCTCAATCCTCTTCCAATCCAGTTTATCCATCCGGGAGCCGGTGGGAAACAAGCCGCCAACAATCGCTACCGTGCCCATTGTTGCCACGTTTCGAACAATCACACTCATTGAGTCCGTTGATGGTCCCGGCGTGGATTGTATCAGTGTGTTCGCTGAGCACAACTCGAATACGGAATGCTTGAAAGATGAATTGAATTATTTGTCAGAGAGAGTTAGTGAAACCTCTTCAAAACGATCCATGACGGCGACATTCGATCGAAGCACACTCATGCCGGCCATGATGACCTGCGAACTCGGGAACAAGTTGAGGTTGCCTGAGAATTGTGCATTAGGAGTGGTGACGACGACGAATCGAATTTTCTTTAGCGGAACTCCGTAGGATGCGAGATCTACGAAGAAGAAATTGAATGATGTAGATGAATGTTTTAGAAACTCTTGACTATTTGCTTCTTTTGATGTGGCAGGCCAGTATCTACGACGAATAAGCAGGAGCCGTCGCGAACCAAGATCGAGTTGGTGCTCACTTTGACAGTCTCGTTGTTTTTAGTGTGAGATGGTACGGCGAGAAGTTGCAGAATAGGCGTGGATCTTCGCTTAATGCTAGGAGGAGAACTTGTGGTGGAGGTGGTTGTAGATGTCGTCTCGATCAACGAAAGTTTTTCGGAATCGAGATTAATGAAATCTGATGAAGATTGGATTAATTTAAAATAAAATGAAAGTGATTGTCACCATTGTTTCGTTTTTTCATGAAAACGTTGTAATCGAATAGTGATTTGGTTGGGAAGAAGCGCCAGCCGAGTTTGGTCTAAAATTTGAAAAAAATCTATAAACTTTTTTTTAATGACAGGAATTTTTATAGAAATTATTGAATTAAAACGAGCCTTGAATATACTCTATCATTGCACAGATACATGAACGATGCTACACCCTTGTTCCCAATTACATGTTTACGCCAAATGAAAATGCACATTTTCTAATATTCAAGTGAATATTATAAGATGTCGCGTGGAATTTCCAGAAAGCTATTAACTTAAATGTTTTAGCCACATTCTAAACTATAGAGGCTAACGTTTCTTTTAGAGGATCATTATTAGGGTGAACCAAAATTGTTTTCCGATTTTCTATATCTTTTTGTCTAATAGTTTTTTACCAAAAAGAGAATTTTATATACATGCGTTATATATATTTTAAAGCTCTTTAACAGCTCTATTATAATATATATTAAAATTTTTGATTTTTCTTTTATTAAAGGTTTTTTTAACTTACAGAAGAAACATGGAAAAATCCGAAATTCGTGTTCTTTTACGCCATTACTGGAAACAAGGCTTTAAGGCAACTGCAGCAGGAAAAAAGATATGCGAAGTTGAAGGCGGCAATATCATCTCGGATCGTACTGAGAGAAATTGGTTCAAAAGATTAAACGACGGCGACACTGATCTCGAGGACAAGACACATTCAGCCCGACCTAGGACAGTGGATTCTGAAGCAATCCGGGAAGCTGTGGAGACCAATCCTTCAATAAGTAATCGCAGATTGTCGGCCGAGTTCGATATTCCTCAAACATCAGTTGTAGGATATCTTCACGCCCTTGGGAAAGTCAATAGACGCTGCAGAGAAGTACCTCATGCATTGATTGAAATTGAGGCTCAAAAACGTTTCGAGGATTGCCGAAAAATGCTCGAAAATCCACAAGATTACCATGTTATTCGTAGGATTGTAACGTGTGGTGAAAAGTGGGTCTACTTCAGTAATCTGGACAGACAAAATCAATGGCTGGAACCCGGTCTAACGGCGGAACCGGTAGCAAAATGTGATCGTTTCTCAAAAAAGGCACTTCTGTGGGTTTGGGGAAATTAAGAAGGCGTAATTTACTTCGAGCTAGTTCCAAATGGTCGCACTATCGACGCAGACCTCTGTTGCGCCCAACTTGATCGAATGTATGCGGCACTTGCCGAGAAATATCCAGCACTGATCAATCGGAAGCGGATACTCATTCAACAAGACAATGAAAAACCGCACATCCGCAGACAAACGAAGGAAAGGTCAAAAATCTTGACGCCATTGAACTTCTTCCACATTCAGCTTATAGTCCGGACCTTGCTCTATCTGATTATCACCTTTTCCGATCCATGGCACACTTTCTTCGTGGACATAGCTTCAATGACCTGGCTGATGTCGAAAACGGGTGCCGCGAGTTTTTCGCCTCTAAGAACAAGGAGTGGTACCACAGCGGGATCGAACAACTTGCCGATAGATGGGTTCAAGCCCTAGAGTCAAATGGTCTCTACTTTGATACCTAATTGTTTCTCATTTGTTGTAAAATTATGTTTAAATTTTTAATAAAAAATCGGAAAAAAATATGGTTCATCCTAATATAACTGTGTATGTCTTCTGAGCTCAAATTTTTAACACTTTTGTTTTGAATTTTTATTTAGCTATTAATTACAGTTGTTTTACAGTTGTTACCAAGGATGGATTACTAACAGGGTTGCACGGAAATCAATTTTTTAAAATGGAAAACGGAAAAAGGAAAACGAAAAATGGGAGATGGAATTTTGTGCAATCCTGGTAACTACATTTTTCACAAACAGATACGGTATCTTAATTTTTAAAATGTATTATTATTAAGTACCAGGGTTGCACGGAAATAGATTTTTTTCAAACGGACGACGGAAAACGGAAAACGGAAAATGGAAGATGGAATTCCGTGCAACCCTGTTAAGTACTCAAAAGAACTACAGTACGATTAATATAAGAAAAATATCATATTTAAGCCATAACTTAGTTTTGTTTAAATTTTCCGTGATCAGACGATATGCGTTTGGTAGAACTGGCAGGAATGCTCGAAAGAAACGTCACGGTCAAAGAGGAGCTCTATGTTACCCAGTTGCGCCGCGTAGATGAAGCTATTTGACGGAAAAGACCCGATCTACAAAGCCAAGTCATCTTGCTTCACGACAACGCCAAGCCGCATGTTGCAGAAGTCGTCAAAACAGGCCCTCCAAGAGCTTGAATGGGAGGTTCTGAAGCATCCACCGTACTCTCCAGGCCTTGCGCCATCTGATTATCACCTTTTCCCCTCTCTGTCAAACCAAATGAGGGGTGTTACCTTCGAGGACCTCAAAACTGGCTCAACAATTTCTTCGACACCACACCGGGCGATTTTTGGCGGAACTGCATCAACACATTGATCGAGAGGTGCGAGGAAGTCGTAAACATTAACGGCGAATACATCATTGATTAATTGATAAAGCTGAGAGCCAAAGCGCACACTCTACTAGTCACTCTTGAAAGTCCCGTTAACGTTAATTATATATTTAATTACATATAGTTAGGAATATAAGTTTACAGGTTAATTCTCCTTCCCTGGTTTTGTTATCAGCTTATCTATTTGTGCTTTCATATTCCATTCCTATATTTGATTCGAGTCAATAAACAGTTAGGCGAGTATCTGTCCTCTTGGATCACTATCTGTCCTCTTGGATCACAACATTTAATTATAGTTTTTGTTCAAACAAATCTTTGTGAAAAAACTCTACGAACTTATTGCTCAAGTTATATGATTTTTAGCAAAAATCTGCGATTGCGACACTCTTAAGAAAAGTGGAAGAGAATGACAACATCTATTCTGCTTCTATTCCAGCAATGCTAACTAGGGAGGTCATTTCTACGGGACTATTTTCCACAGGAATTTTGAGGTTAGCAACTTTGAACCTTTTTAACCCACTTAAACCCCCAGTGCAGGACAATTTTTTGTGTGCACTAATAAAATTTCCTCAGCTATCACCATGCAAAGTTTCAGCCGGAAACCTTTTGGATCCAAAAATGACCTCCCTAGTAAGCAATTTATTACCAAATTGTTTCTGTTATTTTTAATAAATTTAAAGAAAATCCCTACCTCTATGCCCTTTGCAGCTTCATTTCCAACCATCTCAAACAACAATTGAACACTTCCACAACACACATAATCGCCATCTTGTTGATTGTCATCTAACTGACAATGAGCGTCTTTTCCATTTGTCAGCGCAATACAAGGATCTTTTAATGGCTAAAACCATCTTTTTCTCATTGATATAATAATTATCAGTCAATTCCTTTTACCTCCAACGTGGGCACGCATCTGATCAATTGAAGAGTTTCCGGATGCCGAAGCTGCGTCAACCCATTATCGCAGGATTGCACGAAGACAACAACAAAAACAAAATAATAAACAAACAAACAAGTGACTGGTAATGATGTCATCAACAACTACCAGCAAATGGTGTCGATTGATAAGAGGAATGAGTGAAACATCCAGCAGCAACAGCAAGAAGATGCGAAAAACCGGCTCGGCGATTGAATGAGCACACTCAGGGTTTTTTCGCCCCATTTTGTTCGGCCTCTGTGTCTCTTCCGGATTTGTGCGCAATTGCGTGAGCATTCTTGTATTATATTTATTACCTATTGTGATTGGATTCAATTGCAAACCGATATTCTACAAATAGTGAGCAATTTGATCCGAATCGGATTTTAGGCGTAAGACGAGATTAAAGGTCGTTTTGACGATCTTTTGAAATTTTTGGAAAAGATTTGGGTAAATAAGAAAGACTCGTGAAAGTTTTATGATGGGAGCACTCTAGAAACCTTCATTTTTGGCCAATGTTGGAACTTGTTCGCGAAACAATTCAAAGAAAAACTACAATATTTTTATAAAATAGCAATAAAAAACTAAAAAAAAAACAATTTTAAACAGAGTATATCATAAATATTTTGGTTTTAAGAAGATATTACGTGTCTTTCTCTCAAAAAAGAATACTAAAGTCTCGGCTACAGTAAGTAAGGTTGCGCCCACGTATAATCCAATGGTTCCTCCGATTTCGGCTGAAAATTTTAATTAACTGATTTTTATATTATTACATCTTTGTAAAAATTCACTTGTAGAACTATTTAATTGTTTCATTTTTGTAACCATAATTTTATTAATTGACAAAAGTAAAAAATAACTTTTTTACGTGAAACACTATAGTAAACTAATTTTTAAAAAAAGCAATAACGCCTGAATATCTTGTAAAAGTGGTGTATTTTGCCGCCAAATGGGGTTTTCACACCAAACGATTTCTTACATACAAACTAATTTGGTTAATAAATTTTCATACAGAGAAACTGGCGAAATTCAACTCATCTTTTGAAGTCGTTTGATACCCATATTGCCATAATTATTATAATTTTGTCATTTTTTTCTTTTCACGTAATTACACGTAAAAATCTATCTTACCGTAACTCGGCGAATATGGATGTCAAACGAACGGTAATTTTATTTTTATTGCAATAGTTCAACGTACTTGGTGCTATTTTTCGCATAAAAACAAATATTGAGCAGTTTCTCAATAAATTAATTTTTTTCATTAGATTAAAAAAACTTTTAAGCAGCTCAAAGTAACACGGTTTTTAATATTCATTTTTGAAAATAATTCAATTTTTGAAGTCGTTTGATAACCATATTGCCATAATTATCATAATTTTATCATTTTTCTTTTCACGTAATTACACGTAAAAAATATATCTTACCGTAACTCGGCAAATATGGATGTCAAACGAACGGTAGTTTTATTTTTATTGCAATAGGTCAACGTACTTGGTGCTACTTTTCGCATGAAAATAAATATTGAACATTTTCTCAGTAAATTAACTTTTTCATTAGATTTTTAAAAAATTTTTAAACATCTCCAAGTTACACGGTTTTTCGTATTCATTTTTGAACATATTTCAATTTTTGAAGTCGTTTGATACCCACATTGTCATAATTATTATAATTTTGTCATTTTTTCTTTTCACGTAATTACTCGTAAAAAATCTGTCTTACCGTAACTCCGCTAATATGGATGTCAAACGAACGGTAATTTTATTTTATTCTTAATAGTTTAATCTGTTTTGTGCTATCTTCCACATGAAAACAAATATTGAGAAATTTTTCAGTAAATTAATTTTTTTTTCATTTTGATTAAAAAAAAACTTTTAAACAGCTCAAAGTTACACGTGTTTTATTATTTATTTTTGAACATATTTCATTTTTTGAAGTCGTTTGATACCCATATTGTCATAATTATTATAATTTTGTCATTTTTTCTTTTCACGTAATTACACGTAAAAAATCTATCTTACCGTAACTCGGCGAATATGAATGTCAAACGAACGGTAATTTTATTTTTATTGCAATAGTACAACGTACTTGGTGCTATTTTTCGCATGAAAACAAATATTGAGCAGTTTCTCAATTAATTAAATTTTTTTCCATTAGATTAAAAAACTTTTAAACAGCTCAAAGTTACACGGTTTTTAGTATTTATTTTTGAACATAATTCGTTTTGCGAATTCGTTTGATACCCATGTTACCATAATTATTATAATTTTGTCATTTTTTTTCTTTTCACGTAATTACACGTAAAAAATCTATCTTACCGTAACTCGGCGAATATGAATGTCAAACGAACGGTAATTTTATTTTATTTTTAATAGTTTAATATGTTTGGTGCTATCTTTCGCATGAAAACAAATATTGAGCAGTTTCTCAATAAATTAAATTTTTCCATTAGATTATAAAAACTTTTCAACAGTTCAAAGTTACACGGTTTTTAATATTCATTTTTGAAAATAATTCAATTTTTGAAGTCGTTTGATACCCATGTTACCATAATTATTATAATTTTGTCATTTTTTTCTTTTCACGTAATTACACGTAAAAAATATATCTTACCGTAGCTCGACGAATATGAATGTCAAACGAACGGTAATTTTATTTTTATTGCAATAGTTCAACGTACTTGGTGCTATTTTTCGCATGAAAACAAATATTGAGCAGTTTCTCAATTAATTAAATTTTTCCATTAGATTATAAAAACTTTTCAACAGTTCAAAGTTACACGGTTTTTAATATTCATTTTTTGAAAATAATTCAATTTTTGAAGTCGTTTGATACCCATGTTACCATAATTATTATAATTTTGTCATTTTTTTCTTTTCACGTAATTACACGTAAAAAAATATATCTTACCGTAACTCGGCGAATATGGATGTCAAACGAACGGTAATTTTATTTTATTTTTAATAGTTTAATCTGTTTGGTGCTATCTTTCGCATGAAAACAAATATTGAGAAATTTCTCAGTAAATTAATTTTTTTTCATTAGATTTAAAAAAAAACTTTTAAACAGCTCAAAGTTACACGGTTTTTAGTATTTATTTTTGAACATATTTCATTTTTTGAAGTCGTTTGATACCCATATTATTATAATTATTATAATTTTGTAATTTTTTTCTTTTCACGTAAAAAATCTATCTTATTGTAACTTGGCTAATATGAATGTCAAACGTACGGTAATTTTATTTCGATTTTAGTAGTTTTACAATTTTGCTGTTATTTTTAACATTTTCTAACAAATATGCAATTTTTATCCAGATATTTCCATAATTTTTTAAAAATGAATTTTCAAAAATGAAAAGATTAATTATTTTAAAGTGAAAATGAATTTTAAACAAATCCTGAATTTGTTCTGTAAAAATGTTTTAAATCATACCTAGCAATAAGAACATATTATACGATCTTTCTTGTACAATGGTCTCCTGTTTGAAATGAGCAAAGTAGAATTTGATGTGCAAGAGGTTGACGCTACAATTTTTCATATTTTTCATATTTTCCATTGTTAAACGAGCCTAGATCTGTCACGAAAATTAACTTTAACTATCTTGGAATATTAATTTCCGCAGATAACACACATTACAACGCAAAAATCAATTTTTTCAGATAAAACTGTTTGTTTTCAGTGTCAACAAAGACGTACGCATCATATTGAGGAGTTGCAGAATAAGATTGAGCCAAGAGCACTTGATTTCGTAGACGAGACAGCCATTCGCCACGAAGGAAGCGAGATCTCTGAATTGTGATAAATTAAAATATGATTTTGTTGGTTCGATTTCTTTTTTGATTTCCAGAATTGAAATGACGCTAAAGTGAGGATCTTGTAAGGAAAAGAAATGTGATCTTCATAGAGACAAAGAGAAACAGGTTGTCGATTCGATTTTTAATTTGTTTATTATTTAAATTTTGTTCTCTTTTTTAAGTTTAAAAACATTCTTACATCAGGACAAAACGTGCTCTAACAAAATAAAAAGTTGTGGCCTCGGTTTCATACTGTCCGCGGTTTGGTTGAGTCATTTATTATTTTTTTTAGATATTACATTTACTTTATCCGTTAGTTTTTTATTAAAATAGGTGGGAAGTAAAATTAGGAAAAAAATTTGAATGCATCACATGATTCACACCACTCGCCGTAGTTAATTGGCAGCCTCATTTAACGTTTTAGAACTTCATATATTCATTTTGAATAAAAGTTTGTTTAAGTTTGTTCTGTTTTTTATAGTTTAATACGCGTAAAAAACGCGGAAAATAATTTCTAGATCTAATAAAATCCTCAATATCTAAAAACTTTTAAATTTATTTTGACATTTATGACCAACCTTAAGTTGAGGAGAGCTTTCATACAAACGCCTCAAGCATGCTGACGCATTAAGAAACTTCATATTCCACGTTTCATCAATAGCAGTTCCAGTTAGACTCGAAAACTTGCTACGAGAGACGGTGATTCCAGCTAACACATTCGATAATTGGTTTGCCATTTCTGGCACGTCCGACACCATGGCTTTCCGAAGTTTGAGCATTTCGTCGATCTCCTGATGATCTTTTCCATCTTCCCGATAGAGTGATTCGAACTCTTTCAAGTTGATATCAAAATTCTTCCAAGTGCTCATCTTGATTCGCGTTTTTAGAGAATTTAGACGACTTGTTAGCTTTTTCATTAGATCCTGAAAAATTGCTATATTTTTGAAAAATTAATTCAGTATTACCATGTAACCCTTTAGAAGAGTTGAAGATGGGCTGGTCTTCGTATAAACGCTTGAGGCATCCATCAACGGTGCGTAGCGATTTTTAAATATCAGACGGCAGTCGATTACGATCTCTTCCACTCTGTCAGGGTTGTCATACATCTTTGTTACACATTCGCGGATCTCGCGGATGAGCGGGCGAGCTGTAATTTTTATAAATTTATATTTAAAATGTCTAATATTTTCATATATACAATAATTATTTACATTCTAAGGCGTACCACCTTGATGTTTGATTTCCGGCTGGATTTCTCTTTTGCGTAACGCGAGCTGTGTTCAACTTATAGCAGTAAATGCTGCATTGGGGAGTAATTTCGTAGCGTTATTATGATAATTAATTCTACAACGGCGATATAATAGGTTTGGAAATATCTAATTTATAATCAACATTTATAATAAAAATTATTTTCTTCTTCGTCACGTCAAAGGAGAATTACGCTTAAATGAAAAAAAAAATAAAGTGGCTCTTGTGAAGGTCTGTTTTTCAGTGTTTATTTGCCGTGCTACTGTATTAGTTCTACTGTATTATTTTTATGAGGTTCTTCGAATGAATTATCGCATGAATTCTGGAGCCGAGAAGAACCCCATCAAACGGCGGGTAAATGTGATAGTGTCTCAAAGAAGACACTTCTGTGTATTTGGTGGAATTTCGAAGACGTAATTTACTTCGAACTAGTTCCAAATGGTGAATATATCCAGAAATGATCAATCGGAAGCGGATACTCCTTCAACAAGACAATGCAAAACCTCATACCGTCAGACAAACGAAGGAAAAGATCCCAAATCTCGAAGCCATTAAACTTCTTCCACATCCAGCTTATAGTCCGGACCTTGCACTATCTGATTATCACCTTTTTCGATCAATGGCACACTTTCTTCGTGGTCGTAGCTTCAATGACCTGGCCGATGTCGAAAACGGGTGCCGCGAGTTTTTCGCCTCTAAGAACAAGGAGTGGTACCGCAGCGGGATCGAACAACTTCCCGATAGATGGGTTCGAGCCATAGAGCCAAATAGTCTTTACTTTGAAACCTAATTATTTTTCATGTGTTGTAAAATTATATTAAAATTTTTAATAAAAATCGGAAAAAATTTTGGTTCACCCTAATATCATAAATTACTAGGTTGATTTGATGTGTCAGTTTTTCATTTACATTTTTTTCTTTTTTTTTAAATTATAATCACGTAGTATAAATAAATAAACAAATTAATTAATTATAAAACACGATGCTTAAAATTATCAATTTACAGTAAAATTTTCTCGGTATCTTCCTTTGAAATACGTCCACATATATCTAAATTTAAACAAGATTGATTGAGCATTTTTAAAGCCACAGTCAATGAAAACAAGAAAATCGAGCATTTCTTGTATGTTGAGTTATTTGAAACGCAAATACAAACGCAAAATAATTATTACTGTAATTTGTTATGTTTGAACATTTTATCGTATAATTAATGTAGCTTTCAATATTATATTCAAGTCTCAGTAAGATTCACGGAATATTTTGAGAGCCACAGCCGGTCAAAAAAAATCTATCATTATTTTGATGTGGACGATTTTCAAAGGTGCATACAGAGAAAATTTTACTTTAAATTGATAATTTTAAGCACTGAAAGTCTCTATTTATGAAAATATTGCGATTTCTGAAGTACAGCCCAATGTTCTTACATAATGCGTGGTCACACCAAACGAATAAATTATAATTTTTAAGAGTGTCTTACCGTTTTTACGTGTACCTTACAGAAATTATTCATACCTATTTAGAAAAGTGTTTGTTAAACTGTTCAAAAATCTAAATATCTTCCCAAAAAATTAGATTTGCGCACGTTTACTGAGCTCATTTTATTACCATAAGAGTTGGCGTGCGTTGTTTTTTGAGTTTTTTTTTGATAACGTAAAAAAAATTGCTAAATTTAGATGAAAATAAAGAAATGAATAACAGGTGTTAATCAAATTGTCATTTGCTTATCTGTTTACTTTCCTATTAGGGTTAAGAATTGTTATATAATTCGAATTGAGTAATTTTTCCAATTTTCACGCAAAATTAAGTTAAAAAAACATGAGAATTCATTATATTTTAAAGCGATGATTCGAAAACATTACCTAACTCAATTACTGCTCGCCGCGTATGCTCATGCATCATCGCCAGTCCATAGTTAAAATTGCGACGCGTCAATGAGTTCTCAATCTCGCCGAGCTGTATCAAAGCCAGCGATGCTTGCGACATATTGATGCGCGGATGCTCATCCTCGACGATATGCCCATCGTCCATCAATTTCAATCCAATGCAATTTGCTGTGATATTCAAACTTCGTGCTAGCGAGCTTTGTAGATAGACGGTGATCCTCTCCCAGATGGGCTCGTATGAGTGGAACAATTTGACAAAACCTTCGAATGTTCGGCCATCGTGGGAAAGGCATTTGACATCTGAGAGCTTTTCGTCGAGGCCAAACGTCTGAATCAAATAGGCATGTGCGTTGCAGTTTTTTGCTTACCTGCGTGGCCTCATCGAGAAAGGATTGCAACTCATCGGCAAGGAGTTGCACATCACGAACCACTGGAATCATTTCGTTTGGGATGACTTCGAGCGCTTTTTGGTAATCGGCTACTCGTTTTTCTTTCGTATCTTCCCAGTCGCTTGGTAAAAGGGAAACGATTTCAGATGGCGACTAAAATTACGAGGTTTTTACAGTTATTTTGAATTGGTGAAGACACGTCGACATTTGTTTTTAAAAACATGAGTTTAAGCTCAGGATAAGAAGCAATTTTTAGTATTTGAAATATTTTTGTTCTAACTTTTACTTTTCAACAATTTTGTGGTAGCGATAGCTCAACCCAGATTTACAAATTCACAGACGAACTTCATCATTAAATACCAATTTCCCGCCAAATACAATTGATGAGAATGATATGTCTTCGCAATCGTCCGGGCATATTCCATTGTCTATGTGAGTTCGAATATTCTGCAAAAAAAAAACGGAAGTAAACAGAAAATGATGAACGTGGAGTGCGTTATCTCGCATAACCACATATTTGAATTTATAAAAATTAATGCTCTTTTATGAAGCAAGAAGCTTAAATTTCAGAGGTTTTGTATAATTTATAGATAATACTAGACAGATTTAGGTACACTTAGTCACATATATCTATCTATCTATCATTCTGTCGTATCCGATATAATACAAGATCTTCTTAGGGGATTATCCCAGTAACCCCGCGTGACAAATCAATCTTTACCTGAGTACATATTTCAGAAATAACTTCCTTTCGTTGTGTTTTTTTACAATTCCAACGTGAATTTATTAAAATAGGTTTTTAGCCAATTTTGCAAAAACGGTGGGGCTATTGAAGCCTGGGACCGAACCATTGATGGGAGGGACTCACCCCGATCCCCCCGACCCTGGTATTTTCCTAAAAAAAAGGGAAGTCCCGGGCTGGGAGAAAGGGAAGACTGTGTATATTGTCCTAGTGAGGTTTTTTGATACATAATTTAAAAGGGAAAGGTTCGCTCGTCTCTTGTTATCACTCTTCCTCCTTTTAATTGTCACTATTACCGTTCAGTGATGGGGAGAACTCCGGCCGCCCGGAATTTCAAAAAACAGGGTCCCTCCCATCACTGGTCCGAACCTGATAGGGTCTGTATGAGCTTGGCCCTTAAGGACACACTGTCTCTTCTCGGCCTCCTAGTGTTTTCCCTCATACCACGGAATGACCTAGGGAACGGTGGCCTCAGGCCAACGAGTTGGACAGAGTCTTAAGTGACCAGTCTGCGGCGAATGACGTCCTCTTGTGGACAAACCATCAGCTCCTGCTCTCTCATCATTCCTTTTTGCTTGGTCCGACTGGACTTTAAGCACCAGGTACGATACAGTTTGCCCTCACATAATTAGCCTTTCCTCCCTCTTCCCCCCTCTCACTATGTTAACACTAAGTTGAGTGTCTTGAGGCGCACGACACATATATCCTTTTGTTATCGTAGTTATTAGTAACCAGTTTTTTTTATATTATTATTTCTTTTAGTTTTTTTGCTCTCGGGTTTCGAATGCGGTAGTTGAACCTTTGTTTCTTTCGGCTTTGTTTATTATTCATTGTGTTCGTTAGTTTATTGTTAGTTAATAAAGTTTTCCTAAAAAAGCCCTGTACAGCATTATTCTAGTAATTATATTCATAACCAGAATATAACAGTATTAACCTACGGTATTTGGTCCACCGACCAAACACAAGGTTATCTGATTTTTGGAACCATGAGGTGACCTGGGGCTTGCTCCGACATCTGAAGGGTCAACTCGTCGATGCACCGTTGCCGAGGGTGGCCCAGTCCCTTTGGGGACAAAATAACTTTCTTTACGTACATTATAAAAAATAATTATTTTGGGCTCAGAATATGTCCACCTTTGTACCAGAAAAACGAAAAACCGCGGGAAGCTCTTCTTTTCCTTTTCCAGCTCAAGAAGAAAGCCACTGACGCGCACGAAATTCTTGCCCAAGCTTACGGCGATGCTGCACTATCGATAAGATCCTGACAAGAATGGTTTCAGAGTTTCAATCTGGAGATTTTGACGTCAACGACAAAGAAAATTTGAAGACGAAGAACTTCAGGCTTTGTTGGATGAAGATTTGGCTCAAACACAGGAGCAACTCGCGGCATCCCTCGGCGTCACGCAAACAGCAATTTCTTATCGATTGAAAGCAATGGGGAATATTCAAAAGGTGAGCTCTCAAAATGGAGCAAAGAGCAGAGAAAAACAACTTCACAAATCTTGTTAGACAGATTTCAGAGAAAGTCTTTTTTACACCGAATCATAACTGGCAATGAAAAGTGGGTGTACTACGACAATCCGAAGCGTAGAAAATCGTGGGTTAGTCCCGGTGAACCGACAACTTCGATCGCAAGGTCTTACTGTGAATACGCAAGGCCGCATGTTGCTCAAGCGGTGAGGGATACGCTGATAGAGTTCAAATGGGAAGTCTTAGAACACCGACCGTACTCTCCGAACATTGCCCCGTCGGAATATCATCTTTTCCGGTCAATGGTCTGGCGGAGCAGCGCTTTCGAGATCATCAAGACGTCAAAAAATGACTAGATGAATGAACTGCGGCCAAACCAGAAAAATTCTATTATGATGGAATCCATAAGTTGCCCAAACTCTGGGAAAATGTTGTTAGGCAAATTCTTTTGAGTAAAATTTTGTTTAAGTTTGTCCAGCTTTTTATAGTTTAATATGCGTTAAAAACGCGGAAATTAATTACTAGACCTAATATTTATAATGAAAACTCATTTAAGTGTCATATACAAGAGTTTTGATAACTCAGGATCCTGTCAAAATCCATAAAATATTTTACAATTAGTTCAAAATTGGATGTTCTTTAATATGAGCCCATTATGATACAACAAAATTGATGACCAATAAATCATATATCCAGCCAAAGATGAGATTAAGAAAAACATTTTGCACACAGAATTCATAAATTTTTTATATTATCCCTATAACATTAAAATGAAATAAAAATCATGTTATCATACTTAAACAAATAAATAATACTACATATAACTAGCTATAGGTAGTTATGTTATGTTTTTTATAATTCAATGCGATAACGAGTGGTTCGTCAAATGCGTGTTATTTGGAAAAGTGTAACGTGATTCTTTGTTGTTCTAACCCAGTGTGCATCGGTGTATTAGAAACTGTTTATTTGTATTTTTATTGTCCTTTTCAGAGATCGATGCCTAATGGAAGAGCAACAAATTAGGGGCGGAGAAAAGGTCTTGTTTAGACAGCCACACGGCCACTAAGGCCATCGAATCTCTCCCTCTTTTGTTTCTCATCAATTTTTGTTATCTATTTTTTGTTTATTATTTGATGCACACCAATTTAAAATCCACTTGCAGTCGTGACTCTGATTCCGCTCTTCACGACAGCCCTGTGTTTAGCAGATGAGTTTTCTGCTTTTTAAAAAAATATTTTTTAAATTGATATTTAATACTGTTCGTGTCCAATTTAATTCGTAAACGATAGAATATGATGGATCAATTAATAATATAGGTTGTTTTCATTGATTTTAATAAAACTCGAATTTTTACAGCCATTTCTATTTTTGTTGATTTTATAAAAATCATCGTCATTCAAAAAAAATATTTGAAATCATCCTTCATAAAATTATATGTTATGTACCAATACCATATCATCATTTTAAACCTAATTTCACTATATGGTTTGGGACCCAGTTTTTCGTTATGATCAGTTTTATGTTTGTATTAGTCAGTTAATTTTATATTTCATTTTTAAACTCTTTTTCAATATTAAATCTTTATGATCTTTTCATATTCTATCAATTTAATAAAATTATCAAAATTTATAATCATTCAGAAAGTTTGGTTTAATGAAAATATTTATTTTGGATCGATTTTTAAGTAATTATAAAATTAGATGTTATATTTGTCCATTTTATAATTTTATCTTTAAACATGAAGAGTTATACAAATAAATGGATTAAATAATTAAATAAATCGAAAAATAAAAATTAAGGGTTAAAGAATAAAGGAATATTTTAAAGAAGGGACTTGGGTTGATGAAAAGAATGGACATGGGAACAAGGAGATTATGAATGGAATTGGAATTTGAATGCTTAAAGGAACTGGGAATGGTAAAGAAGCATATCATATATTGAAAATTATAGAATCATCATAATTAAAATAATAACACGAGATTGGAAAAACTCTAAACATTATTACGTGCGCCACTATACGTTTAGTCGGTTGAGTGAAGGTGGTGGATTCACTCATAGAAAAAGCTCATGGAACAACTAGAATTGGTTGGCTTCATCGAATGTCCTCATATTTGATGAAGAACGGTTCTTCTTTATATATAACTCAATAAATCATTTGTAACGATATGTTTTTCGAAGAAGGTTCCAATATTGTTTAGAAAACTTCTACCACAATGTTTGTCGTTCATCTATTAAATAATTTTTACAACTTTAGCTTAAAAATATTGTCATGAGTTTTTATGAGAATATATTAAATTGTTAATATGATTGCATATTAGCAAAACGCAAAAATGTCTGCATAAATTAAGATCCTTTGTACTAAAGCTTTAACTAAAGCTAAAGCTAATGTGGTTGACTCAGATAATCAGTTTCTGAGCAAATCAGCGATATTCCAATACGGGTCACAATATTATTTGTTCCACGTGACTTCCTGATCTTAAAATAAAGATAGATTTCATTGAAGATTTTATTCTTTTCCATTTCCCATTTACATTCCTTCATTACATTCATAATCTCCTTGTTCCCATGTCCATTCTTTTCATCTATCCAAGTCCCTTCTTTATAATATTCCTTTATTCTTTAACCATTAATTTTTATTTTTCGATTTATTTAATTATTTAATCCATTTATTTGTACAACTCTTCATGTTTAAAGATAAAATTATAAAATGGACAAATGCAACATGTAATGTTATTATTACTTAAAAATCGATCCAAAATAAATATTTTCATTAAACCAAACATTCTGAATGAATATAACTTTTGATAATTCTATTAAATTGATAGAATATGAAAAGATCATAAAGATTTAATATTGAAAAAGAGTTTAAAAATGAAATATAAAATTAACTGACTAATACGAAAATAAAACTGATCATAACGAAAAACTGGGTCCCAAACCATATAGTGAAATTAGGTTTAAAATGATGAAATGGTATTGGTACATAACATATAATTTTATGAAGGATGATTTCAAATATTTTTTTTGAATGACGATGATTTTTATAAAATCAACAAAAATAGAAATGGCTGTAAAAATTCGAGTTTTATTAAAATCAATGAAAACAACCTATATTATTAATTGATCCATCATATTCTATCGTTTACGAATTAAATTGGACACGAACAGTATTAAATATCAATTTAAAAAAATATTTTTTTAAAAAGCAGAAAACTCATCTGCTAAACACAGGGCTGTCGTGACGAGCGGAATCAGAGTCACGACTGCGCTCCTATGTTTTACACATGAGGTAAATTGGTGTGTTTGATGAAAAGAAATGAAAAGTTTAATTTAAAAATGAAAATGGATGAAATAAAAATATTGATGACAAACAAAAGAGGAAGAGATTCGATGGCCTTAGTGACCGTATGGCTGTCTAAACAAGACCTTTTCCCCGCTCCTAATATTTCGCTGTTCCATTAGGCATCGATCTCTGAAATGAATAATAGTTCAAAATTGGATGTTCTTTAATATGAGCCCATTATGATACAACAAAATTGATGACCAATAAATCATATATCCAGCCAAAGATGAGATTAAGAAAAAACATTTTGCACGCAGAACTCATAAATTTTTTATATTGTCCATATAACATTAGAATAATATATATAAATACCATGTTATCATACTTAAAAAATAAATAAAAAAACATAACTACCAGGGTTGCACGGAAACCGATTTTTTTTTCAAACGGACAACGGAAAACGGAAATGGAATCAATTTTTTCGGAAGGACGACGGAAAACGGAAATGGAAATTAATTTTTTCAAACGGACGACGGAAAACGGAAATGGAATTTTTTTTTAATGGACGACGAAAAACGGAAATGGAACTCGAAAAACGACGGAAAGCGGAAAACGGAAGATGGAAGATGGAATTTCGTGAAGATTAAACTACTGGGAATAGAATTTAGATTTTTTGCTGCTAGTAGAGTGTGTATCTATTATTTTCCTTCGTATGCGCCCATTGAACATGATTTTGATGAGAAGAAGAATACCAGAAGATTGGAAAATCGCCAAAGAGAATCTCCTACGAAAGGGGAAGGATGGTCGAGAAGATCGACAATATCCATTCTGTTCGACCACTCATTGAAAATTGTAATGAATTCAAATTTCCTCTGGAAATAGCTCTAATAGACTTTTCGGATTCTTTTTTCAGATATCAGAATCCATGAATCAGCAATCAATATTCCTTTAAGAGATTGGTGAGTCAAGTTGACTCGACGTCCCCATTTCTACTCGCATTTGCTCTCCAAATGATTCTCGATGAATCGAAAAAAAATATATCTGTGTTGATGGAACGTTTTTGATTCGAATTCGCGGACGACATGGTGTTAATCGGAAGTTCCTCAGAAGATATAAGCCGGCGTCTCAATCAACTCGAAGAAAAAGAAGAAATTATGGTCTAGAAATCAACCCCAGGAAGACGGTGATCGTACACAATGATTATGCAACGAAAAACTCCATATTTAGCATTCTACAAATGCAATCTTCTATTTCCTCACCTTCCAGAAAACGAAAAAAGAGCTAATACATCATCATTCCGACCTTGCTCGAAACTTGGTACTCATCTCAGAAAGTTCGCTTGAATAAACGTATTCAAATGACCCTTCGACATAATATACTTTCACTCCTAGCTCGATGGCTCGATTTCCTTTGATTTGTTAGTTACGAGGAAACTGCTCAGTTGGGTTGAACATTGGCCGATACTTGAAAGACGAAGCCGAACACTCTAGAGAGAGCTGGCCCGCATCTCGACGCACTTGGGATGACGACCGACAATCAAGTAGTCAAGTTTGGAACTGAATAAAGTGTCTAGAAACTCGCAAAATGATCCCCCATCGGATTGGTTTCTCTCGGAACCGTGACATTGCACATTTTAAAAACAGACCGGGGTTCCACGGAAATCAGTTTTTTCAGACGGACGACGGAAAACGGAAATGGAAATTATTTTTTTCAAATGGACGACGGAAAACGGAAATGGAAATTAATTTTTTCAAACGGACAACGGAAAACGGAAATGGAACTCAAAAAACGACGGAAAACGGAAAACGGAAAATGGAAAATGGAATTCCGTGCAACCCTGATAACTACCTATATTCGTTAAATGTATGTTATTTGGAAAAGTGTAAAGTGATTCTTTGTTGTTATAAGCCAGTGTGCACGGGGGTATTAGAAACTGTTTATTTATATTTTTTATATAATTTTAATATAGATCTTGAATATAAATTCTGTTGTTTCCCTCTATCAAGAATTTAAAAAAAGCAAATACAAAGAACAAAAAACGTTTTCACGGTCTTTGACAATCTTCCGGAAAGTCTATCCAACGCCAAACATATTCAATTTCAATTTGAGCTCACAGATCGTCTGGACTTTGACAGAAATAAAACAACATACAAGTCTCTCCTGCACACACTCGAGTTCTTGTCGCAAAGTGCACACAGGTCGGCGATGAGCATTCACCATTTCACCAATATTCTCAGTTATGTTAATTGTCTGCAATCGTAGTTAGCCAATGAATAACAAAAAAAAACTCTCACTTGATCATTAGTGAGCACATTCCTGAAAACTGGGCTCATTATTGGTGTACAATTGCATTCGGCTCCGATTTGATGCGCGTTCATCGACCATTCGCAGGCAGCCTTCGAGTACTCGCGCTCGTCAAATGAATCGAGCTTCAGAGCTCCGCAGGTCGTCTTGTATCGCACCAGCTGAAGGAAGAATTAAAATAATACGATGAATCGAATCAACGAACCTTTCTGACCTCGTTCACCGGAATCGTGACCACCTTGCCAGCCTCCAGATGGATTCCTTCGGTATAATGGGACAACGAGCTCTGACCGTCGTCGATCGATAGAATGACGCCTGGCTCGACGACAGCGCCGGGGATAATGTCGTGCACTTCGAGATTGAGCAGCAAGGAGAGCGTCGTCTCGGGTCCCGGCCGATGAATGGTTTTGTTGGGAGAAACTGTAAAGCACAAGCCATTTGGGGTGTATATTGGGCGAATGTCGTCCTGGCAAGAGCCGCTTTTCCCGAATTCGCAGCTCAGGAAGAGATCGTCGGCGCTCTGGAAAGATGAGCGGTGCACGTCAAGCATGTCGACGTCGTTGAACTCGTCGAGGGGATTGCTGGAGGAGTTCGAGTGGTTGAAACTGTTGCACATGGCTCGCAGAAGTTTGGCGTTTTTGATGGCGACGGAGGAAGCTCTGGAAGACTTTGCTTTATTTCCTTTTCTGGTGTTGGAGTGTAGATTAACTTCATCTGCATTTTATTACAAATTCCAATCGTGGGAAAATACATCTTAGGAAGTGTTTCATAGCTCCGTCTAGTTGTCAATGGATTTCTATAAAAAAAGTCCATTTATTTATTTTTTAGAAAATTAAACCTAATAAAATAATAGGTAATGCGCTCGAAAACTTGATAAACGGTGAGGCCGATGAAAAATATTAATACACACGCCCATAATATTCTGAAAGATTAGTTTTTAAGACGTATTCTGCATGTGCTTGATGGCATTCACCTGAACCATGTCTTGTAACGTGTGTGTAAGTAACGAAAACCGAGCATCGACGTGTCTTCGGCAAATCGATTGACCGTTGTATCGTCAGTGTCGCTTTCTTCATTTCGGCGGTCTTCTATGAATTGCTCGATTTTTATCTGAAGCAAGATTTGAGGGCAATATTTGTGAGTTTCTTTGGATGGTTTTCTATTTTTTCTAAGGCTGACTGGTTTAAAGTGCTAATAATGGCAGAAATATTACTGTAAATTGAAGACTTTAGACATTTTATTATGGAATTAAAAATAATAATAAATAATATATAAACTTAATGAGATGTAGACTGTAAAACAAAAAATCCATAATTTTTATTAGGATGAACCAAAAATTGTTTCCGATTTTTTTATTAAAAATTTAAACATAATTTTACAACACATGAAAAACCATTAGGTTTCAAAGTAAAGACCAGTTGACTCTATGGCTTGAACCCATCTATCGGCTAGTTGTTCGATCCCGCTGCGGTACTACTCCTTGTTCTTAGAGGCGACAAACTCGCGGCACCCGTTTTCGACATCGATCAGGTCATTGAAGCTACGACCACGAAGAAAGTGTGCCATGGATCGGAAAAGATGATAATCAGATGGTGCAAGGTCCGGAATATAAGCTGGATGTGGAAGAAGTCAAGATTTTTTATCTTTTCCTTCGTTTGTCTGGCGGTGCGCGTTGTATTGTTGAAGGATTATCCGCTTCCGATTTATCGATGCTGGATATTTCTCGCCAAGTGCCGCATACATTCGATCAAGTTGGGCGTCGATGTTCCGACGATTTGTAACTAGCTCGAAGTAAATTATGCCTTCGAAATTCCAGCAAACACACAGAAGTGCCTTCTTTGAGAAACGATCACATTTTGTTACCGGCTTCGCCGTTTGAATGGGTTCCAACTACTGATTTTGTTTGTCTGGATTACTGAAGTAGACCCTCTTTTCATCACAAGTTACAATTCTACGAATAACATGGTAATCTTGTGGATTTTCGAGCAGTTTTCGGCAAGTCTCGACACGTTTTTGAGCTTGAATTTCAGTCAATGCATGAGATACTTCTCGGCAGCGTCTATTGACCTTCCCAAGGGCGTGAAGATGTCGTACAACTGATGTTTGAGGAATATCGAGCTCGGCCGACAATCTGCGAGTATTTATTGATGGATTGGCCTTCACAGCTTCCCGCATTGCTTCAGAATCCACTGTCGTAGGTCGGCCTGAATGTGTCTTGTCCTCGAGATCAGTGTCGCCGTCGTTAAATCTTTTGAACCAATTTCGCGCAGTACGATCCGAGACCATATTGTCGCCTTCAACTTCGCATATCTTGTTTGTTGCTGCAGCTGCGTTGAAGCATTGTTTCCAGTAATGGCGTAAAAAACACAAATTTAGGATTTTTTCATTTTTCTTCTACAACTTACAAAATTTTAATATATATTATGTATGTTATATATATATATATATATATGTTATTATGTTATATATTATTAATATATGATATAGGTAATTGGAGAAAAAACATTTTGTTTTTTGGTTCACCCTAATATATCCACGTCTCAGTACGATTTATCGTAAAATTGATGATATTCAAATTCATCATTTTCCTAATGCTGACAGAGAAAATGTTACTGTAACTTGTCAATTTCGAGTATTTAAGTAAGTATTTCCCTGATTTTCATTATATTTCTCCAGTTTCTAGGTCAAATCAAATTGATTACTTTTATTTTTTATGAAAATAAAATTGGAATTTTCAATTTCTTATATTTTGATAATATATAATTTAAGTAATAATTAATAATACATTCAAGACCCAGCAAGATTGCTTGAAAAATTAATGAGGTACAGACAGTCAAACAAAAAATTCCACGCCAACTGGTATGATAATATATACTGCGAAAACGGGCTCAAACTTAACTTTATGGCAAGATGTGATTTTTTTTAGAAAGTTTATAAAACCTAGAAAAAATTGTAAAAAACACTCCTCTCTAAAAAAACTTTAAGCCTTACATAAAAACCGGAGAATCTTTAATTCCTTTAGGAGCTTATACTGGAAAATATTACTATACAATACACTAGCTGACAAAAGTTTTGTCACAAAAGTTTTTTCGGGTTTAACTTTTTTGTGACTTGACCAAATTGGCTGATTTTTTATATGATAGATTCATATGGTTGTAGATTATTTTACAAATTCCCGCTTGTGATTACGATGATCCGTTTTACAGTGACAAGCGTTTATCGTAAAACGCGTAGCTCAAAGATATTACGCACTTTTCTTGCACTGCATTTTTTAATAATTTTTAAAGTTCAATTATATTTTTTCATAATTTATTGAAAATTGCAGTAATTGGCAACATTTTAGAGATGACTCCACGTAAAGAAACTCCAATTGCCACCCGGCAAGCTGTTATCAATATGAGGGAAAACGGAATGCGTGATACCGAAATTGCCATGGTAATTTAAACCAAATTTTGCTACTATAACATTTTAAACACTGATTCACATAAAATATCAAATAATCAGCCACATTGGTCAAGTCACAAAAAAGTTAAACCCGAAAAAAAAAATTTGTGACAAAACTTTTGTCAGCTAGTGTATATATATATATATTAAACCTTATAAGTTATAATTTAAAAATTTTTAAGTTATATATTCAGATCGTAGAGAAACTCATTAAAGATTTAGAGATATATCGATCTTCGAACCAAAAAATGGAATATTTTGAAGTTTATGGTTTGAAAGATTACAATATCTGGAAAAACTAAAATAATGCAATATTCAGAAAATATTATTTTAAAGCGTCTTAATAGATAGGAAAAGACGAAATATATTCCAATGTGTCATCTAAAATTCCTCTAGTAACGTTTATGTGCAGGAAGTTGAAAAACAGAGATTAAAAGATATTTTACCTTAATCGGTGATGTCGGAATAACGAGCCCATCTTCTGACCTTCGTTTGCGCGGCATTCATATGCATCAACTAAATATTCAACAAAAGCGCATTCAGCTTCCATTCAAACCGGAAGTATCACGGTTACATCCCATTTACGATTCCTCCAAGCCATGTATCAACTTGCACACCCAACGTGAAGCGCCAATTAAACGCCAAAAAAACTTTCCCTGTGCATTAAAATTGCCTTCAATCAGACACTCATCAACAATTCGTGTAAATTGGCTCCAATCGTGTCTCCATGAATTGTTATCAATGTACACAATTGCACCACAGTCTCAGCACACCTTAAAAACCCTCTTATCATCCTAATCTGCTATATTTGCCGACTTTTATTTTCCAATTCGGCTGGTTATTATTATTATTGTTGTGGTTGCTGATTATTTGCAAACAATTCTGTATGGTGCATGGTCGCGCCCCTTCTGCATCATCATAATCATCATCGTCGCCTTCGAGTCATCATTGACACGTCATCGGCAACACAAATAAAGCACCACCTTCCTTCCTTTCTGCCTTATTCTATTCTCATTCATTCATTTTCAATCCATCATGAATCGTCTCATTTATTTGGTGATGTTCATATTGAGCAAATCTCATCCTGTATCCGGTGCTACCTATTGATGTGAATGGCACCAGTTACTGAATGGGATTCGCTTAAAGTTCATCAAGATGTTGGCTTGGAGTTGTGTGAATGCACAAGTTGGTGGTTTTTCTGAAAGCACGTTGGAGAGGCACTATTTTATTCATCAGATTATTAGCGTTCTGATGAACTCCACTGCCACGAAGTGTGAGCCAATTGCGCAATATCAAAAGATGGACGCGTTTGGACGGCCAAACGATATTTAATAATCCTTCTCAGCAATGCACGATGACTTTCGTTGTTAATCCATGGTCCAGTAAAGAACAAAAACGTTGCTTCTTTTGGATATTTAGACGCCAATATTGGTACATCAGATATCCAATCATACAAAATCTAAACAAACATAATACGATATAAATTTCGGGTACAGTAATTCATACATCTTGCAAGTAACCATATTCGAAATCAGCGAAAAATGAAATAACACTAGTTGCGATTTCTTCGGAGAGAACACTTAAATCATCGCACCGTGACAATATCTTAAGCACAGCTCCAATCATTTACACTTCTTCCCAATTTTTATTTTTTTTCCCGCTCCAAGATGTGCTCATGATCCTCTTCACCATTCATTTCCTCCTCAGTTACGTGTGGAGCAGCATATTTCCATTTGCGAAAAAAGTTCTAAATACTTTAATTTCAGTTCCGTTTAAATATAAATGTAATTTGTGTTTTCTTTAATACCTTTTCTTAAAATTTTTCGAATCTTACAAACTTTTAATCTCACAAGGGAAGTCACTTTAGCGTCCGCATGAGAATTTGCTGAAACTTGCTCCAGATAATTTTCATATGCAGAAATTAAATATTTGATCTATCAGTTTTTGATGTAAAGCACTTAAAGATATAATTAACACGACTATACTCGACTCGTTTAATTATAATAATTATAATTTCATTAAAATGTACATTATTCTATGCTATAAATGGTTAAAAGTTTATTTGATTCGTTCTTTTTTGAAAAAAAATGTGTTAAGCTTCCAAATTAAAGTTTTTTAACGTCGAAATGTTGGTCCATAAATTTAAGTCCACGAGTTTATTTATAGACTTTTCTAGTAATTTATTTTTGTTAGTCAAGTAGTGACGAACATTCTGACTGTAATTTCTGAAAGGATTAGTATCGTTATATCAAGAAATAACATGTTAGCAACAAGGCGACGACAAAATTCAGAATAATTTGGAGCACACCTAATGAATTATTCTATAATAGCGCTCAGAGTAGCTGCTCAAATAGTGATATTCGGCAAGAGAAGTTGTTCATCTTATAGTTTCAAGTATTCCCTTCGTGAAAATTATTCTAGAATTTATAAGAATAAACCTTTATGAATCTATTGTTTAATTGTTATGTCAGACCCATTTTAGAATATGGATGTGAAATTTTTCATCCACAATCCCCGAAAATCTCTGAAATTCTTGAAAAACCACTCCGATTCTATTCTCGCAAAGTTTGTCAAAGATGTAACATTAAGTATAACTCATATAGCGATAGGCTGAGTAAACTAGAATGTGAGTCTATTAAAATAAGGCGTATTAAGTTAATAATTAAAACGTATTATAAAATAATTATCAATCCTTATCATTGTCCTTCATTCAAAGAATATGTCCTCTTGTGTAATTCTCCCCGTAACCCACTACTGCTTAAAGCACACAAATCCTATAAATTTTGCAATAACTTCTTTTTAGCTAACTTACCTCTATGGAATCGTGTCTCAAAATATTTTCTGAATGTTAATCTATTCATAAAATTGTAAATATTATTGATGATATTCCGAAGTCACTACTGTACTAATATGCATTTTTTTTAACCCTCTGTATATGTATGCATTTCCTAATTTATTGATTTGAACTTGGATCTCTTGCGGGATCAGTTGTTCATCTTAATTATTTGTTCCCCTGTTCTCTTAATGTATTATGATATGGTGAATGAATAAAGTATTATTAATACGCCAACTGGTATGGTTATAAAATGAGCTCAATAAACGTGCTCAAATTTCACTTTTTGGAAAGAAAATGGGCCGGTCACATTGCTCGAATGCCACCCGACCGTTGGTGCAAAATACTTTCAGAATGGGACCCCAGTTGCAGCACACGAAGTAAATAAAGTCAGGCCGAAAGAGCGGTGGGCGGACTCCATCCGTAAGCGGACGTCTGATTACGTGCATAAGGTCTCCACCAACCGTACCAAAGGAAGAAGAAGATGGGAATCCTTGAGAGGAAAACGACTTGGTCAACTATGGCAAGACAAAGTCGCAGCGTCTGGAGAGAGATGGTCCGCAATCTTCACGATTGACATGGACAAACTAACTAGTAAGTAAGTTTAAGACAAGCCTAATTAAATTGGCCTATACAATTTTTTATTGTAAGAACGTAACAATTTACAGACACGCTTAAAAATCAGAAAATCATTATTTCCAATTGACATATTAAAATTTATTAAAAATGGCGAAATTTTAATTTTCCTTTAGCGTGTTTGGTATTTTTATTGAAATAATCTTTAACAGTTTGCAGGTTCTTGAAAAAAACAAATATTATGCTCTGTGAGAGACGGTTAAATCGTATCTGAAATTAAAAAAAACAATATATATTATACGTCGAGAAACTATGTTAGAAGGTAATTAAAGAGCGTTTAAGTGTTCAATGGCATGGAAGAGTGCGTTTGACGAAGTTTACAGCGTCTGTAACTTCTCCTGTTTCTATAAACACATTTTTGGCACGCCAAACGTAACTTGGAAGCTCATAAAAGTTTGCATATTTTGGTAAGAAGCGTAACTTTTTAAATAGTTTAAGAAAATCTGGTAAATATGGCGTGTCAAACGATATGAAATTAATACGTTTAAAAATATGGACAAAACCTTCGTTTACATTTGGGGTGTTTTGGTTATTTCCTCTTCGAGAATCATTGAACAAAACGGATTCCAAACTCATTCAGCTGCGCTATTTGTGTCAAATCTACCCCGTCTAGAATTATCTGAAGGGTTGCAGTCCAAAAAAGTCGGAGATGTTGAGTCTGCTTGACGAGTCTCCTTTACAAACTTCTTCAAGGGAATTCCGGTAAGAAGCGCATGCACGCCAAATGAAAATAACGATGTTCCCGTTTCCACGCGGACTTTCTTGCGTACGCCAATTTGTCATATTTTCCCTGAACTCTCTAAACATACTCAAATCTTCACAAAATGTTAGATTTGAGAACGTTTTCTGAGCTCGTTTGATTAAGTTTCCAGTTAGGGTGCGCATGTTCTTAGATAGTTTAAGATGGGCTATTAACAATTACGTATATAAAGATAATGCATGTAAATTAGTAATACATGTTTCACACCACATCGAAATAGCGATTATGCGATTTTTAAACGTGTATGGAAAATTTTGCGTCGTTATAACAAAAAAAAAGTTTTTATTACAATTCCGTTAAGTTTGTCTTAAGCTATCTAATAGTGTTAATATATTTCCAAAAAGATCTATTTGAGAACGTTTACTGAGCTCATTCTATTACCATACAAGTTGAGGTGCACGTTTAACTATCGAAACATTTTCATTTACATTTAGCTACTTTTTTTGAATACATTGGAGTTTTTATCGTATAGCTGCAACCAACGCATAACTATCTCTCGCAATTTGAGTCCGTTGTTGACCAGACCGTCTTCTCCCGCAAGATTTGTGCCTTCTTCCGGTTTGGGAGTTTCTTGATTCCACGTCTACAAATTTCACCACCGCCTACTTGACTGCTGTTGACAATCTTTCTCTAGGCCGTCCTCTTTCTCTTCTAAAGCACTTTGGATCCAATTCACAATCCTTGTGCATCTTTTGGGTTCTAGATGAGCGACCTGCCCATCTCACAAGAGAAGTGTTTTAGGTCGGGCTCTCGGACTTTGATAAAATTCGAAGATAGATGATGTCAGATTCTTCATTTCTTGTTTCCAAGTCTAAGAATTTCACCACCGCTTCCTTTACCGCTGGGGACCGTCTTAGTCCCGGCCGTCCTCATCGGCTTCTAGAGCACCTTGGATCTCATTCTGTCACGATCCTTATCCATCTTTGCAGACGAGCGACATGACCTGGCCATCTTATGTTATAAGCTTCTTCATTTTCGCAATTATGCAGATGTCGATGATGTGAGTTGAACAAGCTTTCCGGAAGGTGGCGTTGATCATTCGTTGATCATTCAATCGATTGACGTGTTCCGAGAGAAGAGTCCAGGTATAACAGTGCTGGAACAACGTTCGATGAGGTTGGGTCTCCATTCTTGATCGAGAAGAGGAAACAGATCATTGCATTTCGTATCCAGGTGTGATTTTTTTAAATTTCTGTCATCCATTGAAGTGCAAATGTGCTTCCTTGGTTCTTCTGTCAAGTTCTCGGCTGCACATGTGAGTTGTGCAAGATTAGCGTTGATTTCAAGTAAAATCCGCGACCAGGAGGTTGAGGCGGCTATCTATTTCTTACCTAAGAAACGCCAATCGTCGATGCAACCTTTCGACATCTAGACGGATTCCAAACTCCTTCAGCTGCGCTACAAATCTACCCCGTCTAGAATCATCTGAAGATGTTGAGTCTGCTTGACGAGTCTCCTTTACAAACTTCTTAAAGGGAATTTCGGTAAGAAGCGCATGCAGGCCAAATGAAAATAACGATGTTCCTGTTTCCACGCGGACTTTCTTGCGTACGCCAATTTGTCATATTTTCCCTGAACTCTCTAAACATACTCAAATCTTCACAAAATTTTAGATTGAGAGAACGTTTTCTGAGCCCGTTTGATTAAATTTTCAGACGGCGTGCGCATGTTCTCAGATAGTTTAAGACGGGTATATTAACAATTAAGTGGCAAGCTATATTAAATGAATGCGTGTAAGTTAGTAATACACGTTTAACTATTAAAAAGTTTTCATTTTCAGTTGGCGTGTATTTTAATCTTGTGACGTACATTTTATTCCAAAAATTCATCATAAAGTATACACATTATAATTATCTATCAAACTACCGTGCTCCGACAAAGTCCAGCTACACTTTAATTTTCAGCTCTCAGTTATTCTCAAAGTCACACCAAAGTAAACAACACGATTTACTCACATGCGCATTTTTATTTTAAAAAATCATTCTCACTTCTGATTGTTACTAGGGGCGACACATGAAAGAGTTTATGGAGATGTTCGTTGTTAACTTTTCAGCGACTTGGAGTTATTTTGGTTTATTCGGGCTCATTAGTTTGTCGCATAACTCGATATTACTTTAAAGCAAAATCAATCTGACTTAGTTATAGATTGGTTATTGTTGTTTAATCTTTAGCTTGTTCGGTTTTTAGTTTATTTAATTTTGGCAAATTATACTTTGATCGGATTTTGTCGGGAGAAGTTAGGCAATATTTTTAAAGGTTTATAATAAGTTTGTTTTGTTTTTATTATTTTAATGAATTTTAGTGATTTCAAAATAATATTTGTAGCACGCCAAATGAAACCTTCTAATGGGGAGCCAAGTAATGATGCTCAGATATAGTTTATCGATCGGACAAGCGGGTTCTTGCATATTTTAAGATATTCTTATCAAACTTACGAGAAAGTTATTCTGAGTAAAGGGCATTAGGCATACAGTAAAGGGGAAATGACAAATTTTTATTTCCAAAATTCGGAATTTGCTCCCCAACTTGTATGGTTATCAAATGAGTTCAGTAAGCATGCTCACATACAACTTATTAGCAGGATATTAATAGTTTTATATAGTTCAAGACACGCTTAATTAAAGTATAGTAATATCATTTTTGTTATAAAGACTTAAAAATTTCCACATACGTTTAAATATCGCAAAATCGTTATTTCGAATTGGCGTAAGAATGTTATTCTGAAATTAACCCGGATCAATTTGTAAGACTCATTTAAATATTAGAAAATAAACATTTCACAATTGGCGTGTTGTAGTCTTCTCTTTAAATATCTCTTTAAATTTTTGCGAATTTCTAGATTTAATTGACATTTCTAAACTGGTATTTACAATTTTTCCGTTCACTAGTAATGGTATGTCTCATTTATATTAGGGTGGACCAAAATTTTTCCGAATTTTTATTAAAAATTTAAACATAATTTTACAACTCATTAAAAACAATTAGGTTTCAAAGTAAAGACCATTTGACTCTTTGGCTTGAACCCATCTATCGGCAAGTTGTTCGATCCCGCTGCGGTACCACTCCTTGTTCTTAGAGGCGAAATACTCGCGGCAGCCGTTTTCGACATCGGCCAGGTCATTGAAGCTATGACCACGAAGAAAGTGAGCCATGGATCGGAAAAGGTGATAATCAGATGGCGCAAGGTCCGGACTATAAGCTGGATGTGGAAGAAGTCGAGATTTTTTATCTTTTTCTTCGTTTGTCTGGCGGTGTCAAGTTTTGCACTTGTTGGAGGAGTATCCGTTTCCGATTTATCGATGCTGGATATTTCTCGCCAACATTCCATCATGTTGGGCACAATAGAGGTCTGCGTAGATGGTCCGACAATTTGTAACTAGCTCGAAGTAAATTACGCCTTCGAAATTCCAGCAAACACACAGAAGTGCCTTCTTTGAGAAGCGATCACATTTTGCTACCGGTTCCGCCGTCTGACCGGGTTCCAACCATTGATGTTGTCTGTCCGGATTACTGATGTAGACCCACTTTTCACTACAAGTTACAATTCTACGAATAAAACGGTAATCTTGTGGATTTTCGAGCAGTTTTCGACGAGTCTCGACACGTTTTTGAGCTTGAATTTCAGCCAATGCAGGTACTTCGCTGCAGCGTCTATTGACTTTCCCAAGGGCGTGAAGATATTTTACAACTGATGTTTGAGGAATATCCAGCTCGGCCGACAATCTGCGATTACTTATTGAAGGATTGGTCTCCACAGCTTCACGGGTTGCTTCAGAATCCACTGTCGTAGGTCGGCCTGAATGTGTCTTTTCCTCGAGATCAGTGTCGCCGTCATTAAATCTTTTGAACTAATTTCGCACAGTTCCAGTAATGCCGCAAAGAACACGAATTTCGGATTTTTCCATGTTTCTTCTACAAGTTAAAAAATTTTAAACAAAGACCACTTAAACATTTTAATATATATATATATATATATTATGATAGAGCTGTTTAAGTGCTTTAAAAAAAATATATATAACACATGTATATACAAAAAAATAAAATTTTGGTTCACCCTAATATATGAATCCTTATTTACAGACTTAATTTGATGATATTTGAATTGTTTGACTTAAAATGGCAAAAATATATATCACTCCAAAAAAATAATGCACGCCAACCGGCATGGAAACAAAATGAACTCACAAGAAACGTGCTCAATGTCAGAAACGTGCTCAAATTTAGAAAAAATATTAATATTTTTAGATAGTTTAAGAAAAGCTTAATTAAATCGTAGTAAAAACTTTTTCCTTATGAAGACGGAAAAATTTCCACGACCGTTTAAAAATCGCAAAAACGTTATTTCGATTTGGCGTGAATAATGTTTATTAAACTCCGTAAAATCGATATTTTCGGATGGCGTGCAGAATTTCAATATACTCACAACGGACTCCAAGAGTGGTCCAGATGAAATAAGCGTCGCACTACACTCGCCACGAAACCGCGCAGAATTTCAAAAGACTTCGCACCAATTGCAAAATAATAAATTAAAAGGTAGTCGTGCAATTGGTACGAAGTCTTTTGCAATAAGGCGCAGTTTAGTGCCATTGGAGTAGGACAATATATTTTATAATATAAACTAAACGTGTGAATATTTGGTGAACTTTGGTAAAACCCTACTGTCGTCAAGTGAATATGACACTGTTCTAATATTTAAAACACTCACAGAATTTCACACGTCTTAATTTAAAACAAATTTTACCCCTCAATTTTGATAAGCAGGTCTTAAATTACAGAAAAACCCGTTTTTCTTACTGAAGAATTATATTTGAGAAATCTTCCCGAGTCTTCCAATTTAACCATCACATTTGTTGTTCAGAAAGATTTTAGATAAAGTGATTAATGAAATCACGTGCTGTTTAATTTGGCATAAATCCACTGGGAGCATTCAGACAAATTAACACTCAATAAATTGGATTTATTTTATTTTCATTAAAATTGTATAGCCACGTCAGATGAGTTTTTCGGGAAATTCAAAGCAGGTCAATCTATTCTAGAATTCCGAGAAGATTTAGTAGTAATTGTTGCAGTCATACAGATGTTTTTTTCGACTGGATTAGAATCAGAAAATATCTGAACTACACGCCAATTGAATTTTTAATTACATGAGCTCAGAAAACGATTTCAAATTTAAAGTTTAAGACAATCAATTCGATTTTTACATAGTTTAACAGAAATCTGAATCAGTTACGTGAAGAAACATAATATAATTTACACGTTAGAATTTATAATACTCAATTGAATATAGTAAAATCACCACTTTCATTTGGCGTGGAACTGTAATGAGAATGAGCTACCATATTATATGCGAATCCTTTATGTACGCCAATGAGGATTTTATACAGTTTAAAGTAAGCACGTAATTTCGACTTAGAACCTTAAGAATAATTTCAAGTGGATTTAGGTTAAGTTAAGTCGAATAGTCAGTCCACGCGAAAATGCAGATGCACGCCAACTGGAACGCTAAATAGAAGGAGCTCATAAACGTTCTCAAAGCTACAGTACCGTTCAAAAGATTGTAAACGCTGGGTTTTTCGAGCATAACTGGTTTTCGAGAGCCGTATTGATCCGAAATTTTTACCAGTTGTTTCTGAAAGCGTTATAAAGTTTGTGGACAAGTGTCATACGAAAATAAGGAAACATGGAATTTTTAGGGAAGAATTGAATTTTCGAAAAAATCAAATTTTGGCCTTAATTTTCGAAAAATCATAATTTCCAAAAAACACGTTTATTCAACTCATATCATATAAAAACTAACAAGTCGGGTCTAATACTTTGTTGCGAGGCCACGAGTCATTGACAGTCTGGCATCTGCGCTTCATGGAGTCGAGCAAAGTGCCGATTACCCATCGACCTCGACCGTCAAATGTCGTTTGAGAGCAGCTGGAATCATGGGGAGTCGTCCAGTAAAGAAGCCTTTGCAAGCGAACATAAAACCAGAGTTGCCTGGGCGAAGGAGCCCTTGAAAGATTGGAATCAAATTTTATGGTCGGACAAAAGCAACTTCCTACTTTTCGGAAGTGACAAAACTTAATGGGTACGGCGTCCAGTTGCCCCCCCCCCCCCCCCCCGGTATGCTCCCAGATACCAGTTACCCACCGATAAACACGGTTGAGAAAGTTCTATGGTGTGGGGTTCCTTTTCCGGAAAAGGCACAACCATCATGGATCGCCATGTCTACAAGGATATCCTAGAATTCAAAATACAGCCATATTACAAAGTCATGGATCGTGGGATCATTTTCCAACAGGACAATGATCCCAAACACACTTCCAAATTTGTAAAGGTACAATGGATTTCAATTTTCTCAAATATTTTGGAGTTCACGATTGGTAATCGAGCCGTAGAATTCGCGTTATGGACTGGCACGTCTTGAATCCAATTGAGAATTTGGGGAAAGAGTTGGAGAGATGATTGGCAGGAAAAAAAAACAAAAATGCGGAAGAGAAGTACCAGCAACCGGTAGACGAATGGAAGAAGATCCCAGTGTCAGTAATCAACATTTTGCTCGACTCCATGAAGCGCAGATGCCAGACTGTCCATGACTCTCGTGGCTTCGTACAAAGTATTAGACCCAATTTTTTAGTTTTTATATGTTATGTATTGAATAAACGTGTTTTTTGGAAATTATGATTGTTTTGGAAAATTAAGGCCAAAATTTGATTTTTTCGAAAATTCAATTTTTCCCTAAAAATTCCATGTTTCCTTATTTTCGTATGACACTTGTCCACAAACTTTCTAACGCTTTCAGAAACACCTGGTAAAAATTTCGGCTCAATACGGGGTCTCGAAAACTAGTTATGCTCGAAAACCCAGCGTTTACAACATTTTGACCGGTACTGTAGCTTTGAGCACGTTTGTGAGCTCCTTTTGTTTAGCGTTCCAGTTGGCGTGCATCTACATTTTTGCGTGGACTGACTATTCGACTTAACTTAACCTAAATCCACTTGAAATTATTCTTAAGGTTCTAAGTCGAAATTACTATAAACTGCTTACTTTAAACTGTATAAAATCCTCATTGGCATATAATATGGTAGCTCATTCTCATTAAAGTTCCACGCCAAATGAAAACGGTGATTTTAAAAATGAACATTTCACATTATTCAGCGGCATTTTATTATATTTCACATCTAAATTAGGAGTCAATTCTCACGTAAATTAATCAGATTTGCTCCAAACACATTCATATCCTTACTATATGTTCTTCTATACTGGCTTTTGAGCTCCTATTTCAAGCCAACTAAAACCGCTAAGCTCAGAAAACGTGCTCAAATCTAATACTGTATAAAGATTTAAATATTTTTAGAGAGTTTAAGGAAAAGCTGACAAACTGGAATAGATAATATTATTGTAAGGTACACGTGAAAGTTGTAAGACAATCGTAAACATAAGAAAATCATCATTTTTAATTGGAATTTTTTATTTCGTTTGGCGTGAGAGAGATTGAGATTAAAAAGGTGTGTGGTATTTTAAGACATGAGAGAAAATAATTTTCAGTTGGGGTGCAGATGTGAATCATACAATGACATAGTCATTTTAATACAGCGGGTAGCGTGTGTGCTTTTTTCTTTTTTATTAATTAATATTTAAATCAAGATCTTTCGACGTCATTATGCATCAAATGGCTCATCCCAATTAAAGAATACCTAATTAGAGTGAAGGAGAGAGAGAGCCTAACTGCAAACATTCACAACTCTCGATATGCAAAAACTTGCAGATGTTTTCTTTTATTTTGAAGAAAAAAGTATTTTATTCGATCGCCTGTCGAGAATATTATATATAATATTATATTAAATGTATTTTAATACTGATTGAGTTAATTTCGAATTAAAGTTAATTAAAGAAAGGAAAAGGTGATTTTATTTGTCGGTTATTTTTCATTTTGGGGGTGTGCTGACTCTTAATGCTTTTGATTAATTATTTTCTTGTCTGAATATTGGAATGTGTTTTGTTTTGTTTTGTTTTTTTGGTTGAGTGAGGTTTTATTCATAAAATTTTTTAATTTTTATTTTATGAATAAAAATTATGTTATTTTGGAAGCTTTTTTCATATAGCTTATAATTTCTATAAAGATTATCGTTCAATAATCTTTTTTCCTGTAACAGACCAACCCTGAATTTCGATTTTCTGATATTTGAACAGTTTTACTGGTTTCCGCGTGGACTTAATTTCACGGTTTTAAGTGAAAAAAACTACTTAATATTAAACGTCACAGAATTGACATTTTCTGCAGTCCTGCCCTCGTGGTTCAATTTAAATATTGACACGTCTTGATGATCTCGAAAGCACTCCTCCGCCAGACCATGAGTCTTTGACCGGAAAAGATGATAATCCGACGGGGCAACGGCTTTTCATGTCCACCCGCCCATTCTGGTCTCTTTACTGCGATTTCATGCCGCAACTGCTCTAGTTGATAGCGATTCGCAGTGATTGTCTCGCCAGGTTGGAGCAGTTCAGAGTACAGAATTCCTTGTTGGTCCCATCATATGCACAGTAAGACCTTCTTCCCGTGGATTTTGGGTTTTGCGCTCCAAGTTGTCGGTTCACCGGGACTAACCCACGATTTTCTTCGCTTCGGATTGTCGTAGTACACGTACTTTCTTTTTCTTTCTTTCTTTGAAATCTGTCCAACAAGATTTTTGAAGCTGTTTTTCTCTGCTTTTTATTGCGTTCTGAGAGCTCATTGGGCATCCATTTTCCTTTCTTTTGAATCTTCCCCATTGCTTTCAATCGATGAGAAATTGTTTTTTGCGTAACGCAGAGAGATGCCGCTAGTAGCTCCTGTGTTTGAGCCGAATCTTCATCCAACAAAGCCTGAAGTTCTTCGTCTTCAAATTTTTGGGCTGTGCTGATATGTCCTTGCCGTTGACGTCAAAATCTCCCGATTTGAAACGCTGAAACCATTTTTGGCAGGTTCTTATGAATGGTGCAGCATCGTCGTAAGCTTGGGCAAGCACTTGATGCGCGTCAGTGGCTTTATTCTTGAGTTGGAAAAGGAAAAGAAGTCCTGGCACAACGGTGGACATTTTCGACGAGTCGAGAAAAAGTTGTACAGTCGCCAGCACAAGAGGGACTACATTGGCTGAAACAATAAAAATTCTGTTTACAAACATTGGCAAAAGGCAGACGTCTTTGGAATTTGGAAGCTTTACGGCAAAGTACCGTTTTCGGAGAAAAACAAACCCAAATGATGAGAAGGTACGGATGGACTATTTAAGCACCAGCTTCTGCTCCGTCAACAAGTTGAAGTTAAAGAAAGTATACAGCTCAAAGTCTCGTGCCGATCGCTCTACTGCCAGCATTTAATTGAACCACCGACAACAATTCTGTTTATATTACGATATATTATTTATATTACTATATAGGCGAGCCTGCATACTCAAAGATAAGTCCAAACGATGACCGACTATCCGAGTTATGAGAGAATGATGAGGAAAGGGAATTGAGTTTTGCTCACAAAAGAGATGCTTACTATCTGCTGACGGGTCAGCCTCCGGGCGCAGGCACTGTTACGACGATTATTGTATAATCTTTACTTTAGAATAAATGAATATAATCTGAATTACAATGTCTTAAAGACATATTCTGCACCCAAAATAATGATTTTTTAAAAATTACGTGAATAAAGTTATATATCAGTAGAAAGCTGATAATACAGAGAAAAATATAACATAAAATTCGTTATATAAAAATAATTTCATTTTGACAAAATATCAAAAACATAAAAAACACGGAAATTTTTTTCTAGACCTAATATTTTAAAAGTTTCCATAATTTTATTCATCAACCTTTTTTGTCGTCAGTCTTCAATAAACCTTCAATAAATCATAATAATGATCATCCATAAATTTTTAGAAAAACCATGCGATCAAAACCCGACAACTAAGCTGAATGATGGGAGTCTGCCAATCGATATCCAACGATTCGGAATATCGTGAGCAATATAAAGTGTCCAAGTAGTTTTGACAATTCAAGAGGAATGCATTTGATGTTAATTGCAGGCAAATCGACAAATCACTGGAGAAGAAGACGAACCGGCTCGAGCGTAAGATTCTGCTCCTCGGACCTGGTGAGAGTGGCAAAAGCACGGTGCTCAAGCAAATGCGGTGAGATTTTATGATGGATTAGTGATTGTTTACAGGAAAATATTATCAAAATCTGAGAAATTGACAATTCCAATTTTATTTTCATAAAAAATAAAAGTAATAAATCTGATTTGATCTATAACTTTTGAAGAAATATAATGAAAAACAGAGAAGTTATTAACACAAATTGAATATTTGTTTCATGTTATCTTTGAGACCATTGAAAATAATTAAAAAATGATCAAATTAAACATTTCATATTCCTAGATTTTGATAATAGAAGAATAATCAATTTTTCATACCTTTTTGAGAGACAACGTCAATAAGGAGAAAGAGAGAAGCAGAGAAGAGAGGGACGCGAAATTTTATCTTTCAAAGGAAATATTAAAGAATTATACAACAACTGGAAATAAAAAGCTAAAACTCAAAAAAAAAAACAAATATGGTATTCTGCGAAATGCTGTTCTGCTTCTCTTTTTCTCTTCATTAACATTGTCTATTTGAAATAATTGGTGTTTCTTTAACAAAAAAAATGTTAAAATATTTTGCTTGATTCAAAATTTCTTTAGATAAGTTTTTTTGCTTAAATTAACTCAGAAACTCATTTTCGTTTTATTTTAAGAGCGATTTTTATTTTTTCCGGATAGAATCGCGATCCGGAAAAAACCAGACAAAAATTTTTCATCTAAATTTTCAATATTTTTATAATTGTTTATAGAGAAATCAACCAAAACTAGTAGTTTTTATATTTTCCTGATAATATTCCGGTCCTGAATAAGGACAGTTTTGTGATCCACGTATTCAATACAGTTGGTAACATTTCTCAAAAAAATAATAATAAATAAAATTTTTTGACAGAGTTGATAAGGTTTTCTGGACAAAATCTGGTTTGGAAAGAAAGATTGAAGTAAATTATATTTTTAGTGAATTCCTTCAAATGAGCAAATAAAATCCTTAAAAAACTAGTCATCATTTTAATTAGAGAAATATTTTGTTTTCCAGACACGTTTCCGGTCCGGAAAATAGATTGACATAGTAGAAGATAAAGCTTTTGAAAAGATTCATAAAATTTCTAGAAATTATTCAAAATACACTTGAAAACATTTTATTTAAAGATCTGTTTTCAAATTTTCCGGACAAGATTTCGATCCGGAAAAAAAGATTTTTTATTTTTTTTTCTACAATAATTAAATTTTAGCTGCAACTCTAAATTAAACCCGAAAATTTGTTTTTTTAAGTTGCTATAACGACTTTTACGTTTTCCGGACAAGATTCTAGTCCGGAAATATGTATAGACACATAATCTATATTATTGAATTTAGATAAAGTCTTTAGAATTGCTAGATAAAATGGATTAGCTGAAAAAACTTAACTTGATTGTTTCTAAGAGCAATTTTTCTGTTTTCCGGATAGAATTCCGGTCCGGAAATAAAGATAGGCATACTTTATTAATCTACATTTTTGATATTTGTAATAATTCTTATAGAGTATTCTTATTGATAATAAAAACCTATCGATTTTTTTCTTTTCAGAGCAATTTTGATGTTTTCCGGATAAGATTCCGGTCCGGAAATACGAATACGAACATAATCTATATTATTGAATTTAGATAAAGTCTTTAGAATTGCTAGATAAAATGGATTAGCTGAAAAAAACTTAACTTGAATGTTTTTAAGAGCAATTTTTCTGTTTTCCGGATAGAATTCCGGTCCGGAAATAAAGATAGGCATACTTTATTAATCTACATTTTTGATATTTGTAATAATTCTTATAGAGTATTCTTATTGATAATAAAAACCTATCGATTTTTTTCTTTTCAGAGCAATTTTGATGTTTTCCGGATAAGATTCCGGTCCGGAAATACGAATACGAACATAATCTATATTATTGAATTTAGATAAAGTCTTTAGAATTGCTAGATAAAATGGATTAGCTGAAAAAAACTTAACTTGAATGTTTTTAAGAGCAATTTTTCTGTTTTCCGGATAGAATTCCGGTCCGGAAATAAAGATAGGCATACTTTATTAATCTACATTTTTGATATTTGTAATAATTCTTATAGAGTATTCTTATTGATAATAAAAACCTATCGATTATTTTCTTTTCAGAGCAATTTTGATGTTTTCCGGATAAGATTCCGGTCCGGAAATACGAATACGAACATAATCTATATTATTGAATTTAGATAAAGTCTTTAGAATTGCTAGATAAAATGGATTAGCTGAAAAAAACTTAACTTGAATGTTTTTAAGAGCAATTTTTCTATTTTCCGGATAGAATTCCGGTCCGGAAAAAACATTACAGAAAAAACTTCTTCTTTTAGAATAATTTTATTTTAGTCGCAATATTAAGATTGAAGTCAAATATTTTTAAATAAATTCTATACCATTTTTTACGTTTTCCGGATAAGATTCCGGTCCGGAAAAATGCATATAAGAGGTTTTCTTTGATCCACAATATCAACATGTTCAGAAACGTTATCAGGATAAATGAATGTGCAAAAAAAACTAGAAATGGTATAATTTTGAAAGCAAGCACAAGGTTTTCCGGTCAAGAATCCATTCCGGAATAAAGATTAACGTAGGTTTGTGAAAAAACTTTTAGATTCGCTAAAAATTCATATTTAACAACAAAAAAGATTCATTGTTTTAATTAGAGGACGATATTCAAGATTCCGGAAAAGATTCCGGACCGGAAATCTATTTCTACAGCATTTTTTTTTAAAAAGAAAACTTTCTTAGGCTCTTAAGGATTTATAGGAATTTAAGAAATTAAGACAATTTACATTGTTAGAAAATTAAGATAGAAAATAATTTTAAAATAGAAATTTAAGAAAATCATGAGTTTTCCAATGCCAAAACTCTACGTTAAAAAATTTAGAATGAAAAATTTAACAAAATGATTTAAAGAAAAACAAAAAAATTTCCAGAATGATGCACCACATCGGATACTCGAGCCACGAGATGACCGAGAAGAAGTACCTCGTCTTCCTCAACATCATCCAAGGCATGCAAAAATGCATAGACTACGTGGAAAAATCGACATTCGACCAGCTGCCGGATAACCTGGTCGAAGCGAGGAATATAGTACTACAGCATGCCAAAAAGCACGAATATAGCAATTCCCTGCTGGAACCCGATTTGGTGGTAAACTTGGGATGTTCTGACAATTTAGAGAGAGAAGTTTTAGCAAGCTTTGAAGTTGTTGTGGCCATCGGAATATATTCGAAAAGCATATGCGAATAGAAATCAATTTCATTTGAGTGACAGCACGGAATAGTTTGCGATTATATTTGGAATAATACGAATCGAATGGTTTTCAGCTTCTTTGAGAATCTTGATAGAATTGCAAAGCCGGATTATGAGCCAACCACTGTTGACATTCTATACACGCGGGTATTAAAGAGCACATTTGGGTAATTTTTGTAATAAAAAATACTTTGGATAGGTTGCCACCACGGGAGTTGTTAAAGTCGAGTTTGAACTGAAGAAGATCCTGTTCACGGTGATTGACGTCGGCGGGCAAAGGTCGGAGAGGAAGAAGTGGATTCACTGCTTCGATGATGTCAATGCTGTTCTATTTGTGGCTGCTATTAGTGAGTATGACCAGAGGATTGTTGAGGATGATGCCACGGTTCGTTTATAATTTGTGAGTTAATTAAAAGAGAGTTATTTTCAGAATCGCATTGATGAATCCTTAAAGTTATTTTATGAAATATGCAATTCGAGATATTTTAAAGAAGCATCAATGATAGTGTTTTTAAATAAAATTGATCTGTTTAAGATTAAAATCGAAAAGGTCAACATTCGCGATTATTTTAAGGATTTTCAAGGTAATTTACAGTAATTTATATTGTCATGGTGTAGGTTGATGAAAAATTAGGGGTAAAGGAGCATACCGAAAAAAAAGATGGTCTCGCTTGGGCTGGTGTAGATTTAATTTGCAATTTGTTTATTATTTCAATCCTAAATGTAATAAATTATACCTAAAATTTTCGTTATAATAATTATTATGTTGATTTAACAACCAATTTAGTAAGAGAAAACAAAATGAAACAAAATTGTGATAAAAAAAGCGAAATAATAAACAAATTGAAAATTAAATCTACACCAGCCCAAGCAAGACCATCTTTTTGAGGGTATGCTCCTTTACCCCTAATTTTGCATCAACCTACACCACGACAATATATTAAAATTGACATTTTCTGAAGTCTTGCCCTCGTGGTTCAATTTAAAAATTGACACTAACATTAGGTCCAGAAATTAATTTCCGCGTTTTTTTTTACGAAAAAAACTGGAAAAACTTTAACAAAACTTTTATTCAAAATAATTTCTGTCATTAATAATAACATTTTCCCAGAGTTTGGACAACTTATGCACTTCACTGCCACGAACAATGCGTATATTGCAAAAAAGTGTGGACAAATTGCAAAACCGCACCCTTCACTTCTTATTTAAATTCTTTATATTTTTAGAATCATAACTTCTTCGAATTTGATTTAATTTGTTTTATGATCGTTTAGAATTATTGATTAATGATTTATTAATTTGTTTTAACGTTCAAAATTGATTTTACAAGGGAAGTCACTTTAGCGTCCGCTTGAGATTTTGATGAGACTTGCACCATGGATAGATTCGGATGCGCTGATTCCAAAACCGTTTTCAAAAACGGCGCAATTTTTCTCTGAGCCGAGATATGAGCCGCCAAAGTTTATTTTTGACAGCTTATTTTTGACAGTTTGATGTGCATAAACCATAAAATGTCCGACATAAGGAATAACTTAATTAAATAAGAAAATTATTTTGCGTGAGAGATGTGGCAGCAGCGAGTGGATGGATCAAATGGAATGGTATAGTTATTATGGTGGTTATTTCGATGGGTTTTAAATATTGATAATGTTTGTTTCGATTTTCTATGCAATTTACAACTTTAATAACTTTAATCATTTCTTCAATTGCAAGTTGTTGAAAAATATTTCGTTAAATTATATTTTATCAACATTTATGAAAAGAAACAATAATTATGCCAGTGGTTTAAATTTTTCTGGTCGTTGTATATTGAACAGGGACCATGGTACCAGCGAGTATGAAAAAAGTTGCCACCATGTCTGTGAAAGCGTTTGGCATGATGATAATCGCCAAAATTTTTTTCATAAGTTACTTTTGAAATATTGTTCCATGAATTTATCGACATAGAACTGACGATTTTCCGTATTTTTTTTTAATTGGTGGAATATTCATAGGCCACAATGTGCTGGCTGACTGCCCGGAACTTTTTAGGAACTACTGAATTATAAATCTTGGTATAATCTTTCACAACGTTTATGCTACCTTATCTTAACCTACTTCGTATAAAAATGTTTGCTATGTTTCCCGCTTTACCCTTATACACAGAATATGTCAGTCTTATCTTCTCAAGCATATTTGTGATACAAGATGTACCATGATTTCTATCAGAAATTTTATGCAACTGAAGACCTACAATGTTTTTGGAAACAAGTGATTCAGATAAAAAAGTTTATTATCAAAAGAATTTACGGCTCACTTTGTGTATAAGGGTAGAGGCAACACCATAGGAAGGAATGAAAATATGCTTATACAAGGTATTGGGTTGAAAAATAAGTTCATAGAGTTTTCACAAAGATTAATTTGAACAAAAAATTTTTCTTCGTCGGTTGAAGAAGTTGTTGAGACAGTTTTTGAGATCCTCTTCGCCATTGAAGAAAACACCCCTCATTTGGTTTGACAGAGGGCAGGAAAGGTGATAATCGGGGTAGCATCACCGTTATGAAAGACTACCAAGATTTATGATTCGGTAGTTCCTGAAAAGTTCAGGGGAGTCAGCCAGCACATCGCGACGTATGAATATTCCACTAATTAAAAAAAAATTACGGAAAATCGTCAGTTCTATTATTTGTCAGTTCCATGTCGACAAACTCATGAAACAATATTTCAAAAGTATTTTATGAAAAAATGTGGTCCCGGTTCATGGTCCCGGTTCAATATAGAACGACCAGAAAAATTTAAACCACCGGCATAATTATTGTTTCTTTTCATAAATGTTGATAAAATATAATTTAACTTTACCAATGAAAGTTAATTTTGTTTGCTATTTAACCATTAACTTTTTAAAAAAGAATGAAATATTTTTCAACAACTTGCAATTGAAGAAATGATTAAAGTTATTAAAGTTGTAAATTGCATAGAAAATCGAAACAAACATTATCAATATTTAAAACCCATCGAAATAACCACCATAATAACTATACCATTCCATTTGATCCATCCACTCGCTGCTGCCACATCTCTCACGCAAAATAATTTTCTTATTTAATTAAGTTATTCCTTATGTCGGACATTTTATGGTTTATGCACATCAAACTATCAAAAATAAGCGTCAAAAATAAACTTTGGCGGCTCATATCTCGGCTCAGAGAAAAATTGCGCCGTTTTTGAAAACGGATTTGGAATCAGCGCATCCGAATCTATCAATGGTGCAAGTCTCATCAAAATCTCAAGCGGACGCTAAAGTGACTTCCCTTGTTAGAATTCTTAAAAAGCAAACAATTTAAATAGAAGATGAAGGGCGTGGTTTTGCAATTTGTCCACACTTTTTTGCAAGATATGCATTGATCGTGGCAGTGGAGTGCTTATGGTTTCCATCATTATAGAATTTTTCTGGTTTGGCCGCAGTCCATTCACGTAGCCATTTTTTGACGTCTTGATGATCTCGAAAGCGCTGCTCCGCCAGACCATGAGCCATTGACCGGAAAAGATGATAACCCGAAGGGGCAATGTCCGGAGAGTACGGCGGGAGCAGTAAGACTTCCCATTTGAACTCTTTCAGCGTATCCTACAACGCTTGAGCAACATGCGGCCTTGCGTTGTCATTAAGCAATATGACCTTTTTCGTGTCAACCCACCCATTCTGCGATTTCATGCCGAAGGTGCACTAGTTGGGGTTCCCACCATTTGCACAGTAAGACCTTCTTCCCGTGTATGTTGGTTTTTGCGGTCGAAGTGATCATTTCCACAGATGTAATCAGCTGGCTATATAATGTGCAATTTTTTATTTTTCGGTCACAGATGCTCATTTTCAGAAAAAGGGATGAAACTAGCAAATTTGTTTTATTATTTGCACTAAACTTTTAACTTTAATTATCATTTTCATAGAAAAACCATAGTAAAAAAATTAATTTTTCTATTAGAATCTGTTATGTATTAATAATATTTTATTAATAATAACAATTGAATAAATTACAATACAATATGTGGGGGTAGATTGCAGCAACGTGGTGAGGATTCAAAAACAGACACAAAAATATCAATTTGAACGGCCTAAATGCGCGCTAAGCTACAGGGGGAGCCATAATTACCCGTACTGAACTTTCGCGCCATGTTACATTTGACTAGCGCATTTTTGGTGCATTATTTTTTATTATTTTTTTTCTAAATTTAATTTTTATGTAATGTTTAAAATTTCAAATCAATCCGTTAAGTTTCAGGGTAATGGCAAGGTCTAGTGTACATCACACTGCAATTATTGACTTGCATAAGAAGAATTTCACAGCTAAGGAGATCATTAAGCGTCTCGGAGTTCCAAAGCAAACCGTCTACGATGCCATCAAAAGATATGAGGAGCTTGGTACACTTTGTGATCGTGTTGGGAGAGGAAGACGAGTATCTGTGACCACTCCTGAGAGAGTTAAGGCGGTTCGAATGAGGATCAGACGAAATGCCCACCGCAGCATAAGGAGGATGTCACGGGATATGAAAATAAGCAATACGTCAATGAGAAGGATTGTAAAATTGAAGCTTAGGATGACTCCGTATCGTGTAAGAAAAGCGGCCATACTCTCTGAAGCGAACAAGAAGAAATGACTGGAGAAAGCAAAACGGCTCCTTGCCGGCACGCGGAGGAAGGAGCACTTGGTGACAGTCTTTTCGGATGAGAAATTGTTCACCGTGGAGGCCGAATTTAATGCCCAAAATCATCGAGTGATTGCTCAGACGTCCCAGCAAGCTGTCGAAAATGGAAGAACAATTCACCGATCCCCTCACCCCGCCTCAGTGATGGTTTTTGGAGCCATTTGCTCAACTGGGAAGTTCCCACTGGTTTTCGTGGAAAAGGGCGTGAAAATCGATAAGGAAGTGTACATTAACGACATTTTGGAGAAGAATCTGGTTCCATGGGGATCAAAACACTTCGCCGGTAAGAGCTGGATATTTCAACAACAAAAAGACGCAACAGTGGTGCGAGACGCACATGCCGCGGTTCATCAAGGCTTCGGATTGGCCGGCCTCATCGCCGGATCTCAACCCTCTCGATTACTCGGTTTGAGGAGTATTGCAAGAAAGGGTCAACGCTAAGCCCCATTCGAGTTTGGATGCATTAAAGAAAACTTTGGAGAAGGAATGGGACAATCTGTCCACAGATTACCTGCGTGCCACGGTGGAAGCCTACCCGAGACGTCTTCGTGCCGTAATTTCTGCGAAAGGCGGCCGTGTCGAACAAAAATAGAAAATAATTAATTTTTATGTTATTGATAAATGTTGTTGTTAATTTCGTCCAATTCTGACTTTTCGTTTTTGAGTTACATACACTCAAAGTAGTACGAGTAATTATGGCTCACCCTGTAGATGTGCATTTGAACTGACGGTAGTCCAAAATGACCAATGCCATCCTGGTCGAGCCGCAATAAAACACCACAACAGAATCAAATCCCTACCATCTCTTTCCTCATATTAACGAAATCACTAACTTTTCTAGCAATTTGATAGATAAACAATTTTCAGACGAAAACACGTATCAGAACGGCATCAACTACTTTCGACAAAAATTCGAGCGATGCATTCTGCTAAAGTCGAAGAAACCGTGAGCTAATTGGGCACGATGAGCTTCTGTTGAAACTCAAAATCTTGCTTGCAGATATTTCCACGAAACGTGCGCTGTTTCCGACACGGTTCAATATGTGCTCAACTCTGTCATTGACACAATCATTCAAGAGAATCTCAAGGATACCGGAATGATGTAGAAGTAGTAGATGTGTGTCCTAAAAACGGGTTTTAATTCTTATTTGTGTTTTGTTGATATATTTATCACTTATAGCTCCTTTTGAAATAAATTTACCATGACAATTTATTTGTTAATTTATTTGGAAGAAATTTTATCAGTGTAGAATGTGTTTTGAATTAATTATCAGTTGGAACTGATCAGAGTTCTTGATTACAGTTGAATTGAAATTTAAGTTCAAAACTACCCCTTATCATGTCAGAAAAGCTTCGATTTTGTCGGATGCCAACAAACAAAGAAGACTCGAGAAAGGAAAACATCTTCTGGCCCGTACAAAAACGGGAGATAATTTGGTGACTGTCTTTTCTGACAAGGAGCTGGCTGTTCACGGTAGAGACCGAATTCAACTCACAAAATCATCAAGTTCTTGTCAAGACTTCGCAAAAAGCTTCTGAGATGGGTTCTTTTCAGAGATGGGTGCCTATTGGTTAAATATGAAGATAAAAAAGGAAAAAAAAACATTCGATCTTGAAATTTCTTGGAAGTTTAACTAATATTCTGGCTACTATATTTTACTAAGCTCCTGTCCTGTTTCTTCCAATTAGATCGAATCGAATCAGCTCGTTCCTTGTGTCACGGGAACAAACTAGGGTTTTTTAATAAACCATTAATTGTGGCACCTCAATAGGTGTGTTTTTAATTGATTTTTTTCGTTGCCGAGGTTTATTAAGAATGGCAAAAGGTGTGAAGAGGGCGTCCAATGCCTCCTCCAAAGGAGCAGCTAAGAAGTCGGCCACACGAGTACCTAGCAGCCGAAAACCGACCACGCCAACTCGGGAAGCACTTGCTGAGCTATTAGAGGCACGTAGCGTCGAGAACTCCAGCGACGTTTTGAAAATGATTGGTGTTGTTCGACACCGTCGACTCGCTGAGGGCAACAATTGATGAAATGCGATAATCTTTTTGAGAAACTATCAAAAAATTAAATAAATATTTTCTTGTTTGGCTTAAAAAATTTTTTAGCGATCGCAAATTTTTTGTTAAAATTCAGGGCTCCTTCTCGGAACCGCACCTGATATCTTCAGGTGTTCCGCAAGGTGGAGTACTTAGTCCTATTTTATTCATTATTTATGTCAACGATTTGCCGTCGGCAATCGTTTCTCCTCATGTAGCAATTTCTCAATATGCGGATGATGTCAAGCTTTATACGAAATTAATTAATTCCAATCACTTAGAATTGCAGTCTGCCATTTGTGATGTTTTGAACTGGGCCGAATCTAATGAATTACCTTTGAACTGTTCCAAGAATAAAGTTAATTCGATAGGCAAACATCCAATAATACATAATTATTACGTTGGCAATATTGAAATTAGTCGGGTTTCAGAGGTTAGAGATTTAGGGTTTATTGTTTCTGAAAATCTTGACTTTTCGGCTCACTGAAAGAGCTTTGTCAATCGTGCAAACCGTATTGTTTTCTTGATTTTCAAATGCTTCTCCTCAGTAAAACCAAAATTCTATCTAATGCTTTATAAATCGCATGTTCGATCTTTGCTTGAATACGGTACTCAGGTATCGTTTCCAACAAAAGTTCTTGATGCAACTATGATTGAAAATGTGCAGAGAAGATTCACGCGAAAATTGTATTCAAGGATCAATCGTGAGATCATATCTTTTACTGATCCTAACTATCTCTCATATAACGAACGTTTAGAATTTTTTAACTTAGAATATTTGTCTAAAAGAAGAGAATCATTGGATCAGAAGTTTTTGTCTAAAGTTTTGTTGGGAAAAGCACAAGTCAATTGGAGAAAATGATTCTCAATTAAATCTTCAACTAATCGTAGTGGATTTAATTTGACTTTTATGCCTCCTAAAAGAGCAATTCGTAGAAAGTTTTTCAATTCAAGAACAATTCCAGCATTCAGGGACAGGTGTAAGAAACTTTCTTCCACCATGAAAGAGAGGCTTTTTCAGTCAATTGGGGGAAGTCCGATATTTCCTCTAATTAATATATTATTAAGTACCTAATTTTAGTTTGTTTAGTAGCTCTTATATGTAAATTCTATGTATCTAGTTTATTCAAAATTTTCGTACCTCTGGCATATTTATTATGACTTCCTTAGGATTCCACTTAATCGGGTAATTGATTGTTTAAAATATTTCCCTATCCCCTTTATTATCCCCTTCAGTTTTCCCTACTGTGAACTATTTAATTTAACTTTATCCAAATTATTTTAATTTTGCCAAACTTTTTCTTTTTTTTACAACTTTTTTTTAAAATTAAAAATACGTGTCTATTACACGTATTTTTAAATAAATAAATAAATAAAAAAAGGAAAAGGAAAAAGGAAAAACTCCCACCTTTCGATCAATTTGTTAACGCCGTTCCGCCAAAAATCGCCCGGTCTGGTGTCGAAGAAGTTGATGAGCTAGTTCTTGCGGTCCTCGAAGGTAACACCCCTCATTTGGTTGGACAGAGAGACAGAAAAAACTAAAAACACAGTTTTGTAGAGCAGAAAAAGTGCTATTCGATAAATATATACACCAGGGAAATATATACACCGGAAACCGATTTTTTTCAAACGGAAGGCGGAAAACGGAAATGGAAGATGGAATTCCATGAAGAATATTAAACTACTGGGAATAGAATTTAGATTATTCGCTGTTAATAGAGCATGTATATATTATTTGGCTTCGCATGCACGCATTCAACACCATTTTGACGGGAAGAAGAATACAAGAAAAGTGTAAAATTGTCAAAATGAGTCTCCTACCAAAAAGGAAGGATGGTGTAGATTATCATGCATCGACAATATTCATTCTGTTAGACAACTCATTGAAAAAGGGAATAAACTCAAATCCCCCTGGAACTAGCTCTAATCGACTTTTGGGCTTCAGTTTTTAGAGATCCTCAGAAGAAATAAGCCGGCGTCTCAATCAAGGCTAGAAATCAAGGTCTATAAATCAACCCAAAGAAGACGATGATCGTACACACGGACTATGCTACGAAGGACTCCATATTTAGCATTCTACAAATTCAATCTACTATTTCCTGAGCATATTCAAATTTTATCATTGTTCGTGATATTAGGACAAGCTTTTGAACTTTCGCATTTTATTTTACGCAATAACCAAAAAACGCAAAGTTTGGTTTTTAAATTCTTCCATATTAAAAGATTATAATCATTTCATAATAAAATAAATGTGATTATAGTGTATTTCAAAATAGTTGACGACGCAATCACGCTGCAAATACGGCATACTAATTCAAAATCATTTTCAAATCGATTATTTTAATAATTTTTGTGAAATTTTTTAATTGTTATTGCTTATATTTCACGTTTATTAATTAAAAATTGTTAAAATAATCGATTTGAAAATGAATTTTAATTAGTATGCCGCATTTGCAGCGTGATTGCGTCGTCAACTATTTTGAAATGGACTATAATTAAATGAAACATTATTAAATTAGTACGGCAATGCACTGGCAGCTTTTGATATCGCTTTCCTTGTTCTCGTTTGTCAATTCTGAAGTTTGTCAGGAAACTTGGATTCCATTGAAAAGATGGTATGGCACATATTGTGTGAAGGTATTGTTTAACCATTCCTCCGATGAATATTTTTATTAACATAGGCTTTTTATAAAGAAAATATAAACTTTACCGAAGCTGACGAAATTTGCAAATTTAATAACGCTTCTTTAGCCGGATTTGATGATAATTTCAGCGTAGAAATTCCAGCAAAGATTTATGAAATTTTGGATGCTATGGAGGTGAATAATGTGGATGTGTATTCGGGAAGATTTTACGTTGGGGGTCAGCGTAAACCACAGTGTGGATATTCATCGGAAGGTATGCACCCATCATGCTTTCCAGAAGTACGTGTCATTTTAATTAATATGAATTTTTATTTTCATTATATGCATTAAGGGAACTAATGCATTTATATGGATGGATGGTTATAGTACAGGAACACTTTCAAGTAATTGGCTGTTTGATGATCCAGACAACCCCGGGTACAATAGAGAGTTAACAAATAACAAATGAAGTTTTTAAGTGGTAATGGCAGTTGTTTAACATTAGGGTACATAAAACCAATAAGTCATTATGAGTGGAATGATGAAAAGTACGTGAATTTTTTATTTAAATTAATATGTGGATATTTTTCAGATGTGACGAGCGTTACATTATTGACGGCGCTCTGTGTGGAAAACTTGGTGCCTTTAATACAACATCAAATTAAAAAAATAAAACTGATATTTCTGTTCTTATCTGATAAAAAATATTCCAAATTTCTAAATTTCTTATTCAATTCGTACATATTATTCATTAAGGAACTCAAAATACAATTTACTAATTGTCGCGGGTAATTTTAAACTTCTCATTATGGGGTTTCAATGGTAGAGCTGGTTTGTGAGTTTATAATCAAACTACGTAGACGAATATACACGTATTGAAACATGTTCTATTTAAATGTTTTAATCGAGTTTTTAATTATCATATTTGCAGCAGAACAAGATTTCATCTTTGCCATAAAACCAATGTGCTCTCCGATTTTTTTCTGCCGTTTAAACATGTTATTAAACAAATATTACTACCTAAAACTAATTTATGATTAATGTGAAAGCAACATCAAGAGATTCGCATTATGTTATTTCATTATCTTGTAATCACAAATTATAATTTAGATGGTGAATATCATATCCTCGGTAATACTTTGGATGCGCTTGTACAACGGCCGCAGTTTCACGGCCTACATTTTTTTACATCCGAATTTTAATTTCACTTGTGCGTAAAACCAGGCTCATATAAGTAACTTAAATTAGCATTTAATTAAAATAAAATTTTCAATGGTCATTGCAATGGAATTAGACAACGAGAAAGAAACATTTTTTTATGAATTTTGGTTGAAATGAAAATATTTTTATTTTCGAAATTCTCTAAGCTTCCACGTAATGAATTATATTTTTAAAAAATTATAGGAATATTACTACTTCATACCTGTTTCAATATAACTTAAGCATCCTACTGCAATAACATATAAAGATATACAATGATGAATTTTGTGAGTAAAATAAGTTTTCTAGCATTTTTAAATTTATATTGACTGTTTACTTGGACCACATTTACTTGGATTATACTCCTAATTAATTAGAACTAGTAACTAGAACTTACTTATACTTTTTATTTATTTATTGCCCTTTTCAGAGATCGGTGCCTAATGCAAGAGAAAACAAGTAATAGAAAATGATGGGCGGCCACAAAGCCACAAATAACTTTTTCGTCAATTCCTCTTAAATATGTGCTGCCCATAATTTCGTAAAAAAGAATGGGCGTCTAAAAAGAGAGGCCGTCCAAACGAGATCCTCATTCCATCCCAATTTTTTGCTCTTCCATTAGAAACCGATCTCTAAAAAGGGAAATATTAGTTATTTAAAAATACGTCTACCAGGCAGGTGAAGAAAAGTATAATTAAAAAATACAACAAAATACTTGAACATACAAAGTAAGAAAAGAAACCGTAGTTAAAAAAAGCTTAACCAAAACCAAAAAAATAAAGTTTAGTAGAAATTTGAACCAAAAAAAATTTTTTATTAAATCGAACAGTTATTTTTTGCTGAAATATTTCTTCAAAACATACAGTGTGTTCCAAAAGTTGGCGACACCCCCACTAAACAGCTGTTTCGTATATTACAGGTGGACAACAGTTGAAATGAGTGGTACCAGTGGATTCCCCGTCATGAAAAACCCATTTCCATAAAATTTCATTGAAATCGGTTTTATTACCGCTACAGTAGATTATCCACATACAGTGGTGGTCACAGCAATGAGACATCCTTCTATTTCTGATCATTAAATCTTCATTTGGCGCACAAAAGGGAAGTTCTTTCAAATAATTAGAGTATAAAAGGTATTAAATTTGGAAATAACACTAAAATTAGCGACATTTAATGATTAATTCCATTATTTAATACTTTGTTGCTGCTCCATTGATCCGAATAATCTCATTAATTCGGTTTGCCGTTCTTGCAATCAGGCTTCTAATCAAATTTGTATCGATCAGCGACCATTGACGAAGTATTTCGGCTTTCAGATCCGCTACAGTGTTGAATTGACGTCCTTGATGGTAAACTCTTCTCGCAAGGACGGACAAAAGATTCTCGATTGAATTGAGACTGGGAGAACACGCTGGCCAGTCCATAACTGTGATATTCGTTGACCTCAACCACGTCGTCGTTGAAGCACTAGCATGGATGGCGGCGTTGTCTTGTTGAAATGTGTAGGCAATATGCCAGAATTGGATCTGAACGATTCACCAAGACATCTTGATAGTCCGCAGATTTCATTCAATCCGTAATGAATTCCAAATCAAGAGTTCCAGTTTACGAGAAGAGTTCGCAAACCATGCACGTTCCACCTCCAAAGTTTCTCTTGGAAAATGTCAACGGATCCTTCCTCAAATCACGCCAATAACAATTCCAACCGTCCTGTCCGTCAAGATTGAACTTTTTGTCATCTGAAAAGATTATCTGAACATGTTTGAATTGACAATTAAAGCCGTAAATGGGCTCACTGTTTTCCAATATGTGACCAATTTTCGACAAGCAAAGTCAACACGTCTCAATTCGTGATCAGGGGTTAGACGTGGAGCATTTTTTAGTTTTTGACGAACAATAATTTCGCTTCGACATATGGCTTCAATTTTTGCACATTCCTGGGGAGAAAAATGACATCGGCCTCCCATTTCGTGATTTCATGTTCAAGGCATGTTTTCAGACCTGTTATACTCTTATTATTTAAAAGAACTTTCATTTTGTGCGCCAAAAGAAGATTTAATGATCAGCAATAGAAGAATGTCTCATCGCTGTGACCACCACTGTTTGTGGAAAATGTACTGTAGCGTAGCGGTAATAAAACAGATTTTAATACAATTTTCTGGAAATAGGTTTTTCATGACGGGGATGCCACTGGTACCACTCATATCAACTGTAGTCCTGTAGTAATATACGAAACAGCTAGTTAGTGGGGGTATCGCAAACTTTTGGACACCAGTGTATATTATCAAAATATAAGAAATTGACAATTCCAATTTTCTTTTCATAAAAAATAAAAGTAATAAATCTGATTTGATCTAGAAATGTTGAAGAAATATAATAAAAAACAGAGATATTATTAACATAAATTGAATATTTATTTCATGATCTCTTTGAGACCAATGAAAATAATTCAAAAATGATCAAATAGACCTTTCAATTTCTTAGATTTTGATAATATAATTTTAAGTTTTTTGATATTAGCGTGATCATTAAATTTAGATCTGTTTATTATCAAAGTGTAAGAAATTGACAATTCATTTTAATATTTTTGAATTAATTTGAAATGGTCTCAATGAGAACGTGAAGCAAATTTCTAATTTTTTTTTAATAATTTCGCTTTATTTCATCATTTTTGTTATATTTCGTCAAAATTTATAGTTCACGTCTTATTGGTTATTTTTTATTTTTTATGAAGTTTAAATTAGAATTATCAATTTCTCACAACTTGATAATAGATAAAGTTCATTTATTCGTATCAATGAAAATATTTTTTAAAAAAAACGTGTGCTACTTATATCTTTTAAGATTAAAATCATCAACATAATATTTTTATTTTTAACGAGATCATTGTGATCCTGATGGTCACCATGTTTTACGTATTAGCGATGGAAGCGATTCAACTGTGGTATGTTTTTCCGAAGGTTAACTGATTTAGTTTTTATACGTTTTAAACAAAGGTTATACCAACAATCGAATTTATAAAGTCGCTTGTGGAATATCCCAACATTAATCAAATAGTTTTGTTACTGTAATTATTGTATTGTTGGTACTATCCCGAATCAATAGTAATGTGCACACCAATTTGAAATGTTTGATAGGTCAGATTGGAAGAGGCAGCATCGCTCTGCTAACCACAGCAGCTGCAGCAACATAAAAATTTCTCTCATTCTTTCGTGTCTCCGCGAGTCACTAACGCTATTTTTTCTTAACAATTGGAGGCAATTCAAATTGAAGTTGAAACAATATTTTATTATAAGTTATAATAATTAATAAATAATAAATAATTGATATTATTAAATAACAAACAACGGATAAATAGAATATTTAGTAGAACATCTTCTAAATAAACTTAATAAAACAACGAAAACAATTCAATATATTAGAAACGAAGATATTATAGTGAGTGGTCATAATAATTTTTCAGTCTTATGTTAGATTTACGGAATCCCTGAGCAATTATAAAAAATAATTATATTTTAATATTAATATAAACCACCAAAACTATCCTCTCGAACAGAAACAATCCCAGACGCTTCCTCTTCTTTAAATATTGTTGACTTCGTTAGAATTCCAAAGTGTGCCACCGAATTTCAGTGTCCTCGAGAGTTCTAGCTTGCTCACAAACATAATATCTTTAAATCGAGATCCAACTAAATCATCTAGATCATCTACAAAATAAGATTATCATATTTTAAGTGAAATAAACATACCAACCAATTAATAACTCCTTTGATACGAATAAAGTGAAAAATCCATAAAAATATAAATGTTTTTGTTCATTCGTGGTATTCCTTGTTTAAACTATACTTTACGAAAAACGGTCATAGAAATGAAATAAACACAGTTTATTTTAGACACTTTCAAACTTTAACGGGTTGTATCTCAGTAACTAGCAGTCAAATTTTAGAAATTTAAGTATCATTAGATTCCTTTCATCGTGATGAAGTAAATTAAACAAAAAACAGAAAATTTTTCGCAAACAGCATCGAAATAATTAGATCAATATAATTTATCACGATGACATAAATAAACAGTTTAAAACGATGAAAAACAAAACATAGAACAGTTTTACAACATTATTTATTATTATTTTCAATAAATTAGCAAAAAAGAACAAAGAAAAACGCAAACAAATGCTTAAAATAAAATATTTTGAAATTTTGAAAAAATCACTATCGGACAATTTTAAATATTTTTACAAATTGAGCTTATTTTAAGTTGTACTTCTAATAAAGTTTAGTTTTGTATTTTGTTCATTATTTGTCATGTTCCTTGAAGCGGAAAAAATAAAGCTATCTAAAAGAAAGCTAGCTCTAGTGGGACCGTATTTAACTTCATCTACGTCGCCGATTTTGGAAGAAAACGCTTTGTTTAACGAAATAATTGCGATCCTGATGTTCACCACGTGCTACACAGTTGCGATGGAAACGATGAAGATATGGGATGTTCATCCGAAAGGTTAATTGATTTAGATTTAATACGTTTTAAACAAAATTGCTACGAACAATCGAATTAATAAAGTCACTTGTGACTTATCCCAATATTAATCAAATCGTTTTTTAATAAATCGTTTTTTAATAATAATAATAATAATAATAATAATAATAATAATAATAATAATAATAATAATAATAATAATAATAATAATAATAATAATAATAATAATAATAATAATAATAATAATAATAATAATAATAATAATAATAATAATAATAATAATAATAATAATAATAATAATAATAATAATAATAATAATAATAATAATAATAATAATAATAATAATAATAATAATAATAATAATAATAATAATAATAATAATAATAATAATAATAATAATAATAATAATAATAATAACAATAATAAAGTATTGTCCTTTTTGGAGATTGATGTCTAATGGTAGATGAAAAATTAGGATGGAATGGGGTTCTCGTTTAGACGGCCACATCAATGTGTGTTGTTTCAAAAATGGGCAACACACATTGAAGAGTACGAAAAAGTTGTTTGTAGCCATGTGGCCGTCCATCTGAGGTTTTATCTTCTTCATTTTATCTTCTTTTTTGCTGTTCCATAAGGCACCGATCTCTGAAAAGGACAATATAATTGTCTAATTTTAAGTTCAAAAGTTTTTCCGTCACAAGAAAATTCTCGGGGCAATAATGTGTCTATTGACTTGCTTATTAGCAAGTGAAATTTACAAAACAGCGGATATAATATCCCGAAGCTTTGCTCCGCACAATAACTGGTATGCTTACAAGGTTAAATATTATTTATATATACACTAGCTGACAAAATGTTTTTTCGGGTTTAACTTTTTTGTGACTTGACCAAATTGGCTGATTTTTTGATATTTTATGCGAATCAGTGTTTAAAATGTTATAGTAGCAAAATTTGGTTTAAATTACCATGGCAATTTCGGTACCACGCATTCCGTTTTCCCTCATATTGATAACAGCTTGCCGGGTGGAAATTGAAGTTTCTTTACGTGGAGTCATCTCTAAAATGTTGCCAATTACTGCTATTTTCAATAAATTATGAAAAAAATATAATTGAACTTTAAAAATTATTAAAAAATGCAGTGCAAGAAAAGTGCGTAATATCCTTGAGCTACGCGTTTTACGATAAACGCTTGTCACTGTAAAACGGATCATCGTAATAACAAGCGGGAATTTATAAAATAATCTACAACCATATGAATCTATCATATCAAAAATTCAGCCAATTTGGTCAAGTCACAAAAAAGTTAAACCCGAAAAAACATTTGTAACAAAACTTTTGTCAGCTAGTGTATACACTGGTGTCCAAAAGTTTGCGACACCCCACTATCCAGCTGATTCGCATATTACTGTAGGACAACAGTTGAAATGAGTAATACCAGTGGATTCCCCGTCATGAAAAACCCATTTCCATAAAATTTCATTAAAATCGATTTTATTACCGCTACGCTACAGTAATTTTTCCACAAACAGTGATGAGAAATCCTATTTCTGATCATTAAATCTCCATTTGGGGCGAAAATTGAAGTTTTTTCAGATAATTAGAGTATAAAAGGTTTGAAAACATGTCTTGAACATGATATCGCGAAATGGACAGCCGATGTCGTTTTTCTCCCCAGGAATGTGCAAAAATTGAAGCCATACGCCGACTTGGATTATCCATCGTGAAAATCGCTGCGTAACTAAACCGATCACGTTGCATTGTTTGAAGGACCGTATTGGCTACGGAAAGACACCAATTCCGGGACGTCCAAGGATTCTATCGAGCAGATATGATCAAAAAATTGCGCGGAAAGCTTAAAATTCGATGAAGTCGGATAGACAAATAGGCAGTGAAGCTGGAGCTTCGACCTCGAGACAAACAATTAATCGATTTCTGTACGTGAAAAACTAAAAAATGATCCACGCCTGACCCCTGATCACAAATTGGGACGTGTTGACTTTGCTCGCCGAAACTTGGTCACAGATTGGAAAAGAGCGAGTCCATTTACGGATTTAATTGTCAGTTCAAACATGTTTTGATAATCTTTTCAGATGAAGAGAAGTTCAATCTTGACGGACCGGACGGCTGGAATTGTTATCGACGTGATTTGAGGAAGGATCCATTGACATTTTCCAATAGAAACTTTGGAGGTGGAACGTGCATGGTTTGGGGATCCTTCTCTTGATTTGCAATTCATTTCGCCTCGAATAGCATCTGTGGACTATCAAGATGTGCTGGAGAAACGTTTAGGTCCATTTCTGGCATATTGCCTTCACATTTCAACAAGAGGAAAATTTACTGTAGCGTAGCGGTAATAAATTAGATTTTAATGAAATTTTATGGAAATAAATTTTTAATGACGGGGAATCCATTGGTACTACTCATTTCAACGGTTGTCCTACAGTACTATGCGAAACAGCTTATTAGTGGGGGTGTCGCAAACTTTTGGACACCAGTGTATATGTACAATCAATTTTTTGAAGATTCTTGTCCGACGATAATAAAAACGAAGCAAGAAGCCTCGACCATCAACAGCCAACAGATGGTAATAGTGGCAATCAGGATTAGATTCGAACTCACGCGGGAAAATCCCATGGAGGACACTCGTGGAAATGGAAGGAAGGAAGGTGTGTGTATTCGTATTCTGTGTATACTCTTGTGTATACTCGTATACTCGTGTATTCTGTATTATGCATGCTATTATATTTCACTAATAAATATTATTAATAGATTGAGTGCTATCGAACCAGTCATGATAAGCCCTCTTGCTGGTTCCAAGTAGTTTACATGCATCTTATCTCCTAACATATACTCTTCGGGTCGCTGTAATATAAGGAAAGTAGGAGATAACCTGTAAAATGTAACGTACTTAACAATGTTAAAACTTCACAATAATTTATATATATATATATATATATGATTTTTACTTAAACAAAAAATAAATCATTATTCCGGAACCTTCTTGTTTGAAATAATATGGAATTGATCCTGGGCGGTTTCCTCCTTCGTCTTCATATGCGTCAGAAAATCGTATACCTTCTTACCATCGGACAGTGGAATCAACGAAGTGGCTCTTCCCCAGACCATATCGTTATAGCCGATGAGTTCATCCGCTGAAAAGTAAACATTGCGATGATTGTGCCAACAAAACTACCATGACTCCACATGCTGAACACCTTATCCGCTTCCTTCATGCTTCCCGCATTCAACTCCATCAAGAACTTGGAATAGTTGACACCAGCGCATGGCATTGGGAGTGGGTTGAGGCCGCAGTCGAGAACGTTGAGGCCGCACGAGTCGCCTGGCCAGAGTCCGTTCAGCTTGTTACACGTGTTTGCCATGGCGCCGGTTCCTTCGCAGTTGCACAAACCGTAGTTGCCGCCCGAAATGCCAAGAAGGACATCGATTCGTTTGTTTAGTGGAAGTCCGAGATCGCAGTCGCCTGGAAATTGGTGAGTAAGAAAGAGGAATTTGTTCAACGGCGAACCGTCAGCTCCATGAACTTGGCCGCCTTTGATGATTTTTCGAGCAATGGTGACGCCCATGCTGTGGCTGATAATCGAGACCTTCTTGGATTTGGTGTATTCAAGCACTGCTTCGAGAAATTTACGCAAACGTGTCAATGTGTTGCAGTCATGTGCTCTAAACACACAAATAGTTGAAGGTGGGAATGTGTGATAAGCACGTGTTGAGTGATAAGTTCTTAAGCCGTTAAGAGAGTTTTCCTTGGTTCCGTTTGGATACTACTCTTATTATAGCACCCCAATTTGATATAATGATTTACTCAAGTTTTCGCGCGTCATAAAATTTTTATGGGTATTGCACAAAAACCTAATTTACGCCTGTTGGTCAGCATTTCCCTACACTAATTATTAAAATCTTAACCAATTTTTATGTTAAATCCCGCTTTCTGAGCACGTTTTATTAGCATTAAAGTTGGCGTGTTATAGATTTCAAAAACATGTCACACAAACATCTTCATCAAAATTTTCTATAACAACCTAAATTACTGCATATATTTAAATAGATTTCCGGTCCGGAATCTTTTCCGGAAACTTGAATATTGTCCTCTAATTAAAAAAATGACTTTCTTTTTAAGAATATTGTATACATATACATATATTTATATAGCACATTATTCAGAAAAGTACGCCAATATTTTTCCGGACCGGATTCTTCTCCGGAAAACCCTGTGATTTCTCGAAAAATGATATAATTTCTAGTTTATTTTGCTCATTAATTTAATCTGGAAACCTTACGGAACTTGTTGAAATTGTGAATCGAGAAACCATTTCTATTCATATTTCTGGACCGGAATCTTATCCGGAAAACGTAAAAAACGGTGTAGAACTTATTTTTAAAAAAATTTTTCGTATTTAATCTTAATATAGCGACGAAAATAAACAGTTTTTTGTAACGTTTTTTTTCCGGTCCGGAATCTTTTCCGGAAACTTGAATATCGTTCTCTAATTAAAACAATTGCTTCTTTTTTTGTTGTTAAGTATTAAGTTCTTAGGGAATCTATAATTTTTTATTTTTCAAAAATCTACGTCAATCTTTATTCCGGACCGGATTTTTGCCCGGAAAATCTTGTGATTTCTCTAATAATTATATAATTTCTAGTTTATTTTGCTCATTCAATTATGTCGGAAACCTTACGGAACCTTTGAAATTATGGACCGAGAAACCGTTTCTATTCATATTTCTGGACCGGAATCTTATCCGGAAAACGTAAAAAACGGTATTGAAATTTTAAAAAACAAAATTTTTAGATTTAATCTTAATATAGCGACCAAAATAAAATTATTCTAAAATAAACAGTTTTTTGTAATGTTTTTTTCCGGTCCGGAATCTTATCCGGAAAACGTAAAAAAACGGTATAGAAATTTAAAAAAAACTAAATTTTCGGATTCAATTTAATATTGCGACCAAAAAATTATTCCAAATGAAACAGTTTTTTGTAATGTTTTTTTCCGGACAGGAATCTTATCCGGAAAACATCAAATTTATCTGTAAATAAAATTATCGATATGATCAGTATGATCATTCTACAAATGTTAATAAAATTATTTACAATATTAGATTAAGAAACAAAGAGTCACCCTTCATTTCCGGAAAACGAGTTTGCCCGGAAAACGGAAAAAAAAACAATTTCTAGAATTAAAGAAACACATTTATACTAATTCGAGTTTTTTTATATAATTTATCTAAAAATTAAATTAATCTATAGGATTTTTGAAAAGAATAGATGGTTATATTTACATTTACGGAACGAAAAAAAAAATTTTTTTCTATCCGGAAATCGTAAAAAGTCTAGAAATTAAACGAAAGTCAGATTTCTTTATTTTATTCAATTATTCTAGAAAGGTTCTGGAATATAAAAGTAAAAATCTATTGAAAAAAATGATCAGAAAGCTTTCTGACCATATTTCCGGACCGGATTCATATCCGGAAAATACACAAAGCGGTATTGAAATGTGCTCATTGAAGCTACTTCACAAAACATTCCTGAAAAGAACAATTAAAAATATGTTTGTGACCTTGTTTCCGGAACGAAATCTTGACCGGAAATCGTAAAAAATTGGTCTCCAAACTAAACAAATTAATTTTTAAAGCTATTTTCAATATTTCAATATAGAAAATATATTATATGAAAATTTTGACTAGGGAATGGTCTGCATAGTGTTTGGAGTTACAGGATGTGACATATATCATTAGAAAGAGAAAACAATCTACTTTCTAAATATAAAAAGAGTTTCTGCAACGGTTTCTGCAACAAATAATTCTAAAAAATTATTGGATTTAATTACTGTTTTGAGCGCGATTTACCCTTTGCTCCAAAAATCAGAAAATCAAAGAAATATGGGTATCAATAAATTCAGTATAAGGGTTCAACAAATTTTTACTATTATATTACTAGTTTTAGCCGTGTGACGTTTTTTTTTTTTGAAAATGAGCATCTCTGCTCCAAAAACTTTAAAATCTTACATTAGACTATTAACAATATGGGTGCCAGAACCAACAGCTGATTAATCATTTGTAAATAAGTCTAACTGTGGGTGTCTTAAGCATTAACGAGAAGGAACAAAGTACAACGAAAAACGAAGTGCGAGATCCTGTTTGAAGATTTTCAAATTAAGTACAGCGACGGCTATAAAGCAGACAAAAGTTTTGTCACAAATGTTTTTTCGGGTTTAACTTTTTTGTGACTTGGCCAAATTGGCTGATTTTTTGATATGATAGATTCATATGGTTGTAGATTATTTTACAAACTCCCGCTTGTGATTACGATGATCCGTTTTACAGTGACAAGCGTTTATCGTAAAACGCGTAGCTCAAAGATATTACGCACTTTTCTAGCACTGCATTTTTTTAATAATTTTTTAAAGTTCAATTGTATTTTTTTCATAATTTATTGAAAATAGCAGTAATTGGCAACATTTTAGAGATGACTCCACGTAAAGAAACTCCAATTGCCACCCGGCAAGCTGTTATCAATATGAGGTAACACGCAATGCGTGGTACCGAAATTGCGATGGTAATTTAAACCAAATTTTGCTACTATAACATTTTAAACACTGATTCACATAAAATATCAAAAAATCAGCCAATTTGGTCAAGTCACAAAAAAGTTAAACCCGAAAAAACATTTGTTACAAAACTTTTGTCAGCTAGTGTATATGTAATGTTTCCGGACCGGAATCTTGTCCGGAAATGTGACTATTTTCTAGCATTTTGTGTTTATTTTACATTATTAATAGTTTAATTGTACAATTAGCCCGGAAAAATAAACAAAAAAATGGCTCTTTAATTCGTATGGCCCGCAGGTCGGACTCATTTGAATTGTACACAAATAAACAAAAATCGCTGTTTTTAACTATTCCTCAAAAAAATATTCTAGACAAACCTTGATTGAGCATTCAGTGGATTAGTGTCTTGCCAGGAAGTCGCATACAACTCGGCCGTCGTGTATCCATTCTTCAGAAATACCTCAATCGAGTTATCCCATCCTGTTGCTTCTTTAGTACTCTTTAATGCCGAATCCGAGTTTCCGTGAATGAAAATAATCGGATTCTTCTTGATATTCTCACTTTTCGATGTCTTTCCACCGTAACTTCCTTGAGTGCCGTAGTCGGCTCGCACAAAATCATACTGATCGAAGTGATTGCTATAATGCAAGCTTAAGTTGAATATTTGTACTTTATTACCTCTTGAGCCAAGATTGGAAATGATTGGTGAGTGGTCCGATCACACCATCACTCGCCTCAATCGCCGCGAGAACTGTGAAGGAAAGTAGTAGAAGCTTCATCATTGCTGCGACTTTGCGGACCGACGAGGCCTTAAGTACTCAAATTTGCGTGTTATCAATCGACGTCATAATCATTTGTGTTTTGTTTCCGATTGATAATGCACGAATAGTTGATTATAGTTCATACATGAGCTTACGGAGCAGCGTGAACCTTTGATGCTGATAATCGGGCGATGATTTGTTTGTCCTGGAAATAATCCATTCGATATTTCAGGCGTCTTATCAGTTATGACGGACTGTAATGTGGGTGGAATTTGGAATAAAGTAGCACTTCGAATAGTATTTGGGTGTTCGTTGTCGCAGGAGCAGTTGCTTTTGAAGAAATAAGATGTTCTTGTTATAAACTGTAAATTTATATTCTTAAAGTAGAACATCGTGTTGATTGACAAGAAAGGAATGATCATCAGCGTTATTTGAAGAATTTTGAGTGTTTGAATAATCAATCATAGAATTACATGGGTTCATTATAGCGTAAAATATGTCATTATTTCACGACTTTTTACGACATTCGGCGGAAGAATCGAACCCTCACCATCCTGTTTCGCGTCCCATCTCTGCACTTTGTGCTGGACGGTTCCTTGACTGTGTTTTGCACGAAATTGTTTTCAAAACACGCGAAGACTGCCGTCAGAACATTCAATCCCAACGAAATAAACAACCGAAATTTGATCAAAAACACGAAGCGTCCTCAAGATTGATGACAGTTCCCTCGAATTGTTCTTTGTGTTTACGCTATATAACAGGATGAGTCTGTTTTCATGAAAAAAGCACCTCGCGTGCTAACAGCAGCACATTTCGTGCAAAACACAGTCAAGGAACCGTCCAGCAGAAAGTGCAGAGATCGTTCTACCACTGCGCTGTCGTCCCACTGTTTCGGAAGTCAATAAAATCATTATTTATAGAATGATCGCGATTTTTTAGATTTCAAACCCATTTTTTACCTACTTAAACCGTTTTGTGGGTCTTAATGTTTTGTCAGTATACTAATAAAGCCATAAGGAATCTATCTGCAAAGTTTTATCAAAATCTGAGAGCCCGACCTAAAACACTTCCCTTGTTAGCTTTATAATCAACTTTAACTGATGATTTTTGGTATTTCAAGAGAAATTCCTCCAATTTTTTTACATTTGCACGCCAATTCGAATGAGCATAAACGAGTTCGAAAAACGGGTTGAAATTGAAAATTTCTGGAAGATATTAATATTTTTTAATAATTTAAGATATAACTGGAAAACTGGCCTAAACCATGATTTTGTAATTTACACGTAAAATTTATATGACGGGCATAAAAATCAGAAAATCGGGTTTTTCCGTTTTTCTCTCCAGGAATGTGCAAAAATTGAGGTCATACGCCGACTCGGATCATCCATCGCGAAAATCGTTGCGTTCCGGGACGTTCAAGGATTCTATCGACCACAGGTGATCGAACAATTGCGCGGAAAGCTTCAAATTCGATGAAGTCGGCTAGACAAATTGGCCGCGAAGCTGGAGTTTTTACCTCGAGGCAAACATTTATTGATATCTGCGTTGGACCGAAATTATTGTTCGTCAAGAACTAAAAAATGCTCTACGTCTGACCCCTGATCACGAATTGAGAAAAAAACTTGGTCACAGATTGGAAAACAGTGAGTCCATTTACGGATTTAATTGTCAATTCAAATTCCAATAATCTTTTCAGATGAGAATATGTTCAATCGTGACGGGCCTGACGGCTGTAGTTCTTATTGGCGTGATTTGAGGAAAGATCCATTGGCATTTTCCAATAGAAACTTTGGAGGTGGAACGTGCATGGTTTGGGAACTCTTCTCGTCAACTGTAACTCTTGATTTGGAATCCATTTCGCCTCGAATGAAATCTGCTGACTATCAAGATGTCCTGGAGAAACGTTTAGGTCCATTTTTGGCATCCAGTCAAGGACATTTCAACTAGACAACGCCGCCATCCATACTAGTGCTTCAACGACGACGTGGTTGAGGTCAAAGAATATCACTGTTATTGACTGGTTAGCGTTTTCTCCCAATCTCAATCCAATTGAGAATCTCTGTTCCGTTCTTTTTAGAAGAGTTTACCATCAAGGACGTCAATTCAACGCTGTAGTGGATCTGAAAGCCGAAATACTTCGTCAATGGTCGCTGATCGATACAAATTTGATTAGAAGCCTGATTGCAAGAACGGCAAACCTAATTAATGAGATTATTCGGATCAATGGGTCAGCAACAAAGTATTAAATAATGAAATTAATCATTAAATGCTGCTAACTTTAGTGTTATATCCTAGTTTAAAAATGATGTCTCATCGCTGTGACCACCTCTGTTTGTGGAAAATTTACTGTAGCGTAGCGGTAATAAAACTGATGTTAATGAAATTTTATGGAAATAGCTTTTTCATGACGGGGAATCCACTGGTGCCACTCATTTCAACTGTAGTCCTACGGTAATATGCGAAACAGCTTGTTAGTGAGGGTGACGCAAACTTTTGGACAAAATAATTTCTTGAATCTCAAGAATTTTTGGGTAATTTACCCGCACGCAATGTACCAGTTTGTTTCAGATAGCATGGAATATTTTGTGAAGATTTTAATAATTTTAGAGAGTTTAGGAAAAACGAAGTAGACAAAATTTGTGTAAAGTACACGTCTAACTTGTGAGACGCACGTAAATATCAGAAAATCATTATTTCCATTTAGCGTGTGGAATATTCATAAGGTAATAAGGCTTTCTTTTCAATTAAACGAACAATAAATCCAAAAATTAATTAGCAGGTAGCCTCTTCAAAATATTCTCTTCTTGAAACATTTACTACTAAAACATAGAAGCAGCGGCGAAAAGAGCACAATATCCGGCTCGAGCTTCTCCTTTCTCTTTTCCTCGCAAACTCTAAGCTCTGTTGTGTTTGCGTGAGGCAAGCGTCGAAAATCGATTTGACGAGAGCTTCAACTTTCAGAAAAACACACACACACGGGACAAGAGAAATTATATATAGTTGGAGCAGAGACAAATAGAGGTGATGTTGGCTTTCACCTAGTTCTCGATTTCTTTTTGTTGTTATTGTTGTTGTTTTGTTTTGTCAGCTTCATCATCTCGTATGTCAAAATATTTAAATAATCATGATTTCATTTATCTGTTATTATCATTATTGCGTTTTTTGTTTTTTCTGATTATTTTCTGATTATTATTCTATGAAGAGATTATGGAAAGTTCTCTTGAAAGGGTTCAGTCAACTGGTTTCGAATAACATTCATAAGTATTTAATCAGAAAATTTGTATTCTATTGTTATTTATTATATGAGAAAGTTATTATTCAATATTTTTCGTATATTTTGACGTATCAATTGAAGGATAAGTGCTCCTTCATTTCAATCGGTTTGTCTTTTAATATCTTCTAAATATATTTTTTATATTCTAAATATCTTTTGAATCATTTAAATTATTACACAATATTCTAGATTTAATTGTAATTACACCAATTGAATTTTTGACAGCTTTTTATTCACCTCGATGCGTGTATTCAAGATTAAAGTAGTCATTTTTGAATTTTGAGAACCATTTTTGTGCAGTAGACACGCCTAAGACAATTTCTCCCTACACACTGCATATTTCCCGAGCAGCTTCGACTGCTTTTTGGTTTCAATGGAAAGCGAAGAAGAGCAGATGTGGAAAATGATAATTTTTGCCTCCTGGATAGTTAATTTATAAGCCTGAAAAATGATAAACATTAAAAATTTCAGAGCAAACTAAAAACACGATTTTGTAGAACAGAAAAAGCTCTACAAGATAAATATACCAGGGTTGCACGGAATTCCATCTTCCATTTTCCGTTTTCGGGAGTGACCTGTCAGCAGAGTCTAAGCAGCTCTTTTGTGAGCACAAATCCACTCCCCTTTCGAGATCATTCTCTCCTAACTCGGATAGTCGGACATCGCCAGAGGTGATTGGACTAATCTTGTTCTTATTGTATTAAGCTACGGTATTTGGTCCACCGACCAAACACAAGGTTATCTGATTATTGGAACCATGTGGTGACCCGGGGCTTGCTCCGACATCTCAAAGGTCAACTCGGCGTATCGCTGCCGAGGGTGGCCCAGTCCCTTTGGGGACAAAATAACATGAGAAAGGGTCTGCTCTCCAGTGTTCTACAACTTTTATGAAAACGTAACAAGAAGACTTTGAGGTTCCCATCGCTCAAGGAGCCAAAGAATGATGTGCTTGATGCTTTAGTCAGTCGTCTATTCAGCAGGGTCACGGGTCGGTGGCTACCCTCGTTGGTCACCGAGCCGAGTCAAGATGTGAGCAAATTCCTATTCCCCTAGTTCATCTATTCTCGTGTATTCTATATTATGTATTTTAATATATTTCACTAATAAATATTATTAATAGATTGAGTGCTATCGGGTCAGTCATGATAAGCCCTCTTGCTGGTTCCAAGTAATTTACATGCGTCTTATCTCCTAACTTACACTCTTCGCGTCGCTCTAATATAAGGAGAGCAGGGGATAAGTCGTAAAACAAAGTGACTAGATTTGTCTAAATTTCTCTCTCGATTCTTATCCCACTATCAAATTTGTTAATTTTAAAGTCATTCGATTTAGTAACTTATATTTTCCATTAATACTGTCATGGCTGTCATAAAGTTCAAATTCTAAAAGTGGTTTTTTTGAACATCTCATCATAAAATTCAATAGATTGCAAAGGTAAGGATATATCTCATAATTGATTAAATCTATTTCGATAGTACCATTATCAAATTTGCTAACTTTGCAATAATTTGACTCAGTAATTTGTTAGTTATTTATGATTGTACTACAATTGTTAGTAGCAGAATGTAGGAATGCCTAAGCCATTAACAGTAACAAACACACAATTTATATAGCGACATCCGTGACCTTCTCGGAACAAGTGATCATCATGTGATTCTTTATTTTCTCGCAAAAGAGCACTTTTCTGTAGAGCTTCTAAATGCCAAGGTCGTTGGTCCTGTGCCAAAGATCGTAAACAGTCCTGTTGTTGTTATTTCAGCCTCAGACATTCTTCTCGTTCCGGCACGAGCCAAAGACGCGCGTCGCACGTCAACTGGTTTGGATGATTCAATAACACGATAACCGTATAGCCTATTTCAAAATAGTTGACGACGCAATCACGCTGCAAATGCGGCATACTAATTCAAATTCTTTTTCAAAACGACACAGAAATAACATAAAATAATCGTTTTGAAAATGAATTTCAGTTAGTATGCCGCATTTGCAGCGTGATTGCGTCGTCAACTATTTTGAAATAGGCTATAAACAACTTTAGTGCGTTTTTTGAAAAACATTGACTTTTTACTTTCAATTTCTTGATTTTTTCAAGATTTTTCAAACTACCACTCCTACCAAAATGTAAGAAATTTATAATTAATTTTCAACATTTAAATTATTTCAAATAGTCTCAATGAGATCGATTAGATTTCTAGATCGATTCAGATTGATTAGTTTTATTTTTTTGGAAAATAAAATTGGATAACTCTTAAATACTGAAATCATCTATTGATTGTGATGATCAACAAAACATTATTAAACACAAAATAATTTTTAAAAAACCATTGTCTCTCATATTGTGCATGCACACCAGTGATAGGAGGGACTCCCCCCACCCGGGTATTTTTCTTTTAAAAAAAGGGGGATCCCGGTCCCGTGTCCCGTGTAGAGAAGTTGAAGTCCCGGCCCCGGGACCCGGGTTTTGAAATTTTCAATTTTTTAAGTTCCCGCCCGGAATTCCAAAAAACGGGATCTCTCCCATCACTGGTGGACACCTTAACATAAACTTATCTCTCATTAATATATCTTTTTTACATAAAATACGTGCTTCAGCACAATTAAAACAAAAGGAAACTACAATCTTAAACTATTTTCCACTATAACCTTTCGTCGTTTAAATGGGCCGAACTCAACAATTATTATAAGAGTAACAATAATTTCCACAATTTCCATTCGAGTTTTTAATTCAAAAGAGCAAATCTTTCACTTCCAGACGAGTCATTCGTTAATTACCTTTTTCTTCCACTTACCCCCATTGAAAAGCATAAAAACAAATGAAAAAAATGTTTCCAATTTTGCGGCGGACCACTAGAAATCAATTAAACCAATATTAGCACCGAGTGACGTCATTGTGCCATATCCATATGCTCAAAATTTTGTCAATCATTTGCCGTTTTTTTTTTTCATTTCCATGAGAGCACCTCCTCATAGATATTCATTGAGAGCATGTATGCACACAAAAAAAGAACCTTCTCTAGTTGTCAGTCAAGCTCACTTTGTGTCTTGCTGCTGCTGCTAATCTTCTGGGCTCATATTTGGTCTCCACTTTGTTCTCGTCGGTGTGGGTTTTGTGTTCTTCTTTCTCGATTGTTGTTTTTTTTCTGTGGATGCATTTTGTTATGATTATTCTCTGGATGAGTTCTTTGTTTTGTTTTGATTTCAGCTACCTGCGAAGAATTGTATTTTGTTTATTATTAGACTGATAAAAGCTAATTTTATATGTTTAGTTAGCTAACTAATTGCACTCCAATGCCACGATTCAATCTTGCAAAAATCATGCCCGTAACTTTTTTGAAATCATTCTAAAACAATTTTGAAGATTGAAATAAATTGAATACTATTAATAAATAATTCTAAATGGTTCTAAACAAAACAGTCTTTAACGAAATGGGCGTTGTTTTGCAATTTGTCCACACTTTCAGTAATCGTGGCAATGGAGTGGAATTGTAAAATAAAAGAATTAGACTGACATTTCTACATTCCCTCCTTGCAAACGGATTTTTGAGTTTATGAATTTTCCCGTAGAAAACGGTTCACGGTCCCTGATTGAATTTGTTCAATAGCATTTCCAACTTTACGGGACGAGTAAACACTATAAAACAGATATATATGTTTATACCCGAAATTGAATGGTTAAGTTGGGGACTCAGAAGAGATGCTCATTTTGCAAATTTCGATTAGAAGCGCATATTTTTTAGATAGTTTAAGATGGGCTAGTACAAATTATGTGTCAAGTTATATGAAAATAATACGTGGAAATTAGTAATACACGTTTAAATATTGACAAAAGATTAATTTCCAATTGGCTTGCAGATAGTCAACAAATTATTATGTTTTTTTTTTGAAAAACGATAACACTTTCTATCCAATGAAACATTCTCATGTCAAGAGAAGTTATTAAACAGAAAATTGTAAAAGAGTTCTCACATTTTATAGGCTTCTGTCATCTACAAAATTAGAAGGTTTCACAAAATTGTACGGTTTTTTTTGAAGAATGGCATTATTTTCTTTCCATCTCAATATTTTCAGATAATAGTTTGATTGAAAATGAACACGCCAAATCGAAACAAAAGATTTTGCGATTTTTAAACGTGTCTAACAATTTTTACGTGGTTTTAACAAAAAAGTTTTAACTACTATTTAATTATGCTTGTCTTAAACTATTAAAAAGTATTAAAATCTAACAAAAAAGTTAGATTTGAGCATACTTATAGTGCTCATTTTATTATCATACAAATTGGGACAATGAATTTACATTTTCTGACATGCGATCACCAAATTCCTGTTCTTACTAATTCATTTAGTGAGAATGATTTTCATATTCAAACGTGTATTACTAATTTACACGTATTATTTTCATAAAACTTGACCCGTCATTGTTACTAGCTCGTCTTAAACTATCTAAAAACATGCGCTTATTATCGATATTTGCAAAATGAGCATCTTTTCTGAGTCCCCAACTTAACCATTCAATTTGGGGTGCATTTGGCGTGCTATGAAAGAATGAATGGTTTAAACTTTCAATGGACTTTAAAATACACGTCAATTACCGTAACCACGTCATGTTGTATTTAAAAATACTCAGAATTTCACGAAGAACAAAATAATAGTACTAAATTCTTCTAAAATCGTTCGTTCTCCTATAATAGTCGAAATACTGTTTTACAAAAAAAGAATAAATTAGTTGATGTTTCTTTCTAGGCGAAGACGATTTTTCTATTGGCTGCCTTCACGTATACGTCTAACCTCGTCACTTGTGTGAGTTTAATCTCACTCGATTCAATAGAATTTTGAGAAAGTGGCCTAAAAATGTATAATATATTTGAATAATTTCCAAAATGAGCATTTTTTCTGAATCCCCAACTTGACCATTCAATTTGGGATGCATTTGGCGTGCTAGGAAAGATTTCGTTTGTAAAGTTCACGTAAGAGATAATAAAATGCTTTGAAGTATTGCAAAATATTCATTTTCATTTGCCGCGCACACGCCACCGACAAATGTCGATTTTATAAAATTTAATTTTGTTTTGCAAAACTTTATTATAGTTTATAGTGAATTTTTAGATTTTTCAATCCAAATAATCCATAGAAGAACAAGGAAATAGCTGACATAGGGTTTAATACATGACAGTAGACATTTTTTTCATAAATCGAATGGCGTGTATACAAAAATGCCACGTGGTACAGTCACTCCAAATTGAATGTTTAATTTGGGTGTTCAGAAAAGATGCTCAAATTGCATATTTTGATAAGAAGCGCATATTTTCAGATAGTTTAAGACTGACTTGAAAAAATGACGTATCACGTTATATAAAAATAATACGTGTAATTTAGTAAGACACGTTTAAATATTGAAAATTATTAATTTCAATTTAGTGTGTACAATAAATAAAAACTTTGAAAAATTTAAACTTTTCTGCTGTTAACAATCGACACAAACTTACTTTGCTTTGGATACTTTGGAGTCCGAATCATTCTCGCAGTGAGAAGCGGACTAACTCTCCCCAATTCGAGCGAATGCGCTGTCGACCATGCAGCTCTCGTCTCCAGGATTCCTATCCGTCTTCTGGTGGATCTTGTCGTGGACCGTTCGTGGGTGAAGTTTGAGATCCAGAGTTTGACGGCATCAGACCAGCGTGCTTTAGGTCGTCCTTTTGGTCTAGTTGATCCTCTGGAGTCCCATTCTGTTACGCGTTTGCACCAACGGCCCACCGGCATTCTGGAAATATGACCTGCCCATTGTAAGATCTTACCGCCGACAATCCTCTCAATGTTGATGGTCTCACAATTGGCATAGAAGCAAATGGTGTCGATTGCTCTCTGCAGACGTGTTATGTGCTCAGAAAGGAGTGGCCATGTCTCGGAGCCATATAGGAGAGCAGGAATAACATTTTGCATCATGAGCTTCCTCTTTTCCTTATGGTCAATGTGCATGAAGAGGAGTTTGCATTTCCTGTATGATCACCACGCAGCTTTCGTTCGCTTTGAAATTTCTTCTGCTAAACCTCCATCAATCCTGATATGGCTTCCTAGATATCGAGCACCTTCTTGGAAAGGACTGACAACCCCGTCAATCTCGATTTCTGAGCCCGAAGCGAAATGGTTTTTCATGATTATCGTTTTCGCGGGATTAATTTCGGGTCCGTGTTCCTTCGCCAATCGTGCCAAAATCAATCAACACACAATCAACAACACACAAAAAAATTTGTTAATTTTAAAAATTTAAACTTTTCTGCTGTTAACAATCAACACAAACTTGATTTAGCTTTATTTTCTTAATAAATCATAACGATGATTTATTTTGTTTTTTTTTTAAGAAAGCGCCATTACTTTCTTGTAAGAATTAGAAATTGAGAAAATCGCTGAGATTTTCAGTATATTTTCTTTAGCTTTGCTTAATTCTTGACTATCGTGGTTTTTTTTTAATCAAATTTCATTATCACAGTTTCACGACAAATTGAGAAGAAAACATTTTCAGAAATAGTTTTTGGGTTCAGAGAAGCGGTATTCTATATATAGTTTAGAATTTTCGTGACAAGTTTACGTAGAAAGTATTTTGAAGTTAATACGTGAAAGCTTATAATATACATTTAAATATAAGAAAATGCTCATTTCCATTTGGCAGAATGCCAAACATGCTCGAATCTAACTTTCTTACAAGATATTAATAGTTTAAGGAAAGCCTAATTAAATAGTGGTGAAAAATGTTTCGCTCAAAAGACGTAAAAATTTTCAGATATGCTTAAAAATCCGAAAATCATTATTTCCATTTGGTAGTATTATAGTTTTTAGAACTACTGGTTTTATGCCTTCAGTTCTTGCCAGATGTTTTTGTTTCCCTTTTTTTTAAACTGTCAATATGCTCTATCATAATTTCAGCACATTCATTGTTCATATATTTTCGCATTAATTTTGTGTAAGAATAATCTTTATCTAAATGAAAATGAAAACAAAACACGAATGACAACAAATCGAATATTTATATGTGCATGTGAATCTCGTGTACAAGTCTCATTTATTTTTATGAGAGAATTCCCCAGGTAACAAATTGTATATCTGACAAAACAATAATAACAATCAATATAATTTTTTTCCAACACTCCTATAATTCACCTTGAATTCTCGTTCAGTTAGAATGATTCTAAGCGCATAACTTAATATTTCTAATTTCATCCTCTCACATCTTCTCTAATTTGCTTTCGAACAAGAAAAAATGAATTATTTTGCGGAAAGCTGAGCATTAGAAGAAACGAATGTTATCTAGTATGTCATTGCCTTCCGATTAAGTGCATATTCCATAAAACATAAATTGAATTTCCATGCGTAGAAATATCAAACAGCCGATGCACATCAGGAAAAAAAACAATTTGAACTTTAAACACACCAAAAGCATGGAAGAGTTGCAGAGAAATGAGCAGCAAGCGTCATTCATAGTACATGCTGCTCAAGCTATGCTTTGTATATATTCAATATAACATATTGAAGGTAATCGGATATTTCGGCTCCTCTTGCTCCAAGTTTTTCAGTTGATTCTTTTTTACAAGAACAACCGTTTTATTTGAAATCTGGGTCTGGAATGTTTGGTTTTGCTCAATTGAGTCTTAATTTGTCAAACCAAATTGTACCAATTTGCTTCAAATTGCCTTCGTTTTGTTATTTTTTTTAGATTTATGATATGAGATTAATCTTGTCTAAATTTTGATATTAATGTTTTCTACTTAATCGTCTTTCTTATTCTTCTTTCTTTAGCAAACAAAGTGCAACATTTATTGATTGAGAATTTGATTTTTTTATTAGATTTTAGAGCTATTAATAGAATTCAGAAACCTTCTAGAAACCTTTGTTAGATATTATTTTTCATTATTTAACTCTGTGTTTCTTGTATTGCAAGACACAATCAAGCCAATAGAAATCATCAAAATGGAAGAAGCTCAAATATTGTGCTCTATCTAGAAAATAGCTATTTAGAATTGTTATGTTCCTACAGCTGGTGGATTCACGGCTGAATATGAAAAACACGATTAGATAAGTTGATAACAAAACTTTGGCTCTCAGCTTAACCTTCCGTCACAACAAGAATTTAGAATAGAATAGCGAAAATAGCTAGAAAATAGCTACACGCCAAAGGAAAATGATCATTTTTCAATAATTCAAGTAATACTTAAAGCTTGCACATGTTGATTTCACCTTACTTTTACCGAATATTTTTCAGGGACACACCGAATGGAAATGAGCATTTTTCAATATTTAAACGTGTATTAGTAATTTGCACGTTTTATTTTCATATAACTTGACACATCGTTGTTACTAGCCTGTTTTAAAATATTTAAAAATATGCGCTTCTTGTCGAAATTTGCAAAATGAGTATCTTTTCTGAACCTCCAACTTCATCATTCAATTTGAGTTGCAGGGATATTTCAAGTATATCGCTTCCCTTGCGGTTGATCTATACCTGAGTATGTTTTCTGAGCTCTCCGTTGAAAAGCTTCATTTGGTGCACGCCAAATCGAAATTAATATCTGTCAGTATTTAAACGTGTCTTAAAAATTTACACGTGATATTTTCATTTAGTTTGACAAGCCATTGTTCCTAGCTCGTCTTAAAGTATCTAGAAATATTCGCTTCTTATCAAAATTTGCAAAATGAGCATCTTTTCTGAGCCTCCCAACTTAACCATTCAATTTGGTGTGTTTGGTGTGATATAAATTAATACAAAATCTGCTTAATTCTGCTTAATACCAGCACACCAAATTCTATGGTTAAGTTGGGGGCTCTGAAAATATGCTCATATTGCAAATTTCGGCGAGAAGCGCATATTTAAGTCTGGCTAGTAAAATTGAGGTGTCAAATTATATGAAAATAATACGTGTAAATTAGTAAGACACGTTTAAATTTTGGAAAATCAATCAATTCAATTTGCGTGTATCACGTTTGCAAGAAAATCGATTTTTTCAAAAAGAAGTTGGAATTACATGCAACCCTGATAAATACTTTAAAAAACACGCGAGAAAATGGACAAATTGCTATTCTGCGTAGACAATTATTCATTGGATTATCAGTATAACTTATTTTAGAAAAAAACCTAATTGAAATATTGTCTATTATGAGAAGCAATATGAAGCAATACTCTAATCTGTTCACTCGAATTTATTTGTCCGATTTAGTGAGACTAAACTTACACGAATGACGAGGATCAAACTGTGGCGAAGACGTGACTGTGTTTACGTATTGTCGTAAAATAAAATGCTCACTTATTTTATATTGTTTGGAAAAAATTAATTTATTTTATAATTAACTGAACAATTAATCGCTACAAATTAGAAATAAGGAAATATATAAATTGCTTTGCAAAATAATTCGCACCAATTGCAAACTCAACATTTTAATTTATTATTTTTATTTTCAATATTTACAAGACACTTATATTAACGATGAAGACTCTTCTGGTCCATTAATTGAGGTACTAATTCATCAGGATCTCTGCAGAATGAAACGTTCTGTGATAAATAAAATATTGAAAATAAAAATAATAAATTAAAAGGTACTTTGCAATTGGTGCAAAGTCTTTTGCAATACGGCGCATTTTCATGGCATTGAGCCTTTTATTTTACGACAATACGTAAACACAGTCACGTATACAGTTCGGTCCTCTAAATTCGTGTGAGTTTAATCTCACTCGATTCAATAGAATTTTGAGGACGTGGCCTAACTTTGAGGAACTTTGCGGAAATTTTGAGGAACTGTCCTAAACAAATTTCGTAATAGATTCAAACTACTCAAAAGGTCATTTTTATCTGATTCCAAGCCAACTGACCTTGGATGAGCTTAGTTAGGATACTCACAGCACGCCAAATCGAAATAGCGATTTTGCGATTTTTAATCGTATGTATAACTTTTTACGTCTTTATAACCAACAAGTTTTTACTATAATATAATTACGCATGTATCTAAAAATATTAAAATCTTTCTAAAAAGTTATAATTGAACATGATTACTGGGCTCATTCTATTACCATACAAGTTGGGGTGCTCACAGACAATATTAACCGAAGAATTTCCCGTCAGGTTGCTAGATATTCCAAAACAAGCTAAATACACTGATTTGAATGTTTACTTTCAAGTTGCACACAATTTTAGATGAAGAATTCTAAAAACGTTACTTTGCAATTTGTGTGCAATACTTTTCGAAATTGAAGAGATGGGATATAATTGAAGAGATGGGTCAAATTCGATGCGTCATGACGTAAACTACAATCTATTGAACACCACAAGACCATCTATTTTAGCGTATATTTCATCTGTGAATGCAATGAATAATATTTTTTGAAAAAAGTTAACCTGTAGATGATCTGAAACAAATTTATCTTGAGAATCCTTTTAAAAAAAACAACTCGAAACCTTAACGGTGAAATTTCGAGAATATTCCCCCGCAGTACACAATTTGATGGGACATTCGAAACGTCCGCAATTTCAAGCTTATTGTCGTTCGACATAGAACCTCTTCAAGCTCTTTTCAAGAGCCGCAATAGCTCAATTGTTTGTTTATATTTTTGTATACTTCTTTATTTTAGCAGTCATCTAGAAAAAGGAAAACAATAACAATTTGCCCTCTGTTTTATTCCATTTCATTAACACAATTGGGTTTTTTGTTGGTTTTGGTCTTGAAATGCGATACAAAAGGAGTGAAAAAAGGACCATGGTGGATTTATTTATTCGCCTTTTTTTGATTCCTTGATTGACAATTGAAATTGTTTTGTTTTTGTGTGTGTGCGTTTTTTTGCCGGCTGCAATTAGCAAATGAGCGCAGAATGAGATTTTATTTTATTATTTGAATCAAACGAATATTTGATAAATTTTAGGCAAAGTAGATGCGATGGGTTTGTAGTTTAATTATTAGGGTTTTATAATACTTCGTTTATCATTTAGTAAAATTCTTAAACATTTTTTAATTTGGTGAATAAGTTTCTAGCACATTTTTCGTTTTTGCAAATCATTCGATGTATTAATATTGTATAATTATTTTATTAGTTAGCCTTAACTTGCTCGGACATAAAAGTACAATGAGAATGTTTTAAGAATAAATGGGTTTCTATTATTTGGTTTTATTTATTTTCAAAAAAAAAACATGGCTTACATGAACATTATAAATTCAAACATTTTCTATTGACATTCTGCAATTTTAAGCACTTAAACCGTTCCTCCCTTATTAACTATTTATGAAATTTTTGAAAAAAAAAAGTCTCTCAGCAAACATCGATTACCTTATTGAATTATTAAAACCTTTTCTACATGTACTTATCCATCCACGAAATAAGCTTCATTTACATTTTTGTGTCGTTTTCATTCATTTCGTGTCTCCAATTAACATTCGAGTCATCTGACCATACGCGCGAAATAACAAAGCAGCTGAGAAGGTCGACTCGAATTTGGTTTTCTTAATTTCCGTAGTTTGTTATTTTGTTGTTTCAAGTGTCTTAATAAATGGGTGAATTTGATTGTTGCAGACGCTCGCGTTGCGCAGCTTGTTGACAACCCGACGGACGGCCAGTTCGATACGCTAGAGGCGGGACGCAGCTTTTTGACGCACGACGCACGCATGTCCCGCCTCGACGCGTCGTTACAGCTTCACGACGCATGTGAGCAGCCGGCTCGAAGAGAAACATCGAGGTGGTGCGCGGTTCGTAATTCGCGCGGCTTTTGCCTCGTTTTGATGATTTTGTCGTTTGTTGAAGGTATGTTTCATTTTTGGATGGCTCAAATATAATTATCATGTACCAATTCGCATAATCATAAAAGAAATTTTAAGACAAACACAACATTTAAGTGATTTTTAAGGATTCAGTTTCGTAATAATATAAGAACGCAAAATAAAATGATTATTTTCTAAGTTCTTCTGCAGTAATTTTGCATAACTGCGTGCGGCAGCTGCGAAACCATTTTTCAAAACTTTAAAGATTTTTAATAGCGTTTAAGCAATGGTTTGACAGATTTTGTTGGTTTAGAGCTATTGTCAAAGTGTAAGAAATTGACAATTCATTTTCAATATTTTTGAATTAATTTGAAATGGTCTCAATGAGAACGTGAAGCAAATTTCCAATTTATTTAAATAATTTCGCTTTATTTCATCAGGAAGCAATTAAAAATCAAACTTTGCGTTTTTTGTTTATTGCGTAAAATAAAATGCGAAAGTTCAAAATCTTGTCCTAATATCACGACCAATGATTTGAATTGAATATTAATTGTTCTCATCTAATCATCAATCTCATTTACATTTTCAGATGTGGTTTGATGGCCGAGTGGTAGTGATATGGGATAGAAATTGAATCTATGGAAGTTCTACCCTCGGCAAAGCTCAAAAGTTATTTGTACTTTTTATTTTTTCTCATTATTTTCCTGATTAAAAAATTTTAGCTTTAAATTAAGTTCTTAAAATCTATAACCACTACTTATGTTGTAGTGTTATCTTATTTGGTAAATAAAGTCCCTTTTACCACTTTATCATATTCAATTAAAAGGTAATACAATTAATAATCCGCATATATGCACAAAGTACGCAGATAACACCTAATGGATTTTATTTTACGCAATAACCAAAAAACGCAAAGTTTGATTTTTAATTGCTTCCATTTTTCTCACAACTTAATAATATTAATAGATATATTCTAGTTTTTAAGAATTCAGTTGTCGTTTCACATCGTCAACAATTACCAAAAAAAAGCTATTTATCTACCAATGATAATTTAAACGCATTATTTACCTAAATCCATAATAAACATTTTAATTTTTTATTGAGCCGGTCCAATATTAACTGTTAATGTATTGTTTAAATAGTTTATTATTTTTCAGGAGCATCATCAATTGGATGCTTTGTTTGCAGTTCATTCGATGGCGAGAACAAAGGATGTGAAGATCCATTCAACTCGACAATTGATTTAAGCTCAAGAGTAAGTTGCACATTGTTCATTTTATAAATATGGGCCAATATAGAAATAGAATTGAAGGAATTAGTGACGTAGGTAACGCATAACTCTCGGTAAACAAGTTTATTTATGGAAACGTGGTGTTATGAATATTACTTGAGTTTTTTCGTTAATTAGAAGCATTGACTTTCATTAATTCTTGTTGAATGTTTCAAGGTAGACTTATCAAATTCTATCATATTTGGATATTATAGACGGTTTAAAGAGATATTAAAGAAAGCAGTTGTTTCTTTTTTTTAGTAAATTTTGCTAGATAGATTAATCTAGTAAAAGTAAAATTGCTCCTGTCGGAAAATAAAATGACCTTTCCGTCAAAAAAACTTTAATAAACCCAAGTTTCTTTTCATTAAAAAATTTAAAGAGTACCTTTCACACTGCGCATAAGATTTGATCAATTTTTACATACTAAAATTCTCTCTGCCAGTTATCTCACGCCCCCCCCCCCCATTCATCCATATCAGGATATTCCATCCACCGTTTGGAAAAATCCATTTCCGTGCAAGCTTGATATAAACGAATCGCTGTTAGTTGATATCAGAGTTTCACGGAGTTAACGCTTCCGTCTACCGTTTGAAAAAAATTCATTTCCGTGGATGCTTGGTTCATATTTATATCCAAATTAATTAATCCATTCAAGTTTGAGGAAGAATTTTAAATTAAATGATATAATATTTGCATTTTATTTTGAATAATACAATGATTTCTGTATAACAGCGGAACCCAAAACCAGGTTATTCAAAAAAACAACGATATCATTCTTTAATTCATTTAACATTATAATTTGAAGGCTCGAGAATCCCCAACCATCGCCAATTACAATTATCCATGTTGGGCTTATAAGAAAGGTCGACATGGCTTATTCCCGGCTGATCATTGCATTAAAATCGTCGGATATAGAGGTACCCGCCAATTCAAAATTGTTTAATTTATTGTTTTACAGCCGATAATTCTTCAAAATCAATCGTGATCCGAACGTGTGCTCTCGACTCGGGCACGCTGACCGCCGACACTGAGATTGTGCGAATCTCGCACTGTGGAAGCTTCAAATATGAAGGACATCAATATAAGGGATGTGTACAATCATGTGATACTGATGGATGCAATTTAGCGCCTTATTCAAATGTCTATTCAACTCTGTTCTTTATCATCTTCCTCTTATTTCGATTATGAGTGTTTATGATGTAATTTGAATTTAATTGACTGATTATTTTTATTTATATTATTTATTAATTAAGAATCATCATCATCATCATTTCGTTAGGTTTTTATTAACATTTTGATACTTCTCAATTAATTCTCTTTTCAATCGGGTTTAATTATCGATTTTATTGTAATTGTATTATTGAAATATGGCTACAAACGTGATCCGTGACAAATACCAATAATGAAAATAATCATTTTTCTGTTTATTGGCATCAAAATCAATTAGGTATGATGGAGATATGAAAGTCGATATTATACTAAAGACTGATCAATTATTTACGTTATAGATATTTTTATTCATTCCTGTCTAGATTCTTGTTTTTCTAAACTCAATAAATATTTTAATCGAAAATATATATTTTTTAAATATACGTATTCCTTTTTTTAAGAAATTAACATAAAATGTTAGATTGAGATTGTCCGCTGATCACTGAAATTAAAATATTTTACTACGGATTAAATAGTTTATCCAATATTGTCAGTGATATTGCTGATCCTGACTACACACCAAATAATTATGAATTGTGTGGTGGCCTTGTAAATTTTAGTCCACGTTTTTGTTTCGAATTTACTGTGTGCTAACGTGTTATTCCTTGATTTAAACATATTGGTCCGTTCATAACTTACCGTCAGATGCTGGCCACTATTTAATAAACAAAAATAAATTAGAAAGAGCTTTAAATAAACGTGTAGCCTTAAATTAAAGGACTAAAATCTCAACGGTAAAAACAACTTTAACTTGGTGTGCTGACTATAAATCGAAGTTCAAACCTAAACATTAATTACACTTTTAAAACTAGAAAGACGCCAATATTCTGAAAAAAGAACTGTGCATGACAGATTTATAAAAGATGAAGAACTAGGGTCTGTATACAACATGACAAAATAATTCTTGTTACGAGTGGCCTACACCCAGAATGCTGCAACTCGACAACGACAGAAATTCCTTATAGAAATATGAACTATGTTTATTCATTTATGTTCATTTCGATAAAATCTGATAAATACCTCTTTTTAAAGTATAGATAGATTGAGACCTCAAATGTTCATGTTTTACGTCAATTTGTACAAGCGTTGTTTTGGATATGTTGAATATGGAGGACATCTAGATTTGCAGACGAAAAATTCATAACTCTGTTTCGCAAAAGTGGTCCGAATTGTGTATTTAAAGAAAAGTTTTTTATTATAGTCTAATATTTTTTTAAGAACTATTATAATAAAAATATAAGAAATTGACAATTCCAATTTTATTTTCATAAAAAATAAAAGTAATAAATCTGATTTGATCTGGAAATTTTGAAGAAATATAATAAAAAACAGAGAAGTTATTAACATAAATTGAATACTTGTTTCATGATCTCTTTGAGACGAAAGAGACGAAAGAGAGAGGGAGACATTAAAAATAATGCAAAAATGTTCAAATTGAATTTTCAATTTCTTATATTTTGATAATAAACGTTTTTAATATTTTAGTCCTAGTTTCCATAAACTGTAATGCATTATTTCATTCTCATGAAACATTGATGAAACATAAAAATTATACAAATTATGTCTACCTGCGATTAGAGGAATTCATATTTTGCTTATGTGCAGGCCGCGCAGGCGTATTCCGCATGTGCTATACTTGGAATGAGGCAAAAACGACGAATTTTAGATCATTGTTTACATCGGGTTCGACAATAGCTATTCCAATAAAAAATTTAAACATTTTCAATGTGATATTTATCTTTTAACACGCATAAATAAGGTAAATAGCGAATATTAAGGTAATATTTATCCAATTGCTAAATACTTAATTTTAGTATAAATTCTGAATTCCTTGTTACGACAAATTAATTTATAACAATGGGGATTTAGTTAAGATGGTCAAGTAATTTCGAAAAAATATAAATAGCAAAACAAGTAGAAATTTTAACAATAAATTGAATATTTGATTTCTTTCTTGTTAATGTTCCCTCATTCGTTGAATTAATGAAATCACTAACAAGGTTATTTTAAAGAATATTACATTCTCAACAGTTTATGTGATATTTCATCAATTGATGCATCAATAAAATGAAATTGACCACCCTTCGTTTCTAGCAGCAGGTGAAAAACCTGAAAATATGTTACAATAATGTTTAATAGTTATAGAAATCAATATCGAACCAGCAACAACAACACTTACTTACTTTGGATACTTTGGAGTTCGTATCGTCAGCAGCTGCCAACGCGAACTATCTCTCGCCATTTGAGTCGACAAGCCCGCGCCATTGTTGACCAGACCGTCTTCTTCCGCAAGATCCCGGTGCGCCTTCTTCCGGTTTCGGAGTTTCTTGATTCCAGGTCTACGAATTTAACCACCGCCTCCTTGACTGCTGTTGTCCATCTTTCTCTCGGCCGTCCTCTTCGTCGTCTAAAGCACCTTGGATCCCATTCTGTCACGATCCTCGTCCATCTTGTGGGTGGTAAACGAGCCACATGACCTGCCCATCTCAGCTTCTTCATTTTCGCAATTACGCGGATGTCGATGTGTGTTGAGCAAGCTGTTCGTGATAAGATGGCGTTGATCATCCTTTGTAGTCGGTTGACATGTTCCGAGAGAAGAGTCCAGGTTTCCGCGGCGTATAGCAGTGCTGGAATAATGTTCTGCATGATGAGCTTGTGTCTCCCTTCTTGATCAAGAAGAGGAAACAAATCTTTGCATTTCGTGTACGCAGCCCATCCAGCTCTGATTCTTTTTGAAATTTCTTCATCCAGTGAACCGTCAATCGCTATCGTGCTTCCCAGGTACTTCGTGTGAGATGCAGTTGGACATTGTGCTCCGTCAACTTCGATGAGTCCCGGCTGAATGTATGAGTTGTGCAAGATCACTGTTTTCGAAGCGTTGATTTCTAGTCCAATTTTCTTGCTTTCCGCGACCAGGATGTTGAGGCGTCTTTCAATCTCTTCCGATGAAAGGCCAATCAAGACGACGTCATCGGCAAATTCCAATCGATGCAACCTTTCGCCATCCAGACGGATTCCAAACTCATTCGGCTGCGCCATTTGTATCAGATCGACCCTGTCCAACATCATCTGCAGTGTTATGGCAAACAAGGTCGGAGATGCTGAGTCTCCTTGACGAACACCGCGCTTCAAAGGAATGTCGATTTGGGTTCCGTGAACATCGATCTGCGCACATCCATCCTTCATAATTTCCTTGAAAACGTTGGAGAGATGAGATGGCACGCCCGCTCTATTGAGACTGTCGAGAACTGCCCTATGCGTGACTTTATCGAAAGCACTTGAAAAATCGACAAACGCTAAGACTAACGGAAACTGGAATTCGTTAGATTTTTCAATGAGCTGTCTAACGCACTGAATATTGTCGATGCATGATCTTCCTGCTCGAAAACCATTTTGTGTGTCTTCCAGATATGATTCCGTGTAATTCGACAGTCTATTCGTTAGAATTTTCGTGTAGAGCTTAGCAACGATTGGCAAAAGTGCGATTGGACGATATTGCTTGATCGAGGTGGCGTCTTTGACTTTCGGTAACAGAGTGACGTTGGCTGTTTTCCATGCAGACGGAGTGTTCTCTTTTGCGATGGCGTCGTTCATAAGACTTGCCAGGGGTGTGCTTATACTTTCCGCAACTGCCTTCAACATCCCCGGTGTGATCCGATCGGGCCCTGGGGCTGAGTCAAGCCTTGTAGATGAGAGAGCACGAAGAACCTCACACTCGAGTATGGGCGGTATTGAGTCCTCTGGTTCCGCAGTCATCGCTTCGTTGCTTGTTTCATTGCATACAACGTTTAGTTCATCGGCATATAGCGTCGTGAAGTGTCTCTGCACCAAATTTCTAATCTCGGTTCGATTGTATGTTACTGAGCCATCTTCTTTCCTTAGTTTGTGGAGCGGGATGAATCTGTCGTCAAGAGTGCGGAGTCGCTTTGTTCGCAGTTTTGTCGCTGCATTTGCAATGATACAGTTTCGAAATTCTTTGATATCCTTCTCCAATGACTCGCGAGCTTTGTCAGATATTTGTTTGAATCGCTGCTTGTTGAAAGGTGATTTAAGACGTATTTCGTGTCTTTCTCGTAGCAACTGTTGTGATTCGGGTGATATTCGACCATTCGTCTTTCTTTTCATCATTGAGTTTTCTGCGCATTCCTGAAGTGTTCTTGCAAGCGATTCGTAGCAATCAGTTGAATGCGGTGTTGCGGTCATCCGTCTTTGTACAGTGGCAATGTATTTCTCCATATCCAACGTTGAAAAAGGTTGAACGATTCGAGTTTTGGTACGAGATTGAATAATGTTCCTCGGCAAGACCTTATTAGGGAGGTTCCATCGCGTTTTCACCATGTTGTGGTCACTCTGGTGGGCTGCTATGTATACATCTACGTCTTCGATATATGAAGTGTGAGGTGCTAAAGCAAAGTCGATCTCAGTTGATCCTTTTCCGTTAGGACATATATATGTCACTTTTCGATGCTTCGGTTTCGGGAAAAATGAGTTGAGCAGCTTCAGATCGCTCATTTCAAGGAAGTTAATAAATATATCGCCGTGGGTGTTGCGCGCTCCTGTAGAGTGTCGACCAATCCTGGGGAGAAGAGAGCCATCTTGCGACGATCCGACATTGGCATTGAAGTCTCCGAGAATAATTACAAAATCGTGCTCTGATTTTATGCTTCGGTAAATATTAAGCAAGTCGGCAAAGTATTTCTCCGACATGATTTCATCTGCAGACGATCCTTGCACCGGAGCGTAAACGTTGAGTAGTGCAATAGTATTCTTCTTAAATTCCATCGTTATTGAGACTGTTCGATCGTTATATTGTTTGAAGTCCACAATCTTATCTTTGAATTTACTATGGACGAAGAATCCAACTCCATGTTCTTTTTTGCTTGATCGTCTTGATAGATAGAATGCGTGACCAAAAATGGTCATATTGTCAAAGTCGGAATTGTGTTTGGTTTCCTGCAACGCCACTATCCCGCATTTCGATCCAATTAAATATGGTAGAGCTGACAGAATTCTTTCGTTCAATATCGATTTCGCGTTCCATGTTCCAATGCATAGTTGGTTTTGCCTCTTTGCCGCTCTCGATATTTTGGTGGCGTTGCAGTGATGTTGGTGGTGTTTGGTAGTAGTAGTTCCGTATTCCATAAATCGTAAATCTTCCGTGTCCATGATTCTCCCAGCGCTACATTCAGGACTCGACACGTGCGAGAATCGTTGCAACGCGCGAGTTGTCTCCTGAACTGAATCATCGGGTTTTCTATTTTTCTTTTTTCTTTTGAGAGTAAGAGTAGTGCCCTGGAGTTCCTGCGGTTAAGCGTACCAAGCCTCCCAGGATCGAAACAAAGATTAGTATCGGGCGCTACAATCTTTGAGACGAGGGCTGATTCTTTTGGCCTGCGCCATCGAAGGTACCCATTTCCACCGATTTTGTTGTAGCACAGTTGACGTCCTTCGCCACGTGGAGGCAAGAATCATGAAGAATCATGAAAAAATATTTTGCTTATGTGCAGGCCGCGCAGGCGTATTCCGCATGTGCTATACTTGGAATGAGGCAAAAACGACGAATTTTAGATCATTGTTTACATCGGGTTCGACAATAGCTATTCCAATAAAAAATTTAAACATTTTCAATGTGATATTTATCTTTTAACACGCATAAATAAGGTAAATAGCGAATATTAAGGTAATATTTATCCAATTGCTAAATACTTAATTTTAGTATAAATTCTGAATTCCTTGTTACGACAAATTAATTTATAACAATGGGGATTTAGTTAAGATGGTCAAGTAATTTCGAAAAAATATAAATAGCAAAATAAGTAGAAATTTTAACAATAAATTGAATATTTGATTTCTTTCTTGTTAATGTTCCCTCATTCGTTGAATTAATGAAATCACTAACAAGGTTATTTTAAAGAATATTACATTCTCAACAGTTTATGTGATATTTCATCAATTGATGCATCAATAAAATGAAATTGACCACCCTTCGTTTCTAGCAGCAGGTGAAAAACCTGAAAATATGTTACAATAATGTTTAATAGTTATAGAAATCAATATCGAACCAGCAACAACAACAACAACTGAATATGTTATAAACAAAGGTATGAACAACTGCAACGTTGAATGATCGTCCAATTGATGTGGTTCCGTCATAAACAAGCAAGTTTATATTTTACTTACAAAATTCACAAGTTGCTGAAATTAAAATAATTTCGTGAACAATTGCATTATTCACTATTTTGTATTCCTTCTGAGCTATTTAATATAATTATAAAAATAATATTGTTTATTTTACCCAAAATAAGGCTGAATTCGTCGTCAATTAACAACTTAAACTCTGACCTTTCATTCGTTTTATGCTTCGTCCATTATTTGAAATAAACGATGGCACAAGGTCACTTAAAAGACTTTCATTATTACAAACATACTGATTCATTTCACTATAAAAAATTCTGTAAACCTACCAAATTGTTCGTACGCCATTGATTCTAAAACCACCAAACAGCTAATTATTTCACTTTTTCAATAGTTACTTTCAAAATTAAGTAACCCAGTTTTTAAAATCATAACCTTGGTCTAATTTAGTGTTAGTTTTAACTTATCTTATCGTTAGATATATTTTAATTTTTGTTTATCATATAAATAACCATGCATCAACTAGTTTGTCTGAGGTAAGCTGTGCAAACTTCTTTGACATTTACAAACAAATCGCGACATTATAAATACTATTTTCCACTTTTATAAAATCTCTCAAAAATTATTAAATTAAAGCTCACGAATATAGTTCACGAATGAAAATACCTGTTTTTCAAGTAGCCGCTATTACAGCCATATATTTTATCGAGAGTACAGAGGCTCGGACATATACTCAGGAATGCATTGCAAAGGTTAGTATTAACAGCAGCTATCCAACATTAATGGATTTCAGGCGGATTATACTTCATGTAGCATTTTCAACTCATGCTGTGATTTCCGATGTAGCCGCTCACTACACAAGAGATCAACGTGTACTTTAAACTCAACAGGAATAAACTCAATTCAAACAGAATGTACTTGGTTGGTTTTTTGAGAACGAGTAACATAATATGGATATAAATTAAGCACATCACCCGTTTCAATAGATACTAATGTTCCAAAACGATCACGGCATTCAAGACTGGATTTAATCGCAGGAATTTTATTTATTTTTGTTGTTGATATGCTTATTTTCAGTTTTACTTTCTAACCTTTGATCTCAATAAAGTTTTTTACATAACGGTTTATGTGATAACAACGAACAAAATATTTAACGGTAAGACTTTTGGTAACGAGCGCGGGCTCCTGGTCCTCCGAACTTCTTTGATTCACGTCTGCGTGGATCGGCAACCAACAAGGACTTGTCGTAGGCAGCAAAGATTTCCTTCAACTCTCTCTTGGTCTGCTCGTCAACATACTTGTGGTAGTAAGCGACCTTAAACAACGACAATAAAATCTTAAATATTTGCGAATACTAACAAGGGACTTGGCGAGAGCTTGACGAACAGCGTAGATCTGGGCAACATGTCCTCCACCTCTAACGCGGATTCTGATGTCAACATCTTGGAATCTTTCTTTTCCGACAAGGAGGAGTGGCTCCTAAATCTAGTATTCAAATATGAACAAAAGAAAATTTATACCTGCAACTTGATTCTGAGGATTTGTGGCTCCAAGAACTCCAATGGTCTTCCATTGACCTTGATGAGACCTTGTCCCTTCTTGCAGTGAGCAACAGCAGTAGCAGTCTTCTTGCGACCGAAGGTCTGAACCGATTGGACGGTAGACGTCATACCCTAAAACATTATTAACTAGGAATAAATAGTAGTCACAAACTAAATAAAATACGGTAAAAACCGTTATCCTCTTTTCCAATGAAAATAAACAATTAACAATTTATTTTAAACAGGTAAAACAACGAGTTCAACGATATATTATATAACAAATTAACAACAAAAATTTACAAAAATTAGTTTTTCTTTCCTTTAACTGGCCGATAGGTAGCCACAACAACCGCGTGATCACGTTCATATGGTTCAAGTGTAACTTGTTCCAATGGCTTGAATTTTTCTTCCTTCAATTTGTTAACCTCTCCTGCGAAAACAGCTTCTGGCTCAGCAGTACTGTCAATACAGTTAGCCTTGATAGAAATAACTGCATGACCACCATTTCTCAAGAAATTTTGAGCATTAAGAGCGACAATTCTAGCTTGATCCGGTTGAGCAACATCAGAGAAAATCACATCAACCATGCCTTTAGAATGATCCCATTAAACTATACTAAAGCTTAAACATACCGACGAGCATTCTGTACTTATGTGGATGTCTCGCATCTTCTACAATTGGGACTACATTAGGGCGCTTTTTGGCAACCCCCAGAAGATCACGTCCACTCCTGTGTGAGAACTCAACAGCGTAGACGATTCCTTCCTTAAATAAAAATAATATAAATTTAATATAATTGTTTTTACCGGTCCGACGACGTCTGAGCAATGGGATACTGTTGTACCAGAGGCAGCTCCAAGATAGAGAAGCTTTGTTCCTGGTTTGATATGGGTATTTTCTAATCCACCCATAATTGAAGCAGCCAACTTGGAACGGAAAGGATTCCAAACACGGTACTCGATCGAAGAGCCACTACCGTCTTCGACAGAAACTCTTTTTTCTCCATATACGGACTCTCCAACCACCATATTCTTGGTTGCAAGAGCATCTTCCTTTCCCTTTACAATGAAAACACCTTAAAATAATTATTTGTTTAAGTTTAAAAAGCCGTTTTACCTTCCAGGCGATGTGGCTCTACAATAACTGTCTTTCCTCCACGCATTCCACCGGCTCCACCACGACCTCCTCTTCCTCCTCTAGGAGATCCACGTCCTCCTCTTGGGGATCCACGACCACCTCTTAAATAAGAAACATTAAGATTCTATAAATAAAATAAAAACCTGTCTCCTCCTCTACCACCGCGGAATCCACCACGATCGCCTCCTCGAAAACCACCACGACCACCACCGCGATCACCACGGAAACCGCCGCCTCCTCGGTCACCTCCTCGGAATCCACCTCTACCACCGCGGAATCCTAAAACAAAATTTAACTAAAACATTTTTTAAATAATTATCACCTCCGCCGCCTCCTCCTCGATTAAACTCAGGACGTCCCATTCTTTAATTTAAACATTTTAGACAAACACGAGATATGTATTAGTTGCGATACATACCTCAGCTGTACTTAGCCGAGTAACACGAGAATACAATCACATAAAATCCTTAGATTTAGGTGTAATCATCTTTCCATTGTGTTCGTACCAACGGAAATCATTTCAATTATTCTCAGTATTACTCAAGATTGCAAAAAACATGAAGAAAATTGCCCAAAAAACAGCTAAACATGAGAAAAATCAATGGAAAAAAATTTAGGAAAAGAAAAATAAAATTATGCGACATTCTCACTGCATTGAAATACGGTAAAAGAGACGCGTTCCATTCGAGACCTCTCATATGCAATGGAGCGCGTTTAATTTTATATAATTTTTAAAAATTTTATTTTTTAATTTTTCTGTTGATAATAATAAATTCACTCCGAAACAAAAATGTTAAATTCTGTTATTGTGAAGTTTTGAGATATTGATAATTTCATTAAATATAAATCGATCCGACATGAACTATAGATTTTGACGAAATATAACAGAAATAATGAAATAAAGAGAAATTATTAAATTGGTTTTTGGTTTCACGTTTTCATTGAGATCTTTTGTAAAGAATTCAAGTATGTTTTTTTATAATTTGGTAATATTTAAATAATATTAGAGCACATAAATAAAAATAAAAGCTTTAATTTAAATTTGAAAGTAATTTTTTATTTCTAGGAATGGGGCTATTACCAGTATATGATTCTATGGAACTTTTTGTCCAGGGTTCGGATGCACTAGAAACACATTTTCTATACAGCGAGGTAGTAATTTCCGATTAAGTTTATATTAATAAATTATTTAAAGTTTAAAGCTCTCCATCCAGATTGGTTTGATGATTGCGAAAGAAAAAGTATGTAGATTGCTTTTTTTGGCTAGAGTCTCAATTATTTTTTCAGTTTGCCAACCTATTTCCGAGGAGAAAATCTACCACAATTCTCATAAAATGTAAATTCGAAAGATGTTTCTATTATAATAGAAGTTTCAGATTTCGAAATTTTTTGATGGAATATTCAAACGTAAAAATAACAAAAATGCTTCAATATTTTTTTCAGACCTACCATTCTATTAGTTCATTATTTTGCGTTCATTCTCGGTTTCCATCATCAGCATATTATTTTTCTCACTTTTTAGCTGCTTCGATAAGAATTTTGAAATTTGTCAAGAAACAACATGTATATGATTCTATTAAATTTATTCACTGATTTATATATTAAGCGTGAAAAGTCTACACCTTCAGTATTTATTGTTACTTCAAGTGAACGTTCATTCAGCAACACAAGTATTTTTTAAATTTAAACAAAACCAGTACTCTCTTTAGAATACCCTGATTTAACAGTTGCGAATATTAAACGCCTAAAATTATTGGATGGTAAGATTACTTATAATAATTTATTTTAAATATTTTGCATATAGGTGATATATATTATGGTGGCGCAGACAGATATTCGAGTGAACTCAAGGAATTATTGAAAAACAGAGACCAAGTAGTGATATTTAAGAGACTAACCATGAGCCTTTCGATATTGCAGTTTTCAAAAATTGAAACTGGTCTTAAATACATTATATTTGAAGACATGCATATTTTCCATGATGATAAAAATTATCAACAAAATGTTATTGAAATTATAAATCTATTTATTCGTTCAAATATTCAATTTATTTTCTTTTCAAATGGATTGTCTACTTCTGCTCCCCCTGCTTTTCATACTATCAAAAATATGTTGGAACATCCATTGGTTTTAGCAATTGAGGATTACGTGTAATTTTTTTGTTTTGTCAGTTTGGTTTTATGGGGGAGAGAATTATGTTTATTTAAATACAATATTGATTATCTATAACACCTAAAAATAGATTTATTACGATTTTCATTATTGATTCAAATATGTTCAATGGTAGCATATCGGGAAAAAATCATGTATAAAAGCGTTTAGAAATCGTTTTTATAACTGTAATTGAGTTGTACCGTGTAAGATAGATTTTCTCGAGGTTAATAACTCGAAAATGTATATTAATTCTCTGACGTTTTTTAATATTCATTGTTCATATGTACCCATAATATTTTATTTTTCAGACCTAATACTTACGAGTCTGTGAATATTTGTCACATACTTTCCCAAAAAGATTTTTTGATAGCTTATGAGTATTGTAATAATCAACATAAGCGCGGGAAATGTATAACCCCATTCCTTCTAAAAATTGAACGATGTCATTATGAGGTTGAGAAACTACTAAAATCATTAAAATGTACGAAAGAGTTGGCGCTTAATGATTTTGGTAAGAATATTAGTTTTCATTTCTTTTACTTATAATTATATATAGATAACATTATAACATTTGGAAAAAGTCTTAATAATGGTCGGTTATTGATTGTTTGTTCTAATGAAAAAACTGCTAACACATTGGCTGTTGCACTGTCGCTGAAAATCGCTGATATTCGGGTCGGTTTGTTGACAGAGTAAGTTTATGGACAGGAGACGACTTAATTAATTTTCCGATATTTAGGAATGATGATCGAGATAGTTCGGAAGAGCTCAATTTTAAAATGAAGCACAAGGATTATAATGTGGTTGTTTGCGATTTTAATTCTATTGTTGATATATCCTGTCCAATTAACTCGGTAATTTTCTTGTTTTTATGCGCATTCCTTATTGGATGTGCGTGGAACTTTGTGACAGGCTGATGAAAATTGTTTCTGGCGTATTAGCGAAACTGTGCGGGTCCAAATAAAAACTAAGGAAAAAGAAAATACTATGTTTCTAACTGTTTCGACGCGCAGCGGTTAAGTATTCCAAAATTTGTGCCTCAACTGAGACTTATTACATAAATTGATGAGATCGTAGAAAATGTCCAAACGAGACCATACTTTTTTCCTCTTTCGTTAGACAACTATCTTTTAAAAATACAAATGTCAAAAGTGTAATATAAAATAACCAAGCGTTGAATATTAATCTTGGTTTCAGGTTATATTTTTCGATGTTCCCGAAGTAAAATATTTCCAGTATTATGTGGAGGTTGCAGTACGCAAATTAGTGCGTAAATATTCACTGAAACTTTTAATATTATTCGATGAGGATCGCGATATTGCGACCTACGACAAGTGTTTAAAAGTATCCCTTAACATTGATTAATTTGTAAAATTTGTATTTTCAGCTCGTACGAAATTACAGTGGGACCATATCAGAGACATTTTTGAATATAAAAAATAAGAATGATAATGTAGAGTTCTAATTAAATCTTACGGTTTGCTAATTAATTTGCTCATTTCCTCAAGTGCAATATAGTATTAAACGTAATTTTGAGAAATTTTTATCATTTAGCTAATTTTGATAATGGTTTCGAACCTAGAAAGTGTTCGTTATATATTTAATATAATAAAAATATTTAAAGTAATATCACAAACAGTAGTATAATAATGCATTGAATTTTATAAAATTGATTCAACTTGTAAAAATTGGCTTTTCCCCTTCGGCTCAACCGTGTCGACTTTAGTTATGAATGGCGAACCACGTCTATAAAATTTTTTTATATACTAATAATAACGTTATTTTTTTTACGAATGTCCGGATCGTCGTCGTCTGAACTGTGGAGAACTTGTACTAGCGAGAGATTGAGTTCGTGATCTCCATTCCTTTACCCGATCAACGGCCTCAGTAAATGATAAAGATTTTCCCATGGCCTAAAACAAGTTTTATGAGTTTTTTAATTATTTACAAAACCATGCTAATTATTCCACACCACCCATCAGGATCAACTTTCTGCAATGGTTTGCGTAAATGTAGGCAATATATGTGCTCTATAAATAAGACAATGATGCTAACTATCTGAAATTTAATTTTATCCCTGCTTTGATTGTTTATTATGTCGCTTACAATTCCACCTGCAAGGAGAACAAACGCGGATAAGAAATTCTCAATTCCCAACGGGGATGATTGTGTTTGACTGTGACTGTCGGGCGTGCAAGCGCCGGTTAGCCAGAAGTTTTGTAACCGTTCCAGGTCTCCTGCATAATTTTTCCTGTGTTCTAGATAATATTATTAATAAATTACCGTTCTGTTGATATCTCAACATATGTTGATTGACTAATGCTGTATGTGGTGAATTTTTGGGGAAGCCGATCCCATATCCCGTCATGCTCGCCCATTTTCCAACCTTAATGACGATTTTTAGAAAAATTAAAATGATCCACATTGTTTTATTTGCGACCTGTTGGGTTCAGGATATTTATAATGGTAATAAAGATAGGAAAATTTACTCAATATTACTAGTTAAGTTGGTGTTTTGATTGACATTCAAATCTCCAAAAATATATAAACATTCTTGAAATTATTGATTTATTATGTTAATTGTTAACTGAAATGAACATTTTCTGATATATTAGCGAGTTTTAAAATGTTTAATTTTCAGAATAATATTAATTTTGATAGAAACCTCTTAAACTCTATAATCTTAATATTGTTGCTGCCGCAATCACTAACCGCCGTCAATTATAAAATAAAATTATATATTTTTGATAGTATTTCCACTCAGTGGTTCGCATTGCGACGTCTTCAGTTGTACAGGAAAATATTTTGGTTTATAAAAATCGCTATAGGTATAGGGCATATATGAACTTAAATATTAACTAAACAATTTTTTAGTGTTTATAAACAATATATATATATATATATACAAAAACAAATTTAGGGTACACAAATTTAGGTTATTTATCAAAATTCACAAAAGTTTTAAAACAAATTACCGTCATTAAGGCGCAGTTTGCATCTTTTCCAGCCCAATAATCAAGAACAACGGCATCATAAATAAATGCGTCCAATTCGCTGTAATCATTTCACTAAAACCTCGATTCCAATCCACAAAACTAACTCATTTTTAACAGCCTCAACACCAGCCGAAATATTCATTCTGAAAAACTTGTTCATCTTCACATATTCATGCATTCTAAAAAAATTCAGATAAAAATGACAGGATAAATTCGAGCCGGTCCGACTTTTGCCAGTTTCGTTTCATTGTCTCATGAGTATTGCCGCCATCGACAGTGCCAAATCGAAATGGAGGCTTTTGGTCTTGCGGATAATTGAGCTGCAAGTTGTGGTTCAAAAGTTGATTGATTTTGAATTCGCTACCATTGGATCGTGAATTCCACTGAGGTCGTAATATTGTACTCGTGTAATCATGAAAGCCGCCAAGTTGGCGGTGTAAACTGCAAGAAACGTGAGTCCGAATGCGGCCCAGACAAGAGCCATTAATCGTGAAACTGTCGATTTTGGAACATCTGAAAGTATTCAATAATTTTAGATTTTATTCGTGGGAAATGTGTGACGATTGAATTGGGAGCTCAGAAAAGGTTCTCAATTTTTATTCTTCTCATTTAAGGCTTGCTTATCAAAATGAATAGTAAAGGTATGTTAAATTAAACGGTGTACAATTATTAGACTGATTTACAAAAACTGGTCATTATCATTTGGCGTGTTTATGATGATTAAATATTATGGTAAAACATTAATTGACGTTAGAGAAAATCTGAAATTAACACGTGGAATTTGGAAAGAAACTCTTAAATAGTGAAAATACGTAAATATCTGTTGGAATTCTCATGTGTAAAAATTAATCTCTGTATTTGTTTGCAAGCACATTTGCAAACTTCTACCTGATGAAATTTAATCGGTTTGATTAAATCTATCATTTGAACAGTCGAAAATTTTCCAAATAATCTTAAAAGTACAGATACTTATTCTGCATTGTATTGTGATGTTTTGAATTTCAGTTCAGACCACGTTTTTTCTTTGAATTTCCTATAGACTATTTCAAATTTTTGACAACGCATTGCATAAATCTGCGCGTTGCGCCAATTATAAAATATAGAGAGTTGTCTTTTGTGTCTCTCTACTTATAATGGTATTGCTGAGCAGCGGTTCGCAACGCGCATTCAAAAAATTTGAAATATCCTATATGTTCTCATGATCTGTTTATTGATTTAATGATACTGATACATCTGATGCGTTCAGATGCTTTCATTAATTAGTTGCAGAATGCTCACCACTATGTAACTCACAAGCATACGTTAGAAAGAGCTGTAAAAAATAAACATTTTAGCCCTAAATCTAGTTACAATTACACCGCGCAAAAAACAACTTTGTGTAAAAAACATATTTTCATATGATGTATACTTATTATTTCTTAGAATATTACTTGAATTAATACATTATATTTTAATTTAAAAAATTACCTGTTGAGACACTCGCACTGAACAATGTCGCCCATACCAACCAATACGACCGAAACAATGAGAATTTGTGATCTTCATGAAAATCAGTTTTCCATCACGCTTTATTAGGCTTCTTGTACCTGGTGGTGGATATTTTTGCATATTAAACGAGTACGGTGAAACCCATTCGAACAGAAATATAGAAATAGCTGCTACATGAATGCAAACGAAGAGGATCACCACCCACGTTGAGTATTCAAATGGTTCTAAAGAGAACATTGTTATAAGTCAACACTTTTTGCGAATTCAAAATCGTTATTACCAAGAAACGCGGTAGGTGAAAGAACTCCGCTACGAATTTTGACAATTATTGATATTCCCGTATCGAGAAATGGTAAAGAGAAGTCGATGTCGCGTGCTCTTTCAGAGTTTAACTGTAAGAATATAAAAATAAGAATGTGCCCTGGAAAATTTTGTTTTCATTCTTAATGAGGTATTTTACTGCAACTACCAATATACATGATTTAAAAAATTTAAAACATACTGGTTGGTGTTCAAGACAGAATTAACCATGCTACTAATTGGACAAATACACTTTTTTTCAGAAAATACCAATTGTGCTCACCTTTAATGACGTTACACACATATCCGCCTTATTGTGCATTAAATCAGCAATCAAGCCATTCCAACCATTCTCTGATTTGAGACCCCATTTCTCATCCCTGACCTTATATAAAGTGTAGGTGAAACCAATGTCAGCCGCAAGTTTATTCAGAAGGTCGACACAATATCCAGAACAGCATTTCCAAAGGGTTCGGTTCTTTTTGATGCCACTTTCGTCGAGATATTCCACATCGCCCCAATCGCATATTGATCCCTGTATGAGGAAATGTTATAGCTTTTAAATAGTCAAAAAAATTGTAGAATTATTTATTTTGCTTAGGAAAAGAGAAGGAGCATTTAAACGATGAGAGGATAGCAAATTAGATTTTTAATCAAAGATTAGCTTCTAATTAACCTAGGCTTCTTCCAACTAGTTTCAGAAATTTGATTTTTCACAATATCTTATATTGAAACAACCTTCATCCGTAACTTTTTGAGAATTTTCAAAAATAATTTTGCATTATTTACATTATGCGCTATGTTGCTCAAAATATTTTAATAACGGACTCTAGGAAAGAAGTAATATTGTTTTATGGGAATCGATTGCACTTAATAGCTATTAAGATATTAATTAATAGTGTTTAATGTTAAGCATATTAAGCATTCAGAAACTTTTTTAAATATTTTAAAACATTAATTGGAGACATGATAGTTGTTTCATAAGCTTATATTCATGCATAAGAGACAAATTTCTAATGACAATGATTAAAATTCTAAATAATTTTCTGCATAAATGTTAAATATCAAATTATAAGAAATTGATAATTCACTTTCAGCATTTTTGGATTACTTTCCAATAGAACGCCAAAAAATGAAGATTTTGCAATATTTAAACGCATTTTATTAACGTGTTATTTCAACATGTTAGTTCTACAATAATTTTCACGACAATTTTAGAGGCTTCGCTTGTAACATCTTTGGCGATTTATAGTATTAGAAAATATCAGGTCTGAATGACTTTTTCGACCGAATTCATATGGGGTATCATTAAAGGCGTGAAACAAATATTCAATTCATTTTAATAATTTCTCTTTATTTCATTATTTCTGTTCAATTTCTATAGTGTATTTCAAAATAGTTGACGACGCAATCACGCTGCAAATACGGCATACTAATTCAAAATCATTTTCAAATCGATTATTTTAATAATTTTTGTGACATTTTTTAATTGTTATTGCTTATATTTCACGTTTATTAATTAAAAATTGTTAAAATAATCGATTTGAAAATGAATTTTAATTAGTATGCCGCATTTGCAGCGTGATTGCGTCGTCAACTATTTTGAAATGGACTATAGTTCACGTCGGCTTCGTTATTTTAATTTTTTACTGGTCAATCCGAACGCGCCCGCCGCGAACTAAGCACGCTTCGTTCATGAGAGAAATCTTAAAAACATCGATTCTTAAGTATTCAGAAGGCTAAGAGAGAAGTAATATGTTTAAAGTATACAAAATAGTTGAAACATTTAAGCCTACCATAAATGTTTTTAAAAAATCGGAGTAGATATTTGAGAAGTTTAGGGCCGATCTTCAATGTCAAATTTGTCAAATAAATTATTTCAAACAAAAATTAAATGTTTTAAAATATTTATTTTAACATAAAATCATAAAATAAAAAAATTTTAATAGATCCTTACACTTTTGTAAGAACCGACACTTAAATATAAACCTCAAAATCCGAATTAATACCTAACTCTACATCATAAATTATTTTTGTGCAATTTTTCAAGTAAACTAATATATGATTCCATAAAATCAGCAGAATGACAATTTAGCGGATTGACAACCCTTTCAGATACGATATTCAAGCTTACATAATTGTCGTAATGAGCTGAAAATGCTGATAAAGCACCATCAGGTGTGCTCTCAATTTCTTGATTTATTTCCTGATATTTTATGCTAAAATAAATATTTATAAAAATTATATTTCGTTTGAACCGCCGGGGCCGAGGCATTGAGGGCCGGGCCGGCCCGCGGGCCGAAAAAATCGAAAATCTCTGGCCTGGGCCGGCCCTAAATTTCCCAAGTATGATTTTCAGAGATCGGTGCCTAATGGAAGAACAAAAAAAAGAAAAAATGATATTCTCGGATGGACAGTCACACGGCCACCGACGACTTTTTTTTACATTTACGTGGCCGACCAAACGAGAACCTCATGCCATCCAAATTTTTTCCTCTTCCAGCACCAATCTCTGAAAAGAACAATAAAAGCTTTCTCTTCCGTCGCCGATGCGCGTATTGTTCTCAATCGGATAAAACACTGTTTATGGAATAAAAATTAAAATTATCAATTTCTCATAACTTCACAATAATATCATTAAAACATATTTTTTTCGGAGTATGTAATAAATTTTGTATAGTCGTCGCCAAATGCGATTACCACCGCAAAATGTGGCGCACTTTTTTAAATATTATTTTTTCATTTAATTTTTATGATTATTATTATTTTCCACAATATTCCACGATTGAAACACCATCTAAAATATATTCTTCAATTTATTTAAGCAAAACAGTATATAACGAGCTTAAACAAGAAAGTAATCATAAAAATTAAATGAAAAAGTAATATTTAAAAAGTGCGCCACATTTTGCGGTGGTAATCGAATTTGGCGACGACTATATATAGTGTATGTCAAAATAGTTGACGACGCAATCACGCTGCAAATGCGGCATACTAAGTAAAATTCATTTTCAAATCGATTATTTTAATAATTTTTAATTAATAAACGTGAAATATAAGCAATAACAATTAAAAAATGTCACAAAAATAAATTAAAATAATCGATTTGAAAATGATTTTGAATTAGTATGCCGTATTTGCAGCGTGATTGCGTCGTCAACTATTTTGAAATACACTATATAATTTTTCATATTGTTGTTCAAATAATTCATTTTAAGCGACGTAACGTTAGATAACGCGTTAGATAATAAAAAATTAGGTAGTTGTAATAAAAATAAACCGATAAAGAAGATTCTGCAAACACCGGAACATGTCGAATGACATTATGTTGCGGTCGACAGATGATTTAGATAGTCCATGGCCATGGTTCAAGTTTAACACAAAACAAGAAAAATAATGTTTCGTTAAAATACCTGGTTGCCTGGACACCGGCCCGTGTCTGGATCAACATCACTGACCGTTATAAACGGCGGCTCATGAAGCGTCACCACCTTCACATGAAAACTGTCCGCGGTGCCTTGCGGTGGATTCGCCTTCTTTCCCGGCCATTGCACATCGGCCATGCTGAGCTCATTATTCGTAAATATGCCAACTTTCTCCCAATGCTTTTCCCCCTTTGAACTCGTCCTCAAATTTGAAATCTCGAGCACCGAGTTCTTCAACCGCCCGTTGTCGTCAAACACATAGAAGAATGAATCATGGCCGTCGTTGAAGTGGAAAGGATTCCCTTTAACGAAGGATGCCTTCATTCGACTGAATTAACAAGTGGCGAAATATTAATTTAATTAATCAGCACAACCTGTAAATGATTTCTCCATTATTCCAATATGGTAATCCTTCACCATTCGTACAAGAGACATTTGATCGAATGGGGAATGTTTGATTAGTGCCGAGGTGAAGAAGTGCAGAACCGAAGAGCTGAAATAGTGAAAAGTCCATCGAACGTGTGTTTGGACAAATCAAACCTTCGGTGCGAGTTGAATAATAAGAGGAATGACGTCCTCTTTTAGGTAAAACATGGCATTGGATACTAGAAAAGGATATTTATAATATTTTTACATCTTCATAAAGTTTCAACTATTTATTAGGGAAATTCTACTATTCTAATTCTGATGTGATTATTTGGTAGTTTCAAAAGAAATGCAGGGTTGTTTAGATTTATTTTACTACAATCATTATTGTAATAAAATTTAATTTATTATGTGACGTGTAAGGCTTATTTAATGTTCTACCTTAATGAAAAGAGCACTTTTTCATAAACTATTTTATGATCACTATTCAAACCATTTGAACAAGTTTACCTGTATGAAAATTAACCGACAACATTCCCGGCTGCGCAGCCGACTTGACCGTCTTCTGCGTTCCCTTAACCGATTGCGTCCCAATCCACAAATATTTGTCATTCGTCATGTGTAGAAGTTCAGCCCTCTAAACTACCAGCAAATCAGGTTTCGTCAATCATAATAACCCAACCGCGAATATAATATTCGACTGATGTACATTGGCATACAATAATATTATCTTGGCCTGGTTCTTCTTCAATTCCGCCAACTTCACGTCAACATCAGTTCGATTCGTTGTATCCAAATGGCAATAATCAATCATTTCGAACTTTGTCGACCGGTTCGAGTGCCGTTCGAGCTCGTCACGAACCGACGCCACAAATTCCTCGGCGCCGGCCATTTGCGATGTGACGACGCCAAACTTGGGCCATTGATATCTTTGAAGTAATGCGATCATGGCTCGGATTTGATGGCTAATAGGCGGCGCCATTTGAATAATACGGTATGGTGACAGATCCTAAAGCAGGTAATTCACACAGCAGCAATTTGGAAGGAGACGGACCGAACCAAATGTGAATCCAGCGTTGTCGGCATTCCACGCAATAATCGGAATGCCTGTGTAGCTGGCGGCAGTTAGGAAATATTGCTCAGCTGCCGTTGTCGAGTCATAGGTCTCGGAAGCCGTCATGAAGATAATGAGAGCAACCTGAACATGCTTGAATTACGTGGTATGATTCAGGTATTCTACATTGTTTGCAGTGACGTTATTGCAAAGACAATCGAGCACCTCTTTTACGTTGAAAGTGCCTGTGGGTAATATGCAATCGACTGCAGAGAATACGTAGCGAGTGGCGAGCCGGCGAAGGCTTCTGAAATTGTTTAGAATTTCTATTTTTCTATTTTCAAATATTTTGAGACAGCTTGATTTCAAATACGTCGGATAGACTATTATTCCATCGGTTTTTTCAAACTAAAACAAATATTGGAGAATTGTAAGTGAATTACAACTTCTTTGTTATATGACACCGAGATTTATCCTGAAATCGTAGTGACTGAAACACACTATACACTCCACCTTGTATGGTAATAGAATGAGCTCAATAAGCATGTTTAAATCTATTTTTCTAGAAAGATATTTATATTTTAGATAGTTTAAGACAACCTTAATTAAATTGAAGTAAAAAAAAATCCTTATAAAGGCGTAAAATTACGACACGCGTTTAAAATTTGCAAAATCGCTTTTTCGATTTAGCGTGCACTATTCATGCTAAATGGAAATAATGATTTTATTATTTTTACGCTGGTTTTACAACTTTCACGAACACCCAATGCTAATTAACATTTTCTATTTCTTAATTAAATCTTACGAGTTTAACCGTATCAATTAGATATTACTTGCGATTTTACTTTGAGAGACAATTCCGAAACTATATTATAGTAAAAATTTATACTGAACTAATCTATCTGACGTGAGAACCGTTTTCGCGGCAATCAGAAATATTCACGTGAAGCTTCATTACATACGTGTAACTTTTCAAAAAAATCTATTTTCATTGTGCACACCAAATGAATTCTTAAAAACATGCCTTCAAAAAACCCACTTTAAGACAAATTTTCGTAAAAATTTAAAGAGTCAGTGATACTCAAGGAAAGCCTGAAAATTGGCCACAAAATTAGTTTTACATTTCTACGTGGAAAATATTAAAATACGTTTAAATCTAGAAAAAATGTAATATATTCTGTCTAGAAAGGGTCAAATATTCGGTCTAGAAAATAATTTCCGCGTTTTTTTGTTGATGATTTTTGTCAAAATAAAATTATTTTTATATAACGAATTTTATGTTATAATGTTCTCTGTATTATCAGCTTTCTACTTATATATAACTTTCTTCACGTACTTTATAAAAATCGTTATTTTTGGTTCAGAATATTTCCACCTTTGTACATGGAAAACGTAATTTGCGCGAAGCTCTTCTTTTCCTTATCCAACTCAATAAGAAAGTCACTGTCCCTGACGAGCACCAAATGCTTGTCCAAGCTTACGGCGATGCTCCACCATCCATAAGAACCTTCCAAGAATGGTTTCAGCCTTTTCAAATCGGGAGTTTTTGACGTCAACGACAAAGAAACCTCATGAGAGCCAAAACATTTGAAGACGAAGAACTTCAGGACTTGTTAGCTGAAGATTTGGCTCAAACACATGAGCAACTCGCGGCATCTCTCGGGTTATTTGTCATCGATTGAAAGCAATGGAGAAGATTCAAAAGGAAGGAAAATGTATGCACCTATGAGCTCTCAGAACGCAACAAGGAGCAGAGAAAAATAACTTCACAAATCTTGTTCGACAAATTTCAGAGAAAGTCTTTTTTACACGGCATCATAACTGGCGAGGAAAATTGGGTGTACTACGCCAATCCGAAGCGAAGAAAATCGTGGGTTAGCCCCGGTGAACCGACAACTTCGACCGCAAAACCCAACCTCCACGGGAAGAAGTTCTTACTGTGCATATGGTGGGACCAACAAGGAATTCTGTACTCTGAACTGCTCCAACCTGGCGAAACAAGCACTGCGAATTGCTATCAACATCAACTAGTGCATTTGGGATGAAATCGCAGTAAAAAGACCAGAATGGGCGGGTCGACACGAACAGGTCATATTGCTTCATCGCAACGCAAGGCCGCATGTTGCTCAAGCGGTGAAGGATACGCTGGAAGAGTTCAAATGGGAATTCTTACCGCACCCGCCGTACTCTCCGGACATTGCCCCGTCGGATTATCATCTTTTCCGGTCAATGGCTCATGCTCTGGCGGAGCATCGCTTTCGAGATCATCAAGACGTCAAAAAATGGCTATATGAATGGACTGCGGCCAAACCAGAAAAATTCTATTATGATGGAATACATAAGTAGCCCAAACTCTGGGAAAATATTGTTAGTAATGACGGAAAAGGTTTTTTATAGTTTGCGTAAAAACGCGGAAATTAATTTCTACACCTAATATATAATTGATTTTCTTTAAAAAGTTATCCTTTATCATAACCAGAAAAAAAGCCATCGATTTTGCGAATTCTTCCAAAGAATTTTATCAATAAATGTTATTCTATTATACCTCAGGAAATGAAACATAGAAATCTGTAGAATCCGTGGTTCCGTGGTAGAATTCTAATTTGTATTTATTTTATCCACTTGTAATGTATATATAGTCGTCGCCAAATGCGATTACCACCGCAAAATGTGGCGCACTTTTTTAAATATTATTTTTTCATTTAATTATTGTGATTATTATTAAATTTCACATTTATTCCACGATTGAAACAACATATAAAACATATTCTTCAGTTTATTTAAGCAAAAAACAGTATAAAACGAGCATAAACAAGAAAATAATCTTAACAATTAAGTGAAAAAATTATATTTAAAAATGTGCGCCACATTTTGCGGTGGTATTTTGCGTTTCGCGACGACTATATCAAAATTCATATTGTAAGCTAACTTTTTACAAAAATCTTTAAGTGAAACCAAGAACAAAATCGAAATACATTTATTAAAAGAATCAAAATTTGTTGTTTTGTAAATTTTTGCCAAAAATATTTTAATAAATTTTCACTTTTAATAAGTGTGACTTATTGAGAAACATAAAATGTGGAACTTATTTGAAAATTAATCATAATTCATCGTCAAAAAATAAGGAAAACTCCAAAAAAATGCCCACAAGCTTGAGAAATCAGAACATCGCGATGAAATTTTTAATTTTATAAAATGAATCTTGTTGAGAAACTCATTTTTTCCTATTATATATTATCGCGCATTGAGGAAATTAAAGTAGAAAAAATTGAGATGAAAATATGATCAATGGAAAATAAGCATGATGTGCTGGGAGCTCAAAAAAGGTGCTCTGGAGCATCTTTCAGTTAATTCTTCCGGGATATCAGATAGTTTAGGATAAATACGATTCAAATATTGTCCTTTTCAGAGATCGGTTCCTAATGGAAGAGTAAGAAAAGAAGAAAAAATTATGGGCGGCAACACGGCCACAAACAACTTTTTCGTCAATTCCTCTTCAATGTGTGCTTCCCATAATTTCGTAAAAAAAGAGTTGCCGTCCAAACGAGAACCTTATTCCATCCTAATTTCTTCCATTAGAGCTCTGAAAGGGACAATATCTTTAAATTAAAAATTAGTAAATATGGAAGGCTTGCTGATAAACTTAAAAATCTTAAAAATCACCCAATGTGAAAATTTAATTTTGCAATTTTATTGGTTTTTAATGAAAAGTTTTGGTTTGCGTTGACCACCTCTTTTACAATTTGAACAAGAAGAAGAGTTCAGCACTATGTGAATTCTAGATACAATAAAAAGAAACTCACGAAACAGCCGTTGCATCATTAATACTCCTAATAATATCCTTAATCGCCTTATCATATGTAATCGACCTTCCGACATAATGCTGATAGACGACAGCGATACTAACTTCTTCTCTTGATCCAATTGGTTTCGACAGTCGTCGCGATGGCTTGAGCTCAATCAAATCTGCGCTAATTGTCAGCCACAGCAGAAGCACACCAATCCGAACGAGCATCGATTACAAACAAATAAGATGAAGTGAGCATCCGAGACCTATTCTGCTCATCGTCATCATCAACAACAACAACAACAACTTGAGTGCCGCAAAACCTATTAGCGACCATAAAAAGAGAGGTGGAGGCTCATTTCCTTGCTGCTCAACCGTTTTCATTTTTTGCTCGTCTATGGCTTCTTATTATTCTTCAAAACCAATTTCAAACCCGCACTTGTGCATGAAACAATTTATGACAATAAGGAACAACTAAACGAGTGCTCAAGTGAAAGATGATTATGAAACAAATACCCGACAATTTGCAAATTATGGAGAAGTAAAAAAGAACAAGTAGAAACAAGAAATCACAAATAGTTTTATACATGACAATTAGGATTGAATCGAATTCGAGTTTTTGTCAGTTCCGCTAAATAGATCGAGACAGTTGGAAAAGTCGCGTTTCCAGTACTTTCCGTTGAACTTCCACTCTCCTGATGAGTTTTCGAACCATCTGCAATTTATGATTTTATGATGGAACGGAAATTATGGAAATTAATTGAAGACGCAAGGAAAGTAAACAATTTTTAATGGCTACTCTGAATACTCATCTCTTTATTTATTTTTAGTTTATAACAAAATACAGTTAAGTATTGTTAGAAAAACTCTTTTTCTTTCCTAATATTTAATACAATGAGCAAAAAGTAACAATTTTCTTGCGTGCGGTCGCGTGGCGCCAAGGGCCCATGTGCTCTGGATTTTGCCTCAATTTCGATCTAATTTTTTAGTAATTAATTTGTTTTTTACAGTAAAGATATAATTAAATATTGTTAGTAAAACTCTTGCTCTTTCCTAATATTTAACAAAATGAGCAAAATGTAACAATTTTCTTGCGTGCGGTCGCGTGGCGCCAAGGGCCCATGTGCTCTGGATTATGCCTCAATTTCGATCTAATTTTTTAGTAATTAATTTGTTTTTTACAGTAACGATATAATTAAATATTGTTAGTAAAACTGTTGCTCTTTCCTAATATTTAACAAAATGAGCAAAATGTAACAATTTTCTTGCGTGTGGTTGCGTCGTTCCTAGGGCCCATCTGCCCTGGATTTTGCCTCAATTTCGATCTATTTTTTAGCAATTAATTTGTTATTTACAGTAAACTTATGATTAAATATTGTTAGAGAAACTCTTGTTTTTTCCTAATATTTAATAAAACAACCTAAAAGTAACGATTTTCTTGCGTGCGGTTGCGTCGCGCCTAGGGCCCATCTGCCCTGGATTTTGCCTCAATTTCGATCTATTTTTTAGCAATTAATTTGTTTTTTACAGTAAACTTATGATTAAATATTGTTAGAAAAACTCTTGTTCTTTCCTAATATTTAATAAAATAACCAAAAAGTAACAATTTTCTTGCGTGCGGTCAAGTCGCGCCAAGGGCCTATCTACTCTGGATTTTGCTTCAATTTCGATATATTTTTTAGTAATTAATTTGTTATTTACAGTAAACTTGTGATTAAATATTGTTAGTAAAACTCTTGTTCTTTCCTAATATTTAATAAGATAAGCAAAAAGTAACAATTTTCTTGCGTGGGGTTGCGTCGCGCCAGGGGCCCATCTGCCCACGATTTTGCCTTAATTTCGAATTATTTTTTATAAAGTTAGTATCATTTGAAACTAAAATTATAGTTGAATAGTATTAGAATAATAAAATCTCAACCAACTCACAATGGCACGTTCCCAATACCGTCATTTCTTCGTTTCCGCTGCTCTTGCTCATATTTACGTTTGTACTCTTCGGCATCGTCTGCAATAAAGTTAATTTAATTATTTTTCAGAATTTTTTTTGTCTCCTTGAAAAATATTATTTCTTTTTTAACCATCGCTATCAAATTATTCCTATAAAGATTTTTTGGTGCTTACCATTATTGCCCAATTCCAGCTCCCTCATATCTTTCCGGAGTCTGCTGTCTGTTGGCGGCAACTTTCCCGTCATGCCTTCATAAATTTCGTTTAGGGTCAATGTGAAGTAGGTAAAATGGCATTGCTTAAAATAAAAACCGAAGTCCAGATTGTAAAAAAAACTAAGTAACCTCTTCAAACAGTTTTGGCAGTTTGTTGGCCACCCATAAAACTTTTGAGTCGGGTATGAATGGTCCCTGATTCTCTTCTTTAACTGTTTCCTAAAAAGAATCATCAATAATAATTGAAATTTTACTGATTTTTACATTGAAAAGGTTCACATATTGCTTCCTGCACGATTTAAAATCGTCAGCGTCACATGAAGCCAAAAACAATGTCCAATTTCCGTATAATGCTTTCACTTTATTCTTTCTAATATTGTTTACCTGTTTAATGCCCACCAAAAGCAAGAAACAAACCCTTCAAGCACATGTCCTTCAACATGTACATCGCCTCCTTTGATATTATAATAGCCCTTGTTTTCGAATGAAAATAGGACGCTGTACTCGCCAGATGATTCAATCTTCATTTGACTTGTCTAGAAATTCTGACGAATGAGCTTTTTGTTTCTTGCGGAATCTTACAAAGTTCATGTACATTTTACCCATAACCACATTGTAAATTGTGCATTTTGGGGCTGACCACGTATAGGTTTCGCCAGTCCTGTAAATGTTTCCTATATATTTAATTTGATGACAAAGTGCAATAAAAACATCAGTAGAATGTCAATTCTCATGATACTTACAGGTCTATTTCAGTTTTTTATCGAAACTTAGAAAGAAAAATAGTAAAAAACTGTTAATCATTATCGAAATAGGTCATGGCAATAATATTATTAGTGAAAAACATACAAAAATTTTTGACCCAGGCAGGGGTCGAACCTGCAATCTTCTGATTAGAAGTCTCTGCACTTTGCGCGTGACGGTGGCGTGACTGTGTTTTGCACGAAAAGGGCTCCGTTTAGGACGCGAGGTGCTTTTTCCATGAAAACACACTCATCGTGTTATATAGCGTAAACACAAAGAACAATTCGAGTGAACAGTCAACATTCTTGTTATATTTTCATGTTGTTTTTTGGATTTAGGACGCATCGCTTAATTGTAATCAAACTTCGGTTATTCAGTTTGGGTGGAATGGTTGTTTTGATCACGAGCTCAATAACAATCGATGACATTGTTTATGAGTTATAGTTGTTATTGTTTTGACTTGTTATTGTTTTTATTGAATTGTTTTTCTTTTCATTTCATTCTTAACTTATAAGTCCTGAAGACTTATAACATATTCGAATACTATATATATAAACCTATATCGATAGGTTTGGTTGAAAGGACAGGCTGAAAAGTAAGTCTACAATTAATATTTAAGGATATATCCATTTTAGATTTTACCAACAACTATCAATATGGAGATTAACAACTTAATACAATTTCAATACAAATGGGAAGAATGTTCAGATTAGTGGTCACAAATTGTAAGTTTTGTAAAGGCGAACTAATATATATTGGATAATTTTAGGAGCACATATTTCAAGACTAGGACAACCGTCATCCGAATCAACGCACATTTGAGACAAAGGTAAATAATTCAGGGTTGGCTAGATTTTATTATTATTTTTTATTTATGTTATATCAGTTGAAATTAATAATGTGCTCTTTCTTTTTCATTAGACGTGATTTAAATTGTTTCTTTGGGTGCATATTATCAAAAATATATACGTCTAAACTAATGAATGAGTATAATTTTAACTTTCAACTGACTTAGCATATTTAAAAATTAGGTTTAAAAGATCTAGAAGCCCTTGAATGATTTTCATACATATCAGTAATGGGAGGGACAACGTTTTTTCGAATTCCGGGCTGTCGGGAGCTTAAAAAATTGAAAATTAATAGACCGGGACTCCACTTTTCCATACCGGGACTTCAATTTCTTTGTAACAATCTTATTTTTTAGAAAACGATATTTGCGCATTCCTACCCGTTTCGCAGTGGTAATCCATATAGTACGTCGTGGCAAGGAAGATCGAAACACTACAATGGAGCTATCTGAATCGATACAAGAAGCTCAATTAAATTAATTATTTAATTAACTATGATTCTTATTAATTGTTGTTTATATAAATAAATAAGTGAATAAATAGTATATTGTTATGTCTAACGTATAGGATATAAACCAATATTAAAACGAGGTGAAATAACCCAAAAGCTGTGAGCAAAATTCCACAAAAATGATAGGACGCTGTACGATGGCTTTTCGCAAAGTTGCAACAGACTGTCAGGACGCTGTGCGGTGGCTGACTGTTCTGGCGGCAGTTTTGCGCGTGTTTTCATAACAATTTCGTGCAAAACACAGTCACGCCACCGTCAAGCGCAAAGTGCAGAGGTCAGACGCCTTATCCATTAGGCCACAAGGCCACAGTAGACAAAATTTTTGTGTATATTAAAAGCATGTTCTTTGAACGCTTTCTGTTTGAAATGATAAATTCTCATTGGTCTGCTTTTAGGAAAATAAATGAAAAGCATATAAGCATCGGTGGTTCAGTGGTAGAATGCTCGCCTGCCACGCGGGCGACCCGGGTTCGATTCCCGGCCGATGCAAACTTTTTTTGTTAAAAGACTCTGCACTTTCTGCTGGTTGCTTCCTTAACTGCGTTTTTCACGAAAAGTGCTCCTGTTAGGACACTAGGTGCTTTTTGCATGAAAACAGTCTCATACTGTTATATAGCGTAAACACGTCATCAATCTTTGTTAAAATTTGATGTTGTTTTTTGGAGTGAGGACGCTTCGTGTAATTTTGATGAAACTTTGGTTACTTTTTCGGATTGAATTGAATGTTCTGGCTACAGTTTTGCACGTGTTTTGATAATAATTTCGTGCAAAACACAGTCAAGCCACCGTCAAACACAAAGTGCAGAGGATGTACTCTCATCTGTGGTTTGAATTAAAGTAGATAACTTATAACAAGTAAATTGGCTCTTCTAATATTCACATTTTTTGTAGATTCGGTCACTCCAGATATGAATTTTAAAAATCAAGACAAGTATAAATAAACAACAATTGGAAACGTTAAGTGTCAGGTTAATGTCTCCAATTATTACTCCGAAATTGAATAGAAATTTGAAATCATAATGCCGGAATAAACCAAAATAATCGTCAAAACATACGAAACAACTACAGAATTTATCTTGAATTTTACCAAATTCGTGTCCGATTAGTTATTACAAAAGCAAAACCAACTTTTTAAATGTCAATGTCAAATTTGCTTTCGGATTCGCAATGAGCTTATTCATCCAAAAGCTGAGTGTCGGTTCAACAGTTCCCTAAAAAAAGCAAATCCCATCATCAAACAAATTTCCCCTTCTTCGTCATCCACAAAAAATTCTTCAAAACCCAGATTGTGTAATATGCCAGAAAAATTGGCTATAATTATAATTGGCATAAGTGTGTCCCGTTCAAAAGAATTGAGAAACAAAAAACCACAATACAAACCGGTTTTGAAAACGAGTGAAACCACGATTGATAACAACGAGAAGTTACAGTTCACAAACCTCCACAGTAAAATCATCCGACTCGGCATGAACGGCTGAAACTGGCGGATGGTGCGATACTTGTTCGGCAACGAATCGAACGCCGTTCCTTTAAACAATTCAATTGAGTTTTGGGGTTTTTACTACAAACCTTTCGAGTTCATATGTTTCGAGTAGTAATGGATTGAATGGTTTTGATAAACGCTTGTGGTTGGAAGAGACCGTGGCTAATGCAAATGCAGCAACATACTGAAAAGGTTATTTTTTTGACTAAAAGGATGTAGAAATGCGAAAAAGTTAGATGAATAAAATGATGAAAAACTAGAATATTGAACCATTTCAAGCTTAAGAAAAATCGTAAGACAAATCAGTCCAGGAAAATCGTGCAGGAAAACCAAAAAATAAAATAACAAATAATAATAATAACATTCTTTGAAAAAATCTATTCTGAACAAAGTGTGCACACCAAATGAATTAATAAGAACAGAAGTTCAGAATAAGTATCTTAAACCTCATACTTCTTTAATATTTAAAGTGAAAGATGTGTTTCAAGAGATGTATTTAAAATTGACGTTAAATTTAGTGTTAAATTTACACGTGAAATTTAGAAAAATGGTTTTTTAATACTAGAAAATCATCATTTTCATTTGGCGTGGAGAGACTTTTACATTTTCAAGGCTCAATATTTATAAATGGTCCAAAGCGATCAATATATTCAATATAATACTTAACATGGTTAATATCAAAAGAAGTAAATAATAAAGAATCATTAAAACATTTGTAAAAATCCAATCTAATAATTATGCGATACTTGGGTTGAGGCTGAAACTACGTGATTTCGATTTTCCGCATTCTCAAGGTTCAATGGTACGTCAAAATGTAAACGGAATAATTTGGAAAAAAAGTCTATTATTAGCTTTTAAGTTAGGTAAATAACAAATAACTAATAAATTATTCGAGACAAATCCGTTTGAGCGAGTTGTGTTCGAGAATCTTCACAAGAAGTGATTTCTTTATTGTAAAGAAGCTATATCTCAGTGGTCCGTTTAGGTATACACAAATTTAAAAGATATGATATTAAGAAAGCTTAGTATATTATTTAAAATTTGTCAAAAAAGTTGGTGTGAATCGAAAGTAAATTAACTTGGGTTTTCGACAATTAAAAATTGCAGCATTTTCAAGGTTGCAAATTTCAATGGTCCGTAGAGTTATGAATAAACATGAGTATTAAAATATATATAAAAAGTCTAGTATTTCTCTCCTAAATTGGCATGTAATCAATAGGCATATTAATTTTTTAGAAAAATTGAATTTAAATGAAGTAAGGTCAGATTCGTCGAAAGAGTAAACATTGTGAAATTTCAAGAATCCATATCTCAATGGTCCGAGGAGATATTAATAAATCTAAATTTTATGATATTTAACAAGTCAAGTATTGTAATTTAACATTTATAAAAACTCATATAATAACAAGTTATTGGAGAAAATCGGACTCGTTATGAGCACAAAAATTTAGCGTTTTCAAGGATCCATATCTTAATGGTCCGAAGAGATATAAATACGGTTAAGTGCTATTTTATAGAACAAGTCTAGTACTTGTATGTAAAATTTATAAATAATGATATAATAGACAAGTTGTTGGAGAAAATCTAATTTAAATAATGTATTTTCAATTTTATCAAAACTTGAAATTGTCGCATGTTCAAGGCCACAAATCTTAATGGTCCGTTGAGATAAAAATTAAACTTAAGCAAAATAATCTTTGACCAATTAAATACTACATTTATAAATTAGTAAATCACTAATGATCATATAAATCATTTAGAAAAATTGAATTTAAATGTAGTATGCTCTGATTCGCTACGATTCAAAAAATTTAGCATTTTCAGGGATCCATATCTCAATGGCCCGAAGAGATAAATAAATCTAAATTTTATGATATTTACCAAGTCTAGTATTGTATTTTAACATTTATAAAAACTCATATAATAATAAGTTTTTGGAGAAAATCGAGTTTAAATAAAGTATGTTAATCTTTTTCAAAATTAAAAATTATCCCTTTTTCAACACCGCAAATCTCATTGATCCTGGATGGTAAAATAAAATATGAGCATTAAAATATATAACAAGTCTAAAATTTTCATCCTAAATTTAATAATAATCAATAGCCTATAAATATTTTTGAAAAATTCAGTTTAAATGAAGTAAGGTCAGATTCGTCGAAAGAGTAAACATTGTGAAATTTCAAGGATCCATATCTCAATGGTCCGAAGATATATAAATAAATCTAAACTGTATAATATTTAAAAAGTCTAGTGTTGTAATTAAACATTTATAAAAACTCATATAATAACAAGTTGTTGGGGAAAATCGAATTTAAATAAAGTAGGTTAAGCTTTTTCAAAATTAAAAATTATCCCATTTTCAAGGTCCCAAATCTCATTGGTCCCGCAAGGTAAAACTAAATATGAGCATTAAAATATATAAAAAGTCTAGAATTGTTACCCTCAATTGGAAAATAATCAATAGTCCTATAAATATTTTTGAAAAATTTAATTTAAATGAAGAAAGGTCAGATTTGTCGAAAATCTAAAAATTTAGCGTTTTCAAGGATCCAGATCTCAATGGTCCGAGTAGATATAAATAAATCTAAATTTTATGATATTTACCAAGTCTAGTATTGTAATGTAACATTTATAAAAACTCATATAATAACAAGTTGTTGGGGAAAATCGAATTTAAGTTGAGTATATTCACCTGAAAATTAAAAAAAATTGCGGCTGTTTTAAGGCGGCAAATCTCAATGGTCCGTAAAGGTACGACTAATAATAAAATATAATAATAGTTTACAAGTCGAGTATTAGCGTTTAAGAATTATAAATAAAATATAATCAAAATAATATTGAAGAACATTCAAAGTGAATAAGTTAAAGCCAAATATGGCATCGAATCTCTAAATATCAAGTTGTTAGAAAAATTAAAGTTTTAAACTTTGTTTAGTATGTTTGTAAAATTTAAACAACAAAACAAAATTTAATTAAACAAATATTTCAAAATCAAAATCTGCAAAATTTAGACCATTTTGAATAAGTCACTACTAAAATAGACCAAGAAAGTTTATACAAATAAACCATGGGAAAACTCAATAAAAGATCAAGAAACGTGAAAATGCAGTACTCTATTGGATTATATAAAAGAGAAATCACCTCAATGCGCTCCAATTCACTTTCACATTCTGCAGCTTTTTCCAATAAATAATTGTATTGCACATTTTCCGATAATCTTTGCAAAAAGCACAAAGGCTCATTCATGCAAACAGGAACAGTAAACCTTGAAAAGTCCTAAAAAGTGTAACTCAATATGCTTTAAAATATTTTGCACCTTTCCCAGATTGGGACGAATTATATCCCAGACTGATATGTCATCCGGTGTGGCGTACGAGTCGGCTGGTAGTCTCGTCCTGCAATCATCATCATGATATTGTTCGTTATTTTGATTTGATCACCTTTGGTTTTTATGGAGCACCAACGAACGTTTAAACTCTTTTACAACTGGTTTCACACCCATCGTTTGGTATGAAATTGAGTCGAAATAATAAACAAATAGTTGGTAATCGCGTTGAAAATTTTGGTTGGAAAAATTGAATCAATAAGCAAATGTTTGTGTTGTACCTGCAAAATTATTTTGTTTGATGTTTATTTGTCGAAACCAATAAAGAAAGAAATGCAAATAGAAAGAGAGAGAGAGAAAGTGCTCACTTGGATAAATATCAGATCTCATACACGATGACAATCAAAATAATACGTTTTGGTGCAAGTAGTGAGTGGTTTTCAGTCAAAAAACGTCCTCGGAGTGACTACTCAAACATCTAACGAATGCAAACTGATTGTTCTGAGTGAAAATTCGAACAAAGTGTTCTTGTTTTGAATGATTTCGGTTATTAGAAACAAATTAGAAATGACGAATCGCTTTTTATAAATTGGTTTTAATTATTTTTATTATTATCATATTTGACATTGTTGTCTTGATTGAATGTGCACGTCATCTTCACGTTTAATGTATGACTTGTATTATAATAAAGAAAGTGCGAGTCTTCCCAATGTCAATAAAATAATTATAATTAATCATTTATTAGTGTGTACTGTAGTTTTTGGTTTTTGAAATGAAAAAGGAAATTACTTTCTTTACAAAGAAATTTGCTTATATACTCAGAGAAGGCTCATCGTACTTATGAAAAAACAAGAAAAAATATTCACGTAAAATATCAGACTTATTTCAATAACTTTCTGAACGCTCTTCCACACCAATTGGAGTAATAAAATGGGACTGCGTATAGTCCTTGTAACATGAAATTTTATAAAGATTGGAAGGTTACTTGTTATTTTAAGGAAAACAATTCTAAACGCGTGAAAATGGGATTTTAATTTTTCACGTGAAAATTAATGAGGAGCATTTGACTATTGTCGTGGTATAGGTTATGGAAAAATGGGGTTAAAGGAGTATTCCGAATATTAAAATGGTCTCGCTTGAGACAGGTGTAAATTTAATTTTCAAGTATTATCAAAATCAAAGAAATTGACAATTCCAATTTTATTTTCATAAAAAATAAAAGTAATAAATCTGACATGATCTAGAAATTTTGAAGAAATATAATGAAAAACAGAGAAATTATTAACATAAATTGAATATTTGTTTCATGTTATCTATGAGACCATTGAAAATAATTCAAAAATGATCAAATAGACCTTTCAATTTCTTAGATTTTGCTAATAATTTATTATTTCGCTTTATTTGAATATCGATCCTAAATATAATAACTTACACATAAAATTTTGTTATTATAATTATTATTAATGTAACAACCAATTTATTAAGAGAAAACAATATGAAACAAAAATGTGATGAAAAAAAACGAAATAATAAACAAATTGGAAATCAAATGGACATCACCCCAAGCGAGACCATTTTATTATTCGGGATGCTCCTTTAAAACTGCTGTTTCAATAACCTGCACCACGACAATATTGTAAAATTTAAATTTCGATTTGGTGTGCTCTTCAACTTATTTCCAATTGAAATTCTTTTTTGGCTATGATAATAGACTCATACCCCACTGCAACGAAACCGCGCCGCATTGCAAAAGACTTCGCACCAGTTGCAAACTCCAATTATAATTTATTATTCTTATTTTCAATATTTTCATGCCACTTACACTAGCTGACAAAAGTTTTGTCACAAATGTTTTTTCGGGTTTAACTTTGACCAAATTGGCTGATTTTTTGATATGATAGATTCATATGGTTGTAGATTATTTTACAAATTCCCGCTTGTGATTACGATGATCCGTTTTACAGTGACAAGCGTTTATCGTGAAACGCGTAGCTCAAAGATATTACGCACTTTTCTTGCACTGCATTTTTTAATAATTTTTAAAGTTCAATTATATTTTTTCATAATTTATTGAAAATAGCAGTAATTGGCAACATTTTAGAGATGACTCCACGTAAAGAAACTCCAATTGCCACCCGGCAAGCTGTTCAATATGAGGGAAAACGGAATGTGAGGGAAAACGGAATGCGTGGTACCGAAATTGTCATGGTAATTTAAACCAAATTTTGCTACTATAACATGTTAAACACTGATTCACATAAAATATCAAAAAATCAGCCAATTTGGTCAAATCAAAAAAAGTTAAACCCGAAAAAACATTTGTGACAAAACTTTTGTCAGCTATTGTATATTGACGATGAAAACTCTTCTCGTCCATTAATTGAGGTATTAAGAATTTCTTTCATTAATTCATCAGGATTTATGCAGTATGAAACGTTAACTGATAAATAAAATATTGAAAATAAAAATAAAAAATTAAAAGGTTGGGTTTGCAATTGATGCGAACTCTTTTGCAACGCGGCGCGGTTTCTTGGCAGTGGAGTGGACTCGGATAGTCGGTCATCGTCAGAGGTGATTGGACTAATCTTTGAGTATGAAGGCTCGTCAATAAAAAATGTTCAACTACAAACCATTGAAAAAATGTTTCAAAAGGGAAAATAACAAAAAAACTTTTAAAAATAATAACAAAAGTGTCTATTGAATAGCACCAATGTTCAAATATAATTCAAACGAAAAACAAAAATCATATAATATTAATGTATTTAGAATAAATTCTAAAACCCAAAAAAAATGATTTATTCACTTTTAAATCAAAATGTATTTTTGAAACAGCAGAAAATCAAAAATTCTCATATATATATATATTCGCAGATATTTTGATGTCGATAGCATGGGGAGGAGGAGGAGGATGATGATGATGATGGAAGGACAAATTGAATAATACACGAAAAACAGATAGGAAACAGTCGTCGTTGGCATCCACAAAAGTGCGGGCGGGTGTGGCGCGACAGGTGGGATGAGAGAGAGAGACTGAGAGAGACAGAAAACCACACCATTTTCGAATTATTTTAATAATAAATCTAGTCTTGCTGGTATATATTACATTAAGGAAGAATATTTATATTCAACATGCCAATGATATTTGGATTGCGTCTGTTTTGAAAAAAAGAGGAAGACGAACAAGAAGATGGAAAGATATGCGATAAATCTCTAGGGAATAGGGGTTGAAACATTCAAGATCAGTTGTACAATATGTGAGATTAGATGATCGAGCCCTTAAGGCCTGCATACTAATACTGCAAAAAAGTTTTCAAGCCAATTTAAACCGTGGAAATGACAACCTACTTACTACTACGGTGTAATATTTCGATAAAAGTTTTGCAAGAAAGCACGCCAACTGAAAAATGAAAGTTTTGATCCATCATCAGAATATTGCCGCAAAAATCCTGATTATTAAAACTTTCGCCTGTATAACTTAACCGGGTGGTCTAGATTGAAACGCGGTTGGGGCTTTTAAAGCTGGGAAGAATAACGGAAATTGATTTTTGAAAGTTAACGAACATTAGGTGTTAAGTTATTTCTTTATGACCATGAGTTTTCTACGTGATGTATGTTATATCCACTATTTTTAGGCGTTGTAAAATCAAAGTCAACCAAAATGCTTCGAACATATTCCTCATCTGAACAATCCGTACTCGATATTATCTGGGATTTTCTGGGAAAAAGTCTGATTATAAGACATTTGCGAAAATAAATTTTAAGTTAATTTATCCTATTGAGAGATTTTTCTAATATTTCAAGTTATAATACTAAGAATAAGAGCAAAATCTATTGTGAACCGCGATGAAGGGAAAGTTCCAGTTTTAATTTACTAGGGAGGTCATTTTTGGATCCAAAAAGTTTTGGGCTGAAAATTTTCATGTAATATAGCTGAGGACATTTTATTAGTGAATACAAAAAATTTTCCTGCGCTGGTGGATTAAGTGGGTTCAAAAAAGGTTCAAAGTTACCAACCTCAAAATTCCTGTGACCTCCCTAGTTAGTTATTCCAACAAAAGACACATTTAAATTTTGAAGATCCTAATATCTAATTGTGATATTACAAAACTATGGTTAAAAGGCATTTAATTATAGATTGATATAAAAATAAACAAAAAACTCTTAAATCTCGGTTGAAAATGTTATATTTTTCGTGCAAAATTTGATAAATACTCTGCACTTTGTGCTGGGCGGTGGCTTGACTGTGTTTTGAACGAAATTATTATCAAAACACGTGCAAAATTCCGCCAGAACATTCAATTCAAACCGAAAAACTAACCAAAGTTTCATCAAAATTACACGAAGCGTCCTCACTCCAAAAAACAACAAAGATTAATGACGTTTTCACGCTATATAACAGGATGAGTCTGTTTTCATGCAAAACCTCGCGTCCTAACAGGAGCACTTTTCGTGCAAAACACACTCACGCCACCGTCAAGCGCAAAGTGCAGAGTAGTTAACAAAAGTTTTTGACCCAGGCAGGGGTCGAACCTGCAATCTTCTGATTAGAAGTCAGACGCCTTATCCATTAGGCCACAAGGCCACGAGTGACAAAACTTTTTTGTTTATTAACAGCTTATTCTTTGCACGCCAGTTTGTTTCTATTTCGAATGATAAATTCTCACTGGTCTGCTTTTAGGAAAATAAATGGAAGGCTTCCAAGCATCGGTGGTTCAGTGGTAGAATGCTCGCCTGCCACGCGGGCGACCCGGGTTCGATTCCCGGCCGATGCAAGCTTTTTTCATTTTGGTATTGAAGATAACTTTACGTCTAAACACGTATATAACAAGCTATTTCAAGACAACAGTTACTATAAATAATTATAAAATGAAGTTTAACGCTTAAACGAAAAAAATGCGTTTGCAAGAGAATTTTTCTATAATACTATAAAGTTCGACTTTCATCGATCTTTATCCAAACAGTTTATTTTTAAAGACTACTATTCTCGTTTTCATTTAATTGTTTGTTTTTTTTTTAGTTTTAGTAGCAGTGCTACTAAAACATGCTCAGTAAGCATACTCAAATATAACTTTTAGGAAGATTTTAATATTTTTAGATAGTTTAAGGCAAGTATAATTTAATTATAGTAAAGATTTTTTGGTTATAATGACGTGAAAATTTTCGAACACGTTTAAAAATCACAAAATCGCTATTTCGATTTGGCATGTAGTAGAAACAGTAAATTCGTCAATATACTATCACTCCTCTCTCGATTATTTTGTATTTTATTTATCAAATAGCTCTCCAATGAATAAGCTCAATTAGTTATGAAGAAGCTGAAATGCTAGAAAAAACAAACTTTACAATCAACAATATATTAATAAATGCGACTTTATTCAAATATCAATTTTGGATTCTCTACTATCCTGGGCTTTTGCTCTCTCACTGACTTGGGTGATTTCCTAAAATTTGATAAATTTAGTTTGATGATATATATATATATATATAAAATCTTTGTTTAAAGTAGAATGTTTCAGATTATTAAATTGCGACACAGCAAGTTATGATTAAACGTGTTATATGTTTGATTGTGATGCGATGGAAGGCTATTTCGGTAAAATTAATTTTAGTAACAAAATTAATCGCTAGTAAACAAAGATCGTTATACATATGGTTAGTTGGGCAAAGAAATATAAGACCTGGTTTATGATTGTTTTTTTTATTTCATTTGTACTGATTTTTAGATTCCTTAGATTTTCCATCATTGGATAACTAATAAAGTTATTTTAAATAATAAAATTTATTTGAAAGAGAGCCTAAGAAAAAGAAAATCTAGTTCATGTTCACAGAATATCCACATATGAGCACTTGGCACATGAACCTTCGCTAAAATTTTACTATTATAATATATACACTAGCTGACAAAAGTTTTGTCACAAATGTTTTTTCGGGTTTAACTTTTTTGTGACTTGACCAAATTGGCTGATTTTTTGATATGATAGATTCATATGGTTGTAGATTATTTTACAAACTCCCGCTTGTGATTACGATGATCCGTTTTACAGTGACAAGCGTTTATCGTAAAACGCGTAGCTCAAAGATATTACGCACTTTTCTTGCACTGCATTTTTTAATAATTTTTAAAGTTCAATTTTATTTTTTCATAATTTATTGAAAATAGCAGTAATTGGCAACATTTTAGAGATGACTCCACGTAAAGAAACTCCAATTGCCACCCGGCAAGCTGTTATCAATATGAGGGAAAACGGATTGCGTGGTACCGAAATTGTCATGGTAATTTAAACCAAATTTTGCTATTATAACATTTTAAACACTGATTCACATAAAATATCAAAAAATCAGCCAATTTGGTCAAGTCACAAAAAAGTTAAACCAGAAAAAACATTTGTGACTAAACTTTTGTCAGCTAGTGTATATGTGAAAACGCGGTCCAAATTCATAAATTTCATTTTTAATTTATTTCCATATGAGCACATCTCCCTCGCCATCAAAAACTGACTCTTGCAAAAAATACCGTTGCTTTCATTTAAAAAATAAAATATGTTCTTGTATTTCTATTAGAACTGACAAATTCTTATAAAATCCATTCGCATTTACAACACATTAGAAAGCCAAAAAGTGTAAATTCGTACATTTTTTTCGCACGCTAATTGATTGTAAAATGAAAAAATGGATGCTCAGTTATGATGCCAGCAGTTTGAACTTCAGAGAATTTTAGACTAATCTAGTAGTTTTGAATGTTATTGGGCGAAATTTGCTCCCACCGGAAAATGAAATGCAATTCCGCAAAAAATCCCGGAATATTACACCATCTCATTTTAAATTACGATTCTTTTCACTTTTATTTATTTTCCTTTTCAGAGATCGGTGCCTAATGGAAGAGGAAAAAAATTAGGATGGAATCAGGGTCTCGTTTGGACGGGCATCTTCTTATCTCTCATCAAGAAGAGGAATAGACGAAAAAGTCATTTGTGGCCGTGTGACCGTCCATCCGAGACTATCATTTCTTTTTTTTTGTTCTTCCCTTAGGCACCGATATCTGACAAAGACAATTTTAAAAAATGATCTCAAAGGAATCGAACCAGCCTACACTTTTCGTGAATCAAATTCTCTGCTACGTATTCTACGAATCCTAATTAATTAATACATTAAAGTTTGAGGAAGAATTTTAAATCAATTGGTGTAAGCGAAAATGTATTCTATTTTACGTCGACACACGAAATGTCCACGAGCAGCTTCATTATAAATATTTAAAAATTCAAAAAATCACCACTTTCACTTGGCGTGCTTACGCAAACAACTCCACCTACATTAAAAACTTTCGGCAACTTTGCATCCCATGCGGGCTTCTCCAATGCCACGACCTCCGTCACATTTGTGCTTATTTTCGGATTCCTTAGATTTTCCGTCGGAGCTGCACAATTGCCGAGAATCATTGGGAAAACTAATAAAGCCATCTTAAACAAATTCTTTACAATATTTGCAAAAAGAACTAAACAAACGATATAATTTATAATGCAAATGATCATTGGAATTAGAAATGAGCATTAAGATAACACGCGATGTGACACACCGGAAACAGGTCCATTTAATATGCGCATGTTGGAATGATAATATTAACAAACTCATTTTATTGATGGCCGAAAGTCGCGAATCCTTAGCGAATCTTGCTGTTAGGCTATTTGTAGGTTTTTTTTATCAAGTTAGTTGAAAATTCTCGTATTCAGACTATTAGGAAATGGCTGAAAAACGCAAGAGAACGTTTACATATTACAAGAAGATCGGATATAGATGAAGCTAATGCTAGTGGTACTATTATTCAACAGCTGGAAGCGGAGAAACCAAGGTTTGTTCAATTACTGTATATTTTGTAATATGAGGAACATAGGAAACTCGTATCATTCGACGAAACAAGTAATATTCTATATGGATGGACATGCGTTGTGTGCGTTCTATGCTTATATCCGCTCATATTTACTGGATTGTTTGTATTTAATGAAGCTTCATCGACAATTTCTCAAATTAATCGATATTCAAATTGGATTATTGACATTTGCTTCTTAATTGATTTGGGATTTCTGACGAGGATTGGTTGGTATATTGTTTTAACTTGTTTATTCAAGAAGATTAGTGAGAAGTTTTTTCAACGAATTATATAAATTTACAGTGAAACAAATCTTAAACTATCAGAAAGTTCTAATATTTTTCCCAACAGTTAGATTTGAGCACGTTTACTTAGCTAATTTTATTATTAGTTCTAGAAATTAATTTCCGCGTTTTTTACGCATATTAAACTATAAAAAACTAGACAAACTTAAGCAAAACTTTTATTCAAAATAATTTCAGTCATTAATAACAACATTTTCCCAGAGTTTGGGCGACTTATGGATTCCATCATAATAGAATTTTTCTGGTTTGGCCGCAGCCAATTCATCTAGCCATTTTTGACGTCTTGATGATCTCGAAAGCGCTGCTCCGCCAGACCATTGACCGGAAAAGATGATAATCCGACGTGGCAATGTCCGGAGAGTACGGCGGGTGCGGTAAGACTTCCCATTTGAACTCTTTCAGCGTATCCTTCATCGCTTGAGCAACATGCGGTCTTGCGTTGTCATGAAGCAATATGACCTTTTTCGTGTCGACCCGCCCATTCTGCGATTTCATGCCGCAAGTGCACTAGCTGATGTTGATAGCGATTCGCAGTGATTGTTTCGCCAGGCTGGAGCAGTTCAGAGTACAGAATTCCTTGTTCGTCCCACCATATGCACAGTAAGACCTTCTTTCCGTGGATTTTGGGTTTTGCGGTCGAAGTTGTCGGTTCACCGGGACTAACCCACTATTTTCTACGCTTCGGATTGTCGTAGTACACTCACTTTTCATCGCCAGTTATGCGGTGTAAAAAAGACTTTCTTTGAAATCTGTCCAACAATATTTGTGAAGTTGTTTTTCTCTGCTTTTTGTTGCGTTCTGAGAGCTCATAGGGCATCATCAATTTTCCTTCCTTTTGAATCTTAACCATTGCTTTCAATCGATCAGAAATTGGTGTTTGCGTGACGCCAAGAGATGCCGCGAGTTGTTCCTGGGTTTGAGCCGAATTTTCATCCAATAAATCCTGAAGTTCTTCGTCTTCAAATTATTTTGGCTTTCCTGATCGGTCTTTGTCGTTGACGTCAAAATCTACCGATTTGAAACGCTGAAACTATTCTTGGCAGGTTCTAATGGATGGTGCAGCATCACCGTTAGCTTGGGCAAGCAGTTGGCTTTCTTCTTGAGTTCGAAAAGAAAGGAAGAGCTATTAAATTGAAGCTCCTTAAAGGGAATACAATGTCAATGATTCTTTTAAAATCTGCAATAATAAGCTCATTTTTTTAAAGTAAAAATGTGTAAATTTTGCAAATTTTCTCTCCAATAATAAAATAATTCTAAAGATTAAAAGAACAACACACCAACTGATATTCAAGTAAAATGAGTTCACTAAACGTGCTCAAATCTTACTTTTTGAAAATTTTAAAATGTTTTTAGATGTTGTGATAAAAGACCGTAAAAATTATCAGACACGCTCAAAAATTGTAAAATCGTCATTTCCAGTTGGCGTGCGTTAATGTAATAATAATATTGATTTCTTAACTTTGATTCTTCTCTATTCAATAAATTTTGATAGAAAGTTTCAACAGAAATGGTATTAATATAATCTTCCTTCAGAGTACGTGGAAAATGGCGTCGTTATTCAATCGTCCAGAAAGATGCTCAAACATCGAATGAAATCGTAACTATTGAAGTAGCAGTTATTTAAATTTTACGAATACTTTTTTAGAAAACAGTTTGTGCTGGATATCCTGTGCATACTACCAATTCACCTAGTAGTTGGTAGTGGTGGATTTTTGTCGAGGATTAATCGAATTTTGAAAGTAAGTATTTGAACACTCAAATCTATAGATTATGGTTGATGATGAGATGAGCCAAGAAAATATATTTATTAAAATGCACTGTACAGAATAGGTGGATCAAATTGAACAATAGGAATGAAATTTTTAAAAAATAATGAAACTATAAGTTTTATTAACTTATTTGGTAAGGAATTGATAAAGTAGATAGTTCAAGAAATTGAAGATGACTATAAATAATATAATTGAGCTTGTAATGAGATTGGACTAACGGAATCCGTTGTGAACCACGACCACGTTATGGCTTCTGCAATAAAAAAACATTAATTTCATTTTACTATCCAAAAGGTGTGACCTCCCTTGTTGGTTATTCCAACAAAAACAAATTTAAATTTAGAACTACCTACTATCTGATTGTGATATTAAAAAACTATGGTGAAAGGGAATTTAATTATAGATTGATATAAAACAACAAAAAACTCTTAAATCTCGGTTGAAAATGTTATATTTTTCGTGCAAAATTTGATAAATACTCTGCACTTTGTGCTGGGCGGTGGCTTGACTGTGTTTTGAACGAAATTATTATCAAAACACGTGCAAAATTCCGCCAGAACATTCAATTCAAACCGAAAAACTAACCAAAGTTTCATCAAAATTACACGAAGCGTCCTCACTCCAAAAAACAACAAAGATTAATGACGTTTTCACGCTATATAACAGGATGAGTCTGTTTTCATGCAAAACCTCGGGTCCTAACAGGAGCACTTTTCGTGCAAAACACACTCACGCCACCGTCAAGCGCAAAGTGCAGAGTAGTTAACAAAAGTTTTTGACCCAGGCAGGGGTCGAACCTGCAATCTTCTGATTAGAAGTCAGACGCCTTATCCATTAGGCCACAAGGCCACGGGCAACACATTTTTTGGGTTTATTAACAGCTTATTCTTTGCACGCCAGTCTGTTTCTATTTCCAATGATAAATTCTCACTGGTCTGCTTTTAGGAAAATAAATGAAAGGCTTACAAGCATCGGTGGTTCAGTGGTAGAATGCTCGCCTGCCACGCGGGCGACCCGGGTTCGATTCCCGGCCGATGCAAGCTTTTTTCATTTTGGTAGAGAAGAAAATTTTACGTCTAAACACGTATACAACAAACTATTTCAAGACAACAGTTACTATAAATAATTAAAAAATGAATAATTTTGACACAGGCAAAGAAGTCGTTTCAACTTACTATCTATCATGAAACGATATTAAGGGAATTAAAGGTTAATATAAAAAACGAACAAAAACTCATGAAGAACTGAGAACGTATTTAATAAATTATTAAAAGATCAGGCAGTCAATGTATAATAAATTTTTAATTAAAAAAGGAAGTAGGAAATTGTAGTTATGGAATGGCGGAATTCTCAAAAAATTAGGGATATTTGAATCGAATATAAATAGAAACTTTGCTTCGAGAGTCCGTATAGCATTTTCAGATTCTAAATTGTAATTGAAATAGTCAGGGATGCGTATATAAAGCCTGGACAAAGGTGAGTAAATAGATAATTTATGCTAATGAAATATCAATCGTTAGCTTCACTTGGAAGTTCTCGGTCGACATTTGCAAAATTCAATTTATATTATCTTGGTTGCTTTCAAATAGAATAAATCAATTACGCGTACATAAATGCTATATATTTGTAGTGCTACCGTCTTCTCGATTTTGCATCAATGACCGAAATCCGCACATCTTCTCCTTACGCTTTCCGAGTGCTCAAATTAGTTTTCATATGCTTCGTCATTTTCCATTGGAATGGATGCCTATATTTCCACATTAGCAAAGCTTATGATTTCGAAAGTACTCAATAATTATATCATTTTAGCCAAGAAAACTAAATTTAGCTGCTCGAATTGAGAATTGGATATTCTCCTATGATAAAATCATGAATCCAATTATGGCTGACTGCATAACAGATGATCCATTCGATTCAAAGTATTGTGATGCGGATGACATTCTCGTTCCAAAATTGGCTGAAAATGTTGTTCAATCAACACTCGATGAATTTATGCGTGTTTGGAATAATAAGTTTTAATATGACATTGATATTAAACTGTGTGTATGTTTCTCAAAGCAAAGGACTGTGACAGTGACGGTGACAAACTTTATCCGGCAATATGCACTTAGTTTTTATTGGTCAGCGTTGACTTTAGTTACATTGGGAGAGCAGGTAAGACAATGATGGGACTTTATTCAAGGAACTCAAGGAACTTTATTTAGCCATCTCCGTGTACGACATTTCAAAACGTTTTTGAAATTATTGACACGCTCCTGGGCTTGATTATATTTGCGGTAATTGTCGGAGATGTAGGTAATATGGTGGTGGCTGTGAATCAAAGGAAATCTGAATTTGAAATGGTTGTGGATGGTTGCAAACGTTTTATGACTTATCGGTGGGTTGTTTGCTATTTAAGACAACAGAACTTGGAAATACAGTTTTACAGATTTATACGTTATTTTTTTAGTCGGTTTAAGAGTTAATTTCAAAATTCACACGATTTTCTATTCAGCATGTTTTATTGCATGCCAACTTGTTTGGTAAAAGATTTCCTTCCGTAAATGTGCTCAACTTTAACTTTGTGACAAGATGACAATAATTTTAGACAGTTCAAGAAAAACTTTTTAAAATTGTCAAAATCACTATTTTCTAAAAATTCGGTAAAACTTTAAGCCACGCTTAAAGGTCACAAAATGCTTACTTTCACAATTTTTCACAATTCCAATCCCTAACGCGAGCCGATTGCTACTTAAACGCAAAAATTTGTTAAATAAACATCAAAAATTTTTGACCCAGGCAGGGGTCGAACCTGCAATCTTCTGATTAGAAGTCAGACGCTTTATCCATTAGGCCACAAGGCCACGAGTGACACATTTTTTGGTTTATTAAAATTTGTTCTTTGCACGCCAGTCTGTTTCCATTTCGAATGATAAATTCTCACTGGTCTGCTTTTAGGAAAATAAATGGATTGTTTTCAAGCATCGGCTCGGTGATTTCCAGCTTACGTTTGCTGTCGACAGTTGGGTGATATGTGGTACCACCTTGCGTAGACATAATTAAATAGTGAGAGAGTTTTCAAATAATTTCTTCTCATTTCAAAATAAAAATTAAAATTCGAATTTTCGCCGTGAAAACGTGATCAGCTGGAGTAGTTAGGATGAGTTGGGAGAATAATTTTCATTTCATTTGTTTAAAATTGGATTTTTATGCAAAAATAAGATAGGCGACGAGAGTCAGTTTTCTCTTAACCATTCGAATGCATATCCCGTGGGCATACATGCATAGTTGGCCGAGAATATGTATATGTGGACGAGGAACTGTTTGCGAAAACACGGACGCGTGTCATCATTTTTATTTTTTACAAGTATTTTTCATTTTAATATATCAACGTTATAATTGTTTAACTATTTCATAAGATGTTTAATAATTGTTATTTTAGATGACATATCAATGTATAAGTCGCCAAGCACGAAATGCATGCAGATTACTTATAATCACAACGTTATAAGAGAAACATGTGCAAAATATATATATGTGATGTGCTAAATCGTTCAGAAGTTGATGCATAAACAGTGTTCATATGTTCGAAATTATTATGTTATTAACAAAAATGGATGTAAGTTCCCAATTAAAAAAAAAATAATCTTAAGAAAAATTATTGCAGTCGCACTAGATGGAGAATAAAATGTATGCTATAGTCAGTCAGTATTGTCAGTTGGACTTGAGCACAGAAGCATGTTGAATTTTCCGATACTTCGTTCATTCTATAGAAGATTCCTCCTATAGAAGATTAGTCTCTTCTATTCAAGTGGGTATGTTTATATCACTAATTAATAATAATAATCAATTACATTTTAGATTTGCTGTACCTTTTGCTGGTTAATTAAATCGGAACTAAACTGTTTTCGGCACCGATTATGAAGATTGAAAGTGAACGCAAAGAAAATTTTCTCAATGCAAATGAGTGATCAAGAATGTTGTAAGTAAATTTACTTTATATAACGGATATCTTGTCCCAGTCAAGCTAACGTGCTCTGGAGGTTTTTAACTTTTATTTCAAAGTAATGACATGAATTGATGAAATAATAGCGGAACATCGTAACGAGACGTTTTGGAATAATTTTCTTTTCTCACATAGCATGTTAGCCTGAAAAATACTACATATCAGGGTTGCAAGGAAATATATTTTTTCAAACGGAAATCCGTGATGGAACTCGAAAAACTACGGGAAACGGAAGATGGATTTCCGTGCAACCTTGATAACAGTATAAACTCGTTAGTTATTATTCATTTCAGAGATCGATGCCTAATGGAAGAGTAATAAAAGAAGAGAAAATGATGGGGCCACAAAAAACATTTTTCTCAATTCCTCTTAAATATGTGCTGCCCATAATTTCGTAAAAAAGAATGGCCGTCTAAAAAGAGAGCTCATCCAAACGAGAACATCAGTCCATCCTAATATTTTTCCTCTTCCATTAGGCATCGATCTCTGAAAAGGACAATATAATGTATAGTCGTCGCCAAATGCGATTACCGCCGCAAGTGTGGCGCACTTTTTCAATATTATTTTTTAATTTAATTTTCATGATTATTTACTTGTTTATGCTCGTTATATACTGTTATAGCTTAAATAAATAGAAGAATATGTTATAGATGTTGTTTAAATAGTGGAGTAATAGTGGAAAATAGTTATAATCATAAAAATTAGATGAAAAAATAATATTTAAAAAAGTGCGCCACACTTTGCGGCGGTAATCGCATTTGGCGACGACTATAATTATTTGTTACATTCAAAAAATGCTAATATCATTGTCATTTCAGTGTAAACAATGGAATTAATCTTGATTGGGACGACAAAAAGCTCAATTGGAAGTATCCGTGCCAAACTACAGCAATGAAGACGACAAAAATAATTCTTAATTTGTGTATTATTAATTTGTAATGTATTTATATTTGTTTTTCTATTATTCTCTCGGACCGTATACTAGTAATTGAGGTTTTCAAATAAAAAAGTTATCCTTCAACGTTCCTCTGGTATACGGCATCCGGTTGTTACGCTGCTATTAATAAAGATTTTTCAATTAATTTCCCTAAAAAAAGAAATAAATGGCAAAGTGCCAAGAATGCGAAACGATGAGTGGCCGGCCACGCCCAATTCCAAGCAGCGGGAATCGGGCTGTCTGCGTCTCTTATCGTCGCATTCTTTCATCCAATTTGCTGGCTATAACCTATTGAGTGCCGCACGCGCTTCCACCTATGCTAGCTCAGAAACGCCGAGGGTGGTTCAGTGGTAGAATGCTCGCCTGCCACGCGGGCGACCCGGGTTCGATTCCCGGCCGATGCAATTGTTTTTTTATCTATTTTCGTATAGAACAAAACGTTACGCTCTGCACTTTGCGCTTGACGGTGGCGTGACTGTGTTTTGCACGATATTGCACTCCAACTTGTATGGTAATAGAATGAGCTCAGTAAGCGTGTTAAATATAACTTTTTAAAAAGGTATTAATGTTTTTAAATAGTTCAAGACATTCTTAATTAAATTGCAATAAAAACTTTTTTGTCATAAAGACGTGAAAGTTTCCACACACGTTTAAAAATTGCAAAATCGTTATGTACATTTGGAGTGGATATTGTTATCAAAACACGTGCAAAACTGCCGCCAGACAGTAACAAAAGTTTCATCAAAATAAAAAAAAAAAGTAACAAAAGTTTCATCAAAATTACACGAAGCGTCCTCACTCCAAAAAACAACAAAGATTGATGACGTGTTTAAGCTATATAACAGGATGAGTCTGTTTTCATGCAAAAATCACCTCGCGTCCTAACAGGAGCACTTTTCGTGCAAAACACAGTCATGGCACCGTCAAGCGCAAAGTGCAGTGCGGCTAAACACGTATACAACAAACTAATTAAAAATAAAACTTTGTCTGTAAATAAGTAAAAAATGAATAATTTTGACTCATGCAAAGCAGTAGTTTCACCTTATTATCCATCGTGAAACGATATTAAGGAAATTATAGGTTAATATAAAAAAAGAACAAAAACTTTTGACCCAACAGAGGCATTTGTAACTAATTGCAATTTAAATTAATTATATTGGTTTATATAGGTTATTACATGAAAGATCGTATCCCAAACGCTAGCCGATTACTATTTAAACTCAAAAATTTGTTAACTAAAAAGCAAAAACTTTTGACCCAGGCAGGGGTCGAACCTGCAATCTTCTGATTAGAAGTCAGACGCCTTATCCATTAGGCCACAAGGCCACGAGAAACCCAATTGTTTTGTTTATTAAAAGCTTATTCTTTGCACGCCAGGATTTTTCTATACCCCAATGATAAAATCGCATTGGACTGGTTTTGGGAAAAGGGACAGTTTTTATATAGGCGCGTCGGCCGGCGATATTGTTGATTTATTAAAGAGTTGTTAATATATTCTATATTCCGGCTTCGAAGCCTGAAGCCGGAATATAGATTACAGTAACGTAATGTAAACCTTTCAAAAATCAAACATTCCTGTTGGTGCGTTATTATTACAACAAAAAATATTTGTGGTCTAATTCCTTTCGGTGGTGTAAACGTTTCAGTGCAATTATATAAATATTATAAATTCTTTAAGAACACTAACCAGTGCAAGGAATTATATGAAATATGCGCTCAACCCTAAATATTTTCAGAAACTGTCATGTAGCTTTAAAACAGAAAGCAATAGAATATTTTGCACACGTTTGGAAAAACGAAGGTTCTCGTATTGATGAGCAAGAAATTGCCGACTTTCTACCATCACGTCTGTTCGGAGATATTGCCGTCGAGATACACATCGAAACACTGAAGAAAGTTAAACTGTTCGAAGATTGTGATCCTCAACTGCTTTATGAAATTATATTGAAATTGCAGTTTCGAATTTACAGGTAACTTGATTTTTCAATTATTATAGTTCAGTATAATTTTGCAAATTTATAGTCCTATGGATTACATTTGTAAGAAGGGCGAAGTTGGCACCGAAATGTATATTGTTAAAGAAGGCCAGGTTGAAGTAGTCAGTGAAGATGGTTCAAAGGTATCTTGATTACCAATAGAAGAGTTTTTCAAAATAGTTGTAGATATTCGTCACTCTCGGCGCTGGAGTCGTGTTCGGCGAGCTTTCAATTCTAAACATTCCCGGCAACAAGAACAAAAATCTTCGCACGGCTTCCGTTCGCTCAAAAGGATATTCCGATTTATACGTTCTTGACAAAGAAGACTTATGGGAGGCGTTGCGCGAATATCCCGCTGCCAAGGATTCACTCATCAAAAAAGGTTTTTAAATTAGAAAACAATTTCATATAAATATTTAAGGCGAGCAAATCCTGGCCAAGGACAACTTACTACAGGAAGATTCCATAAATGATGAAATTGACGATACATTCAGTTCGGTTGATGAGCAAATACAAAAGTTGGCGAATCAAACAATGACGATAGTGGAGCAGCTAACAGAAGCTGAAGGCAAATTCAAAGTATGGAAAATCTTTAACAAAAAGTTCAAATTTTTGTATTATACTTCAGGATTTTCAAACGAAAATGAAATCAAGATTGTACACAGCAGAAATTGAGACTATTCAACTTATTAAAAACGTCAATTAAACATTCGCTAAAAATACGTTGTAGAACAAAAATAAAATCATGAAATACAAACTTGAACCGAATATTTAAGAATTACCATTAAAACATCTGAAACAAATTTATTAAATTATTAGCAACAAACTATTAATAGTGAGATGGAATATACAACATTACCGGTACCAACGTAAACAATCATTGGATTAAAAACAAAAAGAAACAAGATTATTGCATGCCTTTTGCTGGACTATGCTTGTTAATTGAATCACGCCACCCGTCAATTTCAGTAAATTTAATCAGTATAATTTTATGGCAAAGGTTTCAGAATAGTTTTAACATAGTTACAGATATTATAAGTGAAAAAACCCTTCAATGTCGATGAGAAATTTAATATCAAAAAAGTTTGGAATGACGCAAGGCATCCGTTTTGAAAATTTTAACTATGAAACTCCTAATACTTCCAGCAAAAAACAAAACATAGACGAATATTCAAATGTCACCCATTTTATCAAGACTTAATATCGAGTAATGTTGATTAATCTTGTGCATTTCAAATGTGAGAGAATCGAAATCATCGTAACACTAAAAAAGATACAAATTTGTGTTCAAAATAAATATTTTTTAAAAATCTGGGACTATAATTACTTTCTAACATATCGAGAAATTTTTTGTAGCCAAAACGTTAAAAAGCAACTTGTTGTAACAATAATTATTTCTAGAAAGTAATTACTCCAATCGTATAAGTTGGATAATTTATGATTATCAATAAAATATGGAAGATCTTTTAATATTTTTCCTCCTCCAATCAGGACACTTCAATCCTTTAAAAAAATTCACAAATTTACCAAATTATACGTTCTACTACGAATAGATGTGAAATAAAACAAACCAAATCACAACTGATTTGACCATGCAATTTCAAATGAGTTTCCAGCAAATCTTTCGGGAAATACACATTCGTTCCATTTGCCATACATTTTGTGCAAAGAGACGTGTTACTAAAAAGTTAAAATCACGAGGAACCATTAAAATATTGGATACGTTTCATTTTGCGACAAACTCATTTGCCTTTCAAGCTCTTCTAATTCAGAATTCGTTATTCCAAGATCTCCAATGATCCGTGCAAGAATCTCGCTCTCATTCAGTTCCAACAACGGCCCAATAATCTTCAGTGAATTTTCTGAAAATATTCGTTCCTTTAAACGAATCATTTCATTCTATCTAACCGCAATCGTTCCATATCATCTCGCATTTCTGCTTAAACGCGTCTGTCGGCTTCTTCTTACCAAGCGAGACAATACGAAGAAGTAACACAAAGAATCCTCCCCTCCTTATAAATTCTCTCCAACCATTGATTAGAAGTTCCTGTAATTTATTATAACCATTCCACTTCTATAATAAATTGCTCACAAATCTTCTTTTAATATGAGCTTGGGTGGCCCACGGAACAGTTGTTAAGGAAGCCATCTTGAAGGTGCTGTCAATAAAAGTTGCCGTTATAATTTGATAGACCGTGTTCACAATATCCCTATCGTTTTTGTCATGTCCGGAAATTTCTTTCAATCTTCTTGAAAGTTCTGTCAGTTTATCAACAATGTCGTAAAACGATTTAGGAGTTAGCTAAACATCATTATTCAGTGAGACAGCAAGAATGATATAGGCTATTCAAAAATCGATGTCGGAGCAAGTCACTTGTCAACACAGAGAATGCTACGGAATCGATTTTGGAGCACGCAAAAACTAACCCCATCTCGTAACACGTCTGCTAAACTACATCTGCGACTGAATTCTCGTGAATATGGAATAAATGACTGATCTAAAAATAGTAATAAACCATTTTAGTACACATTTTCCTCATTTAATGTATTTAATTTGTCAGCCGACGAATAAAGGTTTGTTATTCCCAAAGCTGATATGGTTTATCTGTGTAATAACGCGAAATATTAATGACAAAATCGCTGTATAACGTAGAATTTTGAAAACAGTTTAATTACCTAAGTTTTGAGACTTCTTCAATAATCATATAATGTAAAGATTTTTTTCAGAAACCTTTCTTTAACTATTATAATTAGGAACAAGACTTCGACTACAATTTTAAAAAATGCGATAAAAACGAAATAATGCAGATTATTTTTATATTTCTTACATTGAAGCACCGGCAAATTCGTCTCATCCACGTTCGCCAAATAATCGATGAACTCATCTGACAATGGCCGTAAACGATCTTCGACTTCAAAACTAACTTCTGAAAATTTATGCAACTTTTAAATAAAATAAGTTTAAAAATACTGAAGGTTTTCCCAATAGCCATAGTATCATCTATGACGCACATAACAAGACGTCCCAATTGTACCAAGTCAGATGAGAATATAGCTAAAATTTAAATAAAAAATTGGCTGTAGAACTAATAAGGCACAAACCATTCAGATTATCGTAAATCGGTTGACAAAGAACTGCACCATGCGTATATTCCGTAATCTTTGTTGGTTCTTAAGCAAAATAATATTTAATTTAAATTTTGCAATACATAAAGATGTAGAGTTGATATAAAGAAAACCCAATCATATTAAAACTATTGGCATAAAATACAACTAACCGACAAGAAAAGCTTGTCAAATCACTTAAAAACCAAACATTCATAATTGAGAATTGGCACCAGTGATGGGCGGAATTCCGAATTTCTGGATTCCTAGTTTTCGATAATATTTCATTTAGTCAAACATATTTTGATTTATGTAAACTGTATGGAATAAATATTGACGGGAAACGGCTGACGAGGATCGAGTTCGCTGACAAAGAACACAAGGAACACGGACTCGAAATTAATACTGAGAAAACAATTATCATGAAAAACCATTTCGCTTTGGGCTCAGAAATCGAGATTGACGGGGTTGTCAGTCCTTTCGAAGAAGGTGCTCGATATCTAGGAAGCTATATCAGGATTGATCGAGGTTTAGCAGAAGAAATTACAAAGCGAAAGAAAGTTTCGTGGACATCACTCGGGAAATTCAAAATCCTCTTCATGCACATTGACCACAAGGAAAGGAGGAAGCTCATGATGTCAAATGTTATTCCTGCCCTCCTATATGGCTTCGAGACCACTCCTTTCTGAGATCTGGATCTCAAACTTCATCCACGAACGATCCACCAGAAGACGTATAGGAATCCTGGAGACGAGAGCTGCATGGTCGACAGTGGCGTCGCTCGAATTGGAGAGAATTAGTCCGCTTCTCATTGAGAGAATAATTCGGACTCCAAAGTATCCAAAGTAAGTAAGTAAGTATCCTCCCATCATTGGTAGAAATGAAATAAAGCTGGGATTGAAAACCTGACTATTTTAAATGAATAGTATAACCATTCGCTGTTAATTTCGGATATATATATATATATAGAAGATAAACTTACTAGGTGGGGATAGATCCTTTTCTTCCATTGGTTTCGGTCTTGATCTTGGTACCCGATACGTCGCGTCCACAATCATTATCCTAAAAAATAATCACGTGTTTTTTCATTTAACTCCTAATTTATTAAACTCGTCATCCTCCTCAACCGGCTCATCCTTTGTTTCAACACTCGAGAATGTAACTGCGACTTCCCTGTCTTCTACCACTTCTTGCTTTACCTCCGCTTCTTTGGCCGCTTGCGCTTCCTTTTCCAATCTCTGAGCTTTCATTGATTTCCTCGTATTGGCACCAATCGGCGGCGGAAGAGTATTAACATCTGGCTTCTGCTCTTCCCTAAACTCCCAAATAATATTAAATTACTTTGTATTCCTAATTACTCGTCGATGGTCACTTCTGGTGGCGGTTGCGGATCTCCAAATTCGTTATCTTTCTCTATCATCTCCTCTATATCACCGAGAAGTGAAGAAGTTCGCGAGTTCATTCCACCGACAGCAAAATGGCAACCAACTCCCTTCCACGACATCGACGACGCCCTCGATGCCGCATCTAAACCATTAATATTTTTGTTGACCTTCAATATCCCATTTTACCATCGCTATCAGGATTTCCGGTTTTCGTTGACACCGAATCCAACTCAAGTTCATTTATTCGCCTGTTCCTCGGCTTAGGGTTATTCTTCGAAATATAGCTACGACGAGCTCGCGTTGGCCGTCTTGAAGGAGGCGCCACTGCAAGAATCAACAGCGTTTAAAATAAAAATATGATAGATATGTAATATATAGTCGTTTAGACAGTAACAGTCGTTCGTTTTATTTTCTGAATTTGTATAAAATATGGTGTGTAGATTGATTATTATTCATAAATTTATTTAAGCGTAATGTTTATCGGGATAACAATATAATATTTTTTTCACATTTATGAACCCATAGATTCTTACGAACAAATTTGATTTATTTTGTACTACTCCACGTTTGGGTTGATGTTCCACTTAAGACGAAGACACATACAAGGACTACGATTTATCACTCGCCAGAAAAAAATTTAAATGGAAAAACGAGTTCCCGTAGAATAAGAGGACTCACAAAACAAATTTTAATATATTATAATCAAAATAAATCTTACATAATGTAGGATTCTTCTTCGCTCTCTTCTTCGCCGGCTCTTCTTCTTCACAATTCGAGATCGTTTCCACCACTGACTGACTAGCAGCTAAAATTATTCAATTCCAGCTCGCCCCTGAACACAACCACCTACCACTTTCTGCAATCACCGACGGTCTCGATGAAATCGACGCATTATCGCTTTCATTATCCACTCTTGACAATTTCGGCATCACAAATATCTTCGGCTCTTCTACAACGATCGGCGCTAAATCCAATCATTCTCACAACTTTTAACAAAAATTACTTCTTACTATTTTCCGCGACAAATGGCTTCAAATCGGGTCTTGGGAATTGATGCGGGTGTGGCACAATTTTCCTCGCCTGCAGAAGCTTATACGGCTGATGACTTGTCGTTTCACCAATCGTCTGCACTTCGTCGTCTAGATCCGTCGTCTTCTTCTTTTGGGATTTTTTCGGCTTCCGACCACGTTTCCTTGGCGCCGGCTTCATCTTTTCCGAATGCGGAGCACGGAAAGAGCTTTCAATATTTTCGACAACTTCAGTATGATCATGCTTTTCTGAAATTTCGCTCAATATTACAAATAAGATTGTCAAATTTCTGTTTACTTGATTGAGAAGTATCACTTATCTCATTTTGGCACACAACTGATGATGCAGCCGAGGATTTTATGGATTGCGGAGCAGCTAAAATCGAAGATTTATGTAGAAGATCAATAAAGAATAAGCTTCTATCATGCTACTTCATGCATTGGAGCTAAAATTGCACAAATTTTGTATAAAGTCTTTCAAGTTTTCGATAATTTTTGTCGTCTGGAGAACATTAAGGAAACATTTGATGAAAGTTTAAACAAAATTTGGATACTCGTCTGCCGATGTCAGACAAAACTAGCAATTTTAATAAAAAAAATAATATATCCTTTTATGCTTCAATCAATCTATAGAATTGTTTTTCCAAATACACTCTCACATAACCAAAGGATTGCCCTTCTTCCACTACCTATACTTACAGCTTCGTTTTCTGAATTCGTCCTCCGCTTCGTTCACAATCACCTTCCATGGATTATCAACACGCGTCACCGGCTCGCTCCTAGATATCGTATCCGGAATTTGAACCGACATCGCATCTCCAACACTATCAGGATTAGCGGTTTTCAAGCTTTGCAAAGCCTCCGCAACAAACCGTTGCGTTGACTGGAGTAATTCATCATCAAGTGATCGCCTTCTAGACTTCTCTACAATTGCAGGCGTCACCGACGTAGATGGCGATAGTGACTTTCTCCTAATATCATTCGACGCCTCTTTCAAACTTTCACTTATTGGCGCCTTATTCGTTTGCTCAGCTGCTTCCATCGCATCAGCATTGGACGTTTCAATCCGATTTTCAGTCGTCGTGGTTCTACTCGCAATTTCTGTGATTGCAGAAGCTGCCTTTGTGAAATCTTCTTTTTGTATAAGAGATCCTGTTTGTGATAAATCTATCGATGGTAGTACCTGATTTTCCTCCAGTATATTTTTGGTCAAAGCTTCTGAAGTCATTCCTAATATATTGTCAGGTCTATCAACAGAAAGGCGCTCGGTTATATTGCACGAAAATAATGGTTCCGTATGCACGTGCTCTTTTTGAGTATTTCTGATAGTCGCGTTTTCTTCATTTTTATATTGGTCAATAACAACATTCTGATTCATCGTTAAAGCATTCAGCTCAGATAGACTTCGATGAAGAATCTGTTCTATTGCAAGACCAGTAAACAAATTTTCAGATGTTGATTGGACTGGTTCGTCCGTTCGAAATTCTTGAGCTATTAAAGTTTCCCTTGCCGTAGGGGTATTTGATTTAGAGTCAATTAAATCATAGCTGTTGCCTTCAACCGCCGGATCAATTCCTATGTTCGAATTTTGAATCGACCCTATTGATTCACCTAATTCCACCAATGGCTCATTCTGAATATCAGCTAGTGATGTCATACGTTCGGCATCAACGTTTTCTAGTGTGTCTCCGTTTAGCTTCGGAGGCACATCAGACGGGGTGCTGTTGTTGCCCACACTTCCATGATCCTCCATTGCTTCTTCACGACATTCGACAACTTCTTCTCTATCTACATTATCCAACAACACAGATTCGTTAACATTTTCAATTTGATATAGCGCTTCGGATGCATTCTCTTCTGGTTCAGTTGATGGCACAATTTGGTAAAATGAGGGATCGGTGGAACTCCAATCTGAAAAAAATGAAAATTCCCTTTTAAAACAAAAACATTACCAAGCCAGGTATCCCAAGTTCTATCGTAATCGTCAATTTCAAGTGCTTGAAAATTCGTCGGACTCTCCAAGCGCTCTGTAGATTCCGAGTCATCTTCCGTTGGTGAATAAATACGGAGACGTGAATAATCGTCCTCTTCGTCCGCGTCTTCCTGCATTTCCTGGTTACTAGCGCTGAGAACACGTGCTTCCATATATTTTGTATATTTTTCAGCTATATCAATTGGCTTAATTTGACTACGGAGATTTTCCTTCCGCTCTTCTTCTTCTTGCGCTTTCTTTTCACGGATATAATCGATTGCAGTGCGTCGAGGTTTCGTTAAACTGTAAATAACAATCACTTAATTCTTAAAAAGCAACTTACTTCAGTGTTCCCTCTGTTGTTCCATTCTTTATATACAAAAACTCTTTTTCGAACTTCTCGATCTCCTTTTTTCGCTTTTCTTCAGCTATCTTCTTCGCAGTTCCATACAATCTACCAACTACGTGTAATGCAGAAATATTTTTCGTATAATCCTTTATAAATAAAAAAATAATTTAACGACTGTAACCCAATTCACCCACGATTTCTGGCTTTTTTGGTATTTCATAATGGACCGTAATCACTTCATTCTTATTCCTCATATCAATAATTATATCTTCGCCCCTTTGAAATTCCCATGAACTCTATATCAAGGATTTTTTATTTTTAAATAAATATGTATATATATACCCTATCTTCTCTCGGAAACGGTAGTTTTTTATCTTCTAACTCATTGCAAAGCCGCGCAGGAGCTTCATATGCTCTTTTTGGCAATGTTGCACTGATCTATTAGATAAAAACTTATTTCATGACACTTTACAATAAGAAATACTTTATTATGTGTATGCTTGCACCTGAATTCTACCGGTTGTGTATTTTTAGAAGTTTTCTTCTCAATTTGCTTTATTAATCTACGCCTCGCTGCAAAACCACAAAATATAAAGAGAATTTGGTAAATTTTCTTACGATATTCTCTAGGAAAGTTGGGATTATGTTCATATTGTGGATGGCCAACAATTGGGCGCATGTCTGGGTCCTTAAAATGCGATGAAATGTGGTATTCTGAAGTTTAAAGTCTTTATTTTACGATTTTAAAAATTAAAAATAACTTTTGTTGGTAGATCCTAGTTTTCCAAGTTTATACATGTGACGAACTGTTTCCACATATTCTTTCGGGATTGTATATCCTCTTTTAATTGCTTCAAGCACCTTAATAAAGATAGATGAACGAATAAATAAATAAAAGAAAAATTATTTAATAAAAATGTTCCACTGCGATCTACTAATCATAAAATTAAAAGAAATAAATATGGAATACTGTCGAATGTCCAAATTGGCGTGAGATAGTCTTAATTAGAAACTTAATATGGGAGAATAAGTTCCCACGAATCGTTAATTTAATTTATGCTAATAAATAAGAAACAGCTGCAGCTGTATAAGATTAAACCTTCCATTCATCAGTGGCTATCGTGTCAAAGAACAAGTTCATCAAATCATAGTGACTGGTCTTGTTTTTTACAATATTTGCCACATTTCCGGATTCTGAGCTGGATTTGTGAATCTGAAATCATTGTCATAGTAAAAATTACAAACGATAAATTGCATATTTATAAATACACAATATAAAATAGTGGAATTGATATTTTTGTCAAAGCATACTTTGTCGTGGGACAACATAGCTCCACGAAGGAACTTAATTTTAAAATATCTCCCATTTTATTTCAATATTGGAACGCCTTCGCGGAGTGTAGTTGTCGTGGGGATACCGACTATCTCTATATTACAAAGAAAGTAAAATTAAATTCCTTACCAGTTTATTCATGAGTTTTCTTGTTTCGTTATACGATTAATCACTTGATCACACCAACTTTATTGAAAATAATAGCTGAAATTTTCATAATTAGAATGGAAAACCATAAAACGTTAAAATTATTAAGGGAATAAAAATAAAATTTAAATAAAAATAAAATTTGGCGAAAGCGCCAGTGTACATCATCTCGGCGCAAAGGAGGCGCAGCGCCCAAATGCTCTATAATTCATCATTCAAGTTTATGCGCAGGCGTATTCCGCCTGCGCTATACTTGGGTTGAGGCTGAAACGACGAATTTTAGAGTTGAGAGCCGAAATTTGGTTTATGGGGTAACCAAAAACGAGGGATTCAGATGAAGCTTCAGTATAAGCTGAAGATATTAATAAAAAATAAACCAAGGGGAAAATATGAAATAAACAATTCAATGTTCTTCTAGGGCCTTAAATTGCTTCAAACAGTAGTTGGATTATCAATCTATTCAATATTTAATTCGCTTTGAATCGAACAAAAATTTTTTAGCATTTGCAAAGAGCCACCGTGAGTCAACTTTGGATGACTATTATACTATACAGCGGTACATTAAGTTTGGGGAAAATCTATTAATATATCTCAAATTCGTCGTTTCGTCCTCAATCCAGGAATAGCGCAGGGGGAAATCGCTAACCAAGAGGGTTCTAATATGAAAATGAATAAATACGTTGCCTTAATTCAGTAAATTCTCCCTAAATTATTTCGTAAAGAAGTTAAAGCTTTGAAATAGTATTCGTAGAACCGAATCATTTTGCGTAACCTCGACATACGGGGAACGAACAAAATTCCTTATTTGAAGCAAAATAAAGACCAAAGAGCTTAGATTGTACAGAGGTCCTCCATTTTTTTGTTGAGATATGGTCTCAAGGGTATCATAAAGTCATTAGTAATCAAAAAAAAAAACTAAATTTCACACCCATCTATTAATTGAATCATGTACACTATAATTTAATATTATTTTAATATGCCTGCCTGCTGAAATATCTTGAATTATGCGTATAAGAAGTCCACAGGCATTCCATTTGGAATTTTAATGGAACAAGCTCAGTAAACGTGCTTAAATCAAAATGTCTTGGAAAGACAATAAGGTTTTATATAGTTGAATAAAAGCCTGGGGTCTACAAAGTTTCATTTAAAAAATGGAAAATTTGAAGAATGTTTAGCACAAACACAGGAGAATGTTTAGTACAAAGTTAGTAACAATAAGCGAGAACCGCCGTTAAGAGGTAATCAGTAAAAATTCTAAAATGTTTACCTAAAGAAAATGGTGATCGCTGTTCCATTATGTTCGTCAGTGTATTCTTTTGCCTCCCTTTAACCATCAGTTTCTAAGAGAATAGATGATATATCTGGAATATATTGCTTTGTTCCTATTTTAAGTAATTACGAATCTAATTAAAGATTTTACACTTTGTGGTTAAGGGTTAATCTTTTGCTCAACTCGCCGGAAGATCGACTATTCAATAAATGTTAAAATTAAAGCATTTAATTATTAATTGGCTTTTTTAAAGAATTTGCCTATTAATTGTGGTTTAAATTTTTTATATTAAAGACTTATTTTTATGGTTTAGGGCTGTTATGGGAGGAGTTCGGTCGTTTTCTTTACGACATTGTAATTTTAAAACGCGTCGATCACATTTTGTATTATTTCTAGCTCAAAACTTAGAACCTAAAAATGTATTACGGATTATTGATTCAAAAATTTCACGCTTCTTTTTCTTCCGCTACCGCTTCCGGATATTTGTGAATTGATTATAATGATTAAAGTGTTTGATAGTGGATGTATGTGTTATAATTTTAGAATGTATTCATACTTTTTTTATTTAGAATGCACGTAAATTTTCATTATTAAATAAGCACTCGTAATTGCGATCAAAATCGATCACGTATTACTCTTTTCCTCGTGGATTTTCCTGTACAGTTTTTTTTTACAGAGGATTGTATAAATTTAAGCTCAGAAACTCCATTTATGTTCTATTTCTAAAAATAAAAGTCTAAAGCCTTAGATGAGCCTGTCAGAATGTAAAATATAGAAAAATTTACGAACTTCATCTTGTTCGATGAACATACCAGCTATGGCGGGATAATCTTTTCGAAGATTTAACACTCTGCTTATCATTGTTCCAAAAGGAAGCTGAATCCCTTATATATTTAAGCAATTAAGAACTTCTACTACGTATTGGCAAATTTAAGCGCAAATAATTAAATTGTAGCAACAACTTTTTTGTAATAATGACGTAAAAATTTCCACACGTTTAAATTCGAAATTTTTTATTTTAATTTTGCGTGCTTCTGTATTTGCAGAATCTTTTTTCTAATTGTTTTTTAGTTGAGGTAAGTTTGCCTCACAACAAAATTTTAAGGAAAAGGTTTCTGGTGTTGAATCGATTTTAAAAAGGATTTGATGTGCAAGTCGATAGCATGTAAACTGAACCATTTTATTAAAAGTGCGAATAAAAATATGAAAAATATCCAACTCTAATATAAAAATATAATATTTGTTCGTGACATGACTAAAATCATAATTCTTTAAATTCTATTATTTAAATTAAAATCCTCAAGACATTATTTTCCTGAAATATAGTCAAGACAAGGATTCTGATAGATATTTTTTAAGTCCCTTCCTTATCACTTCGATTATACCAATCAGCTGCAGCGGTCATTATATTCTCCCAGCTGGTAATTATTTGGGCGAAGATAATAATTATGAATGAAAATAAGAAATCCGTGATTTATAATAAAAATATATCGTCGTGGTGTAGGTTATTGAAAAAGCAGGTTTAAAGGAACATTCTTAATAATAAAAAAGTCTCGCTTGGGGTGATGTCGATTTAATTTCCAATTTGTTTATTATTTCGCTTTTCTTTGTTTAATATTATTATAATATACAACAAATTTATTAAGATAAAACAATATAAAACAAAAAAATGATGAAAATAAAGAAAATAAAAAAAGGAAAGCGAAATATTGTCCTTTTCAGAGATCGATGCCTAATGGAAGAACCAAAAATTAGGGGCGGAGAAAAGGTCTTGTTTAGACAGCCACACGGTCACTAAGGCCATCGAATCTCTTCCTCTTTTGTTTATCATCTATTTTTGTTATCTATTTTTTGTTTATTTTTTGTTGACAAGAAATGAAAAGATTAATTTAAAAATGAAAATGGATGAAATAAAAATATTGATGACAATCAAAAGAGGAAGAGATTCGATGGCCTTAGTGGCCGTCTGGCTGTCTAAACAAGACCTTTTCTCCGCACCTATTTTTTTGCTCTTCCATTAGGCATCGATCACTGAAATGAATAATAATAAAAAAATGAAATTAAATCGACACCCCAAAAAGCGAGACCTTTTTATTTTTCGGAATGCTCCTTTAAGCCTGCTTTTTCAATAACCTACACTGCGACAATATCATAAATTGACGGTTAATTTGAGGAACAAGAGCTTTTGCCAAAGAAAACATATTTATATATAATTTATATAGTCTAGAATCTATTTTCGTTTCTGTTGATATGAAGGAAAGATGAAAATAGAAAATCTTAGTGGGATTTCCGGACATAGAGTATTTTCTTTTTATATGGCTGCCGGAGCAGCGCATTTGAGCACCTCATGAATGAACATCGGTCAAACCAGAGGCGGTAAGCAAGAACTTATTTAGACGGTGATGGCAAAATTAAATAAGCAAAATAAAAATTCCTTATATCTTTTGAAATTCTCTACAGATCTTTTCCAATTTTATATCAATCGATAGAGCACATTTTTCTGATTCTATTGATACTAAACACTAATTGTTTGCAGTTGTCAAAGTTGCAATATCGTTAATTTTCTGAAACAAGCGGTTTTAAGCAACAATCCATTGATGTTGTGCTTGATATTCGCAAGCCGATGGGACCAAAACTCTTATTGTATACGATTTTTATTGTATGTTGGAAATGTCCGTCGCTACAAATAATTATATAGTTAGTCGAACCGATTTCAATGTTTTTCCGTCATCTCCACCATTTATAATAGCCATACTGGATAAGATCTTGGATCTAGCAATTGGAAATATTTCGAACGTATACTAATGAATAATGAATCCCATAGCATAGGATTTTTATAGGAATTGGCTGTGAGTGCTGTTATTTGGATGATAGGTATGACCTGCACCTTTAAATAAAGATAAGACTAATTTTTGAAATTAATATGTCAAAAAGTATTCTCTGTTATATTTAACTGTCTTTGTTTGTTATTAAAATTTATATTTATGGATATTATCATGTTTATAGATTAATATGTCAAAAAGTATTCTCTGTTATATTTAACTGTCTTTGTTTGTTATTAAAATTTATATTTATGGATATTATCATGTTTATAGATTTTCTCGCTGTAAAGTTGCAATTATTCCTCTCATATATTAAATATTTCATCGAAATAACTGATTTTCAGACATAAATTGTATTAATGAAGAATTTTTCAAAGATTCTGCAACTTTGACAACTGCAAGCAATTAGTGTTTAGTATCAATAGAATCAGAAAAATGTGCTCTATCGATTGATATAAAAATGGAAAAGATCTGTAGAGAATTTCAAAAGATATAAGGAATTTTTATTTTGCTTATTTTTTTAATCATCAAAATAAAGGTATTATTCTCATTTTATACATTGATTTTTATTTTCATATACAATATCGATACGGGTATTTATTATATAATAAAGGAATTTTACCATTTTTCACTTTAAGCGCTCAAAAGCGTTGTTTTTTATTTAATGTGTAATAAAAAATTATGACGGTCACGCAGCATTTGCATTCACGCGCAGATTTTTGACCGTGGCGTGCCACCCGGCAAGCTGTTATCAATATAAGGGAAAACGGAATGCGTGGTACCGAAATTGTCATGGTAATTTAAACCAAATTTTGCTACTATAACATTTTAAACACTGATTCACATAAAATATCAAAAAATCAGCCAATTTGGTCAAGTGACCAAAAAGTTAAACCCGAAAAACATTTGTGACAAAACTTTTGTCAGCTAGTGTATATACGAAAATTGAAAATTACGATATTTAAATATTTAAGCTCATTTTATTAATTTTCTCGTGCACACCAACTGAACTGTTAGAAATACAAGCTCGTTTGAGGGTTTCAAAGAAAATTTTCTGGTACAATTTTAAGGTTTTTAGGCATTTTAAGACAAGCTTATTGATATTTTGCGTAAAAACTTATTTGTGTAACTACGTGAAAATAAAAAGAAAACGCTTAAAAATCGAAAAATGTTGGTTTCATTTGAAATGCACGTGTAATTAAAAACTATTTTTACGCCCATTAAACTATCCTTGGATCTTTAAATTAAAAAAAAAAGATTTAAGTGACTTTTCTGATTCATTTGGCTGATATATATATATATATATATATATATATATAAGTTTCTAAACCTAATTATTTAAGATTTTTAGAGTTTATACACTTGTTAATTAAACGTAGACTATTTATATTTGTCATATCAATATCAATTTTAGAATATTCCGGATAAAAATGTTCTCTCAAAAATTTAAATTTATACAAACTTTCAATTGTAACCTAATTATTTTATCGAAATTATAAAAGAAATATAAAAAACGGTTATTGACGTTTAAAAAAAACAAGAAAAAAGTGAAAACGAGAAAGAAATGAGACGACTTATTGAAATCAACAGAACAACAAGTTCTCACAAGGCAATACAGAATGCATTTAGTAGAGAGCACAATGTTGTCCGTGGGAGTTTGGGAAAATAAGGGAGGTATTGTAAGTTACAGTGCTGTACACTCGAAAATAGGATGAGTAGCAATTGTCGCAGAGAAAAACTTTTCGTGGTTATTGTCGCCGTGAGAAAGATGAGCAGAGACAAACTCACAACATCGCCTTGTACTTTTCGGGAAAATAGACCGGCGTTGGGCATTTTTCGAAGACGCGCTCTCGTTTTGTCCGAAACACTGTCCAGCTACCACATTTAATTAATCAATTGACATAAGTTAAAATTGTATGTTAAGTAGTTAAAACTAATACACACCATCCCAACTTTCGCGGATTGTTAACAAAACGCGATTACACCAAAGTTATGCCGTTTTTTATCGCCGAGGTGTTAGACCATAAATTTAAGTCCACGTTTTTATTTATAGACGTTTCTAGTAATTTAGTTTTGAGAGTTAAATAGTGGCGCGCTCTGACGTTAGGCATCAATTCTTATAAATCAAAGAAATATCACGGAGGAAATTCGAAACCGTGGACTAAAATTAACACGGTCACGAGATAATCGAGTAAGCACAATGATTTACGGCAAATGGAACTAACTGGAATTTCCATCTAAATTAGGGAAATGCAGCAGAAAATGGAAATGAGCTATTGTAACATCTTCACCCCAACTTGAATGGTAATAAAATGAGCTCGGTAAGGATGCTCAAATATAACTTTTGAAAAAGATATTAATATTTTTCGATAGTTTAAGACAAGCTTAATTAAATTATAATAAAAACTTATTTGTTATAAAGATGTAAAAATTTTACGTTTTAAAATCGGAAAATCGCTATTTGTGACACAAAAATTAAAAAATAAATTGAGTGTACTGTTCAGAATTATTTTCTGCTCCGAAATAAATATAATTGAAAAGTAGAGTATATAATTGAACAGTTCTATACAAGTATTGGAATAATCAAGAAAATACAATGTTCAATAAAGACAATCCTTTGATTTTCACGAGTTTTATTTCGAAACAATTTCAATGGTCCATCTGCTGCTGCTGCTGAGACTTCTAGAAGTTTGATTGTCATGTTAGGTACATTACAAAATTAATTAGGATTTGTTTTGTATTTAAAGTTAAGGACTTCCCCATCATTCGAGACTTCTAGAAGTTACAAGGATTTAAAATTGTTAATCTTTTGATATTCTCGATTTATTTTTTGCCACAATTTTAATGGTCCAAATTATAATCCATTGACAAAATACGTCCATCATATTATGAATTTGATTCACTTTAGAATTTTAGGTGAAAGATTTTTCTAGTTGTGAAATAGTCGAGAAATTACAAGGATTTAAAGAGGGTCATTCCCGATTTTTTCGTCAAAATTAGGAGAACACCCCGCTTTGTTGCAAATTCGGTGGTCCAAAATATAGTCGATTGCCAAGTCATGTATATTAATAAATAAAATAAGATCTGTTTAACAAATCTAGTAAAGGATTTGACCATTAGTCAAATATTTATAGAAATTGCTAAAATTTAAAAATTACCTTCTCTGATTTTTGGATCAAAATTGGAAGATTTCTACTCTCACGCAATATTAATGGTACGAATTATATTCGATTGGTAAGTTACGTAATTTATTAAGTAACTTAAGATCTGTTTAACATATCTAGTAAAGTATTTGTTCGTCAGTTAAATCTTCCAGAAGTTACGAGGATTTAAAGATCACCGTCGCTGATTTTTGGATCAAAATTGGAAGAGTTCTGCTCTCATGCAATTTTAATGGTCCGAATTCTAATCGATGGACAAGTTACGTGTATTATTAAGTATAATAAGATCTGTTTAACATATCTAGTAAAGGATTTGTTCTTTAGTTAAATCTTCCAGAAGTTACGAGTATTTAAATTTCACCGTCACTCATTTTTGGATCAAAATTGGAAGAGTTCTGCTCTCATGCAATTTTAATGGTCCGAATTATAATCGATTGACAAGTTACGTGTATTATTAAGTATAATAAGATCAGTTTAACATATATAATGAAGGATTTGTTCGTCAGTTAAATCTTCGAGAAGTTACGAGGATTTAAAGATCACCGTCGCTGATTTTTGGATCAAAATTGGAAGAATTCTGCTCTCATGCAATTTTAATGGTCCGAATTCTAATCGATTGCTAAGTTACGTGTGTTATTAAGTAAATTAATATCTGTTTAACATATCTAGTAAAGGATTTGTTCTTTAGTTAAATCTTCCAGAAATTACAAGGATTTAAAGTTCACCGTCACCGATTTTTGCATCAACATTGGAAGAGGTCTGCTCTCATGCAATTTTAATGGTCCGAATTATAATCGATTGACAAGTTACGTGTATTATTAAGTATAATAAGATCAGTTTAACATATATAATGAAGGATTTGTTCGTCAGTTAAATCTTCGAGAAGTTACGAGGATTTAAAGATCACCGTCGCTGATTTTTGGATCAAAATTGGAAGAATTCTGCTCTCATGCAATTTTAATGGTCCGAATTCTAATCGATTGCCAAGTTACGTGTGTTATTAAGTAAATTAATATCTGTTTAACATATCTAGTAAAGGATTTGTTCGTCAGTTAAATCTTCCAGAAGTTACGAGGATTTAAAATTCACCGTCGCTGATTTTTGCATCAAAATTATGTAGAAGAGTTCCATTTTTTTGCAACTTTATTTGGTCCTAATTATAATTGATTGTCATGTTAAGTACATTACTAAGTTAATTATAATTTGTTTAGTATTTAAAGTGAAGGATTTTTCCATCAATCGAGGCTTCTAGAAGTTACAAGGCTTTAAAATTGTCCATCTTTTGATATTCACGATTTCTTTTTTGTCACAATTTTTATGGTCCGAATTATATTCCATTGACAAGACACGTACATCAGTAGGAGAGTACCCCACTTTGTTGCAATTCCAATTCTCCAAATTATATTTAATTGGACACATACAATATTAAATAATAAAGATGTTCTTAAATCTAAAAAATGATTTGTCTATAAGTCAATATTTCTAGAAGATACATGACACCATTGACAAATGAGGTTTTAATTCTTTAAGTATACTTTAAAATATAATCTTTAGGACAAGTTAATTAGTTCCAATACCAGCAGAAGTCTAGAATAATTCTCATTAACTGTGCTTTAATTTTTAAAGTTATGCTGGTGGTCCGGTTTCGTCGTAAAAAATAACTTTCAGTTCTATAACAGTACTATATTAATGATTCTTTTATCAGATTATTTTTTTAAATATAAAATCTTGTTTACTCGATTGTTTATCATCTATTTACTTTGCTAAATACAGATAATGGAGCTGATAATTACTTTTATTACTTCTATTTTAACCGATTGATTTTAAATTAACATATATGTGTTTTCATTTTATAATTCGTTACTACATTTTTCGATTTAAATAAAATTTTATGAAAACATGAAGATTTAAAGCGATTTAAAGCAATTAGGCACTCGTTTTTAAATTGACGTGAAGCCTTAAATGAAATCGTAATTTTTTGTATAATTGGGTGCGGTTGAGGAAGCAGTTCGTAGAGTTTTTATATTATCTTCTGTTTCACAACAGTTTTCTTTTTGTTTGGCAAAGTGTATATATTTATCTGATAGAGCTTTTTCTGCTCTACAGAACTGTTTATTTAATTTGTTCTGAGATTTTAAATTTGTATCATTTTCAGGCTTAGAAATGAACTACCCAGGAAGCAAAAATCAGCATTTTTGACATCTGCTCTTCTTCGCTTCGAGCAACAAAACATAAACCGACTCGTTACGAGAGAAAAACAATGCCTGTACCTCAATCTGAAGCAAAGAAAGAGTTGGTGGCTCAAGGAAATACCAAGGAAATACGCTAAAGCCGAGATTCAAGCAAGTTCTGCATCCAAAAAAGACCATGATCTGCGTTTGGTGGAACTGGGAGGGCATGCTGCACTGGGAAATGCTCGAAATAAACGCCACGGTCAACAAGGAGCTCTATTTTGCCCAGCTGCGCAAACATAAATGAGGCTTTTGGACTAAAGAGACTTGAACGACAAGGCCAAGTCATCTTGCTCCACGACAACGCCAGACCGTATTTTGCACAAGTCGTCAAACCGCCCTCCAAGAGCTCGAATGGAAGAATCTTCAGCATCCACCGTACTCTCCAGACCTTGCACCATCCGATTATCACCTTTTCCGCTCTCTGTCAATTCAAATGAGGGGTGTTACCTTCGATGGCGAAGAGGACCTCAAAAAACGAACTTATTCCTCAACATTCTGAACGCTAGTTGGAAATGAACTTTTTCTAAAATTTAAATGAGCCTTAAAAGTTAATCCGTCTTAATTTCGAAATACCTTTCTTGTATATTTGATGAGCACGTCTTAAAATAAACAAGTAACCGCTTTTCTGACCAATAAACTATATCGGCGCATCATTTCTGAGCTCAACGTTAAACGCGTTCTGAATATTTATAAAAACTTCTATTCGTATTGTCCTTTTCAGAGATTTCGGTGCCTAATCGAATAGGAAAAATTAGGATGGAATGAGGTTCTCGTTTGGACGGCCACATCAATGTGTGTTGTCTCAAAAAAAGGGCAGCACACATTGAAGAGGAATAGACGAAAAAATCGTTTGTGGCCATGGGGCCGTCCATCTGAGACTATCATTTTTTCTTATTTCTTTGCTCTTCCATTAGGCACCGATCTCTGAAATTTACAATAGAATAACAAAACGAGCTTATTAAAGCACTAAAATCGAACATTTTTGAACAATATTAATATTATAAGATAGTTTGAGAAGATCCTGCTAAGCTTTCATGAAACATATTTCAATAAAAAGACGTAAAAATTTTAAGAAATTCATTATTTCCAATTATTTGTCTGCGATAAGTTAAAGAAAAACTATGTCTATGTAACTTTGTTAGTCTCGATATAAGAAACACTTCTTCATTCCAAATGTTCTCGTTTAAACAGAAATCCAGAAGAGACATTTAATCTTAACATAACGTAAAAATTAAAAGTATAAGTTATATTGTAAGAGGAGATGGTAATATTGACGTTAAAATTAGTTGTCAACTTACACGAGTTTAAAAAATGTCTTTATTGTCATTTTCATTTGGGGTGCTTCTTAAGAGAAAAATGTGAGATCCCTTTCGTGACAATTTAATAAGGAATTAAACAAAATTTATACAGACTCATTAAATATATATTTTGCCAGTTTTCATTTATTGTTTCCAATGGTATCAAATTTTTAAAGATGCAATTTTTCAAATCAAAAACATTCGATTGTGTTTCGATAAAAGTTCAGAAGATGATACTCGAAGTAGAGCCTCTGGTGTTTATATTTTCTAGTAATCCAGACTTCTAAATAATCAATCTAACTGTTAAAAATTGTACTTTAGGCAAGAAAAATAAGCAAGAACATTTAAATATGTAGCCAATTACTTGTCCATTGTCTATTACGGCAATAATCTTGCCCCCATTATCATTATCATCAACCTTTAACATCAACATTATCATTCTTCAAAACGTTTCAGAAATTCTTATTATTATTATTATCATCATCAGCATTGTCAACTGATTTACATCATTATTACACCAAACCCCACCCGTTTTAATCATACTCTCAATATTTTTCAGTTTTTAATTTTGAGTGTTCTTGACACTTTTGTTCTAAACAATTTTTATCTTGTAATTTTTATGATTGATTTATGTTTATATTAATTTGAGGTACAAAAATAATAATTTTGTCCTTATGTATTTGATTAGGAATGGGTTCTGTTTTTTTGTTGTCGATTCAAAAGACCCTAGGAAATTGAAGATGCGAAATAATGATTTTGCGATGTTTAAACGTGCGTGGAAATTTATAAGTCTTTATAACAAATAAGTTTTTACTATAATTTAATTAAGCTTGTCTTAAACTATCGAAAAATATTAATACCTTTTTCAAAAGTTATATTTGAGCATCCTTACCGAGCTCATTTTATTACCATTCAAGTTGGGGTGAAGATGTTACAATAGCTCATTTCCATTTTCTGCTGCATTTACCTAATTTAGATGGAAATTCCAGTTAGGTAGTTCCATTTGTCATAAATCATTGTGTCGTGGCCGTGTTAATTTTAGTCCACGGTTTCGAATTTCCTCCGTGATATTTCTTTGATTTATAGGAATTGATGCCTAACGTCAGAGCGCGCCACTATCAAAACTAAATTACTAGAAAAGTCTATAAATAAAAACGTGGACTTAAATTTACGGACTAACACCTCGACGATAAAAAAAAACGACATCAGTTTGGTGTAATCGCGTTTTGTTAACAATCACGCCAACTGGAATGCTAATAAAACGAGCTCATAAAACGTGCCGAAATCTTATATTTTGTTAAGATTTTAATATTATAAAACACGTAAAAATTGTATGATGCGATTAAATTTCAGTAAATCTGTATTTCCAATTGATGTAGCGCGGTAATATCCGGTCAGAATTATCAGAATAAAAATCAGAATATTTGTTAACGGATTAGATATCTTTTAGCTAGAATAATTCATACAACTGCAAATTCTAACAAAGGGAATCTGAATCTAAATATTTAATTAGACAGTCATTTTATTTTTTTGCGGCTCTTATCTCGGCTCAGAGAAAAATTGCACCGATTTTGAAAAGATTTGGAATCAGCGCATCCGAATCAAAAACGTAAATTGTGCACGTTCCATCAAATTCTCAAAGTGACGCTTAAGTGAATTCCCTTGTTATTATGGCACACCAACTGGAAATAACGATTTTCCAATTTTTAAGAGTGTCTGATAATTTTTTTTTGTTTTTCAATAAATCATTGTTTTCGATGAATTCACTAGGCTTTCCTTAAGATATCTAAAAAAAATACTTATATATTGTCAAAACGTAAGATTTGAGAACGTTTACTGATTTTATTTTAATAACATACCAGTTGGCGTGCTATGGAAGAAGTGGTTTCCTAAACATGCCAAATATAAAATAATAAATTTAACTAAAATAACGATTATGCGATTTTTAAACGTATATGGAAATTTTTACGCACTCAACTGCCAGGAAACCGCGCCTCATTGCAAAAGAGTTCGCACCAATTGCAAACTCAACCTTTTAATTTTTTTTTATTTTATGTTCAATATTCTCAATATTTACAATATTTGCAAGAATTTATTTTCATTAATTCATAATGATTTCTGCAGAATGAAAGAATTAAACTGAATGAAACTTTAGAATGAAAAACAAAAAAAAAGAATGAAACTTTAATAAAATATTAAAAATAAAAATAATAAATTAAAAGGTTGAGTTTGCAATTGGTGCGAAGTCTTTTGCAATGAGGCGTGGTTTCTTGGCAGTGGAGTGTTTACGTTCTTCCAATATTCTTATGATTTTCTACGTGTAAAATGGAATCCACATTTTACGTCAGTTTGGTATTTTTTTTTAAATCTTTTCAAAATTCAGGCTTCTAGCGGATTTATGATTTACCCATTTTTAAGATTTCAGTTGGCCTGTAAATGAAGGTCTGTAATTTACGTAAAGATTAGTTTTTAACTTCCACGTGCAATTTAATAAAATGGTTTTTAATCTAGAAAAATTGCCTTAAAATGTTACGTGTAATAGTTGCAGTCTAATTATCAAATTATTTGTCAATGTGAGGAAATTTTTTGTTGGAAAAAAGTCACAAGGGGAGTGACTTTAGCGTCCGCATGAGATTTTGATGAGACTTGCACCATTAATAGATTCGGATGCGCTGATTCCAAATCCGTTTTCAAAAACGGCGCAATTTTTCTCGAGATATGAGCCGACAAAATGTGGTAGCAGCAAGTGGACGGATCAATTGGAATGGTATAGTATCAAATGGTGGTTCGACGTGTTTTAAATATTGATAATGTTTATTTCGATTTGCTATGCAAGCTGCAAGATTATACAATTTGTACTTTAATTATATTTCTCACGCAAAATGATTTTCTTATTTAATTAAATTATTCCGTATTAATGCACATCAATGAGCCTATCAAAAAAAAAACTTTGACGGTTCTTATCTCGGCTCAGAGAAAAATTGCGTCGTTTTTGAAAACGGATTTGGAATCAGCGCATCCGAATCTATCAATGGTGCAAGTCTCATCAAAATCTCAAGCGGACGCTAAAGTCACTTCCCTTGTGACTTTTTTCCAACCAAATTTGACTGCAACTGTTACACGTAACTTTTAAAGACAATTTTTCAAGATTAAAAACCACTTAAACTATTCATTTTTTGCATTTTTCAAATAAACACTTAATGTTAACTAACCTTTCCTAAAGTTTCTTAATTCTGTGCTGATATGAGCATTGGAAAGAAAGTAAAGCCGTTTTTTCAAAAAGTACATTTAATCGCTAAAAATTAAAAGAAATCACTTCAAATGACACGCCAAATGAAAATAAGCATTTCTTTATGTTCTAATGAATAATACAAGTGACAATTATAGAATACTGTTCACTTAATCTTGACCTGCGTAATTTAAAGAGTGTATGAAACCACATTTCTTACCGAATAACACAATTTGAGCACCTATTACATTTAATAAATTTTATTACATTGAGACAATGGAAGCTAAAATAATGTGATTTATCTCAATATGAGAAATGAGACTTTAAGATAAAATTCATCTGCTTTCTTTCCAACAAAATTTGCTCACATAAATTAGAGTGCTTAATCACGGAATTCTACGTGGATAATAGTTAGATGGCATTCCGCACCCCAAATCGAAATGAGTATTTTTCAATATTTAAACGTGTATTACTAGTTTATACGTCTTATTTTCATATAACTTAACACGTCATTTTTACAAACCCATCTTAAACTATATAAAAATATGCGCTTGGTGCCGAAAATCACAATAGGAACATATTTTCTTAGCAACCAACTTAATCATTCAATTTGGGGTGCATTCCGTCTCTACTATAACACGCCATCTGGAAGGCTCAGAAAACGTGCTCAAATCGAATATTTTGTGAAGAATTTAATATTTTCAGAGAGTTTAAGACAAAATTATCAAACTCCTGTAGAGAATATTTGTGTAAAGTACACGTAAAAATTCTAAGACAAACCTAAAAATAAGAGAATCATTGTTTCTATTTATAATATCTACCAAATATTGAAATAATTACAAACAAAGTTTAGCGACATTACTTTCTTTTCCACAATGTTTTTGTAAATTTACTAGATTCTCACTGGTTTCAACAAGTTCAATAAAGACATTTACTCCTCAAAGGCCTTGAATGCCAATTTTGCAAAAGACTAGAATTGATTATCCCGCGTTCATCAATTATCATTCTCTGGAAACCATTGACATTCAATTTTCATTTTAATTTGATAACCATGACTGCCATTAACAATTTGATCATAGATCTATGTATTTCTTGCAGTGATTAATCCACAATGAAGCCAAAACGCTCAGAGCCGGTCAAGATTCATGCCGAACGACTCGATGATTATATCACCATGGGCAAGTATGTCATATTTGTGTGCATTGCGGCGGAGCTGATCATCCTGCCGCAGGTTTCCTCAATGTTCTACATGGTCTATTCGGGTATGTTTTCATGTCTTTTTTTTCCAATCACGTTGTGTGAGTGCAGGCGCGGCTCCTCGCGTCACTTCTTGCAACGGCGTCTCCTTTGGCGATGAGCTGGAAGGCAAGGAGATCTGCTTCAAACTCAACGATATGCCGAATTGCACGAGGCCCGAGTTCCGCTATCAATTCCGTTCGGTTAATGTCGAGTGGACGTATTATTGTAATACGTCGAAGCACGTCAAAAACAGCATCTCCATTCAGATGCTCGGAGTGCTCACCGGCTCGATTGTATTTGGTCAAATTAGTGATTCATTCGGCCGTAAATTGGTGAGTATGAGATAATAATGTGTTGGATTTATATGGCTCAATTTGAGGCGTTGCAAATTGCCACAGTTGGGATGACGGTCGGCTGGCTCATCGTCACACAATCCACGGATATTCTTCAGTTCACGGTTACTCGAACAATCGTGGGTTTCTTTACCGGCGGTAGTATATCGTAAGAATGAGATAATTGGCATAACAATTGGAGTTAGAGGAAAAGATCTTTATTTCTAGAGATTTTGGAAAGAGGAGAAAAGTGAGGTCAGAAACAGTTTTTGAAGCTAGAATATAATATTTTCTAAAGATTTTAATAATTTCAAAAGGTTTAAGGAACAGCTTACAAACTGTCGTAGACAATATTTGTGTAAAATATACGTTAAAGTTGCACCGCAAGAGTGAAAATGTGAAAACCATTGTTTCGATTTGGTGTGCGGGTGTAAATTTTTGTGAAAATATACCGTCGTAAATTGACTCTTTTTTGGTAGAAGACACATTACGGGCTGTAAAGTCCCCAATGGGGTCTTAAAGTATAAATTGTTCCTTAAAAATTGTTTAATAAGATTTTCAAATTTTTTTCAAAAAAAAAAAAAAACATTGTGGAATATATTGGGTTGAGGAATATGTTCTTAGAGTTTTTTTTCAGAAAGATTTATTTGAACAAAAACAATAATTATAATAATCAATTAATCAATTATGTATTCGCCGTTACTGTTTGCGACTTCCTCCCACCTCTTGATCAATTTGTTGATGCCGTTCCGCCAAAAATCGCCCAGTCTGGTGTCGAAGAAGTTGTTGAGACAGTTTTTAAGGTCCTCGAAGGTAACCCCTCATTTGGTCTGACAGAGAGCGGAAAAGGTGATAATCGGATGGCGCAAGGTCTGGAGAGTACGGTGGATGCTGAAAAACCTCCCATTCGAGCTCCCGGAGGGAGGTTTTGACGACTTGGGCAACATGCGGCCTGGCGTAGCGGCCTGGCAAGATGACTTGGCCTTGTCCATCGGGCCTTTTCAGTCGAATTGCCTCATTCACGCGGTGCAGTTGGGCAGCATAGAGCTCTTTGTTGACCGTGGCGTTTCTTTCGAGCCTTTTCCAGTGCAGAATGGCCTCCCAGTTCCACTAACTGGTCTTTTTTGAATGAAAATCTTGCTCGACTCTTGGCTTTGGCGTGTCTCCTGGAACCACACACTACTTTCTTTACTTGAGATTGACGTACAGTCACCATTTTTCATCTCCCGTGACGATTCGGGGCAAAAATCGCTCTGTGGAGACCAATTCATCAAATAAGTACTCGCAGAATGTCGGCCAAGCTCGATATTCCTCAAACATAAGTTGTCTTCACGCCCTTGGGAAAGTCAATAGACGCTGCCGAGAAGTACATAATGCATTGACTAAAATTCAAGCTCAAAAACGTGTCGAGACTAGAAAATACACAAGAATACCGTTTTTTTTTCGTAGAATTGTAACTTGTTATGAAAAGTGGGTCTACTTCAGTAATCCGGACAGACAAAATCAATGTTTGGAACCCGGTCAATCGGAAGCGGATACTCCTTCAACAAGACAATGCAAAACCGCACACCGCCAGACAATCGAAGGAAAAGATTAAAAAACTCAACGCCATTGAACTTCTTCCACATCGAGCTTATAGTCCGGACCTTGTTTGGTTCACCCTAATAAATCCTTTAATATTCTTCCTACAAAGCTCAAACTTTTCCAAAAATTTCAATTGGTTTATGCTAAAAGTCGATTTCTTAATAATTTAACAATTCCAGAGTGCTGAACGTTTTTATCATGGAAAATATTCCCAAGAAGCATCGCATGTGGATTAATATGGCAATTACGTGGTCACCAAATATGCCAATTTTAGCGTTTTTAGCATGGTCAGTATTGTAGTTTTATTAGAGTAATTCTTTTGAAATGATTGCGTTAATATATTAATTTGTATAATCTTAAGGTATGCACATGATTGGAAGAAATTGGCGTTGATTAATGCTGCAGCTTGTATTCCAGGGCTCCTGTTTTTCCAGTACGTCCATTTGTGTTTGTATTTCAGTTGAGAATAATTAATAATAAAACTAGCGCAAGAAAATTTAAACAAAACAGGTACGCCAACTGTATAAAGCGAGCTCAGAAAACGTGCTCAAATCTAATATTTTTTGAAGATTTTAATATTTTTGGAGAGTATAAGGGAAAGCTGACAAACGTATCTAGGCAATATTTGTTTAAAGTGCACATGAATGATGTAAGGCAAGGCTATAAATAATAAAATCATTGTTTCCATATTATTTCGTCTCTTTCACCCAAAATTATATAAATTGTCATACCATTTACATTATTCTAGATATCATAAGCTGTACTATTGTAGAACAATTTAGTTTTTAAGTTTTTTGCATTATATATAATCCCACATTGATTTAAAACTGATAATCGCACATTAAAATTTAGACGGAGGTCTGCATTTTTGCGTCTGAGTTCTACGGATATGGTTGACACTTCATTGATTTTTTTTAAATGATCGTAATATAAATTAATATAAAAAACCTGAAATGATATAATACTAACCAATATAACGGAAAGAAATTGGTCCGAACATGGTGTTTTCAAATGTTTCAGAAAAAGTCTGCATTATTGCGTCTTTAAGCTGTATAATCGTTAATATATGTTTAATGATCATAGTTATCATAAAACACAAAAAATCAGTATATTTCTTTAATAGAACGCAAAGAAATTTGCTCCGAACCTGATGCTTCGACAACAAATTAGAGAGAGTGACCCAGGTCTGCATTATTGCGCCTGCTTCTACTGTATGATTATGGCTGTTTACTCGTTATAATATTTTTAAAGCTACTAATCTAAATTATCAGAAAACCCTAAAAATGATTATATTTTATGAATAGAACGCAAAGAAATTTGCTCCAAACATGACCATTACATACGAAAATTGGCATAGTGACCCAGGTCTGCATTATTGCGTATAGCTTCTACTATATGGTCTTGGCTGCATTCTCGTTAAGACATTTTTAAAGCGAATAATCTAAATTATCAGAAAAAAACTTTAAATAATAAGATTTTATGAATAGAACGCAAAGAAATTTGGTTGAAACCTGATGCTTCCACAACAAATTAGAGAGAGAGTGACCCAGGTCTGCATTATTGCGTATAGCTTCTACTATATGGCCTTGGCTGCATTTTCGTTAAGACATTTTTAAAGCGAATAATCTAAATTATCAGAAAACACTAAAAATTGTTATATTTCTTTAATAGAACGCTAAGAAATTTGGTCCAAACATGATGTTTTCACAGCAAATTAGAGAGAGTGGCCGAGGTCTGCATTATTGCGCCTGGCTTTTACTGTAGGATTGTTGCTGTTTACTCGTTATAATATTTTTAAAGCTACTAACATAAATTGTCATAAAACACTTGAAATAATAAGATTTTGTGAATAGAACGCAGAGAAATTTAGTGCGAACCTGATGCATCGACAAAGACTTTGGTCGAATCCTGATGTTTTCAAATAAAAAATTTAGAAAATGTCCTAGGTCTGCATTATTGCGTCTATTTTGCTTGATATAGTTTAAGAAGTTTTTTTTCAATTATTATATATTTATTAAGGTATCTTATCAAATAGAATAAAGGTAAAAGAAAATTAACAAAACGAAAATCAAATAGAGATGACTGGCACAAAGACGTCCAGTAGGCTTTTGAAAATAAGATCTCTGGCATTCTAATGTAGCATTTAATATTCTGATCAAATTTACCTAGAAAAATGTGTATACATGGAAAAGTTGGTGTACGGTCTGCATTATTGTGTCGACTTCAAAACTCATTGATTTCAGATTTGTGATACACGAGTCACCTCGATGGCTTATTACCAAAGGAAAACTAGCTGATGCCAAATACGTTAGTTGATAGTTGTAACAAACCGTCTATAACAACTTACAGAAGCTCTACCGTCAATTCCGAATCTCTAAGCAATTGCACCAAATTGGAGACGAGTTTGAGGATATTCTCCATCTTGAATACACGGTTAGACATTGCAAATCTTTTGAAAGGAAAGTGTTGACGATTAAGATTTAACAATTTCAGCAAGCTCTACAACAAAACAAGCGAAAAGGACAGTATACATACATGCACTTATTTGCAACGCCGCATCTCATGATGACAACAATTGTGCTCGCTTTCAGCTAGTTGGTCATTATCGTTTACAGCGCAAATCGATAAATGTTTCAGCTGCGCAACCTCTATTGTAAATTACGGTGTATTGTTTAACATGGAGAAGCTGAGTGGCTCCATTTATTGGAATTCCGTCTACACTGGATTAATGAGGTAAATGAAGGGTCAAACCTTCAAGTTTCTTTTACTTTCAGATATGTGTGCAATCTCTCTTTCGGTTACGCTGATCTGAAATTCAAACGAATTGGCCGAAAGTTCATTCACACGAGTGGTCTTGTTGTGATTATTGTCTCGCTGGTTTTCGTTGTCGCTTCTTACGTTTTCCGTAATGTTTTTGTTCATAACAGCTATAAATCTTCCAAAATGTTCAGATATCAACCATGCAATGAAAGACTACATAAGAATCGCGATATTACTCGCCAGCTCGATGACGTCACAGGTTGAGGGTTTTTTGCTGATAGTCTAAATAGAATTGTTACAGATATACATAGCGAATGGCATCGTTGGAAGTGAACTCTTCCCGACTCCTGTACGCACTTTGGGTTATGCATTCCTTCAACTTTGGAATCGAGTCGGTGTCGTTTTGTCACCATTTGTATTTTATTTGGTACGTTGATTTTTCTAGAGGAGAGAGTGTTTGTCGGGTTTAATACAAAAATAGACAAAAGTATTTAACAAGAGAAGTCACTGTAGTGTCCGTTTGAGATTTTGATGAAAGAACCAAAATTTTTTCCGATGATTTTTTAATAAAAATTTAAACATAATTTTACAACAAATGAAAAACAATTAGGTTTCAAAGTAAAGACCATTTGACTCTATGGCTTGAACCCATCTATCGGCAAGGTGTTCGATCCCACTGCGGTACCACTCCTTGTTCTTAGAGGCGAAAAACTCGCGAAACCCGTTGTCGACATCGGCCAGGTCATTGAAGCTACGACCACAAAGAAAGTTTGACATGGATCGGAAAAGGTGATTATAAGATGGCGCAAGGTCCGGACTATAAGCTGGATGTGGAAGAAGTTCATTGGCGTGAGATTTTTTATCTTTTCCTTCGTTGGTCTGGCGGTGTGTGGTTTTGCATCGTCTTGTTGAAGGAGTATCCGCTTCCGATTGATCAAAGTTCGATATTTCTTGCCATACAGTCGATCAAGTTGGGCGCAATAGTCGATGGTCCGACAATTTGGAACTAGCTCGAAGTAAATTGCGCCTTCGAAATTCCACCAAACACAAAGAAATGCCTTTTTTCAGAAACCATCACATTTTCCGCCGCGGCGGCCGCCGTTTGACCGGGTTCCAATCATTGATTTTGTCTGTCCGGATAACTGAAGTAGACCCACTTTTCATAACAAGTTACAATTCTACGAATAAAACGGTAATCTTGTGGATTTTCGAGCAGTTTTCGGCAAGTCTCGACACGTTTTTGAGCTTGAACTTCAGTCAATGCATGAGGTACTTCTCGGCAGCGTCTATTGACTTTCCCAAGGGCGTGAAGATGTCCTACAACTGATGTTTGAGGAATATCGAGCAATCCGCGCGTACTTATTAATGGATTAGTCTCCACAGCTTCAAGGATATCTTCAGAATCCACTGTCCTAGGTCGGCCTGATTGTGTCCTGTCCTCGAGATCATTGTCGTCGTCGTTAAATCTTTTGAACCAATTTCGCTAAGCACGATCCAAGACCATATTGTCGCCTTCAATTTCGCATATATTTTTTGCCGCTGAAGTTGTGCTGAAGCCTTCTTTCTTGTAATGGCGTAAAAGAACACGAATTTCGGATTTTTCCGAGTTTCTTCTACAAGTTAAACAATTTTAAATAAAAGACTAATTAAAACTTTTAATATATATTATGATAGAGCTGTTCAAGAGCTTTAAAAATATATATAACAAATGTATATAAAAATCTTTATTTGGTAAAAAATACAATTAGACAAATCGAAAACAAATTTTGGTTCACCCTAATAGATTCGGATGCGCTGATTCGAAATCCGTTTTCAAAATCGGAGCAATTTTTCTCAGAGTCGATATATAAGCCGCCAATGTTGTTTTTTCTGATCGGTTTATTGACGTGCACACACCAACTGGTATGGCTAGAAAATGAGCTCATTCAACGTGCTCAAATCTAACTTTTCGAAAAGATATGAATTGTTTTAGATAGTTTAAGAAAAGCCGAGTTAAATTGACGTAAAAAATATTTTGTAAAAAAATCGTAAACATATTCAGATACGCTTAAACTTACGAAAATCGTTATTTCTAGTTGGCGTGCGTGCATAAAGTAATAATTATATAAAATATTTTTTAAATAGCAAAAAGCGATTATTCGATCGCCATCAATTATAGAAACATACCAGGGTTGCACCGAAATCAGTTTTGTTTCAAACGGACGATGGAAAACGGAAATGGAACTTGAAAAACGATGGAAAATGGAAGATGGAACTTTTATTATTTAAAAATAACGTTAAAGGAAAACTTATTAACTTGGAATAGTGTTTTTTTAAGAATAGTGGGTAGTTTCACAAGAAATGAAGAATCTTAAAAGACTTGCCTTTAAATAGGCATAAACAGGAGTAATCTGCATCAAGCGTTATGGAGAGTAAAGGAGATAGATTAAAGATTCTAGACTTTCTCTTCCAGGTAAAGTTCTTGGCACTCCAGTACAAATCGTATGGGATCTTAGAATCTTTTAGAATTGACAAAAATCAATTTTTCTTATAATTCCATTTTCAGGCCGATTACTGGATCCCGCTGCCTTTCTGCGTAATGATCGTTCTTTCCGTTATCGACACATGCTCTTTCGAATGCCTTCTACCGGAAACCAAAGGAAAACCGCTTGTCGAGCACATGCCACCTAGAGATGAATGGTTCTTTAAAAGTGAGCTAGAAGATGATCAATTTCTTAAAAATGAATTGGATTGTAGAGAATGCGAAGGAAGTGGAATGTGCAGAAATTGTCGAGCAAACTGAACCAGTTTTAGCGATAGCAACTCCTTGAACAGAATGTTTTTATTTTATATTTTTGTTGTTTTGTGATATATAAATATTTATAGAATTTTTACGTACATATTTTGTAGAGATAATGGAAATAGTTTTAATTCTAATATTCGTCAAAAATTCAACAAGACATGATTTATTCAAATTACTTATACGCTTATCCTACAGCTTTCACGTGTACATCTGCACAAATATGGTTTACACCAATTTATCAGTTTTTACTTAAACTCTCTATAAACATTAAAACCTTCAAAAATAATAGATTTAACAATAAGCACACTTCCTGACCTGCAATTGGCGTGCCTAAAAATTTCCGAAAAGAGTCCCATGGCTGCTAGAAATTATGTAAATAGTCCCACTATGGAATTGTATTCCTTTTTTAGTTTATTTTTAAAAATACATGATACAACTTGAATTCTAAAGCCATTTTTCTGAAATATTTATTAAAATACTCCCATGGTAAAAAAATTCTATGGAAATTGCTCTTATTTGAGTGAAAATATTTCAAGGGTCCAACCTTCGAGCGTAATAGTTTTGAGACTATTTTATTTTTTGCTTATTATATTGTTAAAATTCAGAATATTACTTGAATTCCTAGGGGCAGTTTTTTTAAAATTTTCGTCTAAACATACAGAAATTCGAAAAATAACAGAAAAGTGTCCATGTTTGATGGAAATTATTTCAATGGTCCTACTATGAATTTCTTTAGTTTATAAATTATTTATTTTTTGATTATCACATTATTAAAATCCAAAATATTACATGAATTCTTAAGGCAGTTTTTCTAAAATATACGCCTAAACATTAAAAATGGAAAAAATCACCGAAAAGAGTCCATGTTTGATGGAAATTATTTCAATGGCCCCACTATGGATTTCATTACTTTTTATAAAAAATAATTTTCTGATTAATTAATAACTAAAAAAACATAAGATTTTTTCAATCCTAAAAACAGTTTTTTCTAAAACATTAGTCGAAATATTCATAATTTAGAAAAATAACTGAAACTGGTCGTATTTGATTGAAATTATTTCGGTAGTCCTATTGTGAATTGTATTAGTTAATTAATTATTTTGTTTGTTGATTACTAAGGTAATAATATTACTAACAAAAATTGAATTCTTAAGGCAGTTTTTCTAAAATATTCGCCTAAACATACACAAATTCGGAAAATCACCGAAAATAGCTCATGTTTGATGAAAAGTATTTCAATGGTCCCATTATGAATTTTTTTAGTTTATGAGTTATTTTGTTAATAGATTATTATATTGTTAAAACCCATAATATTACTTGAATTGTAAAGGTAGTTTTTCTAAAATATTCGTCTAAACCTACAGAAATTCGAAAAATCACCGAAAATAGCCCATGTTTAATGAAAATTATTTCAATGGTCCCACTATGAATTTCTTTAGTTTACAATTTTTTTATTTTTTGATTATCACCTTATTAAAATACAAAATTTTACTTGAATTCCTAAGGCAGTTTTTCTAAAATATTCGTCTAAACATACAGAAATTCGAAAAATCACCGAAAAGTGTCCATGTTTGATGGTAATTATTTCAATGGTCCCACTATGAATTTCTTTATGTTATTAATTATTTTATTTTCTGATTACTATATTTTTAAAATCCAGAATATTACTTGAATTCTTAAGTAAGTTTTTCTAAAATATTCGTCTAAACATACAGAAATTCGAAAAATCACCGAAAAGTGTCCATGTTTGATGGTAATTATTTCAATGCTCCCACTATCAAATTCTTTAGGTTATAAATTATTTTATTTTCTGATTACTATATTTTCAAAATCCAGAATATTACTTGAATTCTTACGGGAGTTTTTCAGAAATATTCGTCTAAACATACAGAATATCGAAAAATCACCGAAAATAGCTCATATTTGATGGAGAATATATCAATGCTCCCACTATGAAATTCTTTAGCTTATAAATTATTTTATTTTTTGATTATTATATTTTTAAAATCCAGAATATTACTTGAATTCTTAAGGCAGTTTTTCTAAAATATTATTCTAAACATACACAAATTCGAAAAATCACCGATAACTCACACCAAATGAAACAGAAACAACACAAGCTCAGTAAAGCTTTTCAAGAATATTGACAAAATATTTTTTGGGTACTGATTTTTTTAGGTCAACTCCTCTATATTCCAGTTAAAAGAAGCGTCGATATTACGCGTGAAAATTAGAGAAACTAATTTAACATCTGCGAAATAATAATTTTCACTTTGCGTGCATATTTGATGGAAATTATTTCAATGGTCCCATTATAAATTTTATTATCTAACGACAGTTTTTTTTCGAAATATTCGTTGACAAAGACGTGTTAAGGAACTAAAATTAAGGAACTTTCGATCTTTCTCATATTTAATAGAAAAAAAATATTTTAAAAGTTTTACTCTGAGTTATTATAATTTTAGAATTATTTTATACTCTATTGAAAAAAGGATATTTTAAAGACCGCATTACATGTTACATTTTTTTAGTTTAAATAAACTTAAATTTTGTTCTTAATTTTTTAAATATCGAATTTCCTAAACACTAGTTCGATTTATAAAATGAAGACGTCCAATTTCTAATATCTAGATTATTTAAAACGTTGGTTTCTTCAATTATATAGGTAAATCAACTTTTTTCAGTGCAACTTCAAATGTAAAATGAAGGAGCATGCTGGACTTTGTTACCTACTTATGAATACCAAAAATAAACGTTAAAATTATATTTATCTTGGCACTAGATTGGGAAACTATGGCACCCCGCAAGATTACTATTCAAATTAATCTACCTGCGTCCATAATAACACTCCCATTAGAAAATAAATTTTTATGCACATTTCCTGATTTCAATTCAAAATAAATCACAATATAATAAATAATTAAATAATACACGTGAGCAAAGAAGAAAATAATATCTTCAATAACCATGCGATGTTTGCCTTTTCAAGCCGGTCCCCGGTCTTGCTGGAATCGTGCTCGACAAGTGAATCTGAAAAAATCAAAATGATCCTTTCGCTCATGTCTTCAATTAAACCGATGGATCTATGTAAAACGGTCGAAAGTAGTGTGTGCGCTTCCGGTTGTACATGCTTTTGATCTTTGTGCAATTTAAGTAAACCAGAATGAGCATGGCAATGGCCTAAAATATTGTTTTTCAGCATAGAGTTAATGACAAAAAACATACTAGAAGGACTAGAATTGCAATCTTGCCGATGGTGGCCAGTGCCGACCAGAAGTTGGTCGGCTTCGCTGCGAATAATTGATTCGTAAAGTAGACAGGCGAGACTTGAATGACTTTGGCGATTTGGTCGTCTTCTTCGAATTTGCTCTCATCGTCCCAGTTGTAGTTATGAGGATTCTGAAAGGGTGCTATGATTTAAATCCGGTTTAATATTAGGATGAACCAAATTTTTTTTCGATTTCTTGTATCTTTTTGTCTAACTTTTTTTTAGCAAATAAAGATTTTTATATACATGTGTTATATATATATATATATTTTTTTAAAGCTCTTGAACAGCTCTATCATAATATATATTAAAATTTTTTAACTTTTAGAGGAAACATGGAAAAATCCGAAATTCGTGTTCTTTTACGCCATTACTGGAAACAAGGCTTCGACGCAACTGCAGCAGCAAAAAAGATATGCGAAGTTGAAGGCGACAATATCGTCTCGGATCGTACTGTACTAAAAAAATCAACATTCAAATGAAATACAACATGACCTAGTTTGACTGAAATTCTGAAAATCCAGATATTTTAGCTGAAATTTTCAGAAATTTCCCAAGTACTCTAACAATCAATTTTATCTAATTCAAAATTGTTTTCTGTATCAAATGATGTTGGTTTGTAACTTACAACCTTGTTAGAATCTCTTAAAATTCAAATTTCTTGAAAAGTGGGCGGAGCTTGTTCTTAAAACACTTTAATCTACTATATTTCGATGAGTTTTTAATGAAACTTCACGTTTTTTATATTAGTCGAATCAGAAAAAAACCAACATTCGAATGAAATGCATGACCTAGTTTGACTAAAATTCTGAAAATCCAGATATTTTAGCTGAAATTTTCAGAAATTTCCCAAGTACTCTAACAATCAATTTTATCTAATTCAAAATTTTTATCTGTATCGAATGATGTTGGTTTCTAAATTACAACCTTGTTAGAATCACTTAAAATTCAAATTTATTGAAAAGTGGGCGGAGCTTGTTGTTAAACTACTTTAATCTACTAAATGGTTCAAAAGATTTAACGACGACGACACTGATATCGAGGACAAGACACATTCAGGTCAATAGACGCTGCTGAGAAGTACCTCATGAATTGACTGAAATTCAAGCTTTGGGATTTTATAAGCTTGGTGAGTTTAAACATGGCGAACTCACATCAATTTCAAACAAATAATAGCACATCATTTTTTCAAAACATAGATGGTATTATTTCACGTATAAATTATAAAATAATATTTACACCACCTTTTCCAGGTTACAATAAATTATCAATAAACCCTACCAGATGTTCAAAATGTTATATTTAACAACATTTATAAAATATTTTCAAATTTTTAGATAGTTTAATACAAGCTTAATCAAATTGTAGTAAAAACTGTTTTGTTATAAATACACAAAAAATTCCATACATGCTTAAAAAACGTTATTTCCATTTGGCATTTGAAAGATTTTACGAATAAATTTGTACAAAAATTACCTTTACTTGCGATGAGTTAAACGCACAAAACCTCATTCCATAAGCCGCTGTCATATCAATACTCCGATTCACGTGGAAAACAAACGGAGACGTTTGAAATACCGACAGCTTGAGCAGCGATTGAATCGAAACCACAATTCGATTCCGACGCGTACTCGGTTCAATAAAATGCAATGGCTCGCTGCTATTATTCGGCTCGCCAATCTGCCCAAACTCGACGAGCAATTTATCAACGAGCTCGGCTGACTCCAAGTGCGACTGCGCGTCGCCTCGCCTAACCATTATATTGCCCTTCTCGGCGTCCCAGGTGGCGTTGATGTTGCGGCGCGGCAAGCACTGCGTGTGCAGCATCGATTCGCGGCTCACGCAGGCGCCATTACGAAGACGCGCGTGAGATTGCATGGGACACACGCAGCTGTAAATTGAATAGAATCAGAAGATTGATACCAGTGATGATACATTTTTTTGGTAGCGCAGCCAAACTCACAAACGATTCCGTCGCTTGTGAGGCATTTGCGATTCCTTTCGTGCATTCGAACCTCGCTGGAATTTGCGAGAATGGTGGTGATCTGAAATTGGTTTAATGGTGAGGTTTTACGAGGAGAGGCACCGACAGTGTCTTGAATAGTCTGAACTGAAGGATCGCTTTCGTTGGCTACAAGGAGAAGGTCTTCAAGCAGCTCCACAGACTTTTCGATGAATGTTTGATTGTAAGTGGTGCTCGGCGTTCTTGTTGTTGTTGTTGTTGTTGTTGTTGTTGACGTTGTTGTCGTGGAAGGAGCAGAAGTGGTTGTTGTCGTAGAACTCGAAGTGATTGCATCATCTTCGTTTATCTTTTCAGCTTTCTCCAGATCCAGAGGAACCGCAGCTTCATGTCTCTGCAAATTAAAAGTTATTAATTTGTGCTCTGTCTCTATTTGGATTATAACGATTCTTACCATTTTGTGTCAATATCATACAGTGCATTTCTACACGTAAAAACAGTTTTGATAATTTCGAAGCATTTAATTTTATTGTTTTATTTTAAAATGTTAATTTTTGCCCCTCAAAGTCATTTTTTAATACTTTGCATTATCTTTGGAATCAGGTACGGTACTTCTAGTGACACTTGGAATTCAGATTTTAGATTTTAACATTAAAAAAGACAGTAAAAATAACGTTACACCTGAAAGCTGTAAAATAGTATTAGAATATTCAAAAACTTTTGACCGGGCAGGGATCGAACCTACAATCTTTTGATGAGAAGTCAGACGTCTAAAATGAGAATTTATAAAATAAATCTTGTTATTAATTATTTTTTTGATATTTCAAGGTATATTACTAAAAATAAGGATAGGATCTGTAATGAAAGTTATAGATTGGTATAAAAGTAAACAAAAACTTTTGACCCAGGCAGGGGTCGAACCTGCAATCTTCTGATTAGAAGTCAGACGCCTTATCCATTAGGCCACAAGGCCACGCGCATCGAAACTTTTTTTGTTTATTAAAGGTATATTCTAGGCACGCCAGTATTTTTCTATTTCTTATGATAAATTCTCACCGGACTACTTTTGGGAAAACAAATCTAACGCTAATGAGCATCGGTGGTTCAGTGGTAGAATGCTCGCCTGCCACGCGGGCGACCCGGGTTCGATTCCCGGCCGATGCAACTTTTTATTTTTTTTAATGGTTTCGCTAAGAGTTGTCTTGGTATTTTATGAAATTTCAGTTTAACTATTTTATCCGTTTCGTAGAAAGCGCAATTACTTACCGTTTCCGCTTTAGCCACCGATAATTCCTGTCCGAGCCTATACACTGCAGGCTTATCGGTCTTCCAGGCAGATTCCAATACTGTTGAGCCTATAATTGGAGCGCACGCTCCACACTTTCCTTGTCGTTCATCGTCTAAATAATAAACAATATTATCCTAATTAACAAAATTCGCATACCATTCGGTCTACAACTCGAACACAAGAATGGCGTCACTTTGACGACTCCAAATTTTGCCCTCTTCCGCTTCATTGATAGAATTGCGCAAACTTGAACGCCAAAGTCTTCATCTTCAGGAACATCCAACGTGAACGACGTCAAACTACCGTCTACTCGCACCTCGCGTTTCGCCGCCAACTGCCATGACACGAATGGTGCCACGCCTTTCGTTTGTGCAGGCCCGTAACGCACGTGGTAATAGATCGGGTTCAAAGCGGATTTCGTCCATGAAATTTGCGCTTTTCCTTGCTCTCCGGATATATCGAGTTCGTCGAAGCATACAGGATTCGCATCTTTGCTGCACACTTCTAGATCGGTATTTTTTGAGCAGTCGATTTCGATGCTCTTCTGGATGCTGAATGCTTCTAGGCGAACACATCTTAATGATTAGGAATTTGAAGATAAGGCTAGTTTTAATAAATACCTGGGAAGCATTCGAACTTCTGTCCACATTCGGCATCGTGTTTCAAGAACGGACGCTGGAAGAGAGACCGACAATCGCCCACCTCCTTTGACGATTTCCTGGAATAACAATGATTAGTAATTGGATGTGCAGAGAAAACGTCAAGTTGATATTGTAGAATATGAAATAATCTATTCAGCTTGAGCTACAATTCCTTATTATTATTAATACAATTTAAGAAATTATATATGTTTCGTATAAATGTAATTCTTTAATTTATTTCTTAAAGCTTTTGAGTTTGTTGAATGTGTTCACTGATTGTATTTCTCTGAGAGCTGTATGCTTTTTCAAAATACCATAATATTTTAATATTTCTTAATTAAATCAAAAATACATGGTAATTGAATCCTTAAATACTTACAATCCACAAAAATACAACAATTGTTAGTTATAAAAAAAGCCAAAAGTTTTGACCCAGGCAGGGGTCGAACCTGCAATCTTCTGATTAGAAGTCAGACGCCTTATCCATTAGGCCACAAGACCACATATGTCAACAATTTTTTGTTTATTAAAACTGTATTCTTTGCACGCCAGCCTGATTCTATTTCCATTGAATATTTGCAATGAAAATTCTCACTGGAGCTCTTCTCGGAAAAGAAACCAGACGCTTGCAGGCATCGGTGGTTCAATGGTAGAATGCCTGCCCCCCAAGCAGGCGACCCGGGTTCGATTCCCGGCCGATGCAAGTTTTATTTTTTTTTAAATAAAAGAAAAATTTAATCCTGAGAACGGATCTAACAAACTATTTAAAGATAAAATAGCGACTATAAATAGTTAAAAAATAAAATTTAATACTGAAGAAAAACATTTTATTAAAAATATCGAACTGGTAATCCATGTTTTTTTTTAAATATTTCCATTGTATTTAACATTTTATTATTAAATTTTCACATTTTTCTTTGAGTTTGTTAAAAGTAGGAAAAACAGTACACTTGTCATAGAAGGGGTCAAGATGCTCGAATTATTTTTTATTTTTGAATGAACGAATAGATTTAATAAATTCTGTTAAAGCATATTCCAAGTAAGAAAATTTTAATTGTCATCGAGTTACTATATTTATATTAATATAAATTCACGTAATTTGAAATGTACAATTTTGCAAACATGAATGCGCCCTAAAAAATATTCATCGTCTACCTAATCGATTTAACTATCAAAAGCTTCTAACTCTTGTCTTTAATAACTGACTAGAATATTTTTCGATTTCAATTCATCGATCCTGAAAATTTAAAATATAGAATATATTTACGACTTCATATAATTTTTAGCTAAATTGATGTTTCCTAACTTCGCGAAAACTACCCATTAAAATTTAATTAAACAACATACAATTTTTGGTTGCGGGAGCTCTTCCTCCGGCGTTGAGCATTGAACCGGGTACAATGCTGGCGATTCGTAGCCATAAATATCACCGTCGGCGTATCCACTAAACAATCCATTATTAAAGTTGAAACCAATAAATTATAAACTTTGGCAATGTCCATTTGACAAACATTTTAATATGATTGGAACTACTATTTGCAATCTTTGGCATGTCCACGTGAATCTGATCCTGTTTGAGAACAAACGGCGGCAACTGAACTGGAATTGGCTGCTGTCGAACAATTTCATAAAGAGGTGTCGGTGTCGACGATCGAATGACTGTTATCACGCGGAATTGATAATCACGACACGGATCGAGAATTTGGAAGGTCGATTCAGGTGCCGAGCCGGCTGACTGCAATTCAAATAATATTGTTTTAATTATTCTAATGGGACCAACAGCATAAATCCATTCATCTGGTTCGCTAGTTATTGTGGAATATTCGAATATGTAGGCAAATGCTGCAGGATGAGGACTGATCGACACGTGAATAGTATGAGCATCTATGTACTTGGTACGCGTCTTTGGTAGATTTTGATTAATAACGGCTGAAAATTGATGTCTAATAGTAAGATTTTTAGTGATTCATCCATTACCATTCTTTAATTCTTCATCATATTTAGTGCAGTTTTTTTGCTCTTTAATAACTGGACAGTTGCAGAGTATTCCATCGAGCTGTAAAAATGTTTGTTTGTTTGTATGAGCCACAGTTTTTATAATTTATGCGAAAATTTTAACTTTTGTACTTCAAAAATGTTTAGCATCAATTGACATAATTGGTTCAATCGTTGAAGTTCTAATTAAATTAAAACAATGTCTTCCGAAATAGGAAAAAAATTGCATCGGCCGGGAATCGAACCCCGGTCGCCCGCGTGGCAGGCGAGCATTCTACCACTGAACCACCGATGCTTGAAAGGAAGAGATTTATTTTCCCAAAAGTAGTCCGGTGCGAATTTATCATAAGAAATAGAAATATATTGGCGTGTCTAGAATATGCCTTTAATAAACAAAAAAAAATTGAAATGCCCGTGGCCTTGTGGCCTAATGGATAAGGCGTCTGACTTCTAATCAGAAGATTGCAGGTTCGACCCCTGCCTGGGTCAAAAATTTTTGCTTTTTTTTATAATAATGTTTTTTATTTTGATTAATCCCAATCTCACATAGCTGAATTTTTGCAGTGATTATTCATAAATTATTATTTTCTATATTTCGGAAGCCCACACGAGTGACCCGGGTTCAACTTCCTGCCAATTCAACTTTTTTTTGTTTCCGAAGTAATTGTTTTAATTAAATTAGTACTGAATATTAATTAAAACTTCAACAATTGAACCAATTATGTCACTATTCGATGTTCCAATTAGATTAATTCCGTTGGAGTAGTTTTTAAAAGTTTTTCTGGCTTCATAATTCATTTCGATTAAGATCGTCCACTGTCATTCTTATTTAAACATTATAATTTCAATTTCTAATATGGCCTATGGATATTGTATGTGAAACATTAATGCAAAATAGAGTTGAATTGAACAGCCCAAGTTATTGTAATTATAACAATATGAATGCATTATGTCGGTGGCAGGATAATAACAATAAAATTTAGAATAAATTTTATAAGTAGTGGAGTGAATACGAATTTTGAAGAACTTTCCATTGTGATGGCGGTTATGTGATCTTGGAATCAAGTGGATCACTTGGATTATCTTATTCTTACCGTTCCGGCAGTCATGCAATCCGTAAAGCACTCGATCGAACATTTTGATTTCAAGTTTGGCACGCCTGATGCAAATGATTGAAAGGAGATTGTTATTGTAACACATAATAATGAAATCCAATGTGTTGGTTTTCCCATTTTGTTCTGCATTTTGTAAATCATTTATGATTATTGACATGATAAATAAGAATAAAAGTAAGATATTTTTTGGAAAGGGTAAATGAAAAAACAGAAATTAAAATAAAATAATTTTCATTGGATGATTTTGATGGTCTCATTGATAGAGTGATTAAATATTCTGTTGTATTTCTATTGTTCCTATTGTCAAATTGAAATAGTGACTTTTTTCGATTTTTAAGAGGGTATTAAGGTTTTAATGGTATTTCTTGAAAAATCTGTACTCGATAATTGAGAAAAGTAATTCTTAAACTACCTAAAGTATTAATATATTACCACAGAGTTAGATTAGAGAAGGTTTACTGATTTCATTTTATAATCATACAATTTATCGTAAAAATTGAAATTAATATTTCTCAATTTTTAAATGTGGTATTGTCCTTTTCGGAGATCGATGCCTGATGGAAGAGCAAAAATTAGGGGCGCAGAAAAGGTCTTGTTTAGACAGCCACACGGTCATTAAGGCCATCGAATCTCTTCCTCTTTTGTTTCTCATCAATTTTTGTTATCTATTTTTTGTTTATTATTTGATGACAAGAAATGAAAAGTTTAATTTAAAAATTAAAATGGATGAAATAAAAATATTGATGAGAAACAAAAGAGGAAGAGACGTGATGGCCTTATTGGCCGTGTGGATGTCTAAATAAGACCTTTTCTCCGCCCCTAATTTTTTGCTCTTCCATTAGGCATCGATCTATGAAATGAATAATATTTTTATATAACTTGACACGTCATTTTTACTTACCCTTCTTAAACTATCTAAAAAAATATGCGCTTCTTACCGAAATTTGCAAAATGAGAATCTTTTCTGAGCCCCTAACTTAACCATTCAATTTGGGGTGTAGATGTATTATCAGGGTGAACCAAAATTTTTTCCGATTTCCTATATCTTTTTGTCTCTTTTAGGCCTGGAAACAAGGCTTCAAAGCAACTGCAGAAGCAAAAAAGATATGCCAAGTTGAAGGCGACAATATGTTCTCGGATCGTACTGCTGGTTCAAAAAATTTAACGACGGCGATACTGAAAAGACACATTCAGGCCGACCTACGACAGTGGATTCTGAAGCAATGCGTGTACTACTGCAGTAATCCGAACAGACAAATTCAATGGATAGAACACGGTCAAACGGCGGAACCGGTAGCAAAATGTGATCGTTTCTCAAAGAAAGTACTTCTGTGTGTTTGGTGGTATTGCGAAGGCGTAATTTACTTCGAGCTAGTTCCAAATTGTCGGACCATCGACGCAGACCTCAATTGCGCCCAACTTGATCGAATGTATAGCGAGAAAGAAATATCCAGCATTGATCAATCGGAAGCGGATACTCCTTCTACAAGACAATGCAAAACCGCACAGCGCCAGGCAAACGAAGGAAAAGATAAAAAATCTCGACGACATTGAACTTCTTCAACATCCAGCTTATAGTCCGGACCTTGCACCATCGGATTATCACCTTTTCCGATCCATGGCACACTTTCTTCGTGGCTTCAATGACCTAGCCGATGTCGTAAACTGGTGCCGCGAGTTTTTCGCCTCTAAGAACAAGGAGTGGTACCGCAGCGGGATTGAACAACTTGCTGATAGGTGGGTTCAAGCCATAGAGTCAAATGGTCTTTACTTTGAAACCTAATTGCTTTTCATGTGTTTTGAATTTATGTTTAAATTTTTAATTAGAAATCGGAAAAAATTTTGGTTCACTCTAATATTAAATGATAGGTATTTTTTAAAAGTCTTAAACATACTTTAAAAATAATTGAATAATTACATATGAATAGCTTAAAATAAGTGTTTCGGGTTAGAAAAAATAATATATGAGCAATTAGATAATAAAAGTTCTTTACTCTCCATTTCTTGTAATTACAGGCCGATTGAAAATGTGAATATTAAAATTTAGTGATAGAAGCTTTCTTGTAGAATCAGAATAGGTTAGAAAGAATTATAAGTACTTATAATTTATTCGCTGAACCAATTAAAACGCTTTTTTTGTTCTCAATAATATCCACGTTCAAATAAAACAAGAACATTCGATGCATTCAAACACATAGGTAAAACTAAATGACCAATGTAATCTGATTTCAAACAATAAAAAAATGCGAACAAATTCATCAAGCCTCAAGAAAAATCATGTCACAATTGTTTACCAATGAAATCGAGAAAACCAACAAAACTAAATTTCGACAATAAAAATTGGATGAACTGTTCGTTTTGTATATGCATTATCACTTATAAATGATTCGACAAAATGGCAACTACACAAATCTAGAAGATACTTGAAATTAGAAATTAAAAAATGAATAGAAATGGATGGGAGGAGAAGTAGCCGCGGATTAATTGTTTGTTTGCAAAATGTGGAAGATGTCAACCAGCATTTGACGGCAATAAGAAGGAGGACCGTTTAACCTCTTTTCGTACAGCCTTAAGTGAGGAATGTTGATGACAGGCGAGTTGAATAAAAGAATGAATATATAAAAAATGAAAACTTTAATAATTGTATTCTCGATGGAACAGATTTGACAGTTTTCTGATGATTGTTAATTGCGAATAATTTGTTGTTCATTCAGAGTTGCGTTTAAAAAGGTCATTGAACCATTTTTGACTGTATAACGGTAGGATAATTATTAATTGTTGCTATTACCATAATAAAAATGTCAAAAGGAAAGTTTCGGATTTCTATTATGTTTGCTTTCAATTTCTCTAGATATATATATATATATATAACTCATATTATAGCTAATTTCTAAAAGTAGTGATGTTGTAAATTATTAATGTTGCAAGCTATATAAACGAAAAACATTTGTGCACACCAATTTGTTCTGAATTGTGTCGTGGCCTTGTAAATGTTTTGTCCACGATTTTGTTTCGAATTTAGAGTTAGAGTAAAGTCACACGAATGACGTGGATCAAACTGTGGCGTAGACGTGACTGTGTTTACGTATTATCGTAAAATAAAATGCGAACTTATTTTATATTGTGTCACAATATCTTTTCTTATTTTTCTTCTCTGCCCTTTCTGCTGGGCGCTTCCTTGACTGTGTTTTGCACGAAATTGTTATCAAAACTGCCGCCAGAACATTCAATTCAAATCGAAAAAGTAACCAAAGTTTCATCAAAATTACACGAAACGTCCTCACTCTAAAAAACAACAAAGATTGATGATGTATTTACGCTATATAACAGGATGAGTATGTTTTCATGCTAAAAGCACCTCGTGTCCTAACAGGAGCACTTTTCGTGCAAAACACAGTCACGCCACTGTCAAGCGCAAAGTGCAGAGTTAATATTTTTAAAATTTTTAAATGAAATATCTCGTAATATTGATAAAATTAATTTCTTTGATGATCAACTGGACAATTAATCGCTAAAAATTGAAAATAAGAAAAATATATTATAAAGGTGTGAGAAATTGATAATTTTAATTTTAATTTCCGAAAAAAGAAAAATAAACAATAGGATGTGAACTATAAATTTTGGCAAAATATAACAAAAATGATGAAAAAAAGCGAAATTATTTAAATAAATTGGAAATTTGCTTCACGTTCTCATTGAGACCATTTGAAATTAATTCAAAAATATTGAAAATGAATTTTCAATTTCTTACACTTCGATAATATTAAATAAGTGAGCATTTTATTTTACGACACAATCGTCTACGACGGAAGCAATTAAAAATCAAACTTTGCGTTTTTTGGTTATTGCGTAAAATAAAATGCGAAAGTTCAAAATCTTGTCCTAATATCACGACCAATGATTTAAATTGAATATTAATTGTTCTCATCTAATCATCAATCTAATTTGCATATTTAAATGTGGTTTGATGGCCGAGTGGTTGTGATTTGGAATCGGAATTGAATCTATGGAAGTTCTTGCCTCGGCAGCGTTCAACCGTTGTTCATTTTTTAAATAATTTTTTCTAATTATTTTCCTGGTTAAAAAAATAAGCTTTAAATTAAGCTCTTAAAATCTATAACCACTACTTATGTTTTAGAGTTATCTTAATTGATAAATAAAGTTCTTTTTACCATTTTATCATATTCCATTTAAAATTAATACAATTAATAATCCGCATATGTGCACAAAGTACGCAGATAATAACTAATGGATTTTATTTTACGCAATAACCAAAAAACGAAAAGTTTGATTTTTAATTGCTTCCTCTACGGCACAGTTCGATCCTCGTCATTCGTATGAGTTTACTCTCACTTTCGAATTTATTGCATGATCATGTTTTGTTTCTTGACGTGTAAAATAAAGCTACGAGAAAAGCCTAAAATAAAGCTTCATTTTCCAGTGACACCAAATCACTACATTTCCCAGAGATTATCTCCAAATTCTTAAAGTCGCCTGAAAATTAAGTTTCTAAAATCATAAATGAGCATCCATGTTTATTATTTCAATTGGTGTTTCATCTTTTATAGAAAATAGCTTTATCACAAAAAAATGAAATGAAGAGTTTTTAATATTTAAAAAAAGTTTCTTTAATTTCCTTCTCATTTGCTTATATAATAATAATCTATAAGACGGCGATGACTATTAAAATACTTTTTATTATGAAATGTGATAATTTTCAAATTATTTTTCCTATAGAAAAAATAACTGAATAATTGTAAAAATTAATATAGAGAGTACAAATTCACAGATAATGAATTCTAATAATTTAACCTCTTTGAAGTTTGAAATGTTTCAAATTACAGTACAAAAATTAAAGTTCTCTAAATCTCCCCCACGCAATTTTAACTTTAATTTGGTTCCAACACTCACAAAAGACAAAATAAAAACATTACCGAAAACAACAAAAACTTTTGACCCAGACAGGGGTCGACTCTGCACTTTGTGCTTGACGGTGCCATGACTGTGTTTTGCACGAAAAGTGGTCCTGTTAGGACGCGAGGTGATTTTTGCATGAAAACAGACTCATCCTGTTATATAGCGTAAACACGTCATCAATCTTTTTTGTTTTTTGGAGTGAGGACGTTTCGTGTAATTTTGATGAAACTTTGGTTACTTTTTCGGTTTGAATTGAATGTACTGGTGGCAGTTTTGCACGTGTTTTTGATAATAATTTCGTGCAAAACACAGTTACGCCACTGTCAAGCGCAAAGTGCAGAGAAGTTAGACGCCTTATCCATTAGGCCACAAGGCCACGAACGCAAAAATTGTTTGTTTATTAAAATTGTGTTCTCTGCACGCCAGTCTGCTTCCATTATCAAGCATCGGTGGTTCAGTGGTAGAATGCTCGCCTGCCACGCGGGCGACCCGGGTTCGATTCCCGGCCGATGCAATTGTTTTGGATGTTGATTCAATTTTTATTACTAATGTTTATTTATTTATTTATTTAAAATACGTGTACTAGACACGTGAAGAAAAGTAATGTAAAATACCAAAAAAACTAAAAAAAACAGACAATTAAAAAAAAGAAAAAGTTTGGCAAAATTTAAATAATTTAGATAAAGTTAAATTAAATAGTTCACAGTAGGGAAAACTGATGGGAAAAATAAAGGGGATAGGGAAATATTTAAAACAATCAATTACGCGATTAAGTGGGAACCTAAGGAAGTTATAATAAATATGCCAGAGAAAGGAAAATTTACTAGATACTAGATAATTTCTAGATAAACTAGATACTAGATAATTTTTTTTAGTTAGCATAAAGGATATTAAAAACTTACACGCAAATCCAACTGAACTTAAAATACAATTTTTACAGTTTATAAAGTTATATTCTAGGACATGACCATTAAAGTAGTGTAAAAACTTATATATTTAACAGGAAACTCTACACTGAAATCATGAAAAATATAGCACACATGAGAATAGAATAAATCAAAAAATATCCAGCTGATCGTGAATGAATATATGAACAGAATCAGAACACAATTTATTCATGTTTGTGTTCGTCTATCCGACTTGACTCCATCGTCAGATATATTTAATCCGCTTTGATCCATTGCTTATAAAACGTCTCTTATTTGTTGTTGTTGCAAACAACCCAACAACAACATTGAATGTGCCTCCGTCAATTTTTGGAATAAAAAACCCCCAGAGATGAATGCGGGTGTCAATTGAATTATCGTGGATAACTTCTGAATTGAACGAAAATCGCATTTTTGAATGAGATTTGAATGAATGCGATTTCATGGTTCATTTTGCCAAATGAGCTTAACAAGATATTGCAGGATGTTCAGGTAAATGGATTTTTTGAGATATCGTGGATATTATTGAATAGTTTTGTGAGAAGTATTCTGATAAATTGTATTTTTATAGTTGAACAAAGCATATTCGACAATGTTTGAAAGAAAAAGACGCCACAAAATTCTATAAAACATCCGTTTTCTACTATTGAATATTCAGAAGCTTTGAAAAATTCTATGGAATCTTCTTCTCTAAAATTTTAATAAAGGAATAACTTCATTTGTTAGTTAGAAAAGTTATCCAGGCAGTGATCGCTCCTCTCAACCTCTTCTAATTAGAAAAATCTATTAGCTTAATTCTTACGGAAAGCAGATTAGACCTCACGAAATTAAACAGAGAAATCTGTAGCATTCATGGTAGAATTCTAATTTGTATTTATTTTATCCACTTGTAATGTAAATATGATTTCATTAATAAATATTATTATTTTAGTGTTATTTGTAAAAGAAAAACAGGTAGACGAATAACAGGATCGAATACGCAGCGGCCCCACCTTTCTTCCAGCTAGCTTCCAGTTTTTTTTTACACTGAGAATGCTGCCCAATCATTTAATTTTTGTGGTCAAGTCAACTTGCTGAGGATACTTAGGAGTTCGAATCAACCTCGTCTCTTGTTCTCGCTTTTCCTCCTCTTTAATTGTCACTATTACCGTTCAGTGATGGGAGGAACTCCCCCGGTCCCCCCGACCCAGGTATTTTTCTAAAAAAAAAGGGATCCCGGTGCCGGGTTTTGAAATTTTCTATTTTTTTAACGTCCCGTCCGCCCGGAATTCCAAAAAACGGAGTCCCTCCCATCACTGTTGCGAACCATAACCCTCCATCTCAAACGACTGCATCTGGCCAAAGTAGACAACGTCGTTTTCTTCTCGAGCATTCCCAATCTTCTTCTTCCTGGTGTATCTGTCCTTGATTCATAATCCAAAAATTCGGCGACCCGCTCCTTTATCCGCTTGTTCCACCTGCCTTTGGGTCGACCTCTCGAGCTCCTTGGAGACCATTCCGTGACAATTCTCGGCGTGGAAAAGGATTGAATTCAGGGAACCTGGGAGTCCATGTTTCGGAGCCGTATAGCATGGCGGGCAGCACATTCTGAGAAATCAGCTTCTTTTTCTTGACGCTATCGAGCATCGGGAGCAGTGGTTTGCATTTTGAGACCTCTGACCAAGCAGACTTGATCGTTCGTTTTATTTCGTCGTTAAGCGAGCCGTCGATGCAAATCCAACTGCTCAGGGATCGAAGCCCTCTGGTTGAAGTGCAAATTTCACTTGATTGGAGACGGAGGGCGAAGACGTTGTGAAGAATGACGGTTTTGCATGTGTTGATCTGGAAGCCACAAATTCTGCTTTCATCCACGAGAAGATTAAGACGATCATCGATTTCGTTGCAGCTTTCCAATGAGAAAAAACGTTGTCTGTGAACTAGAGACGTTCCAGTCAATCATTATTCCATCTTCTATACCTTCATGACTCGTTCTCCTGTCGACATTGTCAATAATTCTTTGAAGACCGGAAGAAGAATGCCGTTGTCGCTTCGCCCAATATTTGCATTAAAGTTTCCCAAGACAACAATCGTATCATGAATTTGCTCTTCTTTAGAAATCAGTGCGGTTATCTGTCGGAAATAGTTATCAGCTTTTTCTGCGTCACGCGTAGTTCCACTAACTGGTGCACAACAATAAATTATTCCGATTTTCCGGTTTTTGATTGAGATAGAGAGAATAGCAGTTCTATCGTTCAGCGTGCGGAAGTCCGTTACTGATTGAATATAATTTTTGTGAACATAAAAACCGACCCCATTGTCTCTTGATGACCTTCTGGCATAGTAGAATGAGTGTCCATACCATTGTTCAACTTCTCACTTCATGGGATGACATTTTTCATGAATTCCAACCACTGAACTTCCAGATCCGATCAAGTATTTTAGAGCGGAGTCCATCCTTTCGTATGCGATTGACCTGCAGTTCCATGTTCCGAGTTGTAATTTCTGCTTCTTTTTCACCGATCGTCGCCTTGCCTCACCCCTCGTTCTAGTGTCACAACTTTTTAGAAAGATATTAATATTTTTAGATAGTATAAGACATTAATTAAAGTATAGTAATATCATTTTTGTTATAAACACTAAAAAATTTCCACATAGGTTTAAAAATCGCAAAATTGTTATTTCGATCAACGTAAGAACTTGAACAGAATAGATATGTGACATCCGATTTAGGAATAGCTTACCTGATGCTTATCTTTTTTCTTTTCCAGTTTAGTATTCTATCAGTACGAGCGAATTTTCGATTTCGAGATTCTTAACCACCCCTAATGATCTCGTTGTTAGGTGAACTCAGTTAAGATTCTATTCAATTCTTGAGGTAGAATTTCAGGTTTTTAGATGTATCAAGACAAAGCCAATGTTTTAAAGAAATTTTTTTCTTATTATTCTACGTGAAAATTCGCAGGATAAGATTGAAATTAAACAAATCGTCATTTTCAATTGGCGTACCTAACCAATTCTGTCTAATAATAAAAATTATATTTAACGGTTAGAAATTTAAACTTACTATTAATTAAACTGAATTTTATATTATAATATATGTTATAATGTTTGTTTAAGAGAAATAAGAACTCTTAATTCATATTAATTTTATTTATTCATTAATCAGTATGTCCTTTTTCTAAATCTTACTTGTTTGTAAAACTTTTCCTGCTTTTCCTTTAGCTATAATTAAATTTCCATTGTTTTATTACATAACCAAAAACACCTTAATCATTAGTTTTGTTTTTAATTGCGCAACTTATAAACCGGATCGGATTAATCGAAACCATTTTCCTAATAATCTTCTTTCTTTCACAAAAACAATAATCTTCAGTTAATAAAGCAAAAGAATTGGACTCATTAGCACATACAAAATTTATTTTAACAACTATGGTTTCGGGCAGCATCGCGAGGAATGAATTTTCTTAAGAACTGAATAACAACAAAATTAGGGAGCAAATAATGGAATGGAATGCATCGTCTCGTTCCTTTTTGTGCTTGTGTCAATTGAAATTGAAATATGTCGGATATAGAGCCTCGACTATACATTTTTTGTTTATTTGGTGCAAAATTGATGTTGTTATAGTTATTGGTTTCGTAAATTATTTAATATTATAAAAGTTATTCATCTGCAAGTTCCAATTATTTTAAATAAAACTATACCAAAGAAATGTATTGCAAATCTAAGTCTTGTTCACTTAACTTGCGCTACACAATTAACAGATTTCGATTTAATATTGACTCACACCTATAATTCTGTTCTTGTTAATTAATTCCTTGACTAGTTAGTTTAAATATCTATTCAACTTGGTTTGTTTAAGTTTCAGTGTTTGATTATATTAACCCCATCCAGGGTAATAACTGGTCCAAACATTTAACGGACCAACAAAAAAGGCTGAGTCTCTATATTGAATGCTCCAAATATGGGTATGTAGCGTATCCCGGGAAGACTTATAATTTAAATTATCTCGACCGGCGGTAAATCGTTCGGAAAACTAGAAACTCACGTCTTATTTCTCTATATTAGGCTTGGAATTTCAAGAACCCTGTTCTGCAATTTAATAAAAATATCAGTATGAGTTAAATGTCTGAAAACACATTCTTCAACAGCTTTTCTATCTTTAGTTTCTCTTTTTAAAAATATATTTGAGCACAAAAATCAATGACCGATTCTTAACGACCGAATTTTCCATCTCTCACTTACTCGTCCGTGTCTTTTAACCCCTGCCGTTTCCACTTCCTCTCGCATAAATCGATCATCTCTGCACATTCGTCATCAATGTCCTCTGAATTATAAAAAAAGAATAAATAATAAACATAAACAGAAATTCCCATAGCCCTTGCACTAAATTAGAACCCTTGTTATTAATATTCTCATCGGCTAGCAATGGAACTATCAGAACTAATCGAAGTCACACGTGTCCGTGATGCATTCATGAGAAAAGGACCTCGACCATCACAAGTCGGCGACATATGTATTTTTGGTAACTTGAAGCTCCAACACAATAATTGCATTAATTATTCTTGAGGACACCATCTGATATTCGCGCCAACCGTGCAGACAGACATTCCAGAGAATGAGCAGAATAATGATGAACTTTGGGTGAGAAATCGAGTGTTGGATTTTTTATTGTTTGTTCCAGCTGCTACATAAAGCTGTTGATCGTGTGTTGTGTGAGCCGATCTCTAAAGAACAACCTGCGAAAGGTGGCTACCTGGCGCTAAAGTGCAAGAATTTTTTGAATATAGTTTTTGAAATTGGTGATTTTGATATTTGTCGATTAGCAACCAGGACAATTGAAAATCTTTCAAATCTGAGTAGGTTCAATATTGTTAAATATTTTAAAAATAAATTATAGATGGTATAAAGCATGACTACGCGTTTTTTTATAACTCTCCTTTCACGATACTCGATGATGGATGGCTCGCTTTTACGCCGGAACAAGAATTTTCTCGTTTGATGACATTCACCGATCAATTCCGGATATCTAGCGTTAATGAATCATTTCAAGTGTGTTCTTCATACCCAGCCAAGGTTATTGTGCCGAAAGGTATTGGTGATGACTACCTTCGAATATCAGCTACCTTCCGTGATGGTGGCCGATTCCCGGTACTAAGTTACTTCCATAAGGAAACTAAGGTTCGGATAATTTTGGGTAGTATTTGTTATTTTCTTAACTTTAGGCGCCATTAATACGTTGTGGCCAACCACTTATTGGACCAACGAACCGCCGTTGTAAAGAGGATGAAACTATTTTGAATTCTTTGCTCACAATTAATCGGGGATTTATTATTGACACGCGGGCAAAGTCGACGGCAAGCTCGGCAAAATCCAAGGGCGGTGGTCTTGAACCACAGGGTAATTATCGACAATGGAAGTACATGCATTTTCCCATACCGAGAATACGGGATATTCATGATTCTTTAGTTAAAATGGTGGATGGTGAGTTATTTTATATTTTAACCTATTTATGTAACTCAAATTAACTATTAAACACTTGTAGTCTTAATTGTTTAATACTGTGTAGTGCGTGTTTTAGGAATTCAAATTTAAAGGAAATAAAGAATCGATTTTAAAATACTGAGTTTTGGGAAATTTTTGTGTGGGTGTCTTAATTCAATTAGGGAATAAATTATGTAAATGAATTCTATTTAGTGTTAAGAATTAAAATATTTTTCAGAAGTGGAACCTACTTTTTTCTAACCTAAAAATAATATATTAGGAAAAATTTAAATGCTAAAATCTAATGTTTTTAGTTTGTTCTGATACCAAAGTGAGCTCAGACAAATGGGTCAGTCGCATAGCTTCTTCAGGATGGCTCGCAACAGTGTCATCAGCCCTTGAATGTGCTGCCAATATTGCTCAATGTATCCACTGTGAGGATACGCGCGGTACTTTATTTATTGTCCTTTTCAGAGATCGGTGCCTAATGGAAGAATAATAAAAGAAGAGAAAATGATGGGGCCACAAAAAACATTTTTCTCAATTCCTCTTAAATATGTGCTGCCCATAATTTCGTAAAAAAGAATGGCCGTCTAAAAAGAGAGGCAGTCCAAACGAGAACTTCAGTCCATCCTAATTTTTTTCCTCTTCCATTAGGCACCGATCTCTGAAAAGGACAATATTATAATTACAAAAATTTTAACCCCAAGATTATAGAAACTCCCGTTGTTGTTCATGGTGGTGAAGGAACAGACACCACATTGATTGCAACTTCAATTGCTCAAATTATTTTAGACGCAGATGCAAGAACCATTCGAGGGTAACCACATTTTTTAAAAATCAAATGACAAACAATTGTCTTCTCAGCCTCGAATCGGTTATCGAAAGGGAATGGGTTTCTGCGGGCCACCCGTTTAGTTTACGAAATTCTCATTGTGCATATGCTGAAGGAACAGTCACGGGGCCATATGAAAGTCCAGTATTTTTGGTTTTTCTTGATTGTCTTCATCAATTGATTAAACAATATCCACTCTCCTTTGAATACGACGAAGAGTTTTTGTTGTTTCTATTTGAGCATGCCTATGCTAGCGAGTTTGGAACTTTTATTGGTAACAATGAGAAGGATAAAATGGAGAACAAGGTGAAGGAATCAACCGTATCGCTTTGGTCTCACGTGCACCATCCGGAAAATCTGAAGCAGTTTGTTAATGGTCTTTACGACCCAAATCCAGGGGTATTATGGCCGTCGATCGCACCACAAACAATTGTAGGTTTAATAGTGGGAAATTTGATTGCAATTTGTTTCATTAGGATATATGGCATCGGTTGTTTTTCCGATGGCAGAGACGTGAATCCAGGTGGGCCAGTTCTTATGAAGAATGCGAATCGATTAAACGGATAGTAGAACAGATGAAAATGAAAGAGAAAGAATTAATAGCACAAATAACAACAATTCAAAGGTTTCCTATATCAAATATAAATAAACCATTTTAATATTTTCTTTAGGAATATGGGCCAATTGACGGAAGATTTTGAAAAACAATCGATTCGGGAAGCTGTGTGAGCTTCGAAATTATGAGAACCGATGACATATCGCCATGATCTCATTTTGTCGCTGAATAGGAACGAAATTGATACCAATGCGGTAAAATTAGTGTATTTATTTGTGTATAGAAAGAGGGAATGAAATATTTATTGTTATTTAATTGGTGCCATATAAAGTTATTCGTGGTTTGATGATATTTCTCACTAAATCGGGAATAATAAAGGGTTGAATACGGAAGCCGGTATTCCTCTGCCACTGGGCAATATGTCCGTGAAAAACACAGAGTATGTTTGGTTCACCAATTTTCTGTTCTTCTTTAACACTATTATAAATAAAATAGGATTGGAAACAGTTTGTGACTATGTTCTACTTAGCTTCAACATAAATTGACCAATATCTCATTGAGCGGGACACAAAACTGATATTTAAGTTAATCAATTACAAATTAAATTTATTTATAAACACGAATAAAAAAGTGAAAAACAAAAACAATAAGAAGGGCAAATATGAGAGTTAATCAACATACACGCAATTATACAAAGGCTTACATCAATCGAGTCCATGATTCTCGTCAATAATTTATTCCAATTCCAAACCGCCAGCGTTAGGGGAATACTGCCAGAAAATAAAATACAATTTATATACATAGGATTATCAAGCCATTCGAGACTTCTCAATCATCGTCTGCTCAAACACCAAATCTGCGTCAAATTCAGCATTGTCGTAAAATTCAACTATCTTTTTTATGTTCGGCTGTATGGACCAGTCATTTGCCGAACCGTTCGACTCATTTCCATTCGCTTTTATCGCAACAATACAAGTATCTTTTGACGTTGTCTTCTTCATCGACCTTCTTACGCGTTTCGGTAATATCGACGACGATTTGTTAGTAACGTTTTTGTCAATGTTCCAAAGGCAAACTGTACCGTCATCGGAGCAACTGGCAAGCATTCTAAATAGACATTATTGAAAAAAATGTACTAAAATGTTTTTATTTACGTTGGATCCCTTGGGTTCCAGGACACAGCATTAACTGGTCCTCGGTGCCCCTTTAGACGCATTATCGGGCGACAGTCATCAAAGTCCCAAATACAAACTCTTCCATCTTTCTGATTGCTGCGATGACCCGGTTGAGAGTCAGAAGATTCTGGGATAAAAAATTAATTTATAAATTAAATATTTATAGAGTTAAGAAAAGGCATTTCTATTTAATTTGTGAGTTGCCATATCTTAATAATCATAGTAAAATTAGTTATAAGAAACTTAAATGTTCCAAAGTGGATTGGTTGGTCAGGTGGTTTCCAAAAATAGCTTTTCGTTAAAAACATGTGATCAATAATCATAATGCTCTATCCATACTAATGAGTAACTTGAGAAGGTATTCGTGCATTTTTAGTTCATAATTCATCTATTTTTCTAACACGATGTTTGAAATTGTATAAAAACCTCCAATCGTTCCAGTAGCAATGAACCCTTGATTAACACCACCAAAACTTCCATGTACAACAAAACGAAACACTGAATCTTGTTGGCAAGCACCCGAGAAGTATCGAATCAATGTTCTTGATTTAAGATCCCACAGTCTCAAATTAATATTCGTCGTTGTTAACAACAACCTTAAATTCATTCAATAAGAACAATCACTATAGGCTTTACAACTAACTGTTCAGAAGGATGCATCGTGAACGTGATTAGTGTCGCCTCTTCATTAATCAGAGTATACTCGGTATCATCATCTACATAGTACATCCTCAATCGGTTATGACTGTCCGCAGCCAACATTCGTCTTCCATCCTTATATCCATACACACATCGAACCCGAAAACCATTTATCGATTTGAGCAGATGTGATTCCTCCGGTGCATCCATGTTCTGAAACAAGCCTATCGCTATGGCATACTATAATCAGTGCTTACATAAACCCGCATTGTTCCATTTTCTGTGCCAGCAATGAGCATCGTACATTGTGGAGAATTAAAGAAAGAGCAGCACGAGTAGTATGTAATAAGTCCGACCGTCATGTCATCGCATTGAACCCGTATGACTCGATGAATACTCCGTGTTTCAGCATTAAATACAGTTAGCTGCAAATATTGTGTTTATAGCACGTTCAAGATTCAACTAGGAATAATATACTAAACATTAATGATCTAAACAGCTTGTTGTAAGCACAACTAATCCGAAGAAGACTTTTGTTATGTTTTATACATAATTCATTATAATTAAAGTCTTTACAAGAATTTATTCAGACGCAAAAGCGACCCGCTGCACGCCAAGACAACATAGCTGATAAAGCTATTTGTCTCTTCATTCTTGGCGTGAAGTTTAATTTTTGCATTTTATAATTGTGAAGACTTAAATTTTGGCGCAGGCTCTATAAACAATACGCTTAAAAACAAACTGACATTATATTTACTCTGCGAATTACCGCAAACTGCTACGAATTTATTATTATAACTCCATTCAATCCCTGAGATAAAATCATCTCCAGATGGATCTAGTCGTCCACATTTTATCAATTTTCCGTCGCGAACCTGAAAATTCATACAATCAGCACAAGATCTGCATTAAATCTTCTTAAATTACCTTCCAAATAATTATATCATTACCGGTAGAGCCGCTAGCCAGCATTTTACCATCATTGGAAAACTTCACTGACCAAACCTCGGAATCATGATCGGAGCACACTTGCACACACTTGTATGACTTGGATTTTGTTGGAGAATCATGTTTAGCATCTTTCAGCAGAATTCCATCTGCTTCCATTCCATTATTAGTTGTTACCATTTCAAGAATCGAGCGTAATCTATTTGAAGGAAGCATGAACTTTGACGGTAGAATATCTTGCATCATATTCAGCTGGGATTGGCAAAATTCTTCATCTCTGTAATAAATAATTGATTTTCCAAATCTATACAACACTGCTATACAAAATTTGAAAAAATCAGCATTCCAAATTGAAATGAACATTTTATATTATTTAACCAGTTCAATTGCACATCTAAATTAGAAGTCAATTTTCACGTAATTTTATGAGATTTACTCCACACTATTGAAGAACATTAAAATCTTTACTAAATATTACCTTACAGCGGTTTTATGAGCTAATAATTTTATAATTGCATTTGGCATGTATCAGACATTTAAAGAGATTTTCCCGAAAACACCTTATAATCTGATTTAATTGATTAGACCGTTTCTCCTTTTTCCAATTAAGCATTTCAAATTTCCTTATAAATTAAAACTAAATTCTCTCCTTCCTGGGATGAGCGAAATGGTTCTATTGAGATTAAATATCGCTATTTTTCTAATAAATGTAATGTTATATGTATTAAAACCCACGTAATATTGCTCGACTTCGTCTTGGAAAACGATATAATCTCCAAAACGTAGGCATTCAACAGTTCCTTTATTTTCTCTCCATAAAACTTTGATAACTCCCTCATTAAATAAACCGCCTCAATCATCTGAAATCATTAACCATGATAAATTAACACGAAACTAATTATTTGAACCTGTTTCCTCCGAACAAGTGACGACAATTTGAAGCAATATAGATAGAATTTGGCTTGTTCGGCAATCTCCTTCGACAAATGGATAGGAGTGCATTTTTCAATTGTCTGTACAGCCTCATCGTATTTTCCTTTCCTGATATATGTGCGGAGCCTCGCTGCGTTGCTATTTTCGACCGTGCAACCGCTTTCTTCAACAATTTTATCTACACTTTCCCTTTAAGCAAAGTTATTCATTCAGGAGAAAGTCATTTTTAACCTTAAGCCAAGGTCATGAAGAAACTGAGCAACTATTCGAATCGTTGATTGCTCGTACCCGCTCAACTTTAACCTATCTTGATCAATCCCATCTTCACTATACCGCGCTTCTTCCTCTTCCCCATCCACATCTTCGCCATTCTTCTGTTTCTAAACAGGACTTGAAAAAGAATATTATTCAAATTTTACCAGTTGCGATAACTTGAGCATCTGAGCCACTGTCATATTACCCATATCGGATTGTTTATTCTTATTCCTTTTCCGTTTCATCATCATTATTGATCCGCCGGGCTCTTGCGATCGCGGTGAGACATTCGACGACGAGCTCATTCTAGTAAATCAGATTTAGCTGCCGATGTAAATCCCTCCGTCTTACCTTCCACGTTTCGGTGTCGGGGCGTTAGGCTCCTCCGATGAGCCGCGACTATGCTTGCTCAGTGTGCGCACCACTTTGAATCGATTTTTCTATGATTTTCACGTAATTATTAAGACGTTCTTTTATGGAAATATTCGTTAATGAATGTAGTTGCTGCCAATCCGACTATTTTGTTTTATTATCTAATCGCTAGAAATAGTTGAAGGAAAGCGCGAAAATGTTGTTTTTATCGATAACAATCGACAGCGCTCGATTGGTTGGGGGTGGTCAAGGTGGAAGAGAAATGAAAGATGCGCGATCCCCGGCCGCGGCGCCAATCCTGACTGAAAAATGACTGCAATTAATCCGCCATGGAACAATTTGATCGATTGTGAGCAAGAATGAGCAATATTAATAAAATAGATGCGAGTGAATGAAAAATGCCCAACAAAATTTAAACGAATAACATGAAAGTATTATCGATTGCCTTCCTTTTTTAGGGAGCAACGGAAAAATGTGCAAAAATATCTCGCTGCGTGAATTAATTGTTTATTTTCCTAAATATTCAATGATATTTTGTATTGATTTTCACATATCAAGTACATTATTTTTGTTTACGTGGAACCATTGGAGCACTTTGATGCTAACGCCTCTGCGCACAAACCACTCACGTATTATATAAATCACCTATATCACGTGTGACCTACAAGTGAAAATAATTTCTCAGATGGCAAAAGGGAATTAAAAAACAAATTGGAAACGACAATTATTATTTTTAAATAAACTAAATAGCTATTTGACTAGTACGCTCTTAGTTTCTCCGATATATTTCTTCAGAGACCTATTCTATGCATCCTAAATATTGTCACTCTTATTCGAGTATACCGTTTTAGTGCAAATATTATATATTTTTGCATAAACGTGGAAATAATAATTCGAGCAGGATCAATATATTTCGAAGAACTCTGTATGAGATATCTTAAAAAAATTAAATCAAAAAGGGAAAATAGTTTAATAAGGAACAAGGAAATAATTTGGAAGCATGGATGACAGTTTGAGCACCTTATCCATTAAATTATGATGCAAACGTCAATGCCCAACCATTGTTAGGCCATTTATAAATCCGCACACGTTCAGTTGTCTTGAAAGTTGCAATTATTTCCGGAACACTGTTTTCCTCTGGCAGACAATCCTTGCAGTATTTGACTTTCCATGGTTGTCAATTAATTCCCATAACGAATATAAAAACCCTATTTGTCAGATCTATATAATAATTGACAGATCCATAAAGTTCCTGACAGATCATTTTATCCTCTTCCATTCGGCATCTTTCCTTGAAAACGAATTTGATAAGATGAAGAGGATAAGTATAGGTATTTTCTAAACTATCTCGAGCTAAAGTGAGCTCACCCATGATAGAGAATAATAAAGTATGATATAATGTAAAATATTTCCTTGTTTATTTGTCACGTCTTGCTCATATGTCTGTGTCATGTGCTATTTCATGTTATCTAACAAATGATAACTATCGCGATAGTTCGTAAATAGACACGGTATATTAAATACAACAATTTTCTTTTTGTCGGATTACTTAATTTTCCTCAACGCCAGTGCTGTTTTAACACTGATATTTTATTAGCTTATTCCATAACATTAGTAAGAATGAGATCAAACCGTACCAGGATGGAAGTGTGACAAAATGAGACGATGTTTACGTATTGTCGTCTAATAAAATGTCTTGATAATATAATTTTATATAGTCGTCGCCAAATGCGATTACCACCGCAAAATGTGGCGCACTTTTTTAAATATTATTTTTTCATTTAATTTTAAAGATTATATTCTTGTTTATGCTTTTTCGATACTGTTATAGCTTAAATAAATTAAAGAATATGTTATAGATGTTGTTTAAATAGTGGAATAATTATGGAAAATAATAATAATCCTAAAATTAAATTTAAAAAATAATATTTAAAAAAAAGTGCGCCACATTTTGCGGTGGTAATCGAATTTGGCGACGACTATATATTTTTCTCGTCCTGTTTATTTATCAGCATACTTTAAAATGCTGTTTTATTGGACGACCCTAAGGTACGTTAAACGGTACGTAAAGCAGGACGTAATAATTTTCATATAACCTTTAACGAAATTCCTAAAATTGTATATTTTACTAATAAACGAGACCTGTATCCTATTTCACAACTCTATTTCAATTCGCAAATTTAATAATACGAGAAGGTTTGGAATTACCATAATATTATGGTTGTAGCTATAATTCAAGAAGCTGTCAGTTTGAAAAGCTCATTATGTTCATTATATTTATCCACTAAAAGAAAAACAAATAGCACATATAATGCGAGAAGCCGACAGAATAAGTCGATTAAAGTCCGTATTGACACAAATATATAGGCTATTTATAATTCTAAAGTTCAGTAGAGAGTGATTTTTTCAAACTTTAATGGATAGAGTATTATTGACCACGTGCTCTGTCCAAAATTATTTTGGTTAAAATATAATTACGTAAGGCATACAAGGAAAAAACCTTTTTCAAATTTTTACAAATAGAGTAAATAATAATTGTTGCAAAAAATTCACATAAGGATAAGGTGAAGAAGAAACAAGACAAACTCTTTCAGAGACAGGATACCTAATCCAATCATCATCTCTGACCGTTTTGGTATACGTACTAACAAACAAAAACAGCCATAGGGAGCTTCTACCACTACCACCACAATATATGTATAGATTATACATCTAAAAGCACATGACTCGATGGAAACGCAGCAAAGCAGCGTGACCGGGTCGGATTGAATGACGGCTGGATCGTGTCTAGTTGATTCTTCTTCTTCCTCCTCTCTTGCTGCATCGGTGAGGGGAACAAGAACATCAACGACATCGTATGGGCGAGAGATGAGAACGAGTGCTTTTCAACTTGTTTATATTTGTTTTTATTGTCTTGTTATTGATGTTCTTCATTCTTACCCTTGTTGCCATTATTCTTACGTTCTCATTTGCTTGCAGCTACGTTTTTATACTCACCACAATATCATTACTCTCACGCATATCGACGTGTTCAACACCCCAACACAAAATTTAAAAAAATAAGAAATCTTATTAAACTAATACAGAAAGAAATAAGAAAAATACACGCAATAAAAAACACTGGAAGTCAATAAAACTATGCACGTAACCTCTTCTATAAAAATAAACTATTGCACAAAATAATTTGGTCAATCAATCATTCAAAAAATATCCACCTAAAAATGGGTTTCATAAAAAGCACATCACAAGTTCGGCATGCAATACTAGAAACAAGCACGCAATCAATTATTAGTTCACAATTCAGTTAAACTTAATCTCTATATAAAACATATAAATCAATTCAACGTCTAAATAAATCATCCTTTTTCATAAATAACATCTCGGCTGTTTGTTCAACGGCATTCCGCAATAGCAATTATCACAAATTTCCGTCAAACATCTCTTTCGCTTCATTTGAGCCGGCTCACTAGATAATAATTTCCTAAGAATTGGATGAGTGAGTAAATTTTCCGAGCAAGTGTAATCATCAATCAGTTTTGGTGCTGGAGCATGGTTCTTCTTCAACGACGATTTTTTATGCGCGTTCTTCGGAAAAACCGCCACTCGTTTCGGATATTGTAGTGAATTCAATCCGTAACAATTATTTCTTTTCGATTCATCCACTACTTGAACCAGTGATATTTCGAATTCCTAAGAGGGATATATTATATAAAACAACTCTACGCTAATTTTAGTCGGTATTTAGACAAAACAGTAAACAGTTTTGGACTCGTAGTTTTTGTTTTCGAACCTAAAAACAATCAGAAAATAATACTATAGCTATAGTCGTCGCCAAATGCGATTACCACCGCAAAATGTGGCGCACTTTTTTTTTAAATTTAATTTTTATGATTATTGTTATTTTCCACATTTATTCCACGATTACAATAACATCTAAAACATATTTTTCAATGTATTCAAGCAAAAACAGTATAGAACGAGCCTAAACAAGAAAATAATCATGAAAATTAAATGAAAAAATAATATAAGTGCGCCACACTTTGCGGCGGTAATCGCATTTGGCGACGACTATATTATATTGTCCTTTTCAGAGATCGTTGCCTAATGGAAGAGGAAAAATGAGGTTCTCGTTTGGACGGCCACTCTTGTATATCATCAATGTGTGATGTCTCAAAAAATGAATAACATACATTGAAGATGAATAGATGAAAAAGTCCTTCGTGGCCAAACGAGAATATAATTTTTTATTTTTTTGTTCTTCCATTAGGTACCGATCTCTGAAATATACAATAATTAATTATCAATGACTGGAAACTGAAAAGCGAAATAATAAACAAATAGAAAATTAAATGAAGATCGCAGTCTCTTGACAAACGAGTCCACAACAGTCTACCTTAATGCGCCTTTAAATCAAAAATATCAATAAATCACACTTAAGCAATAGCTGAATTAATTTCATAATATCATTTATTGTCCTTTTCAGAGATTGGTGCCTAATGGAAGATTAAAAAATTAGGATGGAATGGGGTTCTCGTTTGGACGGCCATATCAACACTTGTATCAAAAAATGGACAGCACACATTGAAGAGGAATAGACGAATAAGCCGTTTGTGGCCGTGAGGCCGTCCATCTTAGGCTATCATTTTTCTTCTTTTTTCTCTTCCATTAGGCACCGATCTCTGAAAAGGATAATACTAATTTCGTTTCTCCTACCGATTCTTTCAACGCAATATCTGGGAACACAAAATTATGAATCCACATTGCAAAATCGTTCACGTCTTCATATCTCGCAGTCGCAATTATAGCCCCATGCCGTATATTTACTAAAAACCATAAAACATTGCAAATCTTTAAAAATTAATAAAAACCCAACCATTTCTATTAACATCTTCCCAATAATGCATATGAGTATCAAATATTGTTAATGAATTTACACATCTGTCGTATACAATAAGCACCGTTCGAATGCATCCAATCATTACAAAGAACAATCTTTTCTCATGCGAAAACATCGGACAATTAATAGCGATTCGCAACATTTTCGGCAAGTCATCAACTATGGAATTTGTGCAAAGAGTAAAATCAATCTCCTGTGCAGAAGCAAACATTAAAATGCAACGATCTACCTTAAAAAATTACCTTAAAATCTCCACCGCAGGCTTTAATAGCGTCGGGTAGATTGTAAATCCTGCTTCTGTTCTCGCCGGCGTCGTTCATATAATTCTCATTGCCGTCGATGATACCATTGATAAGACATAGGGATAGTGCTTCTGGGCATTTTTGAGTCACCTGAAGTGAATTTAAATGTCTCTAATTTAAATTCGGAAAATAATATTTTACATCAAATTATTGTGCATTTATTATTATAATAATATTATAATAATATAATAATATGTATTATAATAATATAATAATATTATAATAATATGAGAAAGTTTTTTTTAATGATCTGTTAAGTAATATAACAACACGTTCGATAGAGAAACTCAAACTCAATCAAGTTCACTAACCCAGCATATTGGAATATTAATTGTTAAGGAATTCCCACGGCACATTAATACCGTTTTTAGTTCTGCTAATTCCCCTGCTGGAAAAATTCCGAGGGCCTCGATTACGGAACGCGCACGAGTCAAATTCCTACGAGTGTTTTACAAATGATTTCAAAATAAAATGTCCACACTTTAACTGAGCCCATACCAAAGTTGGTCTTGGAAAGAATAATTGCAAATCGAACTGGTTAAAATTTCATATTCTGTCGAACATAAAGAGTCTCTATCGAAACATGCCCTTTACGGTATAAATGTTTTCTAAAAATAAATTTAAAAAAATCACATCAATGTATCCCGAATCGTTCGAATCCAATGGTCCCTTCGCCGCTTCCATTTTCAACTGTTCTATCTCTTTTCTTGTTAACAATGTTGTCAAATCGCTACCGCCTGATGCTCGTTGACTCTTAAAATCGAAATTAAATAAATTTCAAACAGCGCAGGAAAATTACGTTATTTTTAAAACGAATTGGAATCATTCCAATATCATGATTATGTATTAGTTGAGCAATCTTTAATGCAATTAATGTGCAAGCATTCGACAGTTCCGTTTTTCCGCAAAGCGATGATTGTGAAATAGATAGTGGGTATCTCCAAACTATTGTTGTCTAAAAAATTTCGTTTTGAATTCATTTTTCCTGCAAATAACGATTCGAAATAACGATTTTGCGCTTTTTAAACGTGTGTGAAAATTTTTACGTCTTTATAACAAACAAGTTTTTACTAAAATTTAATTAATCTTCTTCTAAACGATCTAAAAAACTTAAAATATTTCTAAAGTTATATATGAGCATTCTTATTCTATTACCATACAAGTTGGGATATTTCCTGACAATAATTCTACGCTCAATGCAAAAGCTTTCGTTGAGAATATCATTTCTTTGGTTATAATTGTTTTTTTCGTGTAGCGGTTCGCAGTTTCTAGATCATTGAAAGTTATTCTAAATATAGAATAAAGCCATTTTTTTGAATAAATTGAAAACATATTTTTCTTAAAATAGATTATAAAATCAAGCAATTCAAAATGTTGCAATTAATTTTATGTGTTCTTACTTTATCTTCACGGCCAAATAGAGAATGGAAACCAACTTATAAATAAGAATAAACTCTATAAATTTGTTTAGAAAACTAGCTTTGTCTGATAGATTTTCGAGCTTCAACAGAAATTAGTAAGCGAGCTTATTATAGATCTGTAAAAAGAAACAAAAGTTATACCTCATCTTCCAGTCTAGCTTCTGGTTGCTGGGAATTTTCACAATCAAATATGGCAATATTTTCAAACGTCGTTGCTGCCGTCGTTGTACCGATCGTCCTCGTTGTAGTTGTTGTTGGATGGGATAAAGACTGTGTACAATCCGTCAACATGAGATCAGTACAATTCCATATAAAATCGCATTCTTCATATGACCACTCGTTTTTTTCATCAAGACGTGGCCAGGTTATTCTTAATTTTATTTATTGAAATAATACAAATTTTTTTCAATTTGATGTGAAATAATTATTTTTATTGTTAAAAAATAATTTTTACAACATGAAATGCCATACTCACCCAAATCCATACTGATACACGTCGTACATCACCAGGTGATTTCTCCAAAGATACAAATTCTTTAAAACAAATCCTAAAAATTATTAAAATCACATAAATCGATAAAATTCAAATTCACCTATAATTAACATAGAGCATCATTCTCGCAAACAATCCTTTGGGATATCGTCGAATATCCATCCTTTTGTAAAAATTACTTTATTTCCCCGACATTTCAGAATATTTAGGTTCAATAGTGGGAAATTTTATGAAGCTGTTTTCCCTATTTTATAGGGAAATTTACTGAAAAGTGGAATCAATTATTAAAAATGAAGAACTTTTAATTTTTTAAATATTTTTTTCAATTATTTACAGTAACAATATAAGGGACAGATGGTTTAATGTTATACTGTAGTTTCTTTGATTGAACTTTTTCAAAATAAATTCCTAAACATTTCCTAGTATTTTAGGGAATTTTTTGACAAAATAGATTCTAAACACTTTGTTGAGTTCTGTGCTTATAATTATAATAATTATCTCTTCGCGTAGTTTTAGTGCAATCTTTAAATACAATTTCACATCAAATTGAATGGTTAAGTTGGAAGCTCAGACAAGATGTTCATATTGTAAATTTCGGTATGAAGCGCCTATTTTTAGATAGTTTAAGACGGACTAGTAACAATGATGTGTCAAATCATATAAGAATAATACGTTTAAATTAGTAATTCCTTCTGAAAACGTAAAATTGATTTTTCTAAAATTTCTCTGTTTATTTTAAATCCACACGCCAAATGAATATTTTAGAGCGCTTTATTAACTTCCACGTTTAGTGAAAAGCTAATTTTTACGTCATTTTACAAGATTCCTTTAAAATGTTTGTGACATGTTAAATTTATAAGATCTGTTATGTTCAAATAACCTTTCTGAGCTTCTGTTTTTTACGAATTCATATGGCGTGCACCCACGTTTGGATAAATCTTGCTCATAAATATACAATCTTGCGAAAACCTACTTACTTTACTTTGGATACTTTGGAGTTCGAATCAACCGACTAAGCGGTTGCGAACTATCTCCCTCCATCTCGGAAGACTGAATCTCGCCAAAGTAGGCAACGTCGTTTTCTTCTGGAACATCCATCCAGTTTATATTTTTATTTTACTTCGGAGAAATAGCACGCCAACTCGTGTGGTATGAAAATGACGTCAGTAAACGTGCTCAAATCGAGCTTTTTGGAAAGATGTTAATGGTTTCAGATAGTTTAAGGAAAAACTAGTTAAATTTTGTAAACAAGGTTTTATTGAAAAGACTTAACAACTTTGGGATACGCTTAAAAATAGGAAAATCGTGTTTTCCAGTTGGCGCCAAATAGTAGATGCCCTTAATTCCGCGCGGTTGGCTTACAAGTCCTCCGAGGATCGGACCAGCTGTGAGTATTGGTCGCTACTGGAGCTGGAACGGGTGCAGGGTTCCTTCGGCCTGCACTGTCGAGTGTGGCCAAATCCCGCGATGTTGTTGAAGTGCAGTTACAATCCTTCGCCACGTGGAGGCAGAACCCGAGAAGGACATATTTTAGAGCGTTTTTATTAACTTCCAAGTTTTAGTGAAAAACTAATTTTCTCGTCATTTTTACAAGATTCCTTTAAAATGTTTATGGCACGTTACATTTATAAGATCTGTTATGTTCAAATAACCTTTCTGACCTTCTGAATTCATTGGGTTTGCACTCACGTTTGGATATAAATTGCTCATAAATATACAATATTGAGAAATTGAAAAGAGGCTCGAAGCTATTAGGAAGACAAGCACTCGACACGGCTTAGAGATAAACACGAGCAAAACGGTTATTATGCGCAATAGCTATGCAGATAACGGGAATATCTACTCGAACGGCGCAAAGTGTCCTAACTCCCACGGAACCCGATATTTGGGAAGCTGGATAAGTACCGATGGCTCACTCGATGAAGAAATAACGAAACATTGCAAAGCTGCATGGACGTCATTCTCCAAACCACTTCTGGCTTATTAGGACAGAAGAAGAATCAACGAGCTCATCCTACAGAATGTCGTTCCCGCTCTCTTGTATGGGTGCGAAAGTTGGTCCATTTTGAAGAAGGACAGAGGTCCACTACAACGTTGTGTAGATTCGATTTGTTGCCGGATGCGACGATTTTTGACGTGGGTGTCATTGTGGATAAGAAGAAGATGAAATGGGCTGGCCATATCGCACGGATGCCACCAGAAATATGGTGTAAAATCATTACAGAATGGGACCCTCGATGTGGCGTTAGAAGCAAAGGAAGGCCAAAGGAGCGCTGGGCAGACTCGATTCACAAATGGGTGTCCGATTATGTGCACGAAACCTCCACCAGTCGAATCAATGGAAGAAGAAGAATAGGAATCCTTGAGAAGAAAGTGGCTTGGTCGACAATGATGAGACAGAGCCGCGACGTCTGTAGAGAGATGGTCCGCAACCTTCACGGTTGATACGGGCTAATAAAGTAAGTAATATGGTCAAGTCTGTATTTTTATGGTGAGAATATTATTTTTAAGTTACTTTCGAAATTTCTCTAACGAATACATTTTCCTTATTGTTGTGGCAAAATTGTTAATGCCACATAATAGGTCACCTTTCTACGAGTGACTTCTTAACTTTTTAATAATAGTTACGTATGCCACGTCACGCATGATCCAGATATTTTACTATAAATATGTAGCCCAACCAGACAATAGACAATCCATTCCTTACTACCTGTACCTCTACAATAAACCGTTAATCATCAACTGTCGTCAACTCCACAACAACTGGCTTGATGTTGAATGAAACTAGCCTCATCACAAAAAGAGTCTATATCAGGTACGCCCGATTATCCAAATGCGAAGATAATCGAATCTATTTCTACTCGCGTACCACCGTTCATCTACAATCCGGGGGATGTATGCGCATCTGAAGTCTGGATAAACCGTTACGCGGACATCATTGACCAGGACGGAGCAGAACTATCATCAGAAGAGAAACCACGGATCATCATCGAAAGACTAGATTCATCAACATACGAACAGTTCGAAAACCTCTTGCTGCCGAAGATGCCGAGCGAACTAAAACTTCTGTCATCTCGTTCCAGTTAGCAAGAGCAAACCATCGTTTTACAATTCCTGTGTACTCATCCAATGACTCGCCTGAGTGGGTGGTTTGCAAAAATTCGAACCGTCGTCGGAACTTGCTCTTCGTTGAACCAAACATTTTCTTCAGTTGTGATATCGTTTCTTCATAATTTAGTTCGCTCGGCTTCTTCGACAGCAAGAGGTTCACGTGTGTCCCTGATATTGTAAATATACGTCTATAAATATGTAGCCAACCAGTCAATATCAATCTATTCCTTGTTTCTTGTACCTGTATAATAAATCTATTATTCATCAACTGTCGTCAACTCCGTAACACTTATATTTAAAAAAAATTATGTATAGATTGCAAACATCTTGTTTAAGGCGAGCCTGCACACTCAAAGATTAGTCCAATCACCTCTGGCGATGACCGACTATCCGAGTCAGGAGAGAATGATGAGGAAAGGAAATTGGCACTGTTAATACGATTATCTTTGGTTCCTTGAACGGTGGGTACCTGAGCTAGGGATGTAGGATAACGGTAACGCCCAAAAGCCGCCATTCCTTTCAAAACTCTTACAGGGAATTTCCTCCATATGCTATGCGGCACTCAAGGATAGGTCCAGACACGCATAGCGGAGTTTCCCGCCACTACCTCGCGGCTGCCGCATCTTTTATCTTTTACCAAAGCTGCTATATTCCTGAAATTGAGCGTGTATTTTTCATCAGAACAGGATCGATTGTTTTCCTTGTTGGTTCTTGTAAAAAATCCTCAATTATTACTGAATGGTTTATGGCATCGCTTTAAATTAGAACAAATTTTACCATTTATGGCATTCGCATAAAGAAATATCATTAAATTATTGACCGGATAGAACTTATTATTTGATTAAGAATATCCATAATTATTTTAAAAGTCCCTCAATAGTATTCAATCGGAATTTTTGCCCAAGGTGAACTAATCTAGAAGTGATTAATATAAAAAACCAAATGTTTGCCAAAGAACAATACATATCAAACATCAGATTTGTACATTACACCCAATTTGTTTCAAGTTTCAGCTTCTCGAAAGGTCGCCAGACAACAATAGAAAGATAATGAATGATGTTAACATGTTTCTAGTTATAATTGTTTATATTTGCCCAATCGAAAGTATGCAAGTTCAGATGATTCTTTCTTATTGTTTTAGATTCTGTTGAGAATCGCAAGAATCCAATCAGTGCCTGTATGCAAGAATGTATTTATTTGATGGAAAATTACCGTTAAATTACTTTTATGAGAAAATGTAAGTAATCGTGTGTAAGAAATAATATTTAATACAAAATAGATTGTAAAATACAAAATTGTAAATAAATTGTTTTGAATGAATTGCTATTCCACACTAGAAGAGATTTACGTCCAAATCCGTTGAGCAGGAATTGTGTCATCATTATACTTCGAGACGCGAAGAGAATCGGCCTTGTTTTTCAGTAACTAGATTCGTATTCTTGGGTCGAGTTTTTTGTGCACATATGCATGTTTTGGGTTGAAGGATAAGTTCGTAGAGTTTCTTTCACAAATATTTATTTGAACAAAAGAAAATAATTATAATCAATTAATCAATTATTTATTCCCTGTTACTGTTTACGACTTCCTCCCAACTCTCGATCAATTTGTTGATGCCGTTCCGCCAAAAATCGCCCTGTCTGGTGTCGAAGGTCCTCCTCGCCCTTGAAGGAACCCCTCATTTGGTTATCATTTGATTCACCGTATAGTGAATAAACGTGCTTAGCTGGAGCTGGAATGACAATCATCTTGCAGAAGAGTCTTCTGAACGCCATATTATACGGCTTAATATAGATGAGCGATACAACTGGCGATGCGAGTGGCGGGAAGCTGAAAAAAAGTAAATTAAATTGAAATTCGACTCAGCCGCTTACCTAAATATCGTATAAACGTGATATTCGGCGATGGTGACGTGGAATAATTGGAGATGATCCGTAGAGAATCCGTAGAGAGTCCGTAGAAAGTCCGTAGAGAATTATTCGCGGAAATATGAATAGAATGTGCACAGATGCGTGTGAGAGGCTCAATCAGACTGCGAAACTTTTAGTGAAGCGGTGACGAATGTGAATTTACAGTGGTATTGACGAGAAAATATAACCAGAAACCTAAAACAAGTAACTTCGTATTCGTTAGCCTACCGAGCTCCATAAGCTCGGCGTTTCCCAGCTCGCGCCACGAGGAGGCCGAATACAAGCGAGCCGTCGGAGGCCATCGGAAACTACCACGATGACCTCCCTTAAAAATAAAAACTTAACTTAAAAAGTCGAAATAGATAATAGAAGTGAGAATAAGCAACAAATAATATATATATATATATAAGAAAACAATAGCAATATAAGGTTAGAATTATATAGTCAATACATATTTAAGAATATACGTTACTCAAAGCGTAACTTGAAGAACAACATATAAACAACTTTTAGAACGGTCGCTTAATAGGATTTATGACTGTTATATTCTTGGATGAATATAAATATTAGATTAACTGTTGTAAAGGGCTTTTTAGATTACTTTATTGGACTAATAATAATTAAACGAAAACACAATTAACATAGAGAAAATAGGAAGGAAAACAAAGGGATCAACTAAACTAAAATAATAATATAAAAATACTAGTTACTAATAATTACGATAAGTGTGTCGTGGGCCAAAAAAAGGAGGAAAAGTTAAAACAATAATTATGTGATGGATAACATGAGTGACCATCGAGAACTGTGACGCTTGCAGCTCCATGCGTCACAGTTCAGGATTGAGCAGCGAAAGAGTACTCGATATGGCAGAGCTCGTGCCAAGGAAAGGTGGTTCCCGGAAAGCCACTAGCTAGCGACTTTTAAATTAAAATCATAGAATAATGAAATACAATTTAACGGTAATATGGAATAATAATAATAATAAAAACTCGATTTTTTCGCAAGTTTTAATTCAATAATTATATATACATAATATTTAACTCGATAATTTCATGATTAACATGAATACATTTTTAATACAACCTTAATAATAATAAAGATGAACAAGTGTCACAGAGTACCAAGTATAATTCAGTATCAACTCGCCCATAGCTAGCGATTGTTTAATTGAAATAATAGTAGAACCGCGCGGTATGAATATCATACCATATAGAAAAATATTTAGCACACCATATATGGATTTTGAATGATACGACAGCTTACGAGTTCTTTATCAGATTCTTTATGGCTTCATCATCATTGGTTTGATTTGCTTGCTATTGCATCAACAATTGATGTTGACCCGAAACTTTCTTCATACCCAGGCTCACGACATGTCGATTGATCCATGCATATATCCTGAAACAATTGGTATTTCTTATAAATTGAAGCGAAAAAATTGAAACTTACATTTTCACTAGGTGCCTAGCTAGGTGTATTACTGAGTAATACAATCATTTTGATGCACATTTAAGCCCTGTTATACTTGATAGCGGAGATTTTTTGATATCCATTCATAAAATCCTGCAAAATCAATTATTATTCAGGGTTAAGGCTCGAGAGAGTAAGGAAAACAAGTCCGAGAGAACAATATAAGCATCAGGGTTGCACGGAAATCGATTTTTTCAAACGGACGACGGAAAACGGAAGATGGAATTTCGTGAAGAAGATTAAACTACTGGGAATAAAATTTAGATGTTTTGCTGCTAGTAGAGCGTGTATCTATTATTTGCCTTCGCATGCACACATTCCACACGATTTTGACGGGAAGAAGAATACCAGAAGCTTGGAAACTCGCCAAAGTGAGTCTCCTACAAAATAGGAAGGAAGGAAGGAGGATCACGGACAATATTCTACACGAAAATTCATTGAAAAATCAATTAAAATTTCCTCTGGAACTAGCTCTAATCGACTTTTCGGCTTCTTTTTTCAGATATCAGAATTCATGGAACAACAGTCAATATTCCTTTAAGATATTGGTGAGTCAAGCTGTTCGCATTTGCTCTCCAAATTATTCTCGATTAATCCGACAAGGAGAGTGGGGGAGAAGCTGAAGATATATGTGTTGATGGGATGTTTTTGAAACAATTCGAATTCGCTGACGACCTGATGCAAATTGGAAGTTCCTCAGAAGAAATAAGGCGGCGTCTAAATCAACGACTAGAAATCACGGTGTAGATCACCGTGATTTCTATACAATGACTATCATATACAATGACTAAGCTACTAAGGACTCCATATTTAGCATTCTACAAATGCAATATTGTACTTCCTCACATCCCAGCAAACGAAAAAAGAGCTAATACATCATCATTCCGACCTTGCTCGAAACTTGCTGCTCATCTCAGGAAGTTCTCTTCAATAAACGTCTCCAAATGACTCTCGACATAATATACTTTCACGCCAAGCTCGATGGCTCGATTTCCTTTGATTTCTTAGTTACGATGAAGCTGCTCATTTGGGTTGGACATTGGTCAACACTTGAAAAACGAAGCCGAAAACCTTGGAGAGAGCTGGTCCGCATCTCGACGCACTTGGAATGACGACCGACAATCAAGTAATCGAAAAGTCATGTTTGGAACTAAAGAAAAAGTGTCTGGAAACTCGCAAGATGATCCCTCATCGGATTGGTTTCTCTCGGAACCGTGGCATTACACATTTTAAATGCAGACCGGGGTTGCACGGAAATCAGTTTGTTTTCAGACGGACGGCGGAAAACGGAAAATGTAAGATGGAATTCCGTGCAACCCTGATAAGAATGAAGTACATAATAAGTGGTTTATTTATTTAAATTTAGATTACTAAAAAAATAATTATTAATTTTTAGAAAGGTTTTTTTCTAACTTTTCACTAAATTGCGAAAATATAGCAAATCAAAGAATTTCAATCACAAGTTACATATATCATTTTGATCGTCATGATCTCATCATACTATTTATACTAAAAAAAAACAAAACTTTGATAACTATTTTAAAATAGCTATTTTCGTAGGAAAAAACTGATTTTCATGGAAAATTCGTAAATATTTACTTAATCAATAATGACTATAATGAACAAAATAATATATTTGTACATTGAGAACATAACTAATTATTAATAATTTTCTTTAAAAAACAATAAAATTACCTTGTTTCAGCTTCAAAAACGATGAAAATAAGATTTATAATAAAAAAAATAATAAATGAGATTGCTGGCTGGCGATTTGAAATCCCGCGTAAAAATGTGTGATACACCGATTTCCCTCAGAATGTCCAAGTTGTGTGCATATCCACCATTGTTGCCCGTTCATCGCTCCTAATATTGTCGATCCACTCTAAAACATTAATTTTAATTTGAATTGGAAGTTTCCAAAGCATACACCATCCTATATATTTGACTAGCACAACTGCCAATGCCTTCTTGTGCATATCGTAAGGCACTGCGTGGACATGAAGTGGCTATGAAAGTCCATCCTTGATCCGAAAATGATTCAATGTGACTTCACCATCACTTCACCATGTTTAATCGATTGATATGGTTACTACATCACGTCTCTTCCTCTTTTGTTTGTCATCAATATTTTTATTTCATCCATGCTCATTTTTAAATTAAACTTTTCATTTCTTGTCATCAAAAAATAGATAACAAAAATTGATTAAAAACAAAAGAGGAAGAGATTCGATGGTGGCCGTGTGGCTGTCTAAACCTTAGTGGCCGTGTGGCTGTCGAAACAAGACCTTTTCTCCGCCCCTTATTTTTTGCTCTTCCATTAGGCATCGATCTCTGAAAAGGACAATAAGAAAATCAGAAGTTAGGAAAGATACATATGGTCTAGGCTCACGACATGTCGATTGATCCATGCATATCCACCATTGTTGCTCACGTTGAGGTTCGATCCATTGTTCATCGCTTCTCGCATTGACGATCCATTCTAAAACATTAATTTTAATTTGAATTGGAAGTTTTAAAAGTTACCTAACACCATTGATTAGCACAACTGTTATGCATATCTTGATCGTAATGCACTGTGTGGACATGAAATGGCTATGGAAGACCATCCTAAGTCCATCCTTGGTCCGAAAATGATTCACTATGGCTTCATCATCATCGGGTTCATCGATTTATTCCGTTGCTGTTGATTTACGACGTCACACAATTGTTGTACTCGTTTTGACTCTTTGAGAATATCCGATTCCTTGAATTGCGACATATTCGATTTATTCCGTTGTTGTTGATCGGATACTTCTTTTCATCTATTCTAAAAATTATTAATCAAGAATGCTATTGGATAATGTCCAGTCTTACGACGTGTCGATTGATCCATGCATATCCACCACTGTTGTTCTCGTTGATGTTCGATCTCGATGTTCATCGCTCGTCACATTAGCCGATTCATCCTAAAATATTAATTTTAATTTAAGTAAGAAGTTTTTAAATTTTTACCATCTAAACTAATCGATGAGTAGAACCATCATTGTCTTCTTGACCACATCCGGAATCCTGAGCAGCGAGAGTATGAAGAATCCATAAAATAAAAAAAAGGGAACGTGAGAGTGTTGTGGAAGAAGAATGGCAAATGTAGATTGAAAGATGAAGGCGAAGAAGAAACCAAGACGAAGCCAATATGAAACCAACGCAGAAGAATTAAATAAGTCGAAGTGTTTGATGATGAAGGGAGGGTGGATTGGGGGATAAGAAATCTCTCCAGGGGTGATTAGATAGATCAGGTTGAACATATTGAGCATATTGTTTCTCCCTTCGAGTCCTGAAAATCATAAAGAACAATTAAAAGAAACCATCCCTGAAAACTTACATGAGAACATGGCTCGACAGAAGACAGAAGTGCCAATCGTCTGCGCCGAGAGCATGTTGAGACGGAATGCTATCGGCACGATTGAATGCATCTACAAAATGATATAAAGCAAATTTTGATTCATCGTCGACAATTTTTATAAAAAAAGTTTTCAATTGATCGCTACCGCCATAGATCAATTCAAGTTGAAGATCAGTTTTCGAGGAAATTGTTTTTTTGTTTTTCTTTTAAATTAATTTGCAATGAAGATATTCATTATTTTATTGCAGTCAATGATGAATTTAAATATGTTTTAGAATATTTTTAATTATAATTTACATGAAGGGATGAGTGATTGTAAAGAGAATGCTATGAATATACACTAGCTGACAAAAGTTTTGTCACAAATGTTTTTTCGGGTTTAACTTTTTTGTGACTTGACCAAATTGGCTGATTTTTTGATATTTATTGTGAATCAGTGTTTAAAATGTTTTAGTAGCAAAACTTGGCTTAAATTACCATGACAATTTCGGTTCCACGCATTACGTTTTCCCTCATATTGATAACAGCATGCCGGGTGGCAATTGAAGTTTCTTTACGTGGAGTCATCTCTAAAATTTTGCCAATTACTGCTATTTTCAATAAATTATGAAAAAAATATAATTGAACTTTAAAAATTATTAAAAAATTCAGTGCAAGAAAAGTGCGTAATATCTTTGAGCTACGCGTTTTACGATAAACGCTTGTCTCTGTAAAACGGATCATCGTAATCACAAGCGGGAATTTGTAAAATAATCTACAACCATATGAATCTATCATATAAAAAAAAAACAGCCAATTTGGTCACAAAAAAGTTAAACCCGAAAAAACATTTGTGACAAAACTTTTGTCAGCTTGTTACATGAGCCTTACAAAGTAAAAGGTTTAAATTATAACCTGTTTATCCTTATTTAAAAAGTTTAATATTGACACTCTTTATATATATATATATCATATCAGGGTTCCAGGGAAATCGATTTTTTTAAAACGGAAGGCGGAAAACGGAAAATGGAAGATGGAATTCCGTGCAAACCTGATATATATATATATATATAAAGCTCTTGAACAGCTCTATCATAATATATATTAAAATTTTTAATTGGACTTTAATTTAAAATTTTTTAAACTTGTAGAAGAAACATGGAAAAATCCGAACTTCTTGTTCTTTTACGTCATTACTGGAAACAAAGCTTCCACGCAACTGCAACAGCACGAAATATATGCGAAGTGGAAGGCAACAATATGGTCTCGGATCGTATTGCTCGAAATTGGTTCAAAAGATTTAACGACGACGACATTGATCTCGAGGACAAGACACATTCAGGCCGACCTACGACAGTGGATTCTAAAGCAATCCGTGAAGCTGTGGAGACCAATAAGTAATCGCAGATTGTCGGCCAAGCTCGATATTCCTCAAACATCAGTTGTGCGACATCTTCACGCCCTTGGGAAAGTGACTGAAATTCAAGCTCAAAAACGTGTCGAGACTTGCCGAAAACTGCTCGAAAATCCACAAGATTACCGTTTTATTCGTAGAATTGTAACTTGTGATGAAAATTGGGTCTACTTCAGTTATCCGGACAGACAAAATCAATGATTGGAACCCGGTCAAACGGCGGAACCGCTAGCAAAATGTGATCGTTTCTCAAAGAAAGGACTTCTGTGTGTTTGGTGGAATTTCGAAGGCGTAATTTACTTCGAGCTAGTTCCAAAGGGTCGGATCATCGACGCAGACCTCTATTGCGCCCAACTTGATCGAATGTATGGCAAGAAATATCCAGCATTGATCAATCGGAGCGGATACTCCTTCAACAAGACAACGCGCACGGCCAGGCAAACGAAGGAAAAGATCAACAGTTTCGACGTCATTGAACTTCTTCCACATCCACCTTATAGTCCGGACCTTGCGCCATCTGATTATCACCTTTTCCGATCCATGACACACTTTCTTCGTGCTCGTTCAGCTTCAATGACCTGACCGATGTCGAAAACGGGTGCCGCGAGTTTTTCGCCTCTAAGAACAAGGAGTGGAACCGCAGCGGGATCGAACAACTTGAATGAATTTTCAATTTATCAATTGAAAATTCATGTTCCAGAAAAAACCCAATTTCCCCCTCTTCATTTCGCTAATGTATCAATACTAGTTTTCTAGTTTTCTTACTATTAATCTGTTAAACATTTTCAATAACAACAATATACATTTTCTATTAAATATTCTTAATAATAACAGCTTCATGCATTGACCTTCATCTTGTTTCTAGTTTTGATTGTTATTTCACTCTTCCGACGGCTTCATCCCCCAAACTGAAACATTATCGACAAACAGTTGGGTAATCTTCTAGAAGATTCGTTATTTGTCATAAACATGTGACAACCTTCATCTTCATCTCTAGAATCGCATCAAATAACTTATTGATTGATATCAAATGAAGCGTGATTTGAATTCACTTGTCTATTTTGGTTATTTTACATGTTCGCATCGATGTGTTTTTTAATTTTATTTTGACACCAGCTCGAATGATCGTTGATTATTTGTGTTTAATTAAAAATTATTTCCATGACAATTGGATTCGAAAGTTTTCAGCCCAAGGGAAACCAGTTTTCATAATTGGGCGGTTACTTCCTCAAGAGTTTAAAAATAATATGATTGAGGTTTCACAGTCTTCTTTATTTTATTTGTAACACGTTTGCTTGTCTATTTTCTTGTTTTGCTGTTCATTTTGCGGAAATCTAGTAGAAATTTATATTGAAACTAGTATATATTTGGAAACTTCTAAACATCAAATAATAATGGTCATTTAAAGCTAACAGTTCTTCTTGTTGCGCTATTTTTTATGAGTTCTCTTGAATATCTTCGATCGGCTTCTCAAAATAGTTAATATGAGCTTCATTTCTCAGTCTTCGGTTTAAATATTTCATTTAGTGTTCACACGCCATTCGCTCTAGTAAAATGACAGTCTTATTTAGATTTCTAGGCCTTATATATCGATTGTTTCTCTTAAAATAAAACCATTCGTCTTAAAAATAATCATAAATCACACATGATTTAATAAACGTAATAGAATCTTGTAAAATTGCAATTTGCTATTATTTTTTGCTATAAAACTTTTATTCTTGTCACGTAAATATGATTCGATTTTATTAAAACAACTATTTTCTTATTGAACAGAAACAAAGTTTTCAATTGGCTCCTCTTCTTGCCCATTAATTTGGGGTGTTGTTACACAACTTCACATGTTTTAAATAAAGACAACTTTATTTGTCATTTTGATAAACAGATCTTGAATTATATAAGAAACAAAATTTCATACCGAAAAATAATATTTATGAGCCTTTTCTTAGCTCCCAATTCAATCGTCGCACTCCACTGCCACGAAACCGCGCCGTATTGCAAAAGACTTCGCACCAATTGCAAACTCAACCTTTTAATTTATTAGTTTTATTTTCAATATTTACAAGTTATATTGACGATGAAGACTCTTCTGATCAATTAATTGAGGTACTAAGAATTTATTTTTATTAATTCAATATGGATTAATGCAAAATGAAACTTTAACTGATAAATAAAATATTGAAAATAAAAATAATAAATTAACATCTTGCTAGATGCAATCAGAACAATAGGAGCTCATAATTGAATAATGTTAATTATTAATTTTAATGTGTTTTCAATTGGTGTGATTGCGTTTTGCAATGTGGCGCGGTTTCTTGGCAGTGGAGTGCCGTCGCATTTGGCGTGAATGAGCATTTTGTAAACACGTCTTACAAATTTACATATGGTAGTGTAAAACTTATATTCACGTAATCTATGCAAACACCAAATGAATTTGTAAAAACAGATCTTCAAAATATTAGCTTTAACATATAATTTTGCAAAAAAATTAAAGCCACTAAATTCCAGGAAAGTCTGTAAAATTTACGTAAAAAACTTTACACGTGAAAATTAATAAAATTAGTTTAAAATGAGTTAATCATCATTTTCGTTTGGTGTGTATGCATATCTCGCTTCATTGCTGAAATTATATAGTCGTCGCCAAATTCGATTACCACCGCAACATGTGGCGCACTTTTTTAAATATTTTTTTTTCATTTAATTTTTATGATTATAATTATTTTCCACAATTATTCCACTATTTAAACAACATCTATAACATATTCTTCTATTTATTTAAGCTATAACAGTATAGAACGATCATAAACAAGGAAATAATCTTAAAAATTTAAAGAAAAAATAATATTTGAAAAGTGCGCCACATTTTGCGGTGGTAATCGCATTTGGCGACGACTATAGATTATAGAATCTTTGTCCATCTCTTTTTTTTAAATTTCATTTGGAGTGCACTTGCAACTAAACAACGATTATAAAATAATAATAGAAATCATTAATAACTCTTTTTATTTATTAGTTTAAAAAGGGCAAAGATAAGCTTTCAAATAATATATAACACTCTATGTTATATATTATTTTGTGGAATAAAATTAGCCAAAACAAAATCCTGCATTTCTTTTGCAATGACAAGTCAAATTAAATGAGTGTTTTTAAAACATATCGTGCAAATTTACACATGGGAGTTTAAAAATTGTATTTACGTAATCTAGGCAGGCTTGTTTTCAAATATCTTAAAATCTGCGTTGATTGCTAAAATTTCAACTTGGATTTACAAAACTCACGCCAACTTCTTTCTTAGAAATGCACGCACGTTAGAGGGTTTCAAAGAAAATTTTCTGGTACAATTTTAAGGTTTTTAGATACTTTAAGACATAGTTATTAATTCTCGCCTAAAAACGTATATGTTATTACTACTTGAAATCCAAAAAAATCACGCTTAAAAACCCCAAAAAAGTTTAGTTTTCATTTGAGGTGCAGAAATTCGTGTGCACGCCGAGTGAGCTAACACAATTTTGAGCTCCGTTTACTTACTGGAATGCAATATTTTGATATCGTTTTTGGATTTTTAGATATTTTAAGAAAATACCATATACTATAAGGTAAACAAGTTTTCTAAATAATACGCGGAAATTTAAAATAGACGTTTAAAAATAGGAAAAAATTGTCATTTTCAAATGGATGTGGCGTGCAATGAACATACACTAGCTGACAAAAGTTTTGTCACAAATGTTTTAACTTTTCTGTGACTTGACCAAATTGACTGATATTTTGATATTGAATCAGTGTTTAAAATGTTAGAGTAGCAAAATATGGTTTAAATTACCATGGCAACTTCGGTACCACGCATTCCGTTTTCCCTCATATTGATAACACCTTTCCGGGTGGCAATTGGAGTTTCTTTACGTGGAGTCATCTCTAAAATGTTGCCAATTACTGCTATTTTCAATAAATTATGAAAAAAATATAATTGAAGTTTAAAAATTATTAAAAAATGCAGTGCAAGAAAAGTTCGTAATATCTTTGAGCTACGCGTTTCACGATAAACGCTTGTCATTGTAAAACGGATTATCGTAATCACAAGCGGGAATTTGTAAAATAATCTACAACCATATGAATCTATCATATCAAAAAATCAACCAATTTGGTCAAGTCATAAAAAAGTTAAACCCGAAAAAACATTTGTGACAAAACTTTTTTCAGTTAGTGTATATATTAATCCTTATTTTTACTTTCAACCTAAACTATTTATATATACAGTATATATATATATATATATAATGATACTTTTAGATGGCTCCAAACGCACCATCCACCATCCAATCTCACAACTCCACCGAGCTTGACGATAACTCGATTGCACAAATCCGCGCAAATCTCAGCGAATATTTCACTCCTCGCTACGACACCAAATTCAACATTCTGCGATGGCTTCAGTCCTGCGACTACAACATTCCCAAGACCACTCACATGTTACGCCGGCATTTGAGATGGCGCCGCGAGAGGCGTCTCGATGATGGTCCCAGTCAATCATTGCTTCAGCGGTGCGAAGTGCGCGCCAAATACGCTCCGATGACCATTGTCGGCCCTAGTCGGTTAAACAATGCCGATCGATTAATTGTCGTCGAGCAGGCGGGCAGAATCGATATCGGCGGATTGATGAAATCCGTGCAGCCAACGGAATATGTCCATCAGATGTATCGATGTTTTGAAGAAGTCCTCGCCGTGATAATGAAGGTTTTCTTTTGGATTTTCTTAATAAGCAGGAAAAGGAATTGTAGATGGAAGCGGAAACAGGCAAGCAATGCTCCACGTACTATATCTTTGATCTCGATGGTTTATCGTTCGATCCTTCGCTTCTTGGCGTTGTCATCGGTCCATTTAGGGTCTCCTGGCAGCTTGTTGCACAACATTACCGCGAGCTAATTGACAAGTTCATCGTGGTCAATGCGCCGAGCTTCCTTAATATATTATGGTAAGTGGTATCGTTGGATAAAAATGTTTTTGGGTTGGCAGGCAAGGTCTACTTCCGTTCATTCCCGAACAGTCACGTGATCGATTCGTTCTGGCTGGTTCTAATTGGAAAGAATATTTGAAACAATTGTGTGACGAAGAGTGTCTTCCACAGAAATATGGTGGCGTGCTGTCAGATGATAAATATTTAGAGTAAGTTATTATTATAATAGAATATTGCTATAAGATTGACAAAACAATTTTAATGGTTTAAAATTAAGCAAAACCATGATCAATAGGAAATGATGGAATTTTGAGAGATTTTAGAAACGGATGCACGCCAACTGGAAGTAACAAATTTCCGAAATTTAAGCGTGTCTGAAAAGTGTTACAATTTTTAATTAAATATTGCTTATGACAAATTAACTAGGCGTTCTTTAAACTATCTAAAAATCTGAAAACATTTCCAAAAAGATATATTTGAGCACATTTACTGAGCTCACGTTATTATCATACCATGGATTTTCAGATGAATTCTTCAGAAAAACCACCTTTAGAATTTAAGATATATTAAATATCTAAAGAAATTAAAATTCTGAAAACTAGATTATCAAAACAGAAACAAAATTCAAAGTGGGACCATCGACAAATTCTCAATGAAACGTTTTAAAAAGTACTTGAAGAGTGAGCCCAGAAATTGTGAATACGTTTAATATTTTGAAAATAATTTTAGATTATTGTCAAGATTGACAAACTGACATGATAACTAGACATTAGAAAAATTGATTAGAAGATAGATGAATGTGGTTTCATCTGTAATGTGCGCGATTCTTGTAATTCTAGATGTAGTTTCAGATGAATTTTACAGAAAAACCATTTTTAGAATTTGTCCCATTTTCTGGTTTTTATTTCTTTAAGAGTCAGAAAATGGTATTATCACTTAAATAAAAAATTGATAGTGGGACCATTGAAATATTTTCAATTGAATTTGACCCATTTTCGTATTTTTTGAAATTGGTGGATATTCAGATGACTTTTTTTTAGAAAAACTATTTTTAGAATTTCAGTAATTTTAAGGAATTGATTTAATAAGTAGTCAGTAAAACATTTTATTGAAAAATTAATAAAATTGATAGTGGGACCATCGTAAAATTCTTAACGAAACATATGCGATTTTTGTAATTATAGAAACTAATGTCCAATCAGATGAATTTTATAGAAAAACTACTTTTAGAATTTAGCCTGTTTTCTGGATTTTATTTTTTTAACATTCAAAAAATTATTTTATTGCTTAAATAAAAAATTGATAGTGGGACCATTGAAAACTTCCTAATTAAATATGCGCAATTTTTGTAATTTTAGAAAGTAATGTATGTTCAGATGAATTTTACAGAAAAACTACTTTTAGAATTTAGCCTGTTTTCTGTATTTAAATATAAAAATAGTCAGTAAAACGTTTTATCTAAAAAGTACTAAAATTTATAGTGGGACCATCGAAAAATTTTCTATCGAAGTTGACCCATTTTCGTATTTTTTGAAATTGATGGATATTCAGATGACTTTTTTAGAAAAACTATTTTTAGAATTTAAGTAATTATTAGCTTTTATTTAATTTGTAGTCAGTAAAACAATTTATCTAAAAATTAATAAAATTGATAGTGGGACCATCGTAAAATCTTAATTAATTATAGAAACTAATGTATGTTCAGATGAATTTTACAGAAAAACTACTTTTAGAATTTATCCCGTTTTCTGGAATTTGTTTTTTTAACAGTCAGAAAATGATTTTATTAACCAAATAAGAAAATTTATAGTGGGACCATTGAAATATTTTCAATCAAAGTTGAGCGAATATAGCAAATATTCGGACTTGTTTGCTTTCCAACTAATTTTTCAGAAAAACTAATTTTCGTATCTTAATTATATTTTAGATTTTCTTAAGAAAAGAGTTAGAAAGTCATCTTATTCCAAAAGTTATGTTATTCATAGTGGGACCACTGAAAAGAGCCCGTCAATGTGCGGGTGGAAGATCACATTTATCAATTTTTAGATAATTTAAGCCAAGGGCAATGAATTAAACTTTTATTAAAAATATTTTAAATTACAATAGGATAAATCATATTTTTTTGCTTTAGCAAAGTGTTACCCGTTCCACGAGACTTGTACTGGAAACTACGCGACGGTTACCCATCCTTCGACAAATTGCACAAGATCTCCATTCCAGCTTGTAATTTGTTATAAAGTTAACCATGTGAAAAACGAGTTTTTTTCAGCAAAAGCTCGATTCATAATTTACAAGATTGATTCGCCAAGGACAGAGTTGCTCATGTTCTCCCAAAATGACAAGGAAGTCATCATTACGCTTTACTATTCTAAAGAAAAGGACACCGCTGAAGAAGACCTTGAAGTAATGGTCCCATCGATTCCAAAAAGTGGAATATCCGCCATGGACATGTTTGATTACATTTGCGATCAGCCTGGATATTATCACATAAAGTTTTTGGTTTTAAATATCTATTGGTGTAAATAATATTTCCTAGATTGGCGAATGACGCAGGATGGCTTCTCCCTTCGAGCTATAAATTGCTTATTGTCAATCGGAAGACTGGCGAGGAGGTCAAGTATATCAATCAAAAGGAAAAATGGATCAAACCGGGTGCAAAGTTCACCAAGTTGGGTGACAAATGATTTATTATTAAACATCTATTTTAACTGTATATATTGGATTGATTTCGTATTTTATAAAACGTTTAATGCTCTCTTTAAAAAAATATGTTTTATATATCACATAAACAAATGCGTTACCCATATTTTCAAACAAAAACATCACTTAAATCCTTATCCGCTGAGCTCACGTCTTGATGCACTATATACTTGTCACTATTGCTATTCACATTTGCTTTCCGATTGCTCTTTCGATTTAGATCATGCTCGAGTTGACGGAAATAGAGATTCGATTCGACCTGTTTATCATCGTAGACCATTTCTTCGCCGAAAGTTGTTCGGAGACAATGATCTTGGCTGGATTTCCTCGACCACAACTTATTCCACTTTAATTTACATTGTTATTAGTAAGAAAGAATCACTTACTATTCGATAAGTTTCCCGAGACCACATTGGTGTATAATTGATGACAATTGCCGGTACCACTGAAGCATATCTGTAAAGTAATTAATCTTTAAGCGTGGTTAAATGATAGTTACATTATAATGAAGCAATTGAATGCGAATTTGACTATAATTATAGTCAAATGATTTGTGAGAAACTGCTCGAGCACGAGAAGAGATGAGCAGAAAATATTGAAGAATAGGACGAAGCCTTGCCAGCGGGAGAGCCACTGCAATATTTGATATATTTTGGTTGTTAATGGAATATGTGCTTCTAGAATTTCGAAAGTTTACGGGCAACACGGGTGAATTTCGATTTTCAGAAAATTTATAACGTTTTTCTTTCTTGGACGTTTTTTAAAGATAACACTTGTCAATTATGGTCATCATTGGCCAAATAAACCATAAAACAATAGAGTGTGTTGGTATGAGAAGGTTTAATACGTGAAAGTAGAGAGTTGTTTTGATTGAGCGAGTGGTGTGTACCAGTGATGGGAGGGACCCCGTTTTTTAGAATTCCGGACGGGCGGGACATAAAAAAATGGAAAATTTCAAAACCCGGGTCCCGGGACCGGGACTACCCGGGACTCGGGACCATGATCCCCTTTTTTTTTTAGAAAAATACCCGGGTCGGGGGGACCGGGGGAGGGGGGGAAGTCCCTCCCATTACTGAACGGTAATAGTGACAATTAAAGAGGAGGAAGAGCGAGAACAAGAGACGAGCGAACCTTTCCCTTTTAAATTATGTAACAATATGTATCAAGAAACACCACTATGTCAATATACACAGACTTCCCTTTCTTCCAGCCGGGGACCGGGACTTCTCCTTTTCCCTACCCGGGACCCGGGACCCGGTTCCCCTTTTTTTAAAAAAATACCCGGGTCGGGGGGACCGGGGGGAGTCCCTCCCATCACTGGTGTGTACTATTCTAAACGTTGTCCACAAAAATGAAGCATGTGACCATACAATTTTGTCGCTTTCCCGCGAAGTAAAATGTCAATTTTCACGCCAAAATGAAATACTGATTTTCCGATTTTTAAGAGTGTTTTAAAGTTTCTACGGCTTGTTTAGATTCCCCCTGTTCTCGTCAATTTAAACAAGTTTTTCTTAAACTACATAAAAGTGTGAATATCTTGCCGCAAGGTCAGATTTGAGCTCGTTTACTGAGCTCATTTTATAACCATACAGGTTGACGTGCAATTGTTCTTTTTTAAGTGTTTTTGATAAGTTTTCACGCATCTGTTGGCGTTGTCATTATCCACGTAGAACTTTGATTTTCACGTAGCGATGACGATGCAGTTTTAAATTATCATAGTTCATTTAAAAAAGAGTTATGAAACCATTGAAATATTTTCTTTCCCTTATAAACTAAAATTTTGTTTTATTTTAGGGCCGGCCCGAGCCAGGGCGGCAAAATCGAAAATGCGGGCCGGCCTTTCCCAAGTATGCCAAATATAATATTTTTTGCAGATTTTACTATTTTTGGAGAGTTTAAAAAAATGACAAAGGGATACAATATTTGTGTTAAGTAAACGTGAAAGCTGTGTGTGAGAGAAGTAAAAACAAGAAAATCATTATTTCCATTTGGCGTTCTATTTTAGAAAACTACTTCACACCAAATTGATTGTCCGATTCAATTGAAATATGCGATGGTGAAATATTGGTATGGGCCAGTGATGGTTGGGACACCGTTTTTTGGAATTCCAGGCGGGCGGGACCTTTAAAAAAATTTAAAATTTAAAAACCCGGGGCCCGGGACTTCCCTTTTTCCCTACCCGGGACTCAGGACCTGGGATATAGAGAAAAAATATGGGGAATAATTTGGTACATGACACTTTGCAAATTATTTCATTTGAATCGGACAAAAATCAACTGATTAAATTTGTTGTTCTACTTTTTGGATTTGAGCCAATTTCAGATTTTGATGTCAAGTTGTGAGAAATTGGTAATTCTAATTTTGATTTCATAAAAAATAATAATAATCAATAGGACGTGAACGTTCAAGCGTGAACTATAAATTTTGGCAAAATATAACAAAAATGATGAAAAAAAGAGAAATTTTTTTAATAAATTGAAAATTTGCTTCACATTCTCATTGAGACTATTTGAAATTAATTCAAAAATATTGAAAATGAATTGTCAATGTCTTAAACTTTGACAATAGATATTATCTAAATGAATTATTAAGATAATTTTGCAGAAAACCTTTCTTTAAAATTCAATAATTATTTTATTTGTTACATCTTTTTAAGTTTAGATTTTATATAGTGTATTTCAAAATAGTTGACGACGCAATCACGCTGCAAATACGGCATACTAATTAAAATTCATTTTCAAATCGATTATAGTGTATTTCAAAATAGTTGACGACGCAGCCACGCTGCAAACGCGGCATACTAATTCAAATGTATTTTCAAATCGATTATTTTATTTTATTTCTGTGACATTTTTTAGTTGTTTTTGCTTATATTGAACGTTTATTGTTGTTTTTCTTGTTCATAAATGGTTCATAATGCTCATAGAAATTTTTGCTTTGTATTTAAGTGTAGTACTTTGTGATTTACGTTTCGCTTCTTCAATATTCAATTTTCTTGCTCTCTCAGCTCTTTATTTTAATAATTTTGTTAATTGCAGGTTTCAATATATGTTAATCAGTTCGCCATGAGCATGTGCTATGCATTTAGAAGCTGTAGTGACTCGTCTTGCATCGAAAACAATAGCTCGTGATGGATGATGGATGTATGTAATGCAATTAAGGTTTGATTTTTTTAAAATTGTATTTCATTTTTATTTCAGCACTTGTAGGATCGTTGCTGACATTGATCTGGATCAGTTGTATGCTTTTGTGACTAGAATCGGACATTTACCTTTCATCTTGTTACCTTCGATTGTTGTCGTTGATAAACGTATGGTTTGAAGTTATTATTCTCCAACTAATTATTTCTTTTTAGACAGATGGTCTATATCGACAGGGTTAGAAGATTACCGCAGCAGTAACTGATTTGACAGATATTGACTCTACATGGAAATTGGTGGAAAACTATTTATGTGACAATTTCTGGTATATTAATTGAATTAAGTTTCTTCTGTGTTATATTTAATAAATTCTTATTCACTATTGGTTATGGAATTATTAGCAGTGCAATACATTTTATATTTGGATCCAGAATTAGAATAATATAAGTTTATTATCAGAGTTACGTGTTCAAAGAAACATGATTCCATTATCGACTGTTAATCCAGGAGACATCGTACTCAGATTATGTTGTATTACCACGCGATTCCAAGCACAATAATGTCAATTAATGTAGACATAATAGAAATGGTATGGAATTGCTTAATTCCTGCAATATAATCTATAAAACAGAAAGCTCAAAGAAACATTGTTCTTATGATCTGACCTCAGAATATTTTCTACTTTACAATATTTCATCTGCAGACATTAAGATCCATATTCGATTATATTTTTATTGCCTTTTATTGATACGGGTTAATATATCATAATTCCAAAAAAATCTAGCACATCAACATTTATTCAAAATAATAATATACTATTAAAACACCAATATGTTAGGAACAACCTTCTTTATAATCTTTATCCGGTGTTTAGTATGATGTAGATATAGAGAAGTTGCTTAAAAAGAAAGAGTTAGTTGAAAAATAAGAACTTCAAACTTGTCAACGATATCAATCCATGCGAATGTAAATGACCGATTCTAGTATCAAAAGCATACAATCAGGTACTGCTGCGGTAATCTTCTAACCCGGTCGATATAGACCATCTGTCTAAAAAGAAATAATTAGTTGGAGAATAATAACTTCAAACCATACGTTTATCAACGAGAACAATCGAAGGTAACATGATAAAAGGTAAATGTCCGATTCTAGTCACAAAAGCATACAACTGATCCAGATCAATGTCAGCAACGATCCTACAAGTGCTGAAATAAAAATGACATACAATTAAAAAAAAATCAAACCTTAATTGCATTACATACATCCATCATCCATCACGAGCTATTGTTTTCGATGCAAGACGAGTCACTACAGCTTCTAAATGCATAGCACATGCTCATGGCGAACTGATTAACATATATTGAAACCTGCAATTAACAAAATTATTAAAATAAAGAGCTGAGAGAGCAAGAAAATTGAATATTGAAGAAGCGAAACGTAAATCACAAAGTACTACACTTAAATACAAAGCAAAAATTTCTATGAGCATTATGAACCATTTATGAACAAGAAAAACAACAATAAACGTTCAATATAAGCAAAAACAACTAAAAAATGTCACAGAAATAAAATAAAATAATCGATTTGAAAATACATTTGAATTAGTATGCCGCATTTGCAGCGTGGCTGCGTCGTCAACTATTTTGAAATACACTATAAAAGGTAATAAAATGTGAAGGGCGTGGTTTTGCAATTTGTCCACACTTTTTTGCAAAATACGCAGTGATCGTGTCAGAGGAGTGTTATATGTTAATTATTTTTTGATTTATTTATTCAAGAAACTAGTAAGATGTTTTTAAATGTTTTAAAATCTACATCGCATTCTACCGATCTCTGAAAAGAACTTACACAACACGTTTTAATATTCTCCGACAATTGGTATCGCTCGCTCAACGAATAAATCTGCGCTTTCTGCTTCTCCAATTTCGAATAAGTTCTGAGAAATTCAATCTTTCAATCTAATACAGTCGGAAATCAGCAAAAACCTGTGCATAAAAATGTTGTAACGTATGATAATAAACAAAAGCACGCTGCCGCCAAAATTGAGCACCAAAAACATTGTGCAATGATAATACACCGGCAAAATATCTGCGTCGAAATTCTTTGAGCATTAAACAAATCTACGTACCATTAACATAAGAAATTGCAGAAAACACGCTCATTGGAATTAAAATGAGCGTAAGGAGTATCGGAATCCACAAGTGACGACGGATCTCGTATGTCTCGGCGAAATACGTAGCAAAGCATCTGAAGAGAATTTTTATTGAGCTGCCACACTTCACTGCCACGAAGTATGCCGCATATTGCAAATGACACGCTCTTCACTTTTTATTATTCTTTATTTTAACTTTTTTATTAAAGCGTATTTGCTTTACTTTGTTTTTTAGTTCAGGTTCAATGAGTTGTTCAATGAGATGATGAAAAGTTTAAATAAAGAATAATAAAAAAATGAAGGAGGGCGTATTTTTCTTGCAATATGCGGCATACTTCGTGGCAATGCTTTTTCACACCTTTCGAAGACTAAAAACGGCAGCATAAGAAATGCCAAAAATACACATATTGTTCTTATATAATTGGATAATGTAATAAGGAAAGCTAGGTTATGAAGCGATAGAAGCTGACACGTAAGAATTATTGATCGTGAAAGCATCGAGAAGAAATATTGGCCGCCGTAGAGCAGGACAAGAATGTGGAGATTTCGATGCATCGCTCGATAATTGATGAGCAAATGGAATATGAATAAATACTCCAAAAAGCTGTAAATCGTATTGGAAAAATGTAAGAATTGAAAACACAACTTTATTAAGATCAGCGAAAGCTCAAAGGAGTTGAGAACCTGCGCAATTGAGAAATATTGAGAATCGATGGTGGATATATTGATAAACGTGAGTATCCGATTGTTCTTCATTCTGCAATTCTTGAATAATAATTATTATTATTTGTGATAAAGAAAGCTAATCAAGTAATAATTTGATTTGTGCAAGAAAGAACACGCCCAATATTCACACATGAGCAAGTTTTCAATTATTTTCAAAGAAAAAAGTTTTGCAAATGATGTGATCGCACAACCAACGAATGCAAATTAGTTTTACTTAATTAAAATGTATGTGGAATTTACAATCGGCAATAATCATATGATATCTGTCAAATATAAATTGTGACGTTAATATTGTGAACTTTTAAATTATCCAATTAAGTGTCTTCTGTTTAATGCCCCCTCCAGCAGATTTGCAGAAGAATTTGTAAATCACAAGGGAAGTGTTTTAGGTCTCCATCTCATATTTTAATAAAAATTTGCAGATAGATTCCCTACACTCCAACTTGTATGGTAAAAGAATGAGCTAATTAATCATGCCCAAATATTACTTTTTAGAAAGATATTAATATTTTTAGATAGTTTAAGACAGGCTTAATTAAATTGTAGTAAAAACGTTTTTGTTATAAATTCGTGAAAATTTCCACACACGTTTAAAAATCGCAAAATTGTTAATTCGATTTGGCGTGTTCCCTATGATCCAAATAGTATACTGAAAAAAATTAAGACACACAAAATGGTTTAAGTAGGTAAAAAATGGGTCTAAACCCAAAAAATCGCGATTTTCAAACGCAAATTTTATGTAGTTAATGTTAATCAATCGTGTTTATATTTTAAGTTTGATGAAACTTTGGTTACTTTTTCGGTTTGAATTGAACGGATTGGCGGCAGTTTTGCACGTGTTTTGATAAAAATTTCGTGCAAAACACAGTCAAGCCACCGTCTAGCGCAAAGTGTAGAGTGTGATTACTATTTATCCCCACTATCCACACGACCACTGTTGCTTAGAAATAGAGGAAAGTGGAGAGAAAAAACATCATATTTTCAGATGGAATTTTCTTGACTTCTAGAAATTTGTGCAGAAAACCAAGTACACCACGAGAAGATAATGCCTAAACATGGTTCCCTTGTAAGAAAATATAATTATATGTTTGTGAGATTTAGTATTCAAAGCACAAATTTAACTGAAAAATATATAATTTACTGGAAAAGTTAATTTTTAAATCATTTTCCATCACAGTTTTACAGATAAATACGTTCTTGCAGCCTCTGGTTGGAGTACCGCGAACGAAAATTAATTCTTAAACTCGAATTGCTCAGTAAAAATTTAATAAAATAAAGTAGCAAGCTGCTGGTAATTTTAGCGTGTAAATGAGCCAGGTTACTTTTTCGGTTTGAATTGAATGTTCTGGCGGCAGTTTTGCACGTGTTTTGATAACAATTTCGTGCAAAGCACAGTCACGCCACCTTCAAGCGCAAAGTGCAGAGCCTGTCGTGCGCTGTTGGCACACTACGCCGTTTCCCGATTCTTCGAAGGTTTTTAAAACATTATTTATGAAAACTCACTGTTTCACATAAAATTGATTAACTTCATTCCATTATTGTGGATAATTGGAATATTTTTGGATTTCAAACTGATTTTTTAATGACGAAAAAAAATCATGGCGAATCTATCTGCAAATTTTTATCAAAAACTGGGAGCCCGACCAAAAACACTTTCCTTGTCAGAAAACCCTCAATAAAGTAATATTAGGTGCACAAATAAGGTTTTTTTATTTCATGTATTATGCATAAATAAATAAATGTTTGTTTTCATGATTTTCTATGTTAAAAATGCGATCTATTCATATTTTATTATTCCTGTACAATCTTATACAAGACACAAATTTTTGCTTTTTCTTTAAATATATTTTTCATTTTTTAAATATCTTCATTTTCCAATTATTTTAAGCGAAAGAGTTACTTGCTTGATTCTCCCGAATGGAACCAGTGAAATGACTATATAAATCCGGATTTTGTCGTATAGTTTAAAGTTAAATTGAATTTTTGTCTCAAAATAGCCTAAATAGAATTTAAGATTATCCTAAAGTTCCACGCGACACATTAGTAAATTGTATTTTGCCCGTCTTCATGAATAAAATGTATAAGAAATTAAGAAATATGGAATATACTTTTATTAGAATTGTAATAATTGAAGAAATTTAAAATGGAATAATTATGTAGAAAGCTTTAATAACGTCTACCCTTAGCAATCAAAGCTAGTATCCAAGTATAAATTACCATCAACGCGCGACGGTCAAAAATCTACGCGTCAATGCAAATGCGGCATGGTCGCCAAAATTATTTTTTGTTATGTAAGACTTATTCTAGAACATGGCTGCGAAATATTTAACAGGATCAGTAATAAATTAGTCAATGCACTTGAAAAACCTTTGAGATTCTTTACACGTAGGGTATGTGGAAGATGCAATATGAAATATGTTTCTTATGATATATAAATATTGATAATTTTAGTCCATGTTTGGTTTCGAAATTTTTACGTGAAAATGAGCTTTTATCTTAATTATATTAATTCGGTCAGGAAATGGTGGCCACTATTTAAATGATCTAAATTCATTAGAAAGAGCTTTAAATAAACAGATGGTCTTCAATTTATGGAATAACACCACGACGGTAAAAACAACTTTAATTTTTTGGTGTGCGAGAAGTAATTCTCTCGGCTCCTCTCAAAACTTTACAATGTCTTTCTTCAAAAAATAAAAACAACAAAAAAAGATTTGGAAATCGCTAAATTCATTATTTATTCTTCTTCTTCTAACAATTCCATTTCACACCTAATAATTATATCCCAACAACATTCAATTAAGAGCACAACAAGTTCATTACTTCAGACACCAATGCTCAAAAATTATCTCATTCACTGGTATTAACTCTGTGAAATTTGTTGTTTATAATTTAATATCATATATTATATATAAATAATTAATTTGGCTATAAATGAAGTCAAATGGATAATCTATGTATAGTTCCGGTTTAAAAAGGAAATGTCGTCATGGAAAAAAAAACAGATAACAGTAGAAATTTGAGAACATTGAAAGTTTTATGGAAACATTTAGGGGAATTTTATCCTAAAATTCCACGCAACAATTAGTAAATTGAATTTTGCGTGTCTTTATGAATAAAATGTGCAAATTGACTCAGAAGTTAAGAAATTTGGTATATTTGTTATCAGAATTTTAATCAGTGAAGCAATGCACGCCAATTTGAATCCCTTCATTTCCCTACTTGAATCACGTGAATATTTAAAAAATTTAAAATTTATTATGAAACAAAAAGGAACAATCAGTTAGATTAAAAAATAATTCGAATACGCAAGAAGAACAAAGATATAAGAAAAATGGACATATAATCAGCGAATCGAACTGAACAAAGAGCCCTAGACAAGTAAAATAAAAAGAAAAATATATTTTAAGTATACGCCTCCTTTCAATTCTATGAGATAAACAAAGGTACATTTGGAAAACTTTTTTCAACAAGAATATAATATACGAAGAATAAAAAGATGCTAATTGAAAGCACAATTAGGTGCAATGTTTAGAATATTGACGAGAAAATTATTTTGAAAATATTTTTATAACAGGGTTCTTTCAAATTTTTTCGTACTAAAACATTGCGCTGAAAATGAGGTGAACTTACTAGGAAGGCCATTTGTAGATCCATAAGGTTTTAGGGTGAATTTTTGCATGGAATATAGCGACATTTTATTGAGCACATTTTATTAGTGCACACAAAAAATTGTCCTGCACTGTTATAAAACAGGAATATTGAGGTTGGTAACTTTTAGTCGTTTTTAGCCCACTTAAACCCCCAGTGCAGGACAATTTTTTTGTGTGCACTAATAAAATGTCCTCAACTATCACCATGCAAAGTTTCAACCCGAAACCTTTTGGATACAAAAATGACCTCACTAGTTAGTTCGAAATGCATGCACATTTGTTGAATAAAACATTTAAACATTATACTTAATTCTTATAGATATTCTTGATTAATACTAATATAAAACATTCCTAGGGCCATAAGTATTAATTTGATGTTCATTATACTTATGGAAATATAAATATTTTGATAAGAAATCCTTAAACGTTAGATATCTTTAAGTGACTCTCAGAGAAAAGAAGATAGTCCATACAAGCACATCATTCTTTGGCTCCTTGAGCGATGGGAACCCAAACTAGCCGTGTGCCCAAAAGCTGCATGAGGTTAGGTTAATACGATATAGCCTGGAGATTCACATTAAAGTCTTCTTGTTACGGTTTCATAAAAGTTGTAGAACACTGGAGAGCAGACCGTTTCTCATGTTATTTTGTCCCCCAAAGGGACTGGGCCACCCTCGGCAGCGGTGCAAAACCGAGTTGACCTTTGAGATGTCAGAGCAAGCCCCGGGTCACCTCATGGTTCCAAAAATCAGATAACCTTGTGTTTGGTCGGTGAACAAAATACCGTAAGTTAATACGATAATAACTGTGGCGAGCCTGCATGCTCAAAGATTAGTCCCATCTCCTCTGACGATGTCCGACTATCCGAATTAGGAGAGCATGATTAGGAAAGGGAATTGAGTTGGTGCTCACAAAAGAGCTGCTTACACTCTGCTGACAGGTCACCCGCGGACGAAGGCACTGTTAATACGATTATCCCCCTTTGGTTCCTTGAATGGTGGGAACCTGAACTAGGGGTGTAGGATAACGGTAACGCATATTCCTTTCAAAACTCTTACAGGGAATTTGCTCCGTATGCTATGCGGCACTCAGGGATAGTTCCAGACACGAATAGCGAAGTTTCCCGCCACAACCTCGCCTCGCCGCAAGCAAGCACAGAACACCAGAGGCGCGCATGAATTGCGAGTGTTCTACCAAATGGGGGAGTGTCGTGTGTGCATCAGTGATGGGATTAACCCCGTTTTTTGAAATTCCGGGCGGGCGGAACCCTAAAAAATTGAAAATTTCAAAACCCGGCGCCCGGGACCAGGATCCCTTTTTTTAGGAAAATACCCGGGTCGGGGGTAGTCCCTCTCATCACTGGTGTGCATATTAGCTAGCACTAGAGCGTTTTGACCGTGTACGGCTTTGGGCACCACAGGTAAGTTGGTGAGTACTGCCTGGGTTCATATCCGCCCACGTCGCCATCGCTAGGCATCGCTGACACGACTGTTCCCTGGGACGGCGAAGCAAGCCAGTGCCGGTGGAAGGGAGGCTAGACCTCAGCTTCCGAGTGGTTAACACACAGGAACACAGAGTGTCATCCGTGTTAAGTGTTCGAAAAAGTTTTGTTTTGGACGACTGGTAGAGTTTGATTTTGGCCATGGCTGTTTGTTTGTGACGCTTCCACGGTTTGTTTGGATAAACAAGACGGTGTTAGCAATAGGTTAGATCGCACGCATCCTTAAACCGTAGGGTTTGGACGGGTGTTGATCTTCGTTATTGGTGGGGTCGAGGTAGTATTACCTAGCCCTTCTCCACCTTTCTTCTCGGTCAACGATGCTGGGAACTTTCGACCACATGCGGTTTAGGCCTCTGGTACAAACTACCATATATGTGGTTCCAGTATATATTTTTACTATCTTCCAGGACCATTGCCAACAGTCTCGGGAACTTTTCATTTCTGAGTGAATGCCAAGGCACGAGAGTGTTTCACAATTGTCGGGCCACCAAGTACCAAGTGAGCCGATTAAAAACCGCTTAACTTTGGCTTTGGTGCCCAACGCTGCATAGTAGTCCACAAGTGGACTGTACTTTGCAATCTTTCTATCTGCGGCATATTCCATCGCTTTGCAACCATTCTAGAATGGAATGGTGACGTCGGCTATTACCGCTTTCTTCTTGTCCAGGCTAATCAGAGGGGCTAATCAGTCGTTGCATGTCCGAGCCATGTGATTCATCGATCGTTAGTTTCCAGTCTTTCTTTTCGCCACATTTGATGGCGTCGGCTAGTTTAAAGAGGACACGGTTGTGTCTGTCTTTAATCTTCCTGCCGAGGTTGAATCTGCAGTGGTTGAGGATGGGACTGTTTCGTGTGGTCCTCCAAATCGTCTGCATCTGCTGTCGTCGTTTCCTCCAGAGCTTCCATTGCATACCAAAACTTTGATCGTAGCTTGTGATAAGCCTGAAGCGATAAGGATTCAGATTCAGGACCTTGTATTTAACATTCTTCTGGTTCGGGCATTTTATGAAAGTGAGTTTCATAACAAAATAAAACTTTTTAAAAAATTCAAAAGTAATATTCGTATTGTAATAAAACCTCGCGTTTGAATTGTAAAATATAGAAGCTTAATTTCTCCTGCAAGCCGATTCGACTGAATATAAATTTTCTTAAAAATCAATTCTTGTCATAAACTGTTTCAAAACCCAAATTATTTTAGTAAATTCGTGCAGTCGTATTGACTTGCTTATGGGATATTTTTCCTGGACAATATTTTTTAATTTTTAGGAAAAGACTAATGTCATATTTGTCCATTAAAATGTGATATTGCCTTTAAGGTAAAATTCAACTTCTAAAATGAACTGTAAACTAATAAAAAAATTTTTTTCAACTATCTTGCATAATTTTTTGGGAACTCACTCATTTTAAGTGAAATCTCAAAGAGGAAATAGATGAAAATATTAGACAATGTCCAAATTCAACAGCAAAGTTTCACAAAAAAGAAAATAATGACCATATTGAAACATTAAACAACACTAACACACCAGCAGCTGAATATTAAATTACGCAAACTCAAGAACGCTTCAACCAAAATGAGCACAAATCAAAGCCAAAAAAGACGTGTCTCTTTTTATCCAGGAAATTGGTGTAAACAGATTTGAATTCATTTTTGAGCAATTAAAGTTTACCGGAACTTATTATTTTTTTTTGCTTTTTCACATCTGTCAAAAGCGATGGCTTATAGTGGATAATGGAAATTTATTTTTGACGAGAATAATTAGATGAGAGATTAGTTGATGGTAGATTTGTGAGGTTTTGTGACCTTTTTCAATAATGTGAAAAATGTTAAAGCTAGTAGAATTTGTTAATTAAAATAAAACAAAATGTAGAAAATATACACTAGCTGACAACAGTTTTGTCACAAATGTTTTTTCGGGTTTAACTTTTTTGTGACTTGACCAAATTGGCTGATTTTTTGATATGATAGATTCATATGGTTTTAGATTATTTAAAAAATTCCCGCTTGTGATTACGATGATCCGTTTTACAGTGACAAGCGTTTATCGTAAAACGCGTAGTTCAAAGATATTACGCACTTTTCTTGCACTGCATTTTTTAATAATTTTTAAAGTTCAATTATATATTTTTCATAATTTATTGAAAATAGCAGTAATTGGCAACATTTTAGAGATTACTCCACGTAAAGAAACTCAAATTGCCACCCGGCAAGCTGTTATCAATATGAGGGAAAACGGAATGCGTGGTACCGAAATTGCCATGGTAATTTAAACCAAGTTTTGCTACTATAACATTTTAAACACTGATTCACATAAAACATCAAAAAATCAGCCAATTTGGTCAAGTCACAAAAAAGTTAAACCCGAAAAAACATTTGTGACAAAACTTTTGTCAGCTAGTGTATATAAATAAGAGCAACTGAGCTAATCTGGAGTAAATTAGGCACCAAGGTATTTTTAATGTTCTCATCAACCCCAAGAAGAATCGAACCCTCACCTCTGCACTTTGCGCTTGACGGTGGCGTGACTGTGTTTTGCACGAAAAGTGCTCCTGTTAGGTGCTTTTGCATGAAAACAGACTCATCCTGTTGTTGTTTTTTGGAATGAGGACGCTTCGTGCAATTTTGATGAAACTTTGGTTACTTTTTCGGTTTGAATTGAACGTACTGGCGGCAGTTTTGCACGTGTTTTGATAACAATTTCGTGCAAAACACAGTCAAGCCACCGCCCAGCACAAAGTGCAGAGACCCTGCCGTTCCGTGTCCTGTCGATTTGCCACTGCGTTTTTGCCCTGATGCTTCCGAATTTTTAAAATGAAAACGCACTGTTTCACATAAAATTCATTAACTTCATTCCATTATTGATGATAATCGTGATATTTTTGGATTTCAAACCGATTTTTTACCTACTTAAACCGTTTTGTGGGTTCTAATTTTTTGTCAGTATACTAATAAAGCCATGACGAATCTATCTGCAAATTTTTATCAAAATCTGAGATGGAGACACTTCCCTTGTAAAATGACAATTTCACGGAATTTAATAACGTGTTACAAATTTCTGCGTGGAGATTTTTAGAACATTTTAAATTTAATATTGGCTATTTCATGTAAAACAGTTCATTCATTCTATCGCTAAAATTTAAATCGGCACTCCACTGCCACCAACGACGCGCAAATTGCAAAAGACCGCGCACCAATTGCGAAACATACGCCCTTTCAATTAATTATTAAAAAAACTTATATTTATTAATGAAATCTTTCATTAAACGCTTTGGAAAGTTCTACCACATCCTGTAAAGAATGAAAGAATGAAAACAACGGAATATTGAGATAAAACCGAAGAATTAGAAGGAAAACATAAAGTTAGAAGGAAACCCCCCCCCCCCTTTTTTTTGGCAAATAGCCAACAAAAATGTGTTTCCTCTATTACAATGTTGTTGTCCCGATGTTTTCCATCATCAAATAACAGACAAATAATTTCTTGCATACAGCCTAACATGAGATTTAATATTCAACAATACTTGTCAAATATACGTTAAAAATAGTCTACAATAGGATGCTAAAAGAAAAGAAAGCCAAAAGAAACTTATGCACTCCACTGCCACGAATATTGCGAATTTTGCAAAAAGATGTGGACAAATTGCAAAACCACACCCCTCACTTTTTATTCAAATTCTTAATATTTTTAAAGTCGTAACTTCTTCGAATTTGATTCAATTTGCTTTTAAAATCGTTTAGAATTATTGATTAATATAGTTTGTTTTAAGGTTCAAACTCGATTTTAGAATTCTTAAAAAAAAGAAGTTAAATAACTTGTTTTGCAATTTGTCCACACTTTTTTTGCAAAGTTCGCAGTAGTCGTGGCAGTGGAGTGCTGATGTATTTACTATATTTAATTTCTTTTTATTTGAAATTTGAATTTGAAGGTTTTAATAATAAAACTTGTTAATATTTGTCTTGAACTATCTAACTAGTAAGTAAAAACCTAATTAAGTTTGTTAAACGATAGATTCGAGAGGCTTTTCTGAGCTACTGTACTTTCAACTTACTAGGGAGGTCATTTTTGGATCCAAAAGGTTTCGGGCTGAAACTTTGCAGGGTGATAGTTAAATTGGCTAGGATTGTAAGAAGGGTTAACTATACGATGGCACGCCAACTGGTATGGTAATAAAATGAGCTCAGTAAATGTGCTTAAATCTAACTTTTTGAAAATTTATGAATATTTTTAGATAGTTTACGACAAGCCTAGTTACATTGTTGTGGAAAATGCTTTGGTGAAAGCACGTAAAATTTGTTAGTCACGCTTAAAAATTGCGTCATTTCCAGTTGGCGTGCGATGGTACGATTGTAAGAAGCTACGATTGTAAGAAGGTTAGCTGTGACAAGTCATATGTGTCTATATTATTTTAAAAAATGTTAAATAATTTCATAAAAGGGTATTTTCAGCTATACAGCAAAAATAAGAATTCTCAATTAAATGAAAACAAAAACAACAACAATAATAATAAACAACCCACACATTCTTGAGAATATAGAAACGGAAAAGTGTCAAATATCCGCTTTAATAAAGCTCAGTCGTAGTTTACAAACAATCTGTAATTCAAGAATACCATTAGCAAATGAAAACGAAACATTTTCCATAAAAATGTGCTATATTTTATGTTTATGGGAATATTTTTATGCAAATTTTTAATGAAAAACAGGAAATTGTGGATTTATGATAAGGAATTGGATTAGAAAAAATAAATGAATGGAAAAAAAAAACATGTGATTCTTGACCAAAAGCTTGTCTAGAGTTATTTAATAAGCAATGGAGGCTTTATTTGTAGGTTTCAGGCAATTATTTTTTAAATATGGCTTCGGGATCAAGTTTAATGCAGGAGGAAGGCGGATTTGGTCACATTAATTTCTGACCAAATCTCCTGCACCACAAATGAAAATGAAATTTTATTAATATTTACGTGATTATTATAAGTTTTCACGTGAAGATTCCAGAATAAATTTAACTTAAATGTTGTACGATACAGCAGGCCGACTGGAAATAACGATTTTCGAAATTTTAAGCGTATCTGAAAATGTTTACGAATTTTTGACAAAATATTTTTCACGTCAATTGAACTCAGCTTTTCTTAAACTATCTAACTAGGGAATGGTCTGAATAGTGTTTGGAGTTACAGGATGTGACATATATCATTAGAAAGAGAAAAAATCTACTTTATAAATAAAAAAAGAGTTTCTGCAACGGCCACAGCTATCTCGAGAAAATTGCGTCTGAAAACCCAACTTGTGCGACACTTTCCATCTTGAAATCCAACTTTGGCTGGCCTTGAATCCTTCAATTTGCATCTCTTTCCATCATTTGGAGAAGCTCCGAGAATATGAGATTCAGAGAGATGATTACCGGGAATCAAGGACTAATCTTCTGAAACTTCTTGCAAAACGGCTGTTTGATGTCGCCAAGGAAAAATTGAAAACTGGGATTCATCTTCACGACTTGGATCTGCAATTGATTGCCAGAGATATCAACAGGAAAGAGATGCAAATTGAAGGATTCAAGGCCAGCCAAAGTTGGATTTCAAGATGGAAAGTGTCGCACAAGTTGGGTTTTCAGACGCAATTTTCTCGAGATAGCTGTGGCCGTTGCAAAAACTCTTTTTATATTTAGAAAGTAGATTTTTTTCTATTTCTAATGATATATGTCACATCCTGTAACTCCAAACACTATGCAGACCATTCCCTAGTAAAACAATTCATATCTGGCCGAAAAGTTAGATTTGAGCCCGTTTACTGAGCTCATTTTCTAGCCACACCAGTTCGTGTGCGATACAGTTTGTCTTAACTTTTAACATGATCTCTTGTTAGAATATTTTCCGAGCTCTAAGTTTATTCGCTTCACTTGGCGTGAGTCATGTAACGTCAGAACAATATAAATCTCTGCAAAATAAAGTTCATTGCAAGTTATTCTCTGCACACTTAAATTAAGCTTATAGATATAATAAGACGGCAATAAACATTCAATTAATGCAACCTAACTAATCTACCGTAACCATAATCTTTCGATTAGAAATTCCCCAGGTAATCCAAATAGAATATAAATGCAATAAACATCTTCAGACAATTCATTGGATACAATAAAATGTTTAGAATACATTCAGCAAATACAATTATTCCTGACAAGATGTTGATAAATGAATTCATTCTTTATATCCGTTTTACGACTTTCTTATGTTTTCAACTATAAATTATTTATCGTTTGACTTTATATTGAAATTTATTTTTAAGAAGGTTGTCTAGCTCAGCTTGTCAAAGTTTTGATAAACAGAAAAGTCATGCTGGACGTTTGATTGAAATCATACAAATGGAAGCACACCAAATGGAAATAGCAATTTTACAAAGTTTAAATTTCATTTTCTAATTCTTACGTGGAATTATTTTTCACGCCACTTTATCAAGTTCATTTTCAAATATTTACAAACCGTAATATAACCCTTAAATGTTACACTTAAAGACGCCTGATCTTAAAGACGCCTGATCTATTACATTTGGCGTGTGGAAGTAGAAATAATGTGCTCCATTTTAAAGTGATAATCAAATGTGCTGCTTTTACGTAAAGTTTATTCTCAAAAGTTTAGGTAGAAAAATGTTGTTAACGATATAAATTAACGATATTTTAAATTTAAGTATGATCGTTGAATAGGAGTTTTGAGAGTTTTTCGAAGACTTGCCGAAGAAATTTAAAAATTTTACAGATAAAAAAAAAAAAAAAAAAACAGTTAATAATATATTCACGTAAGGCAAAGTAGAATAGAAAAATTTCTATAGTCATGAGGTCATAATTACAATTAAATAGTTATTTTGACAGTTTTTCGAAGATTTTTCGCTTTTTTCGATAACTTATCGACACATTCTTAAACTTTTGAATATTTTTCACGTCAAATATATCATTTAACAATATATCCACGTAATGAGAAGTTTTATAGAAAAATTCTATAGTTATTACGTCATAATTACGATTAGAAAGAAATTTTGACAGTTTTTCGAAGACTTTTCGCTTTTTTTTCGATAATGTATCGACAAATATTTAAAATTTTACATCTTTCTACGTTAAATAATACAGTAAATAATATATTCACTTAAGGAAAAAATTATAGAAAAATTCTATAGTTATGACATCATAATTATGATTAAATAAGAATTTTGACAATTTTTCGAAGACTTTTCGCTTTTTTTCGATAACTTATTGATAAATATTTATAATTTCATTGATTTACACGTCAACAGTATCAGTTAACATTTTATTCACGTTTGGAAAAGTTTTATAGAAAAATTCTACAGTTATGACGTCATAATTACGATTAGAAAGAAAATTTGACAGTTTTTCGAAGACTTTTCGCTTTTAATCGATAACTTATCGACACATTCTTAAAATTTTGAATTTTTTTCACGTCAAATATACCATTTAACAATATATCCACGTAAGGAGAAGTTTTATAGAAAAATTCTATAGTTATTACGTCATAATTATGGTTAAATAGCAATTTTGACAGTTTTTCGAAGACTTTTCGCTTTTTTTCGATAACTTATTGATAAATATTTATAATTTCATTGATTTACACGTCAACAGTATCAGTTAACATTTTATTCACGTTTGGAAAAGTTTTATAGAAAAATTCTACAGTTATGACGTCATAATTACGATTAGAAAGAAATTTTGACAGTTTTTCGAAGACTTTTTGCTTTTTTTCGATAACTTATCGACACATTCTTAAACTTTTGAATATTTTTCACGTCAAATATATCATTTAACAATATATCCACGTAAGGAGAAGTTTTATAGAAAAATTCTACAGTTATGACGTCATAATTATGATTAAGAAGCAATTTTGACAGTTTTTCGAAGACTTTTAGCTATTTTTCGATAACTTATTGATAAACATTTAAAATTTTACAGATTTACAGGTCAATAGTATCCGTTAGCAATATGTTAACGTAAGGAAAAATTTTATAGAAAATTTCTATAGTTATGACGTCATAATTATGATTAAATAAGAATTTTGACAATTTTTCGAAAACTTAATCATTGTTTTATCGATAAATTCTCAATAAATTTTTACGTTTTTTAATATTTACACGTAAAAAGTTTCCGTTAACAATATATACACGTAAGAGAAAATTTGATTGAAAGATTTCTTTGCTATGACGTCATAAGTGCGATGAAACATAAAGTCCGACATTTTTTTAGACGACGAAATCATCGTTTTTCGATAACTTTTCGACGAATTGTTAAAATTTTGCAGATTTCTATGTCATAATATCGCAGTAAATAATAAAGGAAACATTTTTATAGAAAGCTTAATTAAACTGTAGTAAAAGTTTTTGTTATAAATTTCCACATACGTTTAAAAATCTATATATATATCACTATTTCAATTATTCGTGCTGAACCATGGTTTTTTAAAATTGATTATTCCGTAAAAATTAATCATAAACGGCTTGTTGCGAATAATAAACAAAAAAACTATGCACAAAGGAGATGAACGGAATGGGAGTTTTGAATTTTCGAATCCGGAACTCCATCCATCACTGATGCAAAATTTGTTTTTAAACGCAACATGGAGGATTTCTTCTGGAAATATAAGATTTTCAGACAAAAACTTTAAAAACACCTTTTTAAAATTTCCTAAAAAATCCTTGCATTAACAAAACAAGCTCTTGAGACAAAGTTCTTCAAAAATAATTTTAAAAAAATGCAAAATTGCAGATGAGTTCAAAAATTGCTCCAGAAAATGTCGCTTCAATTACCACTTCTGTTATCAAAGGTGATCGCAAGATTTACAAGCTTGTTGATATGCACGGCGGCGGCACAATGATCAAGCTAGCTAGGTGATTGTTTGATCTTATTTATTAAAGAGATGCTCCACCATGTGTCTTCCTGTGGTGGATCATATTGGTAAAATGTCTAATCATAAATACAATATCACATATTTGGCACGTTAACGGCAAAAATTCCAGAAAAAGATTTGGTGGTTTTAAAAAAGTTTATAGTTCACTTTTAAGATTTTTAGATCTTTTAAGGCAAGTTTATTAATCCAGGTGTAAAAACTTGTTTTTTATTACTACGTGAATATGCAAAAACACGCGAAAAAGTCAGTTTTATTTGGCGCGTGTTAGACAATAATTTATTTATTCAAAATACGTGTACCAGAAACGTGAGGAAAAGAATAGAAAAAGTATCACACACAACAAGTGAGACTGTGAAACTCGGACATACAAAAAAACGTTGGCTTTTAAAAAAAAACTAACAAAAACCAAAAAAAGAGAAATAAGTTAGGCGGAAATTACTGATATTGCGCCAATTTTGAAAGCGGATTTGGAATCAATCCATAAATGGTCCAAGTTTCATCAAATTCTCAAAGGGACACTAAAGTGACTTCCCTTGTTAATTGAAATAGATACCCGTTTAACTGGGAGCCTCTTTCATGGTGGAAGAAAGTTTCTTACACCTGTCTCTGAATGCCGGAATTGTTCTTCCTAACAGGAGCACTTTTCGTGCAAAACACAGTCACGCCACCGTCAAGCGCAAAGTGCAGAGGTGAGGGTTCGATTCTTCTGGGGGTTGATAAGAATATTAAAAATACCTTGGTGCCTAATTTACTCCAGATTAGCTCAGTTGCTCTTATTTATATACACTAGCTGACAAAAGTTTTGTCACAAATGTTTTTTCGGGTTTAACTTTTTTGTGACTTGACCAAATTGGCTGATTTTTTGATATTTTATGTGAATCAGTGTTTAAAATGTTATAGTAGCAAAATGTGGTTTAAATTACCATGGCAATTTCGGTACCACCCATTCCGTTTCCCCTCATATTGATAACAGCTTGCCGGGTGGCAATTGGAGTTTCTTTACGTGGAGTCATCTCTAAAATGTTGCCAATTACTGCTATTTTCAATAAATTATGAAAAAATATAATTGAACTTTAAAAAATTTTTTTAAAATGCAGTGCAAGAAAAGTGCGTAATATCTTTGAGCTACGCGTTTTACGATAAACGCTTGTCATTGTAAAACGGATCATCGTAATCACAAGCGGGAATTTGTAAAATAATCTACAGCCATATGAATCTATCATATCAAAAAATCAGCCAATTTGGTCAAGTCATAAAAAAGTTAAACCCGAAAAAACATTTGTGACAAAACTTTTGTCAGCTAGTGTACATATATTTTTTAACATGCAAAATATGCTACCGGAAGTATTCATTTTCCGCATTAATTTTAAAAGTTAATTTATCTGTTTATTATTAAACGGAATATTACATTAATTGATTGAATAGAAAAAGCGTAAATTGAGAATAATAATAGAACTCATTCAATGAAATGCTCGTTAGGAAGATTGACGAGAAATATGAGAATACAAGTAAATAAACCAATATATAGCTATATTTATGAAATATTTAGCATAAAAAATTTGATATGGAAAACAAGAAAAAGACGATTCATGGAGGTCGAGTGTGCAAATGTTTATAAGCTTAATTTGAAATGTAAAATGTGATTATTTGTTTTGCAGAATAATCGTCTTGCTAAAATTTAGATAATTGTGAACTTGTCAGTGTTTGGACGCCCTATGAGCTATGAGAGCCCAGACAGTTTTCGACAACGACATTCAATTTATAACCAGTTTATTTTGAACATCAATTTCGAGCTAACAGAACTACAGGGCTGCGCATAATTACCTGGACAACTTTGAGAGCATAAAACTCAAGAACCAAAAGTCAGAATGAGATGAGATGCAACAATTTTTGATTGATATTAGGGTGAACCAAAATTGGTTTCCGATTTCCTATATCTTTTTGTCTAATTGTTTTTTTTACCAAATAAAGATTTTTATATACGTTATATATATTTTTAAAGCTCTTGAACAGCTCTATCATAATATATATATATATATATTAAAATTTTTAATTGGTCTTTTATTTAATTTTTTTAAACTTGTAGAAGAAATATGGAAAAATCCGAAATTCGTGTTCTTTTACGCCATTACTGGAAACAAGACTTCAACGCAACTGAAGAAGCAAAAAAGATATGCGAAGTTGAAGGCGACAATATGGTCTCGGATCGTACTGCGCGAAATTGGTTCAAAAGATTTAACGACGGCGACACTGATCTCGAGGACAAGACACAATCAGGCCGATGTACGACAGTGGATTCTGAAGCAATCCGTGAAGCTGTGGAGACCAATCCATCAATAAGTACTCGCAGATTGTCGGCCGAGCTCGATATTCCTCAAACATCAGTTGTACGACATCTTCACGCCCTTGGGAAAGTCAAAAGACGCTGCCGAGAAGTACCTCATGCATTGACTGAAATTCAAGCTCAAAAACGTTTCGAGCATTGCCGAAAATTGCTCGAAAATCCACAAGAGCAGACCTCTATTCCGCCCAACTTGATCGATTGTATGCGCACTTAGCGAGAAATATCCAGCATTGATTAATCGGAAGCGGATACTCCTTGAACAAGACAATGCAAAACAAAGGAAAAAATCAAAAATCTCGACGATATTGAACTTCTTCCACATCCAGCTTATAGTCCGGACCTTGCGCCATCTGATTACCACCTTTTCCGATCCATGGCACACTTTCTTCCTGATCGTAGCTTCAATGACCTGGCCGATGTCGAAAACGGGTGCCGCGAGTTTTTCGCCTCTAAGAACAAGGAGTGGTACCGCAGCGGGATCGAACAACTTGCCGATGGATGGGTTCAAGCCATAGAGTCAAATGTTCTTTGCTTTGAAACCTGATTGTTTTTCATTTGTTGTAAAATTATGTTTAAATTTTTAATAAAAAATCGGAAAAAATTTTGGTTCATCCTAATACAATTAACATTAAAGTTAAACTATTTCTGTAATTTCTTTCGAAAAGGCGTGCGCAGGTAGTCACCAGACAGATAGTTCCATTCCTTAACCACAGTTTTCTTTAATTCCTCCAGACTTGTGTGGGGTATAGCTTGAACTTAACTTCGCCTATAAGGTCCCCCAAACGGAATAATTGAGAGGGTTCAGGTCCGGAGAGGAATCTGGCCTATCTGGAGCCCTGTTAAATCTTGTAATATGCGTTGCGAACCACTTGCGCCTTTTGGTGATTATAAAAAAGGTACACCCGATATTTTCCAAAGTGCGTATTGGCTCAAGGAACTAAGTGCTTCTCCAAATAACCCTTCCTTGTTGATCTTTAAATCCTTTTTACATGAAAACCGGTGGACACATATCAGATGTCTCCAAATCCCATAACGGAAGTAGGATCTGACACTCGATGAATAGTCCTACCCATCTCAGAAGCTTCTTGGGAAGACTTGGCAAGCACCCGATGATTCTGAGAGTTGAATTCGGTTTTTACCGTTGTTGTAGACTTCAAACTTAATTAATTAAGCCATTTATTATATGAAAATAAATAAATAACATAAAAACAATAATAATAAAAAGTAATAACAACTAATAAAACTTGATTCAAAGGGACAATTAGTATCCTATTATGGATAACCTTGCGAATCCATGCAATGGCGTGTGTGTTTTGGCGCCATTTCAAATTCTTGCGCTCACTGCCGCACGCCAACTGGTATGGCAATATAATAAACACAGTAAATTGGCTCAAATATAACTTTTTAGAAATTTATGAATATTTTTAGATAGTTTAAGACAAGCTTAGTTAATTTGCCGTAATCAATGTTTTATTGAAAAGACGTAATAATTTTCAGACAAGCTTAGAAATCGGAAAAGTGGTGTTTCGAGTTGGCGTGCGGCCGCAACACCTTCCCCCACTTGAGTATGAAATCTTCGGTCGACCTGTAGACGCGGTGCCTGTCGGCGTGCTCTTGTGGATCTCCTTGGCGTTGGATGCGATGACTCAATGACGAGTTGATCTTCTTTTTCGTTGACTGGTTGTGTCGCATGTTTGGCTTGATCGGGGTTGCTGATGGGCAGATCGAAAAGATCTGAAAGTGGGTCAGTGGTAGAATGCTCGCCTGCCACGCGGGTGACCCGGGTTCGATTCCCAGCCGATGCAACAATGTTGAGGTTGTGAGTGGTAAGGAAGGAATAATCAAGTACTTTATTGCAATGGTCAATAGTTAATACTTATTATTCGTCTTCTGCTCGCCTTTTCCTCTGTATCAGGTGGTTCAGTGGGATGATCTGATTGTGACCAAATTCGCTTCTTTTATGCAATCGGCCGTGGGCGTGGCTTGATGTTGTTGACTGATCATTGGTCATTGAATCTTCCAGAATTCCAGATAGAATTCTGGAAGTAGATCGGTGAAGGTGTAGATCAACATCGTGGCATGGTGGCATCCTTGGTCACGATGGTCGCTGGAAGCGACAGTAACGAAATAGATCGGCCAGCTGAACGGTGTCTCATCAGATTGGCGTGTCTGAGCCAGAGTTCTCCATTGTTGCATCGCACAATGTACACGATCCTGTTCGGTGTACCACTATTACGGGAACCCAGGAGTTTGAAGTCCGGTAGTCCTCTTATTCCTCAACCCAATAGGGTTTTATTACTAATCCTTGTTAGTCTTTGAATAAAACTGTACCATTTTCAACAAGATGATTTCTTTAGGACTGTTTAAAATACCTAAAAATCTTATTAAAGTTTTTTTTTAACAATAGAAAATATGAATCAAAATTATGCTCGAAGAAATTGTCCACCTGAAAATCCCAAAGACAAGTATTTTCAGAATGTGCAAGGAACTTAATTCGATGGAAATGCTCGATCTATATATCGACAAAGAAGTTCGGAGGTATATCTACAACTCGGGTAAAGGAAAGATATTTCCGGTGTCTGAGTTGGTGAAAATTCGGAATAAGGTGGGTCTTGCCGCGAGACTTTAAAGGTTTCAACTAATTCCTGAAAAAATTATCTACCAATTAGATTATTTGTCCATTCAGATTAAAACAAACTCGCTAAAAAATAGATTATATATACGAGCTGACAAAAGTTTTGTCACAAATGTTTTTTCGGGTTTAACTTTTTTGTGGCTTGACCAAATTGACTGATTTTTTGATATTTTATGCGAACCAGTGTTTAAAATGTTATAGTAGCAAAATTTCGATTAAATTACCATGGCAATTTCGGTACCGCGCATTCCGTTTTCCCTCATATTGATAACAGCTTGCCGGGTGGCAATTGGAGTTTCTTTACGTGGAGTAATCTCTAAAATGTTGCCAATTACTGCTATTTTCAATAAATTATGAAAAAAATATAATTGAACCTTAAAAATTATTAAAAAATGTAGTGCAAGAAAAGTGCGTAATATCTTTGAGCTACGCGTTTTACGATAAACGCTTGTCACTGTAAAACGGATTATCGTAATCACAAGCGGGAATTTGTAAAATAATCTACAACCATATGAATCTATCATATCAAAAAATCAGCCAATTTGGTCAAGTCACAAAAAAATTTTAACCCGAAAAAGCATTTGTGACAAAACTTTTGTCTGCTGGTGTAGGACAAATTGTAGGAAATGAAAACGTGCTCAATCTAAAGTTTTGGAAAGATATTAATATTTTTAGACAGTATAAGAAAGTCAATGTTAAATTGCCGTTAAATCTTATTTGTTATAGACTATTTCAAATTTTTTGACGGCTGCGTTGCGAACCGCTGCGCAGTAAAACCATTATAAATTGAGAGACACAAAGACAACTCTCTATTTTTATAATTGTTGCAACGCGCAGCGGCTCGCAACGCAGCCGTCAAAAACTTTGAAATAGTCTATAAAAATACGAAATATTTTCAGACGAATTTTTAAAAAATTGAAAAATCGCTATGTTTTCATGAATTTGTAAAATAATGATCTCAGCCACTCAAATAAAAAAAAGCCTCCGGGATATTTCAAGAGAAGTCTGTAAAATTGACGTGAAAAATAAAATTTGTCTCGAACGTTTAAATATTGGAAATCGTCATATTAAAATAACAATTTACCCTATTAGAATAATCATGAAAATGAAAACACAATTCTACAACTCTTAATAGGAACGGAATGCAAAATTGGGAGCATTTTCGAGAAAAAAAGGAAAAGGCAAAAGCGGACCAAACATTCTTGCCGATTTCGACCAGGAGCAGGCAGAAATGGGAGATTTGAAGAAAGGTATTATCTAACTATACCGATTCAAATTATTTTTGCTGATTTTGAAGCACTCAAACTACTCGATGGCGGTGGGAAAGGTGGCAAGCACGAGTCAAAGTATCGCGAGGTTTGCTGGAATTTGGACGAAAGGGGATCAATGGGTGAAAACTTGCTGTGCATTTGCTTGCTCCAAGGAACCGAAATGCATAATTTGATAGCGAAGAAGTTGTTGGCATTCTTTCCGAAACTTGTTAATGATATTTGTGTATCGGAAGATTATTACGGTAATTTTTTTCCTTGTTTGTATTTCGACGACAATTATATCCATAATGAGACTATTTACAGGCTTATCTCCTCTCCATTTGGCCATTATCAATCATGATGCCCAATGGGTTACCTATTTACTCAAATTGGGAGCCGATGTCAATCAAAGGTAACCTTGTGAGCTTCAGCTACTATTTTTTTGTTTTATGTGTAGGTGTTTTGGCGCTTTCTTCTGTGCCGATGATCAGAAAGCAAGTCGTACCGATTCTTTGGAGCATGAATATGTCGAACTTTCGAAGAGCACTAATTACACGGGGTTTAAAGTTGTTTTATTTTGTGGTATTATTTATACGCTTAAACATTGTCCTGCCTAGTTGGAATTAATTTTTATAATTGAGAAAAATCAGTCTAATTAAGGTTCTTAGCACGCCAAATGAATATGAAAATTTCTCAATTTTCTAATCAAATTTTCTAGGGTTTACGTGTAAATAAGGTTAATATTTTCACGTAAATTGGTCAATTATTATAAACTATCAAATGATCTGAAATGCTTGTCAAAATATTAGATATAAACACAAGCTTTTAAACATTGTAAAATTGTAGTTTTCATTTGGCGTGAACGTAACTTTAACTACCTAAAAATCGTATTAATTGTCTTCAATTTTATATTCTAGTGGCGTTTTTTAATTCAACTGGCGTGCTGTTTTATTCAAAAAAAAAGTAGTCAATGACATTTCTTTCTTTCCAATCTAATCCTTGCTTTAATTGAGTCACTTTTAGTATCACGCCAACTGGTTAGTTAGGTGTGAACGTTAGGTTTCAACACGTTTACTGAGCTCATTTTTTATCATACCAGTTGGCGTGCATATACAGTGCTGGCCATAAAGATATGAACAAATGGTTTTTTGAGCACAACTTTTTTTCATATTCATACGATCACTCTGAAATTTTGTCACATTATTTTAACGGTAATTGTGATTGTTCTGACAAAAACTTAGACAATCTATTCAAAAATTGATGAAAAAATAACAATTTTTTCGAAGAACGCGAAAATCGCAAAAACAGGTCATTATAATGAACCGAAGGGAACATTCCAAATTCTTAAATGAAATTGGAGAGAGAATGAAAAACAAGTTCAATACTTAGTTGCGAAGCCTTTTGCATCAATAACCGACTGACATATTCTCGTTATCGAATCAAGAATGTTGTGCACAACCGAGAGTGGAATCGACTTCGCCCGGAGACCTTTGGTATGTCTTTCCGTTTCCTCCCACATGTGCTCGATCGGATTCAGGACGGGAGACTGACTGGGCCAATCGAGCATATGCACACGACGACGTTGGAACCAATTGCGCACATGGAGAGATGTATGCTTTGGGTCGTTTTCTTGTTGAAAGACGGAAGCACGACCCACATTTGCCAGTTCCCATGGTCTCATTGTGTTCTCCGGAATGTCTTCGTATTGGAATCGATCAATTATCCCATGAATACGTCTCAGAGGTCACATAGAATTTGCTTAGAAGCATCCTCACACCATTCAGGTTGGAAGCTTATACCGAAGGGAGTACAAGGTCCCAACCGAGCGTCGAATCCATACATTTCCGTCACTACCGAACAGGTTGAACTTAGATTCGTCGGACCAGATGTTTTTGTACCAATCCTGACGACTCCAGTTGAGATGAGCTCGTGCCCATGCAACTCTAGCTTTCCGGTATTTCTCACTAATGAACTGGACGGCGTCCGTGGAGTCTTTCTGCTTGGAGACATCTTCTGATGGTTTTTCTAGATGGTGCTTGATCTGTGGGATAATCAATGGCCAGTTGGATGTTCATTGAGTTTCTCCTAGGTTCTCTCTGGATGCTTTTACTGTATTGCGATCCATGCTGTGGGTGGTTCCAAGAGGCCTCCCAGGCGGTTTAGAGTTAGAGCGAAAACAGGTTTTTTTTAAATAATTCATTCTAACAAATAAACATTTTTAATCTTACCTGCACGTTTAATTTTCTGATAATTGAGGAAACCGTGGATTTAGTGATCTGAAACTGCTCCGAAAGAGCTCTAATTCTTAGGTCTCGTTCATAGCCTCTTACGATGGCTTTTTTGATGTCAAGAGACACGTTTTCGGCTCCTATGGATTTACCCATGTCTAAAAATCAATTTCTAACTATTCTGAGAACTATGAAAAATGTTGGAAAAAAAATTAAACACCAAATTACGAAAATGGTCTTAATTATTGAAAAAAAACTTAAAAGTTCAAAAATTTAAAAAAAAAATGATGATGCAATTTGCTTTTTTACATTATTGCATTATTTCTTAACAATGTTATGCATTTACCGTGAAAATTTCAGACTGATCGGATGAATATGAAAAAAGTTATGCTCAAAAAACCATTTGTTCATATCTTTATGGCCAGCACTGTAGGTTTGAACACGTTTACTGAGCTCATTTTTTATCATACCAGTTAGCGCGCATATAACTGAAATTGAAATTCAGGAGTATGTATTTTGGCGAGTACCCTTTGTCCTTCGCTGTTTGCATGGGTCAATTCGACCTCGTCAAGATTTTGATGGCAAAACGGACCAATTTAAACGCCCAGGACACAAATGGCAACACGATTGTTCATTTGTGCATCATTCACAATCGAATGGTATCAACACTATTTTGAGCTCTCTCACAATAAAATTCACACATACAGGATATGCTGGATGCAGTTCTTGAAGCTGGAGCAAGCCGTATCATTGTTAATCATCAGAACCTGTCAGCTTTGACTCTTGCCGCGAGATTGGCGAAGAAATCGGTTTGATTGATTTTCCAACCCAAATTTCAATGAAAATAAAACAGATTTTCCACAAAATTCTACAAATGGAATGCGAGAAGGTTTGGAGTTACGGCGAATCGCAATGCGTTGCCTACCCGCTGACCAAAATTGATACGATTGATGAGCAAACTGGTGAAATGAACGAGAACAGTGCGCTCTCTTTGGTTGTGTATGGGGTTTTTGAGAACCTTTGGTGAGCCTTTGTTTAATTTTTGGTTTTTAGGAAACTCCACAACATTTAGAATTGATGGATGGGCTGATTGAACAAATTTTAAGTGAGAAGTGGAAGGCCTATGGTAAGCGTCTTTGGCTGCGATCCCTTTTTACATTCCTTCTCTTCTACTTTTCATTCGCAACTGCTTATATGCTCAGACCATCACCTAGTTCCATCCATGAGGTTATTATTTTAATCCCCTCTTTTTATCTTTTATGATTTTTTAGGAGCATGGAATAACCCAAACTGGAAATGAAACAAAAAGTGATTGGATCTCCCAAGTTTTCTTAGTTTTTAATTTTTTTCAGATGAAAACCAATGCCAGCTGGTGGTTTATAGCGAAATGCCATCGATATATGATTGGGTAATTGATAGCGAATCGGGCATGAATTGTTTGTTTCATAGATACGGCAAATATTCGAAGTGTTTACTGTTATTATGATAATAACTCAGCTTATATTGGACGTTGGGGATATTAGGAGAATTGGCTTTAACAAGTGGTTCAATTTCCTGGTAATTTTTTGTTTGAAATTTAACTGTTTATTTAAAATGTAGAACTGTAGGGTATTTTTAAGGTTTTCAGTTTTTAGATTTAATTCTCATCTTTTTCCTTTACTTTCTATCTATGATATTTCTCTCTCCTTTTCTATCACTAAAGTCTTGTTCATTGTGCTATTAAACTTTATCCATAAGATAATCCAAAAGAGGGAATTTTTGAATTTCGGAATCCGGAATTGAGAACTGATAAATGGCCGGAGTCCGGGATCAAAAAAAAAGTATTTGAGTCTGGAATTACGCCTATCTCCAGAAGATAACATAAAGGATAAACAGGGTGCAAATGAGAAAAGCGCAATCACTGTCTAACTCCAAATGAAATTGACGATTTTGAAATATTAAAACGCTTATTATGATTGGGTTGAGGAATAAATTCGTCGAGTGTTTATATTATCTTTTGTCTCACAACAATTTTCTTGTTGTTTGGCAAGGCAGGCAAGGTATCAGTGATGGGAGGGATCTCAGTGACCGGTCCCGGTCCGTGTCCCGTGAAAAGGGAAAGTCCCGGTCTCGGTCCCATGTCCCGTGTAGGGAAAAATTAAAGTTTCGGTCCCTGTCCCGGGTCCCGGGTAGGGAAAAAGGGATGTCCCGGTCCCATGTCCCGGGTAGGGAAAAAGGGAAGTCTGTTTATATTGACATAGTGTGTTTTTTGATACATATTGTTACATAATTTAAAAGAGAAAGGTTCGCTCGTCGGTTGTTCTCGCTCTTCCTCCTCTTTAATTGTCACTATTACCGTTAAGTGATGGAGGGACTCCCCCGGTCCCCCCCCCCCCCCGGCCCGGGTATTTTTCTAAAAAAAAAGGGGATCCCGGTCCCGGTCCCGTGACCAGGGTTTTGAAATTTTCAATATTTTTAAGGTCCCGCCCGCCCGGAATTTCAAAAACGGGGCACCTCCCATCACTGGTGTATATATTTATCTGATAGCGCTTTTTCTGCTCTACAAAACTGTGGTTTTATTCTGAAATATTAAATTTTCATCATTTTCAGGCTTCGAAATGCTATCCAAAAGGCAAAAAAAACTATCCTGGAGGGAAAAATCCGCATTTTCCACATCTTCTCTTCTTCGCTTTTCATCGAAACCGCTCGGGAAATATACAGTGTGTATGGAGAAGGTGTCTTAGGCGTGTCTATAGTACACAAATTATTCGCAAAGTTCGAAAATGGCGACTTTAATCTTAAAGAGACACATCGACCTGTAGAATTAGACGAAGAGCATGTGACGTATTGAAGGAAGATGGTTGCCAAACAAGTCGTGAATTTACCTGCGTTTGGTGGAACTAGGAGGGAATGCTGCTCTGAGAAATGCTCGAAAGAAACGTCATGGTCAACAATGTGCTCTATGTTGCCAACTGCGCCGCTTAAATGAGGCTATTCGAAGGAAAATACCGGATCGACAAGGCCAAGACATCTTTCTCCAAGACAACGCCAGGCCGCATGTTGCACAAGTCGTCAAAACCTCCCTCCAAGGTCTCGAATGGGAGTTTCATCAGCATCCACCGTACTCTCCAGACCGTGCGCCATCCGATTATCTCTTTTTCTGCTCTCTGTCAATCCAAATGAGGTGTATTACCTTCGAGGACCTCAAAAACTGGCTCAACAACTTCTTCGACACCAGACCGGGCGATTTTTGGCGGAACGGCATCAACAAATTGATCGAGAGTTGGGAGGATGTCGTAAACAGTAACGAGAAGCCATAATTGATTAATTTATTATTATAATTTATGTTTTTTGTTCAAATAAATCTTTGTGAAAAAACTCTACGAACTTATTCCTCAACCCAATAATTTCTACGTGCATATTACAGAGAGATGGGCGGAATGGTGGACTCATTCTGAAATTCCCATTCCGCTTTCCGAAAATTTCACTTTTAATATAAACATTAACAACAAATACGGCCGGAGTGTCGGATTCCGAAATTATAAACCTATGATTCAGCCTATCTCTGTTACAGACTTATCTTAAAATGTCTCTCACGCTTTAAATTGACACGATGTTTAAGGTTTAAATGACATTTCTAAGCTCGTGTTTTTAAAAATTCATTTGTCGTTCTGTCTTACAAATGTTTTAGGTCAATACCTTCGAATTTCATAAAACGTGGAAAAAAGTTTCCGGTAGTATGTCAAAAAATTCTCACATCAGGACAAAACAATAGAAAATGTTGCTCAAATTTTTGAAAATAAAAAACAAGGGCGTGGCAAGTTTAGCAATGACTGTGCATACTTTTCCAGACGTTAATTTTATTTTCAGATTTAAGAATAATCTAGAAAAAAATTATACAATTAAGAAATCACGAATTCCAAATAAATAAAGACACTAGAAAATCGTCTTGATTATTAAAATCCCACTAACAATTTCGCCAATTCATTTTCAGAAAGCGTTTCCTGCCAAGCTAATGTACAAGTTCTCATTTATTTTCATTTTGCTTGGTATTCCTTGCAGACTTGCTTGCACATTTCATCCGGTAGTAATCAATGCCGTAATTATTTTATCTAAATTATTATTTAGGGTCTACTTGCTGTCGATAATACATTGGCTATAATTAGTGTCCTATTGGTTACTCAACACTTTTTGTATTTCATGAGGTTTTCAGTTTCAAAAAAGAATGAATTTGTATGTATATATTATGTTATTCAGAGCAATTCCCTTCATTGGACCATTTGTGCTGATGGTTTACACTATTATAGCAACAGATCTTGTTCGGTTTGCGATGATCTATTCAATTTTCTTGATTGGTTTCTCGCAATGTTTGTGCATATTCGATTTTTGTAAATGGTGGTGTGATTTTCAGCGTTTTATGTGATATTTACTTCATGTGAAAGAGCGGCGAATCAGATGCGTGAAGTTGATCCGAGTTCCAGTGAATTCAACAATATTATGGTGGTATGTATATTACTAATAATAATATTAATATTAATAATAATATCTGCAACTTTGTTATTCTTCAGGGTTATAAAATACCATACTAATTGAGATCCCACTTTTCTCTGTTCAATTTCTTGAAATTAAAAAATTACCTAGATTACCAATTTCTTTGGAATGAAAAATTATCTCGAAAATATTGTCACCAACTAAGTGATACGGTCATAAGCTTTTATTTGACACCCAGAAATGTATAATTTTAGAGAATTTAAAGCCAATTACTTAAAATTTTCTATTTTCAAGGGAAAAAAGTAGTTTATAGGTAAAATGTAGGTAATTTAGGAAATTTGGTAGGTTTTATACATTTTTGGGCTCAAAATTCAATGCTGAATCTAATAATGTGTGCAAAATATTGATGAAGTAAAATTGGAAATTTTCAAAAGTTACCTAGATTACCTATTTCTTTGGAATTACAATTTATCAAGAAAATAGTGTCATTGCTTAATTGGTATGATCATGAGCTTTTATTTGACACCCATAAATGTATATTTTTAGAGAATTTAAAGCCAATTACTTAAAATTTTCTCTTTTCAAGGGAAAACAGTAGTTTATAGGTAAAATGTAGGTAATTTAGGAAATTTGGTAGGTTTTATACATTTTTGGGATCAAAATTCAATGCTGAATCTAATAATGTGTGCAAAATATTGATGAAGTAAAATTGGAAATTTTCAAAAGTTACCTAGATTACCTATTTCTTTGGAATTACAATTTATCAAGAAAATAGTGTCATTGCTTAATTGGTATGATCATGAGCTTTTATTTGACACCCATAAATGTATATTTTTAGAGAATTTAAAGCCAATTACTTAAAATTTTCTATTTTCAAGGGAAAAAAGTAGTTTATAGGTAAAATGTAGGTAATTTAGGAAATTTGGTACGTTTTATACATTTTTGGGCTCAAAATTCAATGCTGAATCTAATAATGTGTGCAAAACATTGATGAAGTAGTTTAAAATTTTCAAAAATTACCTAGATTACCTATTTCTTTGGAATAAAAATACATATTGAAAATAGTGCCATCACTTAATTGGTATGATCCTAAGCTATTATTTGACACTCATAAATGTATAGTTTAGAGAATTTAAAGCCAATTACTTAAAATTTTCTCTTTTCAAGGGAAAACAGTAGTTTATAGGTAAAATGTAGGTAATTTAGGAAATTTGGTAGGTTTTATACATTTTTGGGCTCAAAATTCAATGCTGAATCTAATAATGTGTGCAAAATATTGATGAAGTAAAATTGGAAATTTTCAAAAGTTACCTAGATTACCTATTTCTTTGGAATTACAATTTATCAAGAAAATAGTGTCATTGCTTAATTGGTATGATCATGAGCTTTTATTTGACACCCATAAATGTATATTTTTAGAGAATTTAAAGCCAATTACTTAAAATTTTCTATTTTCAAGGGAAAAAAGTAGTTTATAGGTAAAATGTAGGTAATTTAGGAAATTTGGTAGGTTTTATACATTTTTGGGATCAAAATTCAATGCTGAATCTAATAATGGGTGTAAAACATTGATGAAGTAAAATTGGAAATTTTCAAAAGTTACCTAGATTACCTATTTCTTTGGAATTACAATTTATCAAGAAAATAGTGTCATTGCTTAATTGGTATGATCATGAGCTTTTATTTGACACCCATAAATGTATATTTTTAGAGAATTTAAAGCCAATTACTTAAAATTTTCTATTTTCAAGGGAAAAAAGTAGTTTATAGGTAAAATGTAGGTAATTTAGGAAATTTGGTAGGTTTTATACATTTTTGGGATCAAAATTCAATGCTGAATCTAATAATGGGTGTAAAACATTGATGAAGTAAAATTGGAAATTTTCAAAAGTTACCTAGATTACCTATTTCTTTGGAATTACAATTTATCAAGAAAATAGTGTCATTGCTTAATTGGTATGATCATGAGCTTTTATTTGACACCCATAAATGTATATTTTTAGAGAATTTAAAGCCAATTACTTAAAATTTTCTATTTTCAAGGGAAAAAAGTAGTTTATAGGTAAAATGTAGGTAATTTAGGAAATTTGGTAGGTTTTATACATTTTTGGGCTCAAAATTCAATGCTGAATCTAATAATGTGTGTAAAACATTGATGAAGTAAAATTTAAAATTTTCAAAAATTATCTAGATTACTTATTTCTAGGTTCTTTGTATTTTAGAAATGGATTAGTTGATGATTTTAATAAGGTGTACAAACCATTGAGTAAAATCATCTCTATCAAGCAGATATAGGCGGAGTTCCGGATTCCACATTCCGGATTCTGCATTCCGGCTATTTTTCCATTCTCAATTGCGTATTCCGGGTTCCGAAATTGAATATTTTAATTCCGAAATTCAAAAATAGCCATACCGCCCATGTCTGGTATTATGAAAATTTGTAAATGTTTAAACACATTTTATTAATTTACACGTAAAAGTTAAAAACCTAACTTTTCGTAAATTTATCCGGCTTATCTTAAATATATATCTCTGTCTGTTTAAATGTTGATAGAATGTTAGTGTAATTAAAGATTCTAACGGTCTGTTTTTACGATTTTATTTGGCGTGAGGTATGTTTAAAACTAAACGTTTACATATTTTTAGATTCACATTTAACTTTTTAACCCGAAATAAATTATCATTTATTGACTTTATCTGAAGATATATATATATATATATCAGTAGAAATAAGAAAAGTAGAAATAGAACTTCACGTAGCAGAAACAAAGAAGGCATGATCACCATCTGAGCCAGTACTGTGTTCATAATTCCCAACTATATCAGTAAATTCAGAATCCCATAGATGCTCTTCTCCGCACGTTTATCATGACAATTGGCGAGTTCTCAGTGCTCTATCGTGAAATGGCCGCCTGCGATGCTATTCTCATGCGTAACCTCGGCAAGATAATGTTCCTAATCTTTGAAATCTTCGTATCAATTCTTCAATTCAACCTTCTAATCGCTATGATGACAAGAACCTACGAGACTATATTTCTAACGCAGAAAGAATGGAAACGCCAATGGGCCCAGGTTATCCTAATGCTTGAGATGAGTTTGTCGCCAAGTAGTCGTCGCTTTCACCTACTTCGCTACACCAGACCAACTGGGATCAATAAATTGATCCGAAGTTATGTCGTGGTGGCCAAAGGCGAGGTGCGAACTATTTCATAATTTTATGCGAATTTATTTTAAAGGGCGAGAAGACAGAAAAGGAGGAAATCGAGGCAAGAGAAGCTCGTGAAGAAAAAAGAAGAGAGGAAAGAAGACAATTGTTAAAGAAGAAGCAAAGGGTAATATGGTTCTAATAGGAGCATCAGGAGATTGAGAAATTGTAGGAGCATGAGATCAAGTCGAAAGCGATTGCAATGATGAGCATGAAGTTGAAAGTAGAAGAAAAGAAGAAACGAATTATTCGACAACAGACATTGGGATAATAAGGAGAATTTAATTAATTATTCGTTTATAGAGTTTTTTGTAATTTTGTGTATTTGAAGCAGACCGAGTACAATTTTCTATATTATAAAATGTGCAATACTATCTCACTGGAACAGGACAATGCAATATACGATATTAAAGCGACATATCGATCGACAAAAAATTGCAAGATAAAAAAAAAGTGAGGCGATGTAAACGTATTAGGACTAGAAATTAATTTTCTCGTTTTTTACGCATATTAAACTATAAAATACTGGACAAACTTAAACAAAACTTTTATTCAAAATAATTTCCGTCATTAATAACAACATTTTCCCAGAGTTTTGGGCAACTTATGGATTTCATTATAATAGAATTTTTCTGGTTTGGCCGAAGTCCATCCATCTAGCCATTTTTTAACGTCTTGATGATCTCGAAAGCGCTGCTCCGCCAGACCATTAGCCATTGACCGGAAAAGATGATAATCCGACGGGGCAATGTCCGGAGAGTACGGCGGGTGCGGTAAGACTTCCCATTTGAGCTCTTTCAGCGTATCCTTCACCGCTTGAGCAACATGCGGCCTTGCGTTGTCATGAAGCAATATGACCTTTTCGTGTCGGCCCGCCCATTATGCTCTTTTTACTGAGATTTCATGCCGCAACTGCACTAGTTGATGTTGATAAATAAAAAAAGCAGTAATTGTTTCGCCAGGTTGGAGCAGTTCAGAGTACAGAATTCTTTGTTGGTCCGACCATATGCGCAGTAAGACCTTCTTCCCGTGGATGTTGGGCTTTGCGGTCGATGTTATCGGTTTACCGGGACTAGCCTACGATTTCGGATTGTCGTAGTACACACACTTTTCATCGCCAGTGATGATGCGATGTAAAAATACTTTCTTTGAAATCTGTCCAATAAGATTTGTGAAGTTGTTTTTCTCTGCTCTTTGTTGCGTTCTGAGAGCTCATAGGGCATCCATTTTCATTCCTTTTGAATCTTTCCCATTGATTTTTGCGTGACGCCGAGAGATGACGCGAGTTGCTCTTCTGTTTCAGCCGAATCTTCATCTAATAAATCTTGAAGTTCTTCGTCTTCAATTTTTCTTTGAACGCTGAAACCATTCTTACTTAGTTTGTCCATGTCAATCGTGAAGATTGTGGACCATCGCTCTCCAGACGCTGCGACTTTGTCTTGCCATAGTTGACCAAGTCGTTTTCCTCTCAAGGATTCCCATCTTCTTCCTTTGGTACGGTTGGTGGAGACCTTATGCACGTAATCAGACGTCCACTTACGGATGGAGTCAGCCCACAGCTCTTTCGGTCTGCCTTTACTGTGCTGCAACGGGGGTCCCATTCTGAAATTATTTTACACCAACGGTCGGGTGGCATTCGAGCAATGTGACCGGCCCATTTCAACTTATTTTTATCCGCAATGATCCCTACATCAATTTCGTCGCAACCGGAATAGAAACATATGGCATTTGCACATCGTTGTAATCGCTCCCTGTCCTTCTTCAGCAGGCACCAACTTTCACTACCGAATAAGAGAGCTGGTATTTTTGCATGATGAGCTCCTTGATGCGTTTCTTTTCTAAGTGCGGCAATAGTATTTTACACTTAGAGAAAGTTGACCATGCGGCTTTGCAGCGCCTGGATATTTCTTCGTCAAGAGAGCCATCAATGTTTATCCAGCTTCCCAAATATCTAGTTCCACGTGAGATTGGACACTTAGACCCGTTTGAGCTTATGTCTCTTTGAGTTGCATGACGGTTGTACATGATGACAGTTTTGTTCGTGTTGATTTCTAATCCATGTCTCGAGCTGGTCCTTCTTATGACTTCTAGTCTTTGTTCGATTTCCGACGAGGATTTCCCTATCAAGAGAACGTCATCAGCAAAAAAACCATTCTTGGCAGGTTCTTATCGATGGTGCAGCATCGCCGTAAGCTTGGGAGAGCATTTAGTGCGCGTCAGTGGATTTCTTCTTGAGTTGGAAAAGGAAAAGAAGAGCTTCCCGCAAATGACGTTTTCCTGGTACAAAGGTGGACATATTCTGAACCCAAAATAATGATTTTTATAAAGTGCGTGAAGAAAGTCATATATAAGTAGAAAGCTGTTAATACAGAGAACATTATAACATAAAATTCGTTATATACGTTATATAAATTTTTAAAAAAATTTTTAAACCAAATAGCGATCTTGTAGGTTTGCGAATTATTTCTATATGGAAAAGAAGAAATGCGCAACTATGCCCGAGAAGACTTTCAAACAAAATATAATGTAAATTCAAGTACCATTGCAATGCTTGGAACCATGGGCAAGTTATTTTTTCTAAATAAGTTATTCCACTTCACTCCAAATTATGTGTTCGATTCAATGCGAACGCGTATTGACTGCTGAGGGGCGTGGCCTTTTGGCCACTTCATTATGAATGTCTCTAGGAAGTTAGCACTTAATTGCGAACCCGCTCATAGATTGGTATCTTGGATTTTACGGTGATTTCCATTTATTCTGTTTCAGTTTACGTTATACTTGGAATCAAGGTAATAATATCTTTAAAAAACACCAAATATTGACAAGAAAAATTGAAAATCATTCAGCCTCTAAGCCCACTGCTCCACAAACCCTTTCCTTGATCTCGGAATAGATTCGCCAACTAATTTTCGTCCTTTTTTTTTAATAAATTATTCACTTGCTATGGAATGAGCGTAAGTATTGTCTTCTTATCAGTTTAAATATTTATATAAAAAGAAAAAATTTAAGCAATTGTTACTTCAATATTTCTGATTTCCTTTTTGTTCAACCATGGTCTGTCCCAAACTTCAGCATAAACGTTCTATAAATAAAATTACTCTTGTGGCTCATTATGTATGACATATCCTTACCGCTTGTGAATTGTTGTTTGAAACTGAGCAGTCACGAATATTTTGATTCGAATTCTTGGCACAGTTTGATTCGCCAAATGTTGCTTCAATTCGGTAAAGCATGCCAGCGACTACTTGAACTGACACTTTATTTATCTGAATAGCATAAATATTAATAGATGTTTTTATTTGATTAGAAATATTAATTATATTTTTGCAGGGATATTGTGTTGGGTGTCTAACATAGTACTACTTTTCATGTAAATATCTTTAGAAAGTTGGTCTTAACACGAAGAAATATCCCGAAAATATTAGATTAAGAAGACTAGTGAGGCCCTCAATACAGGAACCTTTCAAAATCTTTTTAAAGAATATTATTATTTAAAAGTCTACCAACAAGATGCATCTACGTTCTATAAAAAAACGGCGATCGATGCTCACCTTTATTGGAATGTAAATATTATTAGATTCCTTCTTCTCGTTAATCTTTTCATTTATTTCTTTAACAAAATCAAACATCATATTCATATGCTCATCATTTGGAGTAGATTCCGCAAGACCTCCGGTTCGAATTCCAAAAACTACTGAGCATGATAACAGAGAGACGAGAAACAAGATATTTGATGTGTTCATCTGAAATTATCACTTTTAACATCGTTCAATCTGGAAAGGGAAATCAACAATTGAACATAAAACGGAAAAAATACATTATATACAAAGGAAAACAATGGTATATTGTTCTATTAAGAACCATTAAAAGGAATCGGGACAATTGAAATCATATTGAAATATGCATATTGATGACAAAATCAATTATGGTGAATGCCTAGGACCGTGAAGAATATTATTTCGTAATATTTATTTAGTTTTGTTGCTTGTGTAGTCAAGAACTTATCTTTACTTGTAAACAATTTGGTAAAAGATAACATCAAAAAGAGGTATTTGCATATAAACAAGGCCTCCTCGCGAAGTATAATAAAATAGAATTTCTTAAATCTCCAAAATATGCTTTCAGGGCATTTATCCGAATTTTAATTTTTTAAAATTAAATATTTCTGGGTATTTCTAGATAGACTAGATAGAATCTCGACTTTAAAATAAAAGGTGAATGAAAAGTCCATTTTAACATACTTTGGATACTTTGGAGTTCGTATCTATCTCTCACGATTTGAGTGGACATGTCCGTGCCATTTTTGACCAGACTGTCTTCTTTTTTCTTTTGGGAGTAGCAATTGGAATTCCGGCGGTTAAGCGTACCCAGGTTAGTATCGACCACTACAAGGGCTGATTCTTTTGGCCTACCCAATTCCACCGCTTTTGTTGTAGCACAATTGACGTCCTTCGCCACGTGGAGGCAAGAATCATGAAGGACTATTTATAATTTTTTTATTAATTTATGCGAGAATTACTACGTAACAAGTTTGCGTCGTTAGAACCAGTATAAACTGGAGGAATTTCGTGCAAAATCGATGAAGGAGTCAATTGTTTGGGCAGCTACCTTAGATCCGACAGCTGTTTGAGCGAGGAAACTTCAAGACGAATCAACGCTGCGTGGAGTGTTTTCACTAAGGTCAAACTAATTCTCGCCCATCTTGACAAAGAGAAATCTAAGGACCTTCTCTTCCAAAATGTGCTCCCGGCTCTACTGTACGGCGCGGAAACGTGGACGTTGACGACAGAAAATTATAGCCGACTGCAGAGGTGTATGAACACAATTTGTCACCACGCAGGAATGGGTTCTTCGGGGTTGGACACGACAAAAAGGAAGATGGCAAGACCCAATTAAACTCTGGGTCAAATTAAATTATTTGCACGAGAACTCCACCTCCGGAAACTCAAGAAGGCGAATGGGAATCCTGGAGAAGAAGGTTGCCGGGCCCACGCGAGGGCGCAGCCGCGCAGATTGGAGAGAGCTGGTCCGCTTCTGTATAAGAGAATGGCAACGAACTCCTAAGTATCCTAAATTGATAATATTTTTTAAAAATTTAATGTGATGTTTTGCTGAAAATTAACGATTGAAACAGAATTAATCTTTATTTTGAATTCATCAATGGATATAATCCAGAAACAGAGTAACAATTCCGTAATTTCAGATCTTTTAAGAAAAAACAATAATTCGACGGTAATTCTGAATTGTATGATGAATCATTTCCTCTCACGTGGGGTCACAATATAAAAAACTATAGTCGTCGCCAAATTCGATTACCACCGCAAAATGTGGCGCACTTTCTTAAATATTATTTTTTCATTTAATTTTTATGATTATTTTTTTGTTTATGCTCGTTCTATACTGTTTTTGTTTAAATAAATTGAAGAATATGTTTTAGATGTTGTTTCAATCGTGGAATAAATGTTGAAAATAATAAAAATCATAAAAATTAGATGAAAAATAATATATAAAAAAGTGCGCCACACTTTGCGGCGGTAATCGCCTTTGGCGACGACTATAATTATTTTTTAAAAAGGGCTTGCGAATTTCCACGTAAATTCCTTACATGAATTTAGCAGATTTGACGAAAACTATCTTAAAATCACCAAATGCTCGAAGAATATCAAAATATAGCGAGCACATTATTTGAGCTTCCAATTTAAATATTTCAATTGGCAGGAGACTGTTTTAAATTCAAATCATTAATAAAAGAACCCACGGCTCTCAGAACGAGAAATTGGAATTGAAATGATTTCAGAACGGACTCTGAACAATAGAATAATTTATTATATAGTCGTCGCCAAATGCGATTACCGCCGCAAAGTGTGGCGCACTTTTTAAATATTATTTTTTCATTTAATTTTCATGTTTATTTTCTTGTTTAGGCTCGTTCTATACTGTTTCTGCTTCAATAAATTGAAGAATATGTTTTAGATGTTGTTTCAACCGTGGCATAAATGTGGAAAATATTAAAAATCATAAAAATTAAATGAAAAAATAATATTTAAAAAAGTGCGCCACACTTTGCGGCGGTAATCGCATTTGGCGACGACTATATCAATTTTAATATTTCATGACGAAAATATTTATTTAATAAAATCATATTTACACAAAAATGTTTTCGCATCCGTATATCCCATGTCATAATATTGTTTTAATGTTAATCGCGTCGGTGGGAACAAAGCACGGGCACCCCTGGCGATATTCATCGTATTCATCTAAACAATCTCAAATCATGATATTTTTGGAAACCATTAATTTTACCTTAAAACTCTGCCCTCCAATGGTAAACTGCCAATCTGGGAGATACTGCGCTGGAACATCGTTAGGACAAATATCGGCTCCGCTAGAGAATGGGGAACACGTCACATTTACACATTCATTGAATGTTGGAAGATTGTTGCTGTATCCACCATCCATACAGGGCTGGAAGATATGATTTTATCAAAAAAAACATCGAATTTTTTACATTATCATTGACAAGCGGTGCTGATCCTGAATATCCCATTGAGTAATATGGAATATAGCAACTGGCTAGAAGTACTTGCACCAAATGATCGCGATCGTCAAAGTCACTGATTAGGATATTTTCGAGTGACTGAGGAGTTACTACATTATTGGAAAGTGTTTACTATTCTACCTTCACATCTGTTACTGATACAAATAGCCGATCTTTCGCCTTGGTAACATCAAGAGGTAGAAAGTTATGAAGATGCTGTAGAGAAATATTATTGATAGTTACCCTTATTAAAACCTTTGTTAGTCGTTCTTGAACGTAATATCCTGGGGTCAGTGCTCCAAACCGTAATGAGTGAACTTCATCAGCCATATCATATAATGTCTCGATAGCCGCACCAATTCTAAACCGGGGTATACAATTAATGTTAAATTGAATCACAAACTTATTCGGCTGAAGTAACATCATTGCGGCCACGAGGCTTCCAGCAGAAGTTCCCGCATATCTTGATACTCTGGGAATAAAGTCCTTAAATTAATTGTTTTTGCCATCTTAATTTGCATCAAACTTTAGACTCATTCAGGAGGCAATAAGCTGCACCGAAATTGTAGGCACCAAGAAATCCACATCCACTAAATGATAAGCAAATGTTGTTTGACGATCGGATGTCGGCATGATGTTTACTAACTTGACGGAGCAATTTCAGAGATAATTGCATTTTGACTGGAAATAAGGGTTGAATTATTTAAAGTTTTTAATCCGATTAAGTTTAAAATTTAAAACAGATCACTGACTCCTAGTCCCAATTAATAAACTTTGGTAATGTGATCGTTAATTTTAGCCTAACAACATATAGAAAACATGAATATTACCTAATTATGCGATTCCTCTTCCTTTTGAGCAAAATAGCAAAATTTTAACCTGAATTAAAAACAATTTTTTTTTAAATTGATTTATTTTTAAAATTACTTTAGTATCTCTATTTTTCCTACTATTTCAATTTTAGCGGTTGTTTATTACTTTGTTTTGAATTGAAGCCATCTCACAAACATTGATTGTGTAACAATTATATCGATTTTTAAATAGTCCTAAATACAAATTATCATTGCAGAATGGAAATATACATATTGGGATATCCAATATTTGTATTTGGTCAAGCAAATTGTTAAAAAAAAAACCCAAACTATGGACTCGAATTTTAATTGATAAAAATAAGCAATAAAATAAATAAAGTAAATATTAATGTGCGCTCCATTGACAATCAACATTTAAAATTTCTTTTTTGATGACAATTTTTTTAATTTTAAAGTTTCTGATTAAATCGGGTGCATTTACAGTTTCAATCAAGTACTGAACTATATTACTATATGTACTTATGTATAAAGTGTTTTAGTATAATGAGAAAAACTATAACAAGACTGTAATACCAGAATTAAAATAAAATTTTCATATCTTGTGGTTAAATAAGAAGATAATCATATTAATGAGTATTTTTAAGCTAAATATACGTTCAATTCAAAATTTTTATGCTAATTTAGAATTATATAATGTTTTCTTGTAATTTAAAAAATATATTTTCAGAATCAGTAATAATGGGTGATCATTATGGTTTCTCACTTACCACTTTCAGTCCATCTGGAAAATTGATGCAAATTGAATATGCTTTAAATGCTGTAAAAAATGGTCAGCCATCCGTTGGGCTCAGAGGTTCTATACTTGATTTGTCCTCATAATATTATTTATTTCAGCCAAGGACGGTGTTGTTTTGGCTACTGAAAATGTTGCTTCAGTTTTATATGACGGACAATCGAAAATTGAGCAGATTAGCAAACACATTGGATGTGTATACAGCGGAATGGGACCTGATTTTAGAATTCTTGTGAAAAAAGCACGTAAAATTGCCATGGAATATGAGATGATGTATGGAGAGGAAATGCCAACAACGCAACTCGTTACAGAATTGGCTGCCGTTATGCAAGAATATACACAATCTGGGTAGTTTTGAAATTGTTTTTTTTTTACTATCTGTGTCTTCAGTGGTGTGCGACCTTTTGGAGTTTCACTTTTAATTGCTGGTTGGGATAAGAATCCAGGAAAACCTCTTCTTTTCCAATCCGATCCATCGGTATGTTGATTTATTTATTCTAATATATATCTGCCTTTTTCTAATCGACTTGAGAAAAACTAGTCTCTTGGTCCACATAAATATGATGAAAAATTTGTTCGTGTTTTGCCATAATTATTGGCATTTTAAGAGATCGGTGCCTAATGGAAGAACAAAAAAGAAAAGAAATTTTCTCGGATGGACGGTCCCACGGCCACAAAAGACTTGTCTATTCCTCGTTAATGTGGGCTGCCCTTTTTTTGAGACAACACACATTGAAGAGAGACAAAAGAGTGGCCGTCCAAACGAGAACCTCATTCCATCCCAATTTTCTCTTCCATTAGGCACCGATCTCTGAAAAGGACAATACATTACATCACTGATTAAGCTGAAAAACATAAAACATAACTCATTCAACACTTTGAATAATTATTAAACATATTTGTTATGAATCACATTTACAGGGAGCCTACTTTGCTTGGAAAGCTACCGCCTTAGGAAAGAATGATGTTAACGCTAAAACTTTCCTCGAGAAACGATTCAGCGAAACTCTAGAGCTCGATGATGGTATCCATACTTCGCTCTTAACCTTGCGCGAATCATTTGATGTTGGAATGAATGAAGACAATGTTGAAGTTGCTATTTGCAATGCCTCAGGATTCCATCGTTTAACGAAGCAACAAGTCAAGGATCATCTTGGAACTCTTTAAGATGTTGTAACAAATTGGATTTAATTATTATTATTATTACATAATTTATTATCTTATTTTACCCTCTTTAATTATCCAAATTTTTATTATCATTATGATGTTTGTTATGACGGTGTGTGCAACCGGTTTACGGATTAATTTTTTTTAAAGATTTTGTGTGAATAAATTAAGGAATGTTTTGTTTTAATGAACTTTATGTAAATGCGGTACCTTTTTTAATAAGCCTACCGTGTTTGGAATATCTTATGCAATATGATGGAAAATTGAATTGAGTGGATTTAGATGTCAGCGAAGCCAAGATTTGATTGGTTTCAATCCGATCTGCAGATTGCATTGACAATCCTAAAGAAAGGAGTGCCTTTGGATGAATGTCAGGTGGAGTATAACAAGTCGAATAAAAAGCTGACGGTCCGTTGGAAGGATGATGTCCTGTTTGAGGAAGAATTGAATGGTGAAGTCGTTGTTGATGATATGACTGTTCAATGCACGCCATCAAAGGTGAATATAATACAGTTGTTGGAATTAACATTGCTATCGCTTCGGTTTTGTAGAGAATGTGCTTCGGTCACTGACGAAAAAATTCGAAGTGAGAGTCATTCAAATTTTGAGTCCAGGTTTCCTCGCGATCATTCATATAAAATATAGAACTAACTTCAAGTAAAATGATATAATTTCGGAATAAGGAACACAATTTAAATTTCCGGAACACGGAATATGAGATAAATTTTCATCTTCCGGGAAACCTAATACGGAAGAGAAAAGCCGCGGAATACGTAATACAAAATAAGAAAATAGTATCAATATTTCATGTTACACAGAGATGGACGGAAGGAAAGTTTTTGAATTTCGGAATGCGGAATTCGGTATCAAATTTGAAAATTCGGAATGGAAAAATGGACGGAATCTAGAATTCCGCCCATCTCTGATGTAACACTTCGCTTATTCTATTTGGAGTGTTCATGTATATCTTTTTATCACATTGCGAATTATTTTCATAGATTTACTAACGCGTTAGCTAAAGTTAAAGAAGAATTGTCTATTGACCGTTTTCATTTTATGAATCTTATGATCCTAAACTCGAAAAAAGTATTTATTGTCAAAATATAAGAAATCGACAAAAATTGCAATTTTATTTTCATAAAAAATAAAAGTAATCAATCTGACTTGATCTAGAAATTTTGAAGAAATTGAATTGGTGAATTATTTATAGTCGTCGCCAAATGCGATTACCGCCGCAAAGTGTGGCGCACTTTTTTAAATATTATTTTTTTTCATTTAATTTTTATGATTTTTATTATTTTCCACATTTATGCCACAATTGAAACAACATCTAAAACATATTCTTCAATTTATTTAAGCAAAAACAGTATAGAACGAGCCTAAACAAGAAAATAATCATGAAAATTAAATGAAAAAATAATATTGAAAAGTGCGCCACACTTTGCGGCGGTAATCGCATTTGGCGACGACTATAAATTAATTTTATCGTGCGTTTCGGTTGTTTAGCTATTTTTTATACAGTAAAAACTTTTTTATAGTAGCCTGTTTCTGAAAATATTAAATCGTTATTTCTCACGTGAAGGACGTTTTCAGATTCATTAGTGCACTGTTCATATTAAACATGACATATATTAAAGTTAATGGAAAATTTTAATATATGATCATTTGCGTCCATTTATCGAAATAATTGAAAAATTCTACCTTTTTTGTTATAATGTTAATCCAGTTTCGTGTAATGTTTTATGTATGCCAAATTGTTTTGTAGAATGTTAGGTTTCTTTAAAAATGACCAATTTTAAAGTAACCCTCTTGCATCCCATCAAATTTACTGTCTTATTTTTTTCCAACTGAGCACAAATATATGGAAAATTAAATTACATTTTTGTAAATCCCATAACAGTCCACTACTTTCAAGGATTCTTATTAATTATTTTAATAATTCAGATTGAAGTAAAAATTCCAAAAAAGAACCGCGGCGAGAAATGGACGTCTCTCATACATTCGGAAGGATCAAACGGAACGACAACGATGAATACTGTAACGAGCGGTCCGAGTGTCTCTTTTGCTAAGAAAAATTGGGATGCGATTGAGAAGGAAGCTATTAAAGCCGAAGAGGAAGAGCAAGGAGAAGGCGATGCGGCCGTGAATAAAATGTTCCAGAAGATATATCAGAACGCATCGGATGACGTAAAGAAAGCGATGATCAAAAGCTATCAGTGAGGGGAATTGATTGTTTTGTAGAATATTCTATTGATTTTCTAGGGAATCGGCTGGAACGGTACTGTCTACGAACTGGGAAGATATAAAGGCAAGGAAAGTTGACGTTCAGCCACCAGATTGTATGGAATATAAGAAATATGAAAGTTAATAGATTTGTTAAAACCTAATATCAATTATATTGTCATTTGAATCGGTATTATTCGCTTCATATTCCATTTTTAACCTTTTGATTGCATCTTCCTATAAAATATTAAATACATTATTTAGTAATTGCACATTGCTCACCATTAAAGTGTTCTCCAAATCGCGTATAATCTCCATGTGCTCTTCGATACTCGGGCAAGGGTCGATTGAAGTTGATGAGACCGAGCTGAATGACAACTGAACGGGTTCGGTTTGAGTGCTAACGGCGTTTGGACAGTCAGGAGCTGGTCGCGGTGGCGGTGGAGGTAGATATGATGTCGATTGGTCGCTATTGGATGACAGGCTCCGCGAATCGATTGAGCGCTGGAACGATCTGTGAAATTTCTGCTGATTGATATTGAAGGATTACAATACCGGACAGATGGTGTCGTAACAGGAATTGCTGCGCTGCCTACGGACGACATTGTGTCGGCCGAGAAGTCGAAGGATCATATTCTTCTCATCGTCATTGTTCATTTTCCTGAACCGAATACATTTCGCAAGAGTCATTTTGGGTAAAATTCTTGGTTCCATCTCTTTATGGATCACAGTTATAATTTATTGAATCGTAATTTAAACTTATGAATAATACTATTAAGTGAGTCAGACTTTGTCGAATATCAATTATAATTATAATTTAAACAAAACCGAAAATCGTGTGGTTCTGATATATCCAAAGGCATTCTCTTCTTCGGAGTGTTGTTCAAAATCTTGCGCACCGTGTCCATCGAATAATTTGAACGCGTTCAAGCAAAACGAATGAATCAATAAAATAAGTAAACGAATGACAAATTTTTCCTGAAGGGTTGTTATCTGTTCACTATCAACAGTTTGCTCCCTCATATAGAAACACAGAAAAAAACAAAGCCTTTTTTTTTCAAAATAATAGCAGTTGGGTAATTTGATTCGACTCGATTTGCACACAACCAATCTAAGTGATTCGTCCTTTTGGCAATCTCTATTAATGAGAATCTGAGTGTTCTGATGGGTGCAAAGACGACAAATTGGATTTGGATATTCGAATGAGTGAAAAGGGAATTTGAATAAATTTGCGCAGATTTTTTTAATTTTTATTTTAAAATCAGTCGCTATGCTAATATTAGAGACTGCCGTGTTATATGGAATTCTCTCTCGTTAATCGAACTCGTTCAATTCTTTCCGGAAAACATAATTCTTAACCAATATGACACGCATCCAACTGGCACACCAAATAAAAGTCCCTAAATTTAGAGTTTGATCTTTCTAATTTCTTTTGGTTAGTTAAATATTGGCGAGCATTCTGACGTTAATTTATGAACGGATCAATCTTTAAATCAAGAACTAACACGCCGGCACGTAGTAAATTCGGGGTGAGATTAAAAACACACGAAATATGACGAGGATCGAACTGTGGCGTAGACGTGACTGTGTTTATTGTCATAAAATAAAATGGTCACTCACGACAGCTTTTCCGTAATAGTTTTATGGTATGGATATTATGGATATTTTAAGACAAACAATCCATAAAATGTATAATTTAACAGATGAAATTTAATTCTGGCGGGTGGCCTGTGTGAAGAGTTGAAGAGTAGATTAAAAATATGTGGACGTACTCTTATTTCCTACAATTAGTTTCGACTGTAGGTACACGCAACCTCACGCCTAATGAAAATGGAGATTTTACTATATTCAATTGAGTATTATAAATTCTAACGTGTAAATTATATTTTGTTTTTTTCACGTACCGATTCAGATTTCTGTTAAACTATGTAAAAATCTAATTGATTGTCGTAAACTTTAAATTTTAAATGTTTTTCTAAGCTCATGTAATTACAAATTCAATTGGCTTGCCACCTGGTATGCTCACTTATTTAATATTGTTTCGAAATATTTTTCTTATTTCTAATTTGTAGCGATTGAATTTCCAGTTGATCATCAAATAAATTAATTTTGTCAAGATATTTCATTTAAAAATAAAAAAAATATTATTGTAGATTTCGGCGATCGGTGGAAGAGCAAAAACAAATATAAAAAATAATATTTTTGGACGGCCACACGGCCACAAAGGACTTTTCCATCTATTCCTCTTCAATGTATGTTATTCTTTTTTTTTGAGACAACACAAATTGATGAGAGACAAAAGAGTGACCGTCTAACTGAGAACCTCATTTTGTTCTAACTTTTTCCTCTTCCAACAGACATCGATCTCTGAAAATGACAATAAGAAAAATATTTCGAAACAATAATAAATAAGTGAGGATTTTATTTTACGACAATACGTAAACACAGTCACACAGTCGCTACAGTTCGATCCTCGTCATTCGTGTTAGTTTAATCTTACTTCTCCGATTTCTGAAAAAAATATTTGTAATAAATTTTTGATGATTAATGAGCATAGGTGCATTAGGTGCACAGGAGCATTAATGAGCAATGAGTATTGGTGAACATATTGATGTAAAATTTCTGAGCGGATCAATATCATTAAATCTAGAAAAAAACCATGATAATGCAGATAATTCGAAAACAAAACGTGGACTAAAATTTTCAAGGCCTCGAAAAAGATAATTTTATCAACTTTCGTTCACACGATTGAAAACAATGTTAAAATGTTCGGTTCAGAAATGACCAAAGTCCGAATATTTTCGCTGAACGAGTTTTTATTTCAAGGAAGTTGATCAAATGATGTACTAATGAGCAAATTTCAATGCTTAATTTGGCGGTGTTAACAATGATTTTTTCAAAACTTTTTGACGGATTCATGCTGGATACTTAATTATTTAATGCATGATCCTTTTGAATTTTTAAATTATATGGCTTTTAACTGTTTTTCGATGTAATTAAGTACTTGAAGAAAATAAGATCTTGAAGAAAACTGTATCGATGAATATTTTTTGTTTTGGGATATGTTATAGAGAAATTTATGACGAATCGAATGGTGTATAGTTTCTGTCTGTAGTAAAAAAACTTTTCGATATAATGCTATTTTTATAAGACGCATATTATGCTCCTCTATGCGCCATATATACGTTAAAGTATTCTTAAAATGACATATCTGATCAGGACTATATTTCTGGTATAGCTTCTATTCGAAAACAAAAAAAGGAAATCAAACATTCAAGTAATTTTCAGCGATTAGGACCTAGAAAGTATGTTTTATTAAAACAGGAATATCTCGAAAACTTTTATTCCTGCAGACAAAAGCTATACACTATTCGATTCGTCATAATTTGCTCTATAACATATCTCAACACAAAAAATATTCATCGATACAGTTTTCTTTAATATGTTCTTTTCTTCAAGAAATTAATTACATCGGAAAACAGTTAAAAACCATATAATTTAAAAACTCAAGAGGATAATGCATTAAATTATTATCTATCCAGCATGAATCCATCAAAAAATTTTGAAAAAATCATTGTTAACATTGCCAAATTAAGCATTAAAATTTGCTGATTAATGCATAATTTGATCGACTTCATTGAAATAAGAAATTATTTCATAAAAATAATACTTTGGTCATTTCTGAATCGAACATTTCAATCAACTCTTGCAAGAGTGATTTTAACAACATCGATTTTAAGTTTTCAGAAGCAATTTTTTACAGTTTCCAAATAGTTGAACCTAGTTGGCGTGCGCCTGTCAACTATTTCTGGACGTAAATAAGGGCCCTTCATGACGTTTAATTAGGTGTTTATTTATCTGAAGCTTATCCAATTGCTGAGATGAAAAAAATGCGCGCTGGGAATTCGAAACAAACACGTGGACTAAAATTCAGAAGCCGAAGAAATAAGGATGTGCTTCTTGTATGCTGTTAATTTCTATGCCATGCGTTTCTACAAATATTATCCACAACCTTTCCATGAATTTATTTATCAATCCTATAAACAAAATTTGTTCAAAAAAGTCCCTAAAATTAGAATAAAAATGATTTCTTATCATAAACCCGTTGCTCATTCTCTCTCTTATTTTGTTTATAAGCTCATTTGATAAATTTACAATGCTATTTATGCCGACAAACAAACAATGCTCGATACCTTTCTCCATATGGTTGGCAGATGAATGCTTCTTTTGATAATTGACACTCACTTGCAACAACTTATTGTCATTTTATAAACAAACAAGCAAACAAATACATCAATGCCTTTTGGCTGATTGTAATCTGATAGTGTAAAGGACGGACAATATTCTTTTGAATATCAAATTTGAATGGTTTCGATTAGACTTATTTTGCGAGCTGTAAATGTGACTCAAAGCCATCACAGTTATAATTTCGTGGTATTCAAGTTGAATACTGTAATATGCAACAAATGATTTGATTTTTAATCAAAACAATTATTGAAAAATGTTGCGAACAAATTTTGCAAAAAATCCGAGAACAATTTTTTGTCATGCCACCCAGTTTATAAACGCTGTGTGGTCGAGATCACAGAAAAATTGTATAAACAATTGGCAACACGGCGAATTGTACATGTATTCGATGTATTAATACGGGGAGACAGACAAAAAGAGCCGATTAAGTTTGCTTTTTAGTGACTTGAAACAATTTTGTAATTGTCGAGATTATGTAGTCGTCCAAGTGCAAATGAACTTTTAGATTACCGTAGGATTTAGCGACGTGTGTGGTCTTCGAAATAAAATTATTTCTTCGAGTTTTGTCTCAATTTGTTGCTTAATTTGGATTACATGCGGTTGGCTCTTTTATTATTGATATTTCTTTATTCTTCATGCTCCTTGTTATTCTTGATTTCTTCTTCTTCTTTGCAAAATATAAATTTATGTGTGAAATTAAAATTCGGATGTAAAAAATATCAGGACGTAAAGGTTCTGCCGCCGTACAAGCGTAACATCTAACACCCGTCTTAATCTTATCATATCAGGGTGAACCAAAATTTTTTTCCGATTTTTTATTAAAAATTTAAATATAATTTCAAAAAACATGAAAAACAATTAGGTTTCAAAGTAAAGATCATTTGACTCTATGTCTTGAACCCATCTATCGGCAAGTTGTTCGATCCCGCTGCGGTACCACTCCTTGTTCTTAGTGGCGAAATACTCGCGGCACCCGTTTTCGGCATCGGCCAGGTCATTGAAGGTACGACCACGAAGAAAGTGTGCCATGGATCGGAAAAGGTGATAATCAGATGGCGCAAGGTCCGGACTATAAGGTGGATGTGGAAGAAGTTCAATGGAGTCGAGATTTTTGATCTTTTCCTTCGTTTGTCTGGCGGTGTGCGGTTTTGCATTCTCTTGTTGAAGGAGTATCCGCATCTGATTGATCAATGCTGGATATTTCTCGCCAAGTGCCGCATACATTCGATAAAGTTGGGCGCAATAGAGGTGTACGTCGATGATCCGATCATTTGGAACTAGCTCGAAGTAAATTACGCCTTCGAAATTCCACCAAGCACACAGAAGTGCCTTCTTTGAGAAACGATCATATTTTGCTACCGGTTCCGCCGTTTGACCGGGTTCCAGCCATTGATTTTGTCTGTCTGGATAACTGAAGTAGACCCACTTTTCATCACAAGTTACAATTCTACGAATAAAACGGTGATCTTGTCGATTTTCGAGCAGTTTTCGGCAAGTCTCGACACGTTTTTGAGCTTGAATTTCAGTCAGTGCATAAGGTACTTCTCGGCAGCGTCTATTGACCTTCCCAAGGGCGTGAAGATGATTTCAAGCAGTACGATCCGAGACCATATTGTCGCCTTCAACTTCGCATATCTTTTTTGCTGCTGCAGTTGCGTGAAGCCTTGTTTCCAGTAATGGTGTAAAAGAACACGAATTTCGTATTTTTCCATGTTTCTTCTACAGGTTAAACAATTTTTTAAATAAAAGAGTAATTAAAAACTGTAATGTATATTATGATAGAGCTGTTCAAGAGCTTTAAAAATATATATATGCATGTATATAAATCGTTATTTGGTAAAAAAAAACAATTAGACAAAAAATTATAGGAAATCGGAAAAAAATTTGGTTTACCCTAATAACAAAGTTTGGGGATGTGACTGAATGGCACGCCAACCGGTATGGTAATGTGCTCAGTAAACGTGCTCAAATCTAAAGTTTTGGAAAAATATTTATGATTTTAGACAGTTTAAGAAAGGAAAAGTTAAATTGTCGTTAAGTCTTCATTGTTAAAAAGACGAAAGATTTTCAGACACATTTTTAAAAATTGAAAAAAAAGGCTTTAAAAATATAGCACACACCCCAACTTGTATGTTAATAGAATGAGCCCAGTAAGCATGCTCAATTATAACTTTTCAGAAAGATATTAATATTTTTGGATAGTTTAAGACAAGCTTAATTTAATTTTAGTATTTGCTTTTTTGTTATAAAGACGTAAATATTTCCACACACGTTTAAAAATCGTTATTTCGATTTGGCGTGTAGCACATGCACTGAACTGCCACGAAGTATGCAGCATGTTGCAAAAGTTCACGCACCAATTGAATTTTTAAAAAATGAAAACACGCCCTTTTTTTACTTAATTTTTTTGGTTCTAAAACATTTTGAGGAGCGTAAAACAAACTTAATACAATTAATAAATTATTATAAACGATTCTAAGCAAGAAAGTACATCAAATTTAATAAAGATACGCTGTAATTAAAAAAGTTTAAATACTGAAAATTAATAAATGAAGGGCGTGTTTTCATTTTTTAAAAATTCAATTGGTGCGTGAACTTTTGCAACATGCTGCATACTTCGTGGCAGTGCAGTGCACATGTATATAAAAATCTTTATTTGGTAAAAAAAAACAATCAGACAAAAATATAGGAAATCGGAAAAAAACTTTGGCTCACCCTAATACTTATGGCATGACTTTAAATGGGCTATCAAATGTTTTCTGAGCCACAATGTTAAGGACACGCAATTTTGAAAATCAAAATTTACCTAAAATTTAATTACTAATATCATAAAGAATAATTTTAATCAATGTATAGTCTTTCTTATGATTATAATTGATTTTCCATTAATCCCAAAATATGAATATCCATCTGAAAATTGTGCGAACATTTTAAGGATTTTTTTAAAAAATACTTAAAGGGAACCTGCACGTTTAAGAAAATGCAGAGTATAAACAAAATCATTATATCTACTATAACTTTCGAAACAGCATTAAACTTACGATTCGGTTAAGTATATTAAGTTTGCGTAAAAACTTTAAAAAAAATTTGAGCACATTATCTGAGCTCATTAATTTAAAGAGACATTTGGCGTGCAACCACATTCTTGGAAATTCCAGCTTATTTGGAAGTTTCTAATAAAAAATTTTAGTTCAATTTTAAGGTTTTTAGATATTTTAAGGCATGTCCATTAAATTTGCATAAAAACTTAAATGTTATTACTATATAGAAATTCAAAAATGACGCTTAAAAAGTCGAAAAATGTAGTTTTCATTTGGGTCGTGAACTACGATGTAGCAACTGCAATCTTGCGACCGCGCGACTACAAAAAATCTCGGGGGAACTAGGCCGGTGGTTCTAAACGGTTAACTCCATGGATTAAATGTCATTTTAAATTATTTAAGATCTATCTGTATGTTTGAAAATTTATTAACTGGAAGCAGATCCACTGGAAGACTAATAAAAAACTTCCTTAAATCGAATATTTTTGCGAAGATTTTAATTTTTAAGGAAAAGCTGACAAACTGGGGTAGACAACAAAGTAAACGTGAAAGATTTCAAGTTAAATAATACGTAAACTTTACTATTGCGAGTGGCGTGCTTGTAGACACTTGTTTGGAATTTAATAGCAAGTTTCTGAAGTTTCCAACCCATATATAGGAGAATTAAATGGATTTTAAGTCCAATAATCCACACAAATGAAAATTAAGATATAGGGATATTCAATTATACAATGATTTTATATTACTTTGTGTTTAATTTGAACAAAAACATCATTCCTTTCTTTCCAATCTAAAAAGTTTTGTCAAATCATCAAGAAAGTCCCTACTTCCATCAAAAATTCTTAAACACTTTAAAAAAACTGCTAAAATTCCCACATATTCGACAATTAGCCAAACATTACTAAATCGGACAAATCAATTAAAAAGTTCAAATACTTGTGCGTAGTTTGTTTCCGCGCGTATAATCCGCTTAAATCCGCTATGAGCTGTCAATTGGTAACAGTTTCGACCGACAAAACTGTTTATTGTCACCTGAATATTATTCGCTTGCAGATGATTCAAAATATAAACATTGTTCATATCGAATTTCGGTTTTTGCACTTTTTCTGATTTTAAACAATTCTTTGCGCAATATATTTTTCAATTTTTTTTCGTTTTATATTTACGATTTTCGGATATTTAAGCATGTCTGAAAAAAATTAACAGCCGGGAGTTTTTAAAAGTTTTATTCACATAATCTTGGCAGAGTTATCTTTAATTATTATGTTTATAGTGTCTTTAACTTCTGTCTGTCTTTATTTTTTAACTATATTGTTTTTGTTTATTTATAGTCGTCGCCAAATGCGATTACCACCGCAAAGTGTGGCGCACTTTTTAAATATTATTTTTTTCATTTAATTTTCATGATTATTTTCTTGTTTAGGCTCGTTCTATACTTTTTTTGCTTAAATAAATTGAAGAATATGTTTTAGATTTTGTTTCAATCGTGGAATAAATATGGAAAATAGTAAAAATCATAAAAATTATATGAAAAAATAATATTTAAAAAAGTGCGCCACACTTTGCGGCGGTAATCGCGTTTGGCGACGACTATATAATTATTTACAAGAAAATGTGGAATAAAATTAAGATTTACTGTTGACATCTCATAAGCACAAGTATATATTGTCGTGGTGTAGGTTGATGAAAAATTAGGGGTAAAGGAGCATACCAGTGATGGGAGGGACCCCGTTTTTTGGAATTCCGGGCGGTCGGGACTTTAAAAAAATTGAAAATTTCAAAACCCGGGTACCGGGACCGGGACCGGGACTTCAATTTTTCCCTACCCGGGACCGGGACCGGGACCTGGACTTCCCTTTTTCAATACCCGGGACCCGGGACCGGGACCGGGAATTCCCTTTTTCAATACCCGGGTACCGGGACCGGAGAGTCCCCCATCAATTAACGGTAATAGTGACAATTAAAGAGGAGGAAGAGCGAGAACAACCGACGAGCGAACCTTTCTCTTATAAATTATGTAACAATTTGTATCAAAAAACACCACTTTGTCAATATAAACAGACTTCCCTTTTCCCAACCCGGGACCGGGACCGGGACCGGGACTTCCCTTTTCAATGACCGGGGACCGGGACCGGGACCGGGACTTCAATTTTTCCCTACCCGGGTACCGGGACCGGGACCGGGACTTCCCTTTTTCAATACCCGGGGCCCGGGACCGGGACCGGGACTTCCCCTTTTCAATGCCCGGGGCCCGGGACCGGGACCGGGATCCCCTTTTTTTAGAGAAATACCCGGGTCGGGGGGGGGGGGACCGGGGGGGAGTCCCTCCCATCACTGGAGCATACCCCAAAAAAAGATGGTCTCGCTTGGGCTGGTGTAGATTTAATTTGCAATTTGTTTATTACTTCGCTTTTTTTCATCACAATTTTGTTTTCTCTTACTAAATTGGTTGTTTAATCAACATAATAATTATTATAATAAAAATTTTAGGTATAATTTATTATATTTAGGATCGAAATAATAAACAAATTGCAAATTAAATCTACACCAGCCCAAGCGAGACCATCTTTTTTTCGGTATGCTCCTTTACCCCTAATTTTTCATCATCCTACACCACGACAATATATTAAAATAAAATATAGTCGTCGCCAAATGCGATTACCCCCGCAAAATGTGGCGAACTTTTTTAAATATTCTTTTTTCCTTTAATTTTTATGATTATTATTATTTTCCACATTTATTCCACGATCTTCCAGACATTGATTATATATTTTTTTTAATATACACTGGTGTCCAAAAGTTTGCGACACCCCCACTAACTAGCTGTTTCGTATATTACTACAGGACTACAGTTGAAATGAGTGGTACCAGTGGATTCCCCGTCATGAAAAACCTATTTCCAGAAAATTTCATTAAAATCGCTTTTATTACCGCTACGCTACAGTACATTTTCCACAAACAGTGGTGGTCACATCGATGAGACATCCTTCTATTTCTGATCATTAAATCTTCATTTGGCGCACAAAATGGAAGTTCTTTCAAATAATTAGAGTATAAAAGGTCTGAAAACATGTCTTGAACATGATATCACGAAATGGGCAGCCGATGTCGTTTTTCTCACCAGGAATGTGCAAAAATTATACGCCGACTCGGATTATCCATCGTGAAAATCGCTGCGCATCTGAACTGATCACGTTTCGTTGTGAGTAATTAATTGAAGGACCCTTTTGGCTACAGAGAGACACCAATTCCGGGACGTCCAAGGATTCTATCGAGCAGATATGATCGAACAATTGCGCGGAGAGCTTAAAATTCGATGAAGTCGGCTGGACAAATTGGCCGTGAAGCTGGAGTGTCGACCTCGAGACAAACAATTTATTGATTTCTGTGTCAGAGCGAAATTATTATTCGTCAAAACCAAAAAATGATCCACTTCTGACCCCTGATCACGAACCACTGGTACCACTCATTTCAACTGTTGCCCGACAGTAATATGCGAAACAGCTTATTAGTGGGGGTGTCGCAAACTTTTGGACACCACTGTATTAAAATCTGTCTTTATTGCTGAAGTTTTAAGAATTTTGCATATTTTCCGTTGTCTGTTTCTATTAGAATCTTATATGACGTGCGTTTCTGTATCTCAATTTTTTATAATTTTCTTTAGATACTTCTGATTAATATATTCTCTGGATTAAAAAAACTTATTTTTCACGTTTTTTCGCACTTCAATTCAACGAAATCGCGCCTCATTGCAAAAGACTTCGCACCAATTGCACGAACACTTATTTTTTAGTATTTTATTTATTTATTGTTGTTTAACATAATAATTAGTTTGAATGTTATATATTATTCTGAAAAATATTATATATATATATAGTCCTTTTCAGAGATCGGTGAGCAATGGAAGAGGAATAATTAGAATGAATCAGGTTCTCGTCTGGACGGCCATCTTCTCATCTCTCATCAATATGTGCTGTCTCAAAAAAAGTATAACACACATTAAAGAGGAATAGACGAAAAAGTCGTTTTTGGACGTCCATTTGAGGCTATTATTTTATCCTAATTTTTCCTCTTCCATTAGGTACTGATCTCTGAAAAGGACTATATATACACTAGCTGACAAAAGTTTTGTCACAAATGTTTTTTCGGGTTTAACTTTTTTGTGACTTGACCAAATTGGCTGTTTTTTTGATATGATAGGTTCATATGGTTGTAGATTATTTTGCAAATTCCCGCTTGTGATTACGATGATCCGTTTTACAGTGACACGCGTTTATCGTAAAACGCGTAGCTCAAAGATATTACGCACTTTTCTTGCACTGCATTTTTAATAATTTTTAAAGTTCAATTATATTTTTTTTCATAATTTATTGAAAATAGCAGTAATTGCCAACATTTTAGAGATGACTCCACGTAAAGAAACTCCAATTGCCACCCGGCAAGCTGTTATCAATATGAGGGAAAACGGAATGCGTGGTACCGAAATTGCCATGGTAATTTAAACCAAATTTTGCTATTATAACATTTTAAACACTGATTCACATAAAATATCAAAAAATCAGTCAATTTGGTCAAGTCAAAAAAAAGTTAAACTCGAAAAAACATTTGTGATAAAACTTTTTTCAGCTAGTGTATATATAGTCCGTTTCAGAGATCGGTGACTAATGGAAGAGGAAGAATTAGAATGAATCAGGTTCTCCTCGGGACGGCCATCTTCTCATCTCTCATCAATATGTTCTGTCTCAAAAAAAGTATAACACACATTAAAGAGGAATAGACGAAAAAGCCGTTTGTGGCCGTCCATTTGATGCTATTATTTTATCCTAATTTTTCCTCTTCCATTAGGTACTGATCTCTGAAAAGGACTATATATATATATATAATAGTTATGTTTATACTCAACTGTTAAACAATAATTAATAAATAAAATATTGTTTTTGTTGCAATTGGTGCGAAGTCTTTTGCAATGCGGCGCAGTTTCTTGGCAGTGGGCTGCTCATGCACACCTATGTCACAAAACCATGCAGCATTGCAGCAGACATTGCCGCAATTGCAAAAACGCATCCTCCTACTTTATTATTATTTTTTATTTATTGTTTCTTAACCAAAACATTACTTTAAAGGTTATATCTTGTTACGAATAAATCAATATGTATAATAGTTTTGTTTATACTCATTGAATTCTTTTATAATACATGTTATTTTGAAAAATTTAAAAAATCCTTAAAAAAAATCTCGGGGGCACACTGGGTTAGAACAACAGAGAATCATGTTACACTTTTTTCAAATAACACACATGTGAATAGAGCGCATTTGACGAACCACTCGGAAACACGTTCAATTAGTTATATATTTTATTTATTTTTTAAGTATGATATAATGATTTTTATTTCATTTTAATATTATAGGGTTAATATAAAAAATGCATGAATTCTGTGTGTAAATTTTTTTAGCGATCCGACAACTTTTTTTTCTTAATCTCATCTTTGGATGGATATAGGATTTTGTGGTTATAAAATTTTTGGTATCATAATGGGCTGATATTAAAGAGCATCCAATTTTGTACTAATTGTGAAATTGTTATTGATGGTTACAATAGTTTTAACGAGTTATCAATGTTTTTGTATATCGCACTTAATTGAGTGTCCATTATAATTTGTTTATTTTTAATTGAATATTAATTTAGATTGAAAGAGAAGAGATGACAACGTCCCTGATAGTCGATGATCACCGGAATAGTCAAGTCTAAGCTGTGAGATAGTCAAGGAAGTGATATAATGATCAGTAATAAAGGAAAAAGTATGTGATCATTAAGACTTAATATATATTGATTAAATATTAATTTAGATTGGAAGAGAAGAGATGGCAACGTCCCTGATAGTCGATGATCACTGGAATTGTCGGAAATATATAAGTTAGATTCATTTTTATCGTATTGTAAATAAAGTAATTTTAAATGCTATTATTTTAATTAGTTGAAATAATATAATCATAACACATCAGTTTTGCATCCGAATTCTGAAAAAGATTAAATATTTAATGCAACTAGAGTATCCATAAATTTTATGTCAATAAAAGCAAAATGGGAGAATTTTATGAATCATACAAAGGAAGATTTGCGAATGTTTTTGAAGAGAAGGCTAGTAATCATCATTCGTTGGTGATGATGTTTTAATATATTCAGCGAAGTTGTTCGCCCAACGACAGCTTACCAAAATCAATAATTTACGATGAGCCTTGGAAGATCCAATGATGAAAAGGGTTCTACCATAATGATCACATAACACATGATCATGCTTATTTATAGTAATTGAAAAGAAACCACAGAGAAGCGTAAAAAAATTTATTAACAAAAAGAATTTAAAAAGTCTTATATTTCCGACTATTCCGGAGATCCACCACTAGCCGGGTCGTTGTCATCTCTTCTCTTCCAATCTAAATTAATATTCAATCAATATATATAAAGTCTTAATGATCACATACTTTTTCCTTTATTACTGATCATTATATCACTTCCTTGACAATCTAGAAGTTTATATTTTCGACTATTCCGGAAATCGACCACTAGCCGGGATGTTGCCACCTATTCTTTTCCAACCTAAATTAATATTCAATCAATATATATTAAGTCTGAATGATCACATACTTTTTCCTTTATTACTGATCATTATATCACTTCCTTGACTATCTCACAGATTAGACTTGAGTATTCCGGTGATCATCGACTATCAGGGACGTTGTCATCTCTTCTCTTTCAATCTAAATTAATATTCAATTAAAAATAAACAAATTATAATGGACACTCAATTAAGTGCGATATACAAAAACATTGATAACTCGTTAAAACTATTGTAACCATCAATAACAATTTCACAATTAGTACAAAATTGGATGCTCTTTAATATGAGCCCATTATGATACCAAAAATTTTATAACAATAATATCCTATATCCATCCAAAGATGAGATTAAGAAAAAAAAGTTGTCGGATCGCTAAAAAATTTTACACACAGAATTCATGCAATTTGTATATTATCCCTATAACAATAAAATGAAATAAAAATCAATTTATCCTACTTAAAAAAAATAAATAAAAACAAATGCATTCGCACATTAGCGTCTTGTCTCATGATATGCGTCTTGGTCGTCTCATTTTTGGTGTACAACTCTGTGACCCAGTGTGCGGGGGAACTAGGAGATTCTAAACGTTTAACGGATTAAATGTCATTTTAAATCTGTAATTTGAAAATTTATTAACTGACAGCACGCCAGGTTAATAAAACGAGCTCAGAAAACTTTCTCAAATTGAATATTTTTGCGAAAATTTTCATTTTTAAGGAAAAGCTGACAAACTGGGGTAGACAACAAAGAAAACGTGAAAGATTGCAAGTTAAATCAGACGTAAGCCCGAGTGGAGTGCTGTAAATCTTGTCGACACTTGTTTGGAATTTAATCGCAAGTTTCTGGAGTTTCCAACCCATATATAGGAGAATTAAATGGACTTTAAGTCCATTAATCCACATAAATTAAAGTTAAGGTATAGGGATATTCAATTAGGCAATGATTTTATTTTATTTTGTAATTAATATGAACAAAAACGTCATTCCTTTCTTTCCAATCTAAAAGTTTTGTCAATCCAACAGGAAAGTCCCTTCTTCCATCAAAAATTCTTAAAGTTTACAACCAATGAAACTAAATAAACACTGACCTTTTATTTAATCACCGTCTTCATTCTAATTATGTTTTAATTGATTATCATTATTGAATATAATTGTTTACACAAACATTTATTGTATCAGGTTATCATTGATATAAATTATGATCGTCGACGATTTGATATTTTAAATAATTTGGTTTGTGAAGGTAATTGTAGAAATGTTTTGTTTGCTATGAAATTAGTTACAAAGAAATTCTTATATTCCATCTGATAATGGAAGTGTTCTAGGTCTCCATCTGAGATTTTGGTTTTTTGAAGATAGATTCTTTATGATACGAATAGCACGCCAAATGAATATGACGATTAATGAAGGTTTACACGTATATAATGAAGTTTCACGTGAATAATAATGATTTCCCAAAATAACTAAATCTGTCTAAAATTATCTCTAAATTATATAAAAGCTCTGAAATTAAAGCTTCTTTCATCATAACTGAGCATCCATTTTTATCATTTCAATTGGAATTGGCGTGCGAATAGTATACTAACAAAAAATTCAAAATGGGTTAAGTAGGATAAATGACAGAAAGTCCAAAGGCCCGAAAAATTGTAATTTTTTTCTATTCAGCCTCTTAAAATGAAATTTTTAAATTTTAATTTTATGGGATTATATTATCATAAGGCCAAAAGACGGAAAATCCTTTATGTTCGAATTATGTTCGCACGCCAACTGCACTCTTAGAAATGAAAGCTCGTTTGAGGTTTTCAGATAAAATTTTCTGGTTCAATTTTTTAGGTTTTTCGATATTTTCAAAACAAATTTTGCGTAAAACTTATTTGTTATTACTCCGTTGAACTTCAAAAACGCGAAAAATGTGATTTTTATTTGGCGTGTGTCCTTCCTATATTCCACGCAACTTTCAGCAGACCTGTATTTAATTTTGTTTCCCCCAATTGCTGGAACTCCACCACATTCGCCTCATCTTCACGGAAACGTCATAAAACCGGCCATAATCATTAAACCGCTTGCAACACAATGAGTTGATTCGAAAAACTCCTTGTTCTCTTCACTAGGTGGCCTTATTAGCATATCTATGGCCACCCACGAGGTTTTTATTGGCACTATCGTTTTGCTAATGATATTCAGCAGACATGATTATGACGAGCATTATGACAGGCGACGAGTGCAATATTATCTTCGTTTTTGTTTGCAATTTGGGTGGGAGTTAATGGTTGTTTTGATGTGCACGCGCAATCCGCAACGTATATCTGTTTGACGGTTTTACGACGAGCGATTGTTGAATCGACGCAATACGTGTTTTTATGATGTCTGCGGTGATTACGGTAGTCTGGGGCACGCCAGTAGTTTGCGCTAATGTTTTATGGTAAATATCGTCGTTTTTATTAAATGTGGTGGTCTAGTTGAATCAAGATCTTTGAAAGTTTCCATATACAACGAAGCTCTTCTAAGATTTCTGTTGGAGTGAATTTGATTTTCTTAATATTATCCCAAATTGTTGGTTGGTGCATCCTGAATTGAAGGGTAAATTAGGAGCCTCATGCGTTGCAAGTGTTCCGAGCGTACGAAGTGCATATTCCTTAATAGTTTAAGAGAGGTATATAAAAATAAACGTGTCAATTTTATGGAATATCGAAAAACGTTAATTTGCACTTGGCGTGGTTGGTGTGCTATAAAATCTCTTTAGATATATAAAATGTAAAATATAAAGATGACTTTGTCTAAGCTTACAGAATTATTCTTGTTTTTCTCTAGCTAACACACTCACGCACTCCACTACCAAGAAACCGCGCCGCATTGCAAAAGACTTTGCACCAAATGCAAATGATTGGTTTTTTCTCGATTTTGGCTGTTTTGCTGGCCAAAGCGCATTATAAGCGAAATCGACGCTTTTGGATTCACCAGTGCTAGAAACGCCGTAAAAACTATAAAAAACTGTTAAAAATTGGAAAATCCTTCTTTCAATTTGGTGACATGATAGACACTGAAACTCACCATAATTAAAAAATAAAAATCCAACTTTTATTTAAAATTCATATGTTTAAATTTTTATTAATTTTGATGATCTTGGCTCTAATGAAAGTTTCGTTTATATGTCATTATAAATTTTAAATTATTGCTATATTTCATACCTTGGCTAAGAGAAAACTGTGCCGATTTAATAAAAAAGAACGGATTTGGAATCAGCGCATTAAAATCTATAAATGGTGCAAGTCTCATTAAAATCGAAAAGTGACTTCCCTTGTCAATTGACGCGAGGAAACCCGGACTACCAAAATTTGAATGGTTCTCTTTATAAGCTTTTCGTCGGTTACCGTAGCGCGTTTTAAACTCATCCGACGCGTTCGGATTCACAATTTTCCATTTATTTATATGAAATTAATGAAAATAAATTCTTAGTATCTCAATTAATGGACCAGAAGAGCCTTCATCGTCAATATAAGTGACTTGTAAATATTGAAAATAAAAATATTAAATTAAAAGATTGAGTTTGCAATTGGTGCGAAGTCTTTGCAATGCGTGGCAGTGCTCACGAATTCCGTGTGGTGTTCAATTATTTTTTCCTTTTGAAAAGGTGTCTCGTATTTACAATATTATTTTAGTTGCTTGTAGTTTTTCTAAGCTTTTGTTAAAAAAATTATAAACTTTAACACCCCAAGCACGTCAAATCCAAATGCATATTTTTCAATTTTTGAGCGTGTATTTCTAACTTACACGTATTATTTTCCAGTTAATTTGACACTTCATTGTTACTAGATCCTCTTAAACTACCTAAAAACATGCGTGCCTTGTCGAAATTTACGATATGAGCATTTTTTCTGAGCCCCAAAGTTTGCCAACCAATTTGGTGTGCCCCAAGTTGTGTGGTAATAGAATGAGCTCAGTAAACATGCTCAAACTTAACTTTTTAAAAATATATTAATATTTTTAGATAGTTTAAGACATGCTTAATTAAATAGCACTAAAAACGTTTTTGTTATAAACACGTAAAATTTTCCACACACGTTTAAAAATCGCAAAAATTTTCGATTTGGCTTGCTTTAACATTTTCAGTTAGAAAAACAAAAAAAAAACCAAAAAATAAATGTTTTGAATAAGTTCAACACTTTTTGACAAACTGTACCATGTTTGGCGCCAATTTTCTTCTATTTCTCTGAGCATTAAAAGTAGCTGATAGAGTCTTCATACTTTTTTTAAAAACATAACGCCGTCTGTCCTCAGAATCTTAGGATTTTTCAAAAGAAAAGAAACATTTAAGATATTTTGAGCATACTTTGTTTGGCATGGATTTTCTCGAAGCTACATGAGTTTTTTAAATTACAAGGATTTTGTCATATTTTTACAAAATATTAGTTTTAAGATAGTTTTCTGAACTTCTGTACTTAAGAATTCATTTGACGCACGCCAAATGAAAATGCGCATTTCTCAATCTTCTTATCAATTTTGCTTATATCTACGTGTAAATTATGTTTAAATTGTTAAGCCAGTTGGTCAATCTTGCAGTAAACTATCCGATAATGTTAAACTATTGTTAAAATATTTAACACAAGCACAATTTCTGGCCTAACTCTTAAGGTATTCAATTTGGCGTGTTTGACGTGTAACCGTAATTAACATTTTCTGGTTTTGGACCATTCTTCGCTATTCCATTCGTAGTTTGTTCCAATCGTTTCCCATTAATTCACACCATCAAAAAGTGCATTCCCATTCAAACAAAGCATAGAAACGGTTTTAAACTAAATCGTGCACTATCTTCTATCTCTTTTGTCTTTCTGGTGTCCTTTTTATAAATGCCATCCAATATTGAATCATCAATAATTATCATAAATTCCATTAATTTTATTTGAAGAAATTTATTTAAATTGTGCCGGAGGAGTTATGCGTTTGAAGGAAAGTCACAAAGAATACTTTAGAGCTTCAATATGGCATATAAGTGCAAGTAACCAATTGAGAATACGGGCCTGGAATTTTTCTAGAAAATCACTAAATCCCTCGTAATTTAAGAATAAGCCCATTATCATATAAATAAAAGTGCAATCTAATTGATTCAAACGAGCCACAATACTCATCAATAAATCAACCAATGAGTTAATGATCTCATATGTGTTCTGCAGTTCGACTAATAAATGTTACAGCAATCTTCCCCAATTAATATATATATATATATATATATTGTTTTGAATAATTGAATTTTATTCCCAATAAAATCTGATTAATCTAATTAACATTCCAAATGGTCGTAATAAGAATGAATTGTGTGCATTTTTTCCCATTAATAATGTCAATGTTTCTCCTCTCCATTGTATGCTGTAAAATGTTTTTTATTTGATTCATAATATCAATTAAATTTAGTTAGATGGTTGCGTTGTGGAATAATTGATTTCAATATTTTGAGCTTCTCACTGAGAAATGTCTTGGAAGAGAATGTTGGAAGTGGTTTTCGGTCATTTTTTGATTCCGATTCTCAAAATTTACAAGTCAATTAGACATTTATACTAGAAATGCGCGGAGACTCTGGGCTCCCGATTTACAATTTTGGTTTTATTTAATTGCAATTATTTATTGTGAAGAGTGAGGCTTTTTTGGTCTAGTTTCGAGCCAATAACAATAAAATTACTCTGAAAATTATATCACTATTAGGGTGAACTAAAAAATTTTCTGATTTTTTAAATTAAAAATTTAAACATAATTTTACAATACATGAAAAACAATTAGGTTTCAAAGTAAAGAGCATTTGGCCTTATGGCTTTAACCCATCTATCGGCAAGTTGTTCGATCCGGCTGCGGTACCACTCCCTGTTCTTAGAGGCGAAAAACTCGCGGCACCCGTTTTCGACATCGGCCAGGTCATCGAAGCATCGGCCAGGTCATCGAAACAAAGAAAGTGTGTCATGGATCGGAAAAGGTGATAATCAGATGGCGCAAGGTCCGGACTATAAGCTCGATGTGGAAGAAGTTCAATGGCATCGCGAATTTTGGATCGTTTCCTTCGTTTGTCTGGCGGTGTGCGGTTTTGCATTCTCTTGTTGAAGGAGTATCCGCTTCCGATTGAACAATGCTGGATATTTCTCGCCAAGTGGGTGCAATAGAGGTCTGCGTCGATGGTCCGACCATTTGGAACAAGCTGAAAGTAAATTACGCCTTCGAAATTCTACCAAACACACAGAAATGTCATCTTTGAGAAACGATCACATTTTGCTACCGGTTTCGCCGTTTGAACGGGTTCCAACCATTGATTTTGTCTGTCCGGATTACTGAAGTAGACGCACTTTTCATCACAAGTTACAGTTCTACGAATAAAACGGTAATCTTGTGAATTATCGAGCAGTTTTCGGCAAGTCTCGACACGTTTTTAAGCTTGAATTTCAGTCAATGCATGAGGTACTTCTCGGCAGCGTCTATTGACTTTCCCAAGGGCGTGAAGATGTCGTGCAACTGATGTTTGAGGAATATCGAGCTCGGCCGACAATCTGCGAGTACTTATTGATGGTGATGGATTGGTCTCTACAGCTTCACGGATTGCTTCAGAATCCACTGTCGTAGGCCTGAATGTGTCTTGTCCTCGTGATCAGTGTCGCCGTCGTTAAATCTTTTGAACCAATATATTGTCGCCTTCAACTTCGCATATCTTTTTTGCTGCTGCAGTTTCGTTTAAGCCGTGTTTCCAGTAATGGCTTAAAAGAACACGAATTTCGAAATTTTCCATGTTTCTTCTACAAGTTAAACAATTTTAAACAAAAGACCAATTAAAAATTTTAATACATATTATGATAGAGCTGTTCAAGAGCTTTAAAAATATATATAACACATGCATATAAAAATCTTTATTTGGTAAAAAAAAACAATTAGACAAAAAGATATAGGAAATCGGAAAACTCTTTTGGTTCACCCTAATATTTATTGTGAAGATGTAAATTAATGAGACAATTGCCTAGAGTGAGGCTTTTTTGATCTAGTTACGAGAAAAGAAAGTCGATAAACACATTTTTAGTCATTTTCGAGCCAGTAAGAATAAAATTACTCTGAAAATTATATCGCTATGACACGCCAACTTGAACGCAAATAAAACGAGCTCAGAAAACGTGCTCAAATCTTATATTCTGTGAATATTTAAATATTTTTAGAGAGTTCAAGGAAAAGTCGACAAACTGAAGCGATCAATATTTGTGTTACATGTACGTGGAAAGTTGTAAGACAAGCGTAAACAGAATAAAATCATTATTTCCATTTGGCGTGTCCTGGTGCGGAAAATTTTGAATATTTGACTCGAATGGTCCGACTGAAGAGAGTTCCGGGTACCAGAGCGTTCCGAATTATTATCCTTTTTATGAAAAACCACATTTTCTAATATTTCAAATTCAAACATTCCAAGCGAAACGAGAGGTTCATTCAGTGATCCCGCAAAAATATAGTCGGCAAAACTTGCAAGAAGACACGGTTGCTTTCATTGGCGATACCATCATCGCACTAATAATCGAAACCCGCCATCATACGATCGTAAAATCGGACGCATCTTAAATTATGAACCATCATCAGTTGAGTGTCGTCTTCCAATTTTTTGTTCCTTTTCCTTCTCACAATTAGCCATAATCATTACGAAGGAAGCAAGCCATCTCATGATTCTGTTGATTTCAAAATGTTGCGAAACACAAAGCGATTTGAATGGTAATTAATCAATTCATGTTCGATCGCTTGTCACAAATCGACTAAAATAATACACGATAATGCGATGAGAATCAAATGTGAACTTGAGTTTGTGTGTGTGTGTGTCTTGCTTCAAAGCTGATATGGTTCGAATTGTCTGACGGAGTGACTGACTGACTGACTGACTGACTGACGTAATTAGTTCAATTACGGGCATATCAATGTCGAGGTGACGATAGTTGTTTTAATGATAATTGATGCTAGACAAATGACCTTCTCGTGAATAAATACGGTAGAGTTCATCGAGAACCTTTAAAATATTATACATTGATCGAAAGTTTGATTAAGTTTTGAAGTTTGTTCTAAAGGCATCCATAATTGAATGGTTAATTTGGGGGCTCAGAAAAGGTGCTCATTTTTTAAATTTCGTGAAGAAGCGTATGTTTTTAGATAGTTTAAGACGGATTAATAACAATGACGTGTCAAATTATATGAAATTAATACGTGTAAATAAGTAATATATGTTTAAATATTGACAAAATATTAATTTCCATGTTTAAGTAATATTTTTGAGCTTAAAAGAGAGACAGAAGCAATTAAATCCTTATTTATGCTTCTTTTGTGGGCTCTGGACCAGCACCCCGGATGGAGCTGCCAAGAATTTCAGAAGAGAATGGTGCCAAGGAATGGTCCGGGGAAAGAATCTTCCAATTGAATCAATTCCCAACCATAATTTTAATTATTTATTATCAAAATCTGAGAAATTGACAATTCCAATTTTCTTTTCATAAAAGAAAAAGTAATAAATCTGATTTCATCTAGAAATTTTGAAGAAATATAATGAAAAACAGAGAAATTAATAACATAAATTGAATATTTGTTTCATGATCTCTTTGAGACCATTGAAAATAATTCAAAAATCATCAAATAGACCTTTCAGTTTCTTAGATTTTGATAATATGAAATAAATAAATTTTATAATTCAGGCTCCTTTAGAAATGCTCAAACTAATTCTAAATAAATTACAAGAATACATTTTATTTTAGTGTTTTATTTTAGTGACTTAAATTAAAGTCCTCTTCTCTCTCTCTTCTAAATTGTTGCAGAAAACGCATACTGAAATTAGGTATATAGAGAAACAAAACGATAGGGATGAACTAATACCACACCCAATTGCATGGTTATGTTGGGGGCTCAGAAATGACGCTCATTTTCAAAATTTCGGGAAGAAGCATATGTTTTTAGATGGTTTAAGACGGGCTCTACAAAATTACGTATTTAGTTAAATGAAAATAATACGTGTAAACTAGTATTACACGTTTGCACTTCAGGGGCCAAAAAACGCATGTCCATTTGACAAAATAAATGTGCCTTGATTTTTTAATTTTTCAGGCAATATTTTATTTAATATTATTTATATTAAGTCACGGAAACACTAGGTTAGTCATGCATTAACAAGTTTATTGATATGCATCATATTTAAATTTAATAGAAAACACTTTGTTGGGATAAAACATGTTATTTTTCAGGAACAGTCATGAGCTTTGCTCATTTCCGTATCTATAAAATTTCGGATACTTATATGATTTGGTATAAAATTTAATAACAATATTTACTTATACTTCGAATACTGGCAATGGTATTCGGACAACTTGAGAATGTACACTAGCTGACAAAATTTTGTTACAAATGTTTTTTCGGGTTTAACGTTTTTGTGACTTGACCAAATTGGCTGATTTTTTGATATTTTATGTGAATCAGTGTTTAAAATGTTATAGTAGCAAAATTTGGTTTAAATTACCATGGCAATTTCGGTACCACGCATTCCGTTTTCCCTCATATTGATAACAGCATGCCGGGTGGCAATTGAAGTTTCTTTACGTGGAGTCATCTCTAAAATGTTGCCAATTACTGCTATTTTCAATAAATTATGAAAAATATATAATTGAACTTTAAAAAATTATTAAAAAATGCTGTGCAAGAAAAGTTCGTAATATCTTTGAGCTACGCTTTTTACGATAAACGCTTGTCACTGTCAAACGGATCATCGTAATCACAAGCGGGAATTTGTAAAATAATCCACAACCATATGAATCTATCATATCAAAAAATCAGCCAATTTGGTCAAGTCACAAAAAAGTTAAACCCGAAAAAACATTTGTGACAAAACTTTTGTCAGCTAGTGTATTTGGCTCACAATCCATCTGAAACATGCAATATTGATTTTCGTGACTTTACAAATCTTCAAAATTCCAGCATTCATTTTGAATGGAATTAAATGATTTATATATATCTTTAGAATCAGCATGAAATGGGCTTTCTAAAGATATATCAAGTTGTCATACGGATGTAAGCAGCGTTTTGCTAAAAAATGTAATTTTTTGGACGATCAGCACTGAGCACCGTTTTAGCTCATTTTAAGTAGGTCTGATAAGGGTGATTGTCAAATATTACATATTATTGTGTATTGGATTTCAGAAAAATGTTATAAATAAACTTTTTGGCGTGCTGATTGAGCCATTCTTGTTTTTTTAATTCTTGCGGTCTAAATGAATTTGTAAGAACTGAAGCTCACAAAAGTAATTTAAATCTACCATAACGTAAAAATTTAAAGCAAATGAGATATTTTATGAAAAACCTTTCAAAATGACGTCCAAACTAGCTTTCGCATTACTCGTAGATTTTAATAAAATGAGTTGTTTAGATATTGTAAAATCGTCATTTAAATTTTGTGTGTGCATGCGTTATAGCGTAAAATGTGTCGTCACGCATTATTTCACGAAATTTTACGACACTGGGCTTAGCGTTATAACTTTAAACATGATTCACGTCAATTTGAATACTCGTAAAACAAGTTCAGAAAACGTGCTGAAATTGAAAATATCTGGAAGGTAGTAATATTTTTCAATAATTTAAGAAATAATTGACACACTGACCTAAACTAGGTTTTTGTAATGTACAGCTAAAATTTATATGATGAGCATAAAAATCACAAAATCCTTATTTTTAAATTGGCGTGATGATTTGATTGAAGATTTTCGGTATTTTGAGCAAAGTTTTTTCAAATTTGGTTACATTTTATTTTTAATCTTCACGTGGAAGCTATTTACACACGCTTAATAGTTTAGAAATGCACGTCAAATGAAAATTATGATTTAAAAAAATTATTAAACGTGTAGAATGAAGCTTCACATGAGTGATGAGTTACCTTAAACATATTTTAATGGTTTAAGATGAATTACAGTTTAAATTGCCACACGTAAACTTCAACTCCAGTTTCCAGCTTTTGGTACCATGGATTGCCAATAATTTTATCTAGAATTCCTAATTTAAATTTATTTAAATTGAGCTCTACTATAATTCACAAAATCTAGTATTGCAGGCGAAATAAAATCGCATTCCTATTTTTAAACAATTCTATAGTATAGATTATTATTTTTGGAGATCAATTTGTGCCCCTATTGTACAGAATATACTTAATTTGTATCATTCCTTATTCCATTATAATTCCTGACAATGACGAGACGATGATAAATGGCCACAACTAAGGGATATAATACCGAAACTAGCATCGCCATGAACAATGAGTAAAACATGGTGACCAATTGTCTACCAAATATGTCATACAATTGTCATTTATCTTTGGCGGTGCCCTCTTTTCCTTTAAAAGCTCAATGACGATGACAAACCTCCCTCTGGTCGTCGCAAGTGACAATTAATGAAATGATAAATGAACTGACTGACTGACAGAGGGATTATGTAACACACGATGGAGCTGTTTGCACTTGCAATGTACTCAGGATGAACTATTTTAAGATAAAAGTTTGATAGAAACCGGAAAAATTGGGGAAAAGTGTAATGTTTTTGGTTGGGTGTTAGATTGGGTGTTAAAATTTTCGGAAGATTAGAATCAATCAGATAAAGTATTGAGAAGAAAATCGACTAAACTGTTTTTTTTTGCAATTGATGTTAATTTTGGGAATTAAATGTTTGTGAATATTAAAAGATTGAAAAAACGCTATTTATCTGTTTAACCTTAAAGCGTTTAGAATGAGTGTAAACTTTAAAAGAATTATTAACTTTTCAGTTGGCGTAAAAGAGTTAAATGTAACGTGTAAAATTTTGAAATAGCGTGGATTTGATTCTTAAAATTCCATAATACTAATGAAAAACCCACAATGAAAGCAGCAAAGAGTGGTTCCATCGATATTTTCGAATGGCGTATTACGATATACTTTAGCTGAATTTCCAGGTTAAGATATTGCACATTGAAAATGGGACAACTTCGTTGAACTTTGATCCATAGCGACGGACAATTTTTTTAGTAAAATGTTGATAGTACATATAAAAATTAATGTTTCATCCCTCTTTTGCCATCATTGTAGATTCTGAATCATTTCTCGAATGAGAATTATCATTACCTTGATTCTCGACAATTCCAAATGTTTAAAATGTTTTACAGATTTTTTCTAAATCTCCGGTGAAAATTAACTTTTCCAGGATTCTTTAAAAAATGTAGTTTTAAAATTTCTTTGCTAATATGGTAACGTTTCTAAGGAAAATTTAAGCGAATTCAAATGCAAAATTTTGTAAAACTAAATAGGTTTTTAGAAGAGTATTTAACAAGAATTTATAAATTAATTTCAAAGCCAAGTAATTTTCCGTTGAATTCAATCGCCCTATGAGAGAAATTAAGCTTTACTTGTGTATATTTTTCAGTAATAACTTCCACGATATATTTTGTTGCATTTTTTGTTTTTTTTTACAATTCAAAAACGTGGATTCATTAAAATATGTTAAGAATTTTATAAATAAAAACGTGCAACGATGCGCTTTCATAACTCTTGAAAATCCATCTTTAAGATTTATTTTACTATGAAATTCATTTTCATTAACCATCCTTATCTACAAGGGAGAAGACACTAAAACCCCTTATGCCCACCATATACAAGCTGTATTCCTCCCTATGGAGCAAACGAATCAGTAGCAGGGATAATCAGCAGGTGCCAAAAGGCTTCCAAGTAAGGGAAGGATGTGCCGAAAACATATCAATCCTTCGGACAGCCATAGACGCGGCCAGAGGACTGAAAGCTTAGCATTCAGTAGCTTGGTTAGACCTTAAGAATGCGTTCGGCTCAGTACCACACGAGCTGATCTTGCACAGTCTACGGTCCAGAACCAATTTCGCCCATTCACTTTAATTTGTGTCTAGATAACGTCCCAAGGCGATCAATTGTGCATAAACGGTGGGGCTATGGATGCCTGGGTCCGAACCTGATAGGGTCTGTATGAGCATGGCTTTTAGGGACACACTGTCTCTTCTCGGCCTCCTAGTGTCTTCCCACATACCACGGAATGACCTAGGGAATGGTGGCCAACGAGCTGGACAGAGTCTGCGGCGAATGACATCCTCTTGTGGTCAAACCATCATCTCCCGCTCTCTCGTCAAACACCCTCGCTTGGTCCGAATGGACTTTAAGCACCAGGTACGATACAGTTCTTATTTTATTAACCTACGGTCCACCAACCAAACACAAGGTTATCTGACCCGGTGCTTGCTCCGACATCTCAAGGGTCAACTCGGCGATGCACCGCTGTCTGCCGAGGTGGCCCAGTCCCTTTGGGGACAAAATAACAATAACTATCTTGTGGATTACCCTAGTATATTGTGGATTACCCTTGGACTGATAATTGGACTTGCACCCCTACTTCTCGCAGTAGATCGTAGTAACAGTGTTTCCACCCGGGGACCTGTCAACAGACTGTAAGCAGCTCTAAAGTTATCTTACACCCCTAGTTTAGGTTCCCATCGCTCAATGAGCCAAAGGATGATGTGCTTGTATGGACTTTCTGCTTTTATCTGATAGTAAATTAAAGATATTTAACGTTTAAGGATATCTTATCAACATATTTATATTTTCATTAGGATATTGAACAGAAAATTAATACTTATGACCCTAGAAATGTTTTCTATTAATAAGAATCAAGAATATCTATAAAAATTAAAAAGAGGACGGCTTTTGAGTGTTACCGTTATCCTACACCTCTAGTTCAGGTTCCCACCGTTCAAGGAGCCAAAGGGGGATAATCGTCGTAACAATGCCTGCGCCCGAGGGATGACCTCTCAGTAGAGTGTGAGCAGCTCTTTTGTGAGCACAAACTCATTTCACTCTCGAGATCATTCTATTTTCACTCGACCATCGTCAGAGGTGATTGGACTAATCGTTGAGTATCCAGGCTTGACATAGTTCTCATCGTGTTTACCTACGGTATTTAGTCCACCGACCAAACACAAGGTTATCTGATTTTTGGAACCATGAGGTGACCCGGGGCTTGCTGCGACATCTTAAGGGTTGACTCGGCGATGCACCGCTGCCGAGGGTGGCTCAGTCCCTCTGGGGACAAAATAACAATAACTATCTTGTAGATTATCCTGAAAATATGTCGTTCTCTATTTTTAGCTACGTCTCGTATCAATCCGTAAGGACTATGCTAACCTAACATAATGCGACTTTTGGGCGTTACATTATCTTCAAATCCATGTTCATAGTTCAAAGATAACTCAATTCTTCAGACTCTCTGAGAGCTTAGGCGCATCTCGAACAGTTCCCTGCTGATAGGTGCAACCGCTGGAACTGCTTTGGACCCATCCCCTAAGCTACCAGCTTATGGAGGAATCCTGAACCTTCTAGGAAGACTCAAGAGGGATCGAGGCGTGTTGAATCATACGAGATTCAATCCCACCAATTTTCCCCAGGATTAGCTAGAAGTATTTTTAGATTATAAAAATATTTCCCAAAAAACGAAATATCAACTAAATCGTGTTAAATACGACTATCGGACGGATATCCCGTGTAGCATAAACAAAAGATTTATTATAAATTTTAGGCATAAGAAAACGACTCAAGGTTAATAGAGAACGTTCTAATAAATTACAGTCGTTTTAAGTGCATTTCCGCGTTGATTTTAACAAAAAAATCTATGCCAAAAACTTTTTTACATTAGAAATGTTATAAAGCCTGACGGTCCCTTTTGCGTTAAAAATGTAACATTTTGCACAACAAAATTCATAAATCAACTGTAGACAACAATAATATGAAAAGATGGGGAAATTTAGCGCTCTCTCATAAATATTTTCAACTCTTTTGTTTGGGCAACCTTTCGAAGCTTTTTCTGTTTTGATGGACGGGTACTGGTTGAATATTGTTTTGACAAAAAAATGGAGCAATGTGTAATAAGACTCGAGGAACACTACATATTCATATGTACACTAGCTGACAAAAGTTTTGTCACAAATGTTTCTTGTGATTACGATGATCCGTTTTACAGTGACAAGCGTTTATCGTAAAACGCGTAGCTCAAAGATATTACGCACTTTTCTTGCACTGCATTTTTTTAATAATTTTTTAAAGTTCAATTATATTTTTTTCATAATTTATTGAAAATAGCAGTAATTGGCAACATTTTAGAGATGACTCCACATAAAGAAACTCCAATTTCCACCCGGCAAGCTGTTATCAATATGAGGAAAACGGAATGCGTGGTACCGAAATTGCCATGGTAATTTAAACCAAATTTTGCTACTATAAAATTTTAAACACTGATTCACATAAAATATCAAAAAATCAGTCAATTTGGTCAAGTCACAAAAAAGTTAAACCCGAAAAAACATTTGTGACAAAACTTTTGTCAGCTAGTGTATATATATTAATAGACGAACTTTGGCACGGCCTAACCCATCGCCTATGTTATACTACCCGGTGTGTGGTAGTTTATAATCTCGAGACAAATAGGAAAAATCAAAAATAAAAGCGAAAAAATTGACTTATGTAGGATTTGAACTTGCACCGTTCGATTACCAGTCCGCCGCTTTAACCATTACGCTACAAGACAAGTTTCCGGATTTAATTAATTTTCTACTTGTTATCGGAGATTTGTGTGATGAGGACATTTTAAGGAATTTCAAAGTATTTTCACAAGGAAAGTGTTTTTACCTAACTAAAGCTTTGAAATTGAATAGGCTTGGATATTTTTGAGAAATACTAATTTTAGAAGTGTTCCATAAGTTAATAATTCATGGGAATTTTTATTATCTATCTATCATTAAGGTTTTCCGACATCATACAAGACCTTCTTCCCGAAAAAAACATTTGTGACAAAACTTTTGTCAGCTAGTGTATATGACTTTAAGCAAAACGTAGTTAATGAATTTTTGAGCTGAACAGTCTTGTTCAGACAATAAAGGGTAATTTAGAGATTTTCAGAAGAAAGTATCGAGTTTTCTTATTTTTTTGAGCCAAATTGTTTTATATCTTTTCAAAAGACATGCATTTTGAAAGATTAAAAAACTTTAACTACTCTTACAATTAGCGCTTACTCAAATTTTCAAGATTAGTGTAAATCTATGACCTAACCTTAATAAAATATTAAATTAGAGCATCTAAACTGCATCACAGTTTCTCCGTCTTTAATGCTAAAATTAAATTCCAGAAAATCTTTTATATCAACTGATACTGTTGGATGATCCCTGTTGATAATATTATCTTTTGTTTTTTAAAAAGCTTTATCGTTGCAAATTTGCAAGAAAGCTTCCAAAAAAGGTCAGAATCATTTGTCGCAATTAATTATCAATTAAACCCATAATAATCCAATCAACTAATTAATAGTGATCGATTGATATAAACAATGATAATTTTCAAAGAAGACACCGCCACAAATCAACTAATCCCCCGACGTTGAAACCAAAACCTCCCTCAACATCTAAATCAATCACTCAGCTAATTATCAAATTATCAATTGTCCCTCCAGATTATTGCACTTTTCATAGCCCAAAGTTCCCCCCGCGAAACGACGATTGAATGCACTTTTTCGTAAACATATCGCAACATTTTTTATTTAGAAAAAGTGTACTATGTTTGAATTGCTGTTTCTTTGGGTCTTATTATTATTATTACCTCTTATCATTTGCTGCGACGATAAACGAACGTTTTTGTTTTGTCTAGAGCAGTTTTTTGGACGATGGATGTTTTTGTTTCGATGGGTTGCCAAGTGAATTGATCATGTGTGCGTGGACGGAATGAGATCATTGCGGAAGCTTTTTTCTTGATTCATGTTTTATGAAACATCGTTGATCGATTTTGAGGTCATTAAAGTTGGTAATAAAACAATAAAAACGTGTAAAAATTAGAATTAGAGATCTACTATTTTCTATTAGGTAAAAATGTTCGAAAAGTTCAATAGGAATGTTTTGCCGTAAAAAACTTATACACTAGCTGACAAAAGTTTTGTCACAAAAGTTTTTCGGGTTTAACTTTTTTGTGACTTGATCAAATTGGCTGATTTTTTGATATTTTATGTGAATCAGTGTTTAAAATGTTATAGTAGCGAAATTTGGTTTAAATTACCATGGCAATTTCGGTACCACGCATTCCGTTTTCCCTCATATTGATAACAGCTTGCCGGGTGGCAATTGGAGTTTCTTTACGTGAAGTCATCTCTAAAATGTTGCCAATTACTGCTATTTTCAATAAATTATGAAAAAAATATAATTGAACTTTAAAAATTATTAAAAAATGCAGTGCAAGAAAAGTGCGTAATATCTTTGAGCTACGCGTTTTACGATAAACGCTTGTCACTGTAAAACGGATCATCGTAATCAAAAGCGGGAATTTGTAAAATAATCTACAACCATATGAATCTATCATATCAAAAAAACAGCCAATTTGGTCAAGTCACAAAAAAGTTAAACCCGAAAAAAACATTTGTGACAAAACTTTTGTCAGCTAGTGTATATAGAACGCCGTATTTCCAGGATAATAGTTATTGTTATTTTGTCCCCAAAGGGACTGGGCCACCCTCAACAGCGGTGCATCGCCGAGTTGACTCTTGTAATGTCAGAGCAACCTCATGATTCCAAAAACAACAAGATAACCTTGCGTTTGACCAAATACCGTAGGTTAGTAGGGTAAGAATTGTGGCGAGCCTGAAGCTTAAAGTCAATTTGGGCGAAGCAAGGTAAGCTGATGGTGTGACCACTAGAGGACGTCATTCGCCACAGACTGGCCACTTGGATCCATCTCGTTTGCATCGAGGCGCCACCGTACCCTAGGTTATTTCATGGTTTTCGGGAAAACACTAGGAGGACGAAAAGAGACCATCTGTCCTTAAGAGTCGTATTCATACAACCCTAGCAGGTTCAGGATTCCTCCATAAGCTGGTAGGGGATAGGTCACAGCTGTTCCAACGGAGTCAACACAAAACACACCACAAAGCTCGCGACTTCTGCATATAACCAAAAGGTTGTACCTATCAGCAGGGATCTGTTCGTTCTGTGCCTAAGCATCATAGAGGCGGAAGAATTGGTTACCTTTACTCTTGATTACATGAGATGGTTTGTGCTCAATTCAGCTTTCGAGTGTGAACCAATTTGTTCTTCCCCGGCGCGAGAAACCCATTGGGTTGTCTTTTCGTTGTTTGTTTTGGATTGGTGCTTCTGGTGAAGCTCCCCGTCCTTATTTATTTGTGTGTGTATGTGTATGAATCAATTATTTATTTAAAACATATTAACATTATCCGCAATGACAATTAACCTGAGGAAAAAAAAAAACAAAACAAAACATTACCAAATGGATGTGTGAGGATATTGTTATTAGTTTCGGGCCTCAGCGTACTTGGCGATCTGCGCTTGCCAGTCCTCTTCTTTGAATGTCGTGGCTCCATGTTTCGCCAGGCAAGTTGCTGATGGATGCTGGTTGTTCATTCGCAACAGACTGGTCACTTAAGACTCTGTCGTTTGCACCGAGGCGCCACCGTATCCTAGGTTATTCCATGGTTTGCGGGAAAACACTAGGAGGACAAAAAGAGACCGTCTGTCCTTAAGAGCCGTATTCATACAACCCTAGCAGGTTCAGGATTCCTCCATAAGCTGGTAGCGTAGGGGATAGGACCAAAGCTGCTCCACCGGTTGCACCTATCAGCAGGGATCTGTTCGAGCTGTGCCTAAGATCTCATAGAGGCGGAAGAATTGAGTTATCTATGAACTATGAACATGGATTTAAGATAATGTAACGCCCAAAAACCGCACTATGTTAGGTTAGAATAGAAAACTCGTTGCGGATTGATACGAGACGTACCTAACATTGGAGATCAGCAGTTGCTAAAAATATAGAACGACACATTTCTAGGGTAATCCAAAAGGTAGTTATTGTTATTTTGTCCCCAAAGGGATTGGGCCACCCTCGGCAGCGGTGCATCACCGAGTCGACCCTTGAGATGTTGGAGCAAGCTCACGGGTCACCTCGTGGTTCCAAAAATCAGATAACCTTGTGTTTGGTTGGTGGACCAAATACCGTATATTAATACGATAAAAACTGTGGCGAGCCTCTATACTCAAAGACTCGTCGGCCATGAAGCCAACTAATCCGAGCTGTGGTGTGTGATAAAGGAGTTGGGGTTTGAGTTTGTGCTCTCAGGTGAGCCCTTCAACGTCTGACTGGCCAGCGTCAGGAAACACCCCACCTCCAGTTAACCCGTCTTCGGTTCCGTGAGTTATAGGAGCTATCAGGTGGACTAGAGGCAATGCTTAACCCGACACAGCCTTTCCTTTCACGACTCATCAGGTCAGGCAATTCCTCCTGTTGTTGTGCTGCGCTAAGGATAGGACCAGGCAGCACAACGGAGTTTCCGGCCACCTGCCTATCAGCGGATAGTTCACACCTAGCACTGTTGCGCCCGTACGACTCAAGTACTAGCCGGTATACTATCGGTTCTCCTTATGCGGGTCGCAACAGGATCAAAGTCGGTTAAAGCCCAAGAGCATTGTCATATCATAGATACTGAACGTGGCCCCCGGACCGCCCCAACGACGTCCCTAACGACTTTGATCGTAGCTTGTGATGAGTCTGAAGCGATAAGGCTTAGGATTCAGGACATTGTGTTGAATATTCTTCTGATTCGGACATTTTATGGTTACAGTGAAAATGAGTTTCATAGTTAAATAAATCGTAAAGAAGGATTCTCAAGATATATTAAAGCGCATCGTTGTACGTTTTTATTTATAAAATTCTTAACATATTTTAATGAATCCACGTTTTTGCTTGTTAAATACTGTTCTAAAAACCTATTTAGTTTTACAAAATTTTGCATTTGAATTGGCTTAAATTTTCCTTAGAAATTGTATCCTTAAACTATTTTAATAATACAGAAGCAACAAATATCTCGTGGAAGTTATTACTGAAATATGTACGCAAGTAAAGATTGATCTGTCATCACGCAGGTCGACCGGGAAGAAGGTCTTGTATGATGTAGGAAAACCTTAATGATAGATAGATAATAAAAATTACCATGAATAAAATTAGTATTTCTCAAAAATATCCAATCCTATTCAATTTCAAAGCTTTAGTTAGGTAAAAACACTTTCCTTGTGAAAATATTTTGAAATTCCTTAAAATGTCCTCATCACACAAATCTCCGATAACAAGTAGAAAATTAATCAAATTTGGAAACTCGTCTTGTAGCGTAATGGTTAAAGCGGCGGACTGGTAATCGAACGGTGCAAGTTCAAATCCTACATAAGTCAATTTTTTCGCTTTTATTTTTGATTTTTCCTATTTGTCTCGAGATTATAAACTACCACACACCGGGTAGTATAACATAGGCGAAGGGTAAGGCCGTGCCAAAGTTCGTCTATTAATATATATATATAATCAAAATCTAAGAATATGAATAGTTTGATTTTATCATTTTTGAATTATTTTCAATGGTCTTAATGAGAACGTGAATAAATATTCAATTTATTTTAAAAATTTCTCTGTTTTTCATTATATTTCTTCAAAATTTCTAGATCACGGCAGATTTATTACTTCTATTTTTTTTTTAAAATTAAATTGGAATATTCAATTTCTCAGATTTTGATAATATATATATATATAAAATTTTGTAAAAAAAACTTGTTTTTCAATTTAATTAAATCCTCTTTATATTTTTCTAGCATACTAGTATACCAATTACTTTATTTGTCGTTTTTACAAGCTGAAATTATAATTTATAAAAATAAAACTCCAAATGCGTCAGCCTGCTATGTACTGATCCCGGATCGTGTCATTTTGCCCACAGTGCTTCCAGTGTTAAAGAACAACGACTTTTGGAAATATATTATGGTAAACTCTCATTTTTGTCGCATAGAGTTTATTTCTCAAGATTTAAAATATCTTGTAAGGTTCCATATGAGGTCAACGTAACGCGGCCCCACTTCGCAATGTAAAAAACTCATTTTTTTAAATAAAAGAATCTTAATCGAAGGAAGATTAAAAGTTGTGAGTCAATATCACGTAAATTGTTTTCTATATTAGTCAAAGAAGCTATTCATGTATTCCACAAGCTCGTAACATTGTGACGAGCAAGCTCAACCCATTAATAACGTGGCAAACAGGCATCCACGAACACACACAACAATCCAACCGGACAAGTGAGCTCCGGATCGACCGACCGGTGTTCGGTGATTAATTGACAGCACAAAGTGCACATAACTGAGCAGTTGTGTGTATCACACGAATTGGAATCTTTCAACACTCGTTTCACAATTGTTTTGTTGAATGAGTAGTTTGTTTAGAGGCGATCAATGAAGTTGTACAAGATATTACAAATGTTCAACGTGATATTTATAAAGTTGACTATAGCCAATTAATTATATGTTAAATACAACGAATTATTTTTTGGGAAAAGTTGGTAGAATTTGTTTTATTAATTAAAGTCAAAGATAATTTTCCCTTCTGTAAGAAACAACTATTCACGTAAAATAATTTTGTGAGCTATCTGAGCGGCAAGAATATAATTTTTTTGTATATTTGTAATTGTTGGGAGCGATTCATATATTGTATATTTTTGATTAAATTGATTTCAAGCTGGAGAAGATATTAACTAGAAACAATTCATCTTTAACGGGATTTAATAATTCTCTAAACATTCGAATCATGAACCTACAAAACAGAGATCATTGTTAATTATAATTTCTTCTCTCCAACGAACTTAACCAATCCCTCCCTTCACCTTAAAAAAAAAAACAAAAAATAGACAGAGTCAATATTCTCACAGCTTATCACATCTCAAATTAGCACAAGTGTTGAAGTTTATCAACCTGCCAACTTGCGATATCAAATTACATTTCAATCTAGTTGCGTGCTGCAATACATTCGCCAAAAAAAATAGTTGCGTAATCTTCGACCGGATTATAATTGACAACATTCGAGTTGATCCCATCACAATTGAGATATATCTTCCGAACGGATGGTTCACTCAAACTTATAATGTAATAAGGTCTCATCAATTGTCGCAAGGACAGCCGCGGTGAGATCAATTGGCGTGGCTCCAAGAATCAAACCTCTCAATCGAGTGCTCTTTGCTATGTGCATTTTTCAGAAAAATTTATTTAGTGTTTATCTCTCAGCCTAGCCAACGCTCCATGAACTTGCCTGTAATTTTTAACATTTTTGGAACCACTTATAAATCGTTAAATAATTGTACATGAGACCTTAAAATTAAAGATTTATTGGCCGGGGATCGAACTCGGTTCCCCCGAGTGGCAGGCAAACATTCTACCACTAAACCACCGAGTCCAACGTGAATTTATCATTGGGAATAGAATCAGACTGGCGTGCAAATAGCAAATCTTTAATACACGATATAAATTTGATTCATTGTGGCCTTGTGGCCTAATGGATAAGGCGTCTGACTTCTAATCAGAAGATTGCAGGTTCGACCCCTGCCTGGGTCAAAAGTTTTTGTTTTATTTCTCTCTGCACTTTGCGCTTAACGGTCGCGTGACTGTGTGGCGGCAGTTTTTCACGTGTTTTGATAACAATTTCGTGCAAAACACAGTCAAGCCACCGCCCAGCACAAAGTGCCGAGCTGTTCTCAATCTTTTTACTTTCTAAATTGTTTTACTATCTTTTTAAGTAATCCAAGGTTAATTGTCTTGTTCTACTTTCTTAAATTTAAAATTGATGGTTTTCTCGAATATATTTGTGGTATTGAACCTTTATAGAGTACTATAAAATACATTCTTAATAGTTTTGAAGTCGGAATTTGGTTTTATAATAAAAAATATAAAATCAGTATTTTTAAAGTAATAGATTATATAAAAGTACATGAAAAAGCTTATCGAATATTGTTCAGTTGATGATTTTATAAAGATTAATTGGCTTTCTGAAAATTGTCGTGTAACCATGACCTTAAATTAAAAATCAAAATTCAAAAAGCTAAATGAAATATTTAAAAAAAAACCTAATTCGGAATTCCGCCCATGTGGTATTTGCGAACGACTGAAGATGATTGAGCTCATAAATCGTTTGACTTTCGATTTCGAGAATAATATTTCTGTCAATTTGAATGGTAGATTTATTAAAATTAACAAATCACGTTTTATTATAGCACTAATATGTTAACCTATGTAAAATTTTAATATTGATCCTTTTGGGCGGCCACACGGCCACAAATAAGTTTTTCGTCAATTCCTCTTAAATGTGTGCTGCCCATAATTTCGTAAAAAAGAATGGCCGGCCAAACGAGAACCTCATTCCATCCTAATTTTTTACCTCTTCCATTAGGTACCGATCTCTGAAAAAAACAATAACATTACTGGAGATTTACCATTATTTAAACGTGTTTCATTAATTTCTACGTATAAATTAGCATTCCCTTTACCCGTAACTCTCGCAGTTTTTAATTAAAACAAAAGGAAACATTATAATCTGTAAGAAATGTTAAGTTAATAGCGGATTTATGAGCACCCATTTTTAAGATTTCAGTTGGCGTGCTATGATAACCCCAACTTGTATGGTAATACAATGAGGTCAGTAAGCATGCTCAAATACAACTTTTTAGAAATATATTAATGGTTTTAGATAGTTGAAGACATTCTTAATTAAATTGCAATAAAACCTTTTCTGTTATAAAGACGTAAAAATTTCCACACAAGGTTAAAAATCGCAAAATGGTTACTTCGATTTGGGGTGAAATTGTTATTAGCATAGCTATGACTATTATTAAAGTAAAAATAAATGTATTCAGAAAAGGAAAATACTAATAACACGCCAAATCAAAATAGGAATTTTGTGATTTTTAGACATGTGTGGGAATTTTCACGTCTAAATTACAATAAAGTTTTTACTATAATTTAATTAAGAATGTCTTAAACTATCTAAAATTTTAAAATCTTCCCAAAAAGTTATATTTGAGCACTTTTACTGAGCTTATTTTATTACCATACAAGTTGGGGTGCTAATAAAAATTTGATCGACACATCTGCCTATTTGCCCCAAGCGAGACCACAACTCTTCTCATTGTTTACACGCTGACAATACAAAATTAAAAAGCGCATTTGTGCAAAAACTTATATGACAAATACCAATTTCATATTAATTCGTCACACATCAAATTTATTCTGAATTCTGTCGTGGCCTTGCAAATTTTCGTCCCCACTATTATTTCGAAATTCTGTGTGAACATATGCTTTATCTGAATGCACTCCACTGCCCCGAAACCGCGCCGCATTGCAAAAGACTTCGCACCAATTGCAAACTCAACCTTTTAATTTATTATTTTTATTTTCAATATTTTATTTATCACTGAACGTTTCATTCTGCAGAGATCCTGATGAAGTACCTCAATTAATTTATCAGAAGAGACTTCATCGTCAATATAAGTGACTTGTAAATATTGAATATAATGAAAATAAAAATAATAAATTAAAAGGTTGAGTTTGCAATTGGTGCGAAGTCTTTTGCAATGCGGCGCGGTTTTGTGGCAGTGAAGTGCTGAATGTATATTGATGCGCGCATGAATTAACGTAAAAATGCTCACCAATATTTAATTAACAAATATACATTGGAAAGATTTGAACATAAACGTGTGAACTTAAATTGGGAGGGGGGGGGCTCTACTAACACTTTGACGGTAAATAACTTTAATTTGGTTTCCACTATCTCATAGATTAAGTGACAGTTTTGGATTATCAAACCATTTAAAAATGACTGTTTTTTTTTGATTTTTAAAAATCTACTGCACATTTTCACGTGTAAACTTTGAATCAATTTCAAATCAATGACGCTAGTTGCGCCAGCTACTGGTTGACGTAAATGATTGCAGATATATATGTTTAAGTGGGTGTGATTAATTTATTATAATTATTGCTTTTTGAACAAATAAATCTGTGTATTAAAAAACTCTTCTTATTCCTCAACCCAATATTTTTGGAGGAAAAAACTGATTTTCATGGAAATCTCATTAATACTTAATTAATAAGAACTATTAATAAAATATAAGAAATTGAAAATTCATTTTCAACATTTTTAAATTATTTTCAATGGTCTCAAAGAGATAATGAAACAAATATTCAATTTATGTTTCTGTTTTTCATTATATTTCTTCAAAATTTCTAGATCAAATCAGATTTATTACTTTTATATTTTATGAACATGAAATTGGAATTGTCAATTTCTTATATTTTATGAACATAAAATTGGAATTGTCAATTTTTTATATTTTGATGATACCTGTTTTTACAAAATTCAGCTGGCGTGTATAAATTTGTCATATAACATAAGTTCTCCTAAAATCCTTAATTTGATGTGATCTTCATTATTCTCTTTCAAATTATTAATTACCTTAAATCAACATACTAATATCAATATTTTCAGATCCCTTCCTTCTTCATTCATCAGCAAACCGACTTTCTCATCATTCTCCATTCTAAATGACGGTTTTTTCGATTTTTAAAAGTCTACTGCACATTTTCGCGTGTAAACTTTGAACCAATTTTTTGTTCTTTTCTTAAAATATCTAAGATATCGATTAGAAAATTACATTTAAGATTCTTAAAGGAGTAAATTTTTTACAAAAATAAGCTGGCGTTCTCCTAAAATCCTCAATTTGCTCTTCATTAATTTCCTTCAAATTATTAATTACCTTAAATCAACATACTAATATCAATATTTTCAGATCCCTTCCTTCTTCATTCATCAGCAAACCGACTTTCTCATCATTCTCCATTCTAAACTAATCCGATTTACCACTTCTTTCTCACCAATCTTGCGTTGCCTTGTCATCACTTCATCTAGAAATCAAAAAATCAGCCGTCAAAAAGATATCTCGTATTTTGATGACACAATCATCCGGAAATAGTCTCCCTCGTATCGTTTTGATGTTAGTAGACGGTTCCGAATTTGCATAAATTGATCGACATAATCGGTTTAACCGTCAATAATTGATATTGGAATAGTTTTTTGTTTCCCTCATTTTTTTGCGCAAAAAAAGGTGAATGCACTTTTAAAGCGATTCCGATAAATAATTCAATGACTGTTATTATTATTATTATAGAAAAGTGCAAATAATGAATATTCAATTGTTACCAATCAAATAAGCTCAAATTTACCAAAAAATCGCAACATTATAATTGACAAAACAACAATTGTCTAGTCATGATAGGGCAAACTTTGCACTTGAGAATCCCCCGATTCTTGGCCGTAATTAGCATCGATTTGTTCCGGAAAATATCGCAACATTCCAATCTCTTTTTTATTGTTGTTTTTTTTCAACACAGTTTTTTTTCGATCACTTTTTTTTTGTCAAAATTTACCCCTATGAACAATTTTATGGGTTTTTTGTCTCAACTGATAACATCATTACGGCTATCAATGGAAAGATGGAAATGCAAACTATTTCGAATAAATCAAAACCAGCCATTAAAAAGATTATGGAATGATTGGGGGGAATAAGACTAAGACTCTGGCTATGATTTTTTTTTCGAAAAAAAATATATAATGTGTGTTTTATTTCGACGCTAGAAATGTTATCAATTGGGCTAAAAAAAAGTGTGATTTTAAATGGGTGTAAAAAATGAATCTGGGGTACAGAAAACAACAATTTTGAAAAAATTGGACAGCTGTTCAGATACTTTATTTAATAAGCCTTTTGAATTACAAAACATTATAAAGATTTGGAAGCAATTAAAAATCAAACTTTTCATTTTTTGGTTATTGCGTAAAATAAAATGCGTAAGTTCAAAATCTTGTCCTAATATCACGACCAATGATAATATTTGAATATTATTTTTAAATTTTGTGTAGCCTAGTGGTAGTGACTCTGCACTTTGCGCTTGACGGTGGCGTGACTGTGTTTTGCACGAAATTGTTGTCAAAACACGTGCAAAACTGCCGCCAGGACATTCAATTCAAACCGAAAAAGTAACCAAAGTTTCATCAAAATTACACGAAGCGTCCTCACTCCAAAAAACAACAAAGATTTATGACGTGTTTACGCTATATAAAAGGATGAGTCCGTTTTCATGCAAAAAGCACCTCGCGTCCTAACAGGAGCACTTTTCGTGCAAAACACAGTCACGCCACCGTCAAGCGCTACAATTAGGTTTCAAAGTAAAGATCTTTTGACTCTATAGCTTGAACCCATCTATCTTATATCGTAAAATGTGTCGTCACACATTATTTCAGGATTTTTACGACACTGGGCTTAGCGTGATAACTTTAAACATCCTTTAATGGTTTATGATGAATCATGGTTCTTCCACGAAATCTCAAAACTTCACATTCCAGATTTTGGCACCAGGGATTGCCAATTGTTTAATCTAGAATTTCTAAAATTAGGGTGAACCAAATTTTTTTCGATTATTTATTAAAAATTTAAACATAATTTTACAACAAAAAAAAAACAATTAGGTTTCAAAGTAAAGACCATTTGACTCTATGCCTTGAACCCATCTATCGGCAAGTTGTTCCATCCCGCTGCGGTACCACTCCTTGTTCTTAGAGGCGAAAAACTCGCGGAAACCGTTTTCGACATCGGCCAGGTCATTGAAGCTACGACCACCGGAGTATAAGCTGGATGTGGAAGAAGTTCAATGGCATCGCGAATTTTGGATCGTTTCCTTCGTTTGTCTGGCGGTGTGCGGTTTTGCATTCTCTTGTTGAAGGAGTATCCGCTTCCGATTGATCAATGCTGGATATTTCTTGTCATACATTCGAACAAGCTGGGCGCGATAGAGGTCTGCGTCGATGGTCCGATCATTTGGAACTAGCTCGAAGTAAATTACGCCTTCGAAATTCCACCAAACACACAGTAGTGCCTTCTATGAGAAACGATCACATTTTGCTACCGGTTCCGCCGTTTGACCGGGTTCCAACCATTAATTTTGTCTGTCCAGATTACTCAAGTAGACCCACTTTTCATCACAAGTTACAATTCTACGAATAAAACGGTAATCTTGTGGATTTTCGAGCAGTTTTCGGCAAGTCTCGACACGCTTTTGAGCTTGAATTTCAGTCAATGCATGAGGTACTTCTCGGCGTCTATTGACTTTCCCAAGGGCGTGAAGATGTCGTACAACTGATGTTTGAGGAATATCGCGCTCGGCCGACAATCTGTGGGTACTTATTGATGGATTGGCCTTCACATCTTCAGAATCCACTGTCGATTGCTTCAGAATCCACTGTAGTAGGTCGGCCTGAATGTGTCTTGTCCTCGAGATCAGTGTCGCCGTCGTTAATATTTTTTTGCAATTTGCCTACACCTTTTTTGTAAAATTTGCAGTAGTCGTGGCAGTGCCTGCGTTGTTCTCTACTAAGCATTGACACGTGAATTGACGATTTTACTAAATTTAACCTTTTTTTCTAAAATCCATGTGTAATTTTAAGAATGTTTTAAACGTTTATTTATCAGCATTTTATCAATCTATGAGATATTATTAAAATTCACGCCAACTGGAATGCTAATAAAAGGAGCTCAGAAAACCCGCTGAAATCTAATATTTTGTTAAGATTTTAATATTATTTAATAGTTTAGGGCTTTAGGGAAAGATTATGAATATTTTGAAGTGCCGCACTGACCCAACTGGTGTCAATTAGGTTTCTGTATAATACATGCAAAATTTGCACGCCAATTTTCACTGTTTTTTCTAGTACAATTTGCACGCCAATTGTACTAGAAAAAACAGTGAATCGGGTAAGCCCAATTATCTAGAATTTTAGAACAGTTTTAAGATATTTTGATGTTTTAGCATAAGCCTGTAAAACTGATAACAAAACAATTTTTAAATTACTACGTGAGAGCGTATAATATGCTTTTAAATATGGTAAAAATTCAATTTTCATTTGGTGTGAATTTGTACGAAAATCATTGATTCCCATTGGCGTGCGCTAGATTAGAAAAGGTGTTAGCGAGCTCTTGATTCTACGATTTCAGTGAATATAACCGTGAAGTTTACTCCTCTATTTTATACAACTTTTAACAATTTCTTGAATTTCTACAGTATTCTGCATACGATGAATCCAACCGCAAAACCCGACAGAACGGATTGTCCTAAATATTTGGTCCCAATCGCACCCTCAGCACCTTAATTAGTGAATCCACTTGATATTCATCTTCAATATAATCCTGTTAATTTAATACAGTCCTTAAGCACATCCCTATTACTATTCCAATTTGGATTAAATAATATTACGTTGTATTCAATCGATTATCATAAAGAGTGGAACATTTCTCGACAATGTGAATCAATTTGATTTGCATTAACACTTCAAAACAACGAGCACCAATGTTGATTCATACATGAATGTAATAATATTAATAATAATAATAAATAAAAATAATAACATGTTGATGATTATGATTTTGTTTATTACAATAATCGCACATTTTACAATTTTTGTTTTATTAAAATGCTCTTTTTCTTGTTTACAAAAGTATGCCCTTGGTTTTCTAATTTCGTCTGATTGTGAGAGAAATGAAATGACAAAGTTTTTTTGGTTGAGCAGAATGTTGGATAGGTTTGATGAGATTTCCAGGTTCATCTAATTTGACACATATTTCAAAAAGTGTCCTCTGTGTCCTCTTGTAAGGTGAATAGTTCTGATTTAAATGTTTTTCATAAACACTGCAGTCCTCTGAAGTCGAATACACGGTGACACGCCAACTGGCAATTACGATTTTCCAATTTTTAAGCGTGTCTGAAAACTGTTGCGTACGTCAATAAAGCATTAATTACGAAAATTTAAATAGGCATTCCTTAAACTACACTAGCTGACAAAAGTTTTGTCACAAATGTTTTTTCGGGTTTAACTTTTTGGTGACTTGACCGAATTGGCTGATTTTTTGATATGATAGATTCATATGGTTGTTGATTATTTTACAAATTCCCGCTTGTGATTACGATGATCCGTTTTACAGTGACAAGCGTTTATCGTAAAACGCGTAGCTCAATGATATTACGCACTTTCCTTGCACTGCATTTTTTAATAATTTTTAAAGTTCGATTATATTTTTTCATAATTTATTGAAAATAGCAGTAATTGGCAACATTTTAGAGATGACTCCACGTAAAGAAACTCCAATTGCCACCCGGCAAGCTGTTATCAATATGAGGGAAAACGGAATGCGTGGTACCGAAATTGCCATGGTAATTTAAACCAAATTTTGCTACTATAACATTTTAAACACTGATTCACATAAAATATCAAAAGTCAGCCAATTTGGTCAAGTCACAAAAAAGTTAAACCCGAAAAAACATTTGTGACAAAACTTTTGTCAGCTAGTGTATCTAAAAATGTTAATATCTTCACAAAAAATTTAGATTTGATCACGTTTCCTGAGCTCATTTTAATATCATTCCAGTTGGCGTGTAAAATTACCTTCTCACTTAAATGTTTTTCATAAACCCTGTAGGATTTCGTGTTCACTTAATTGTTTTGATGTCAACCTCTGCTCACAATATCATACAAATAATCAACAGTGCTGAAAATACGCTCTATTGAGACTCTATTTACATGAAGACTATTATTCTTTGCTACCTGACTAAATAACTGAATGAAATTATTTTATATTTTTGCATAATACACAAGCATGCCACTGCCAAGAAACCGCGCCGCATTGCAAAAGACTTCGCACCAATTGCAAATACTGTCTTTTAATTTATTATTTTGTTTTCAATATTTTATTTATCAGTTAACGTTTGATTCTGCATAAATCCTAATGAAAATAAATTATTAGTACCTCTATTAATGAACCATAAGTCAATATAAGTGACTTATAAATATTGAAAATAAAATAATAAATTAAAAGGTTGAATTTGCAATTGGTGCAAAGTCTTTTGCAATGCGACGCGGTTTCGTGGCAGTGGAGTGTACAACTAAACCGGTAACGATCCGTTAACCGACATTTCGCTGGTTTTACGCTGATTTCATTAAAAACTGAAGTGAAACCAAAGTCGAGAGTGTTTTTCTCAAAACAGCTTCGGTTGTTGCTAATCTGACATAACGTGTAAATGCGCGATACGGAATAGGAATATTTTATTATGGAAAATATTGAACTCCACTCCACAGACAACTAGGGACGACTCGTTAACCGATATTTCGCCGGTTTTACATCGGTTTTAAGCTGATTTCACTACAAACTGAAGCTAGGAGAGTGTTTTTTCTTATTTTTATGTTCTCGCTGTAAAAAATATTATATTCTGAAAATTTATCTGAAAGCTATAATTAACAGTTAAAGCTTAACTTATTACTGTCATACAATATATTTGCTGTCAATTAAATATATAATTACATTTTACCGGCAAACGGAGTACTCAGCCGTCCCCGATTTTCCATGGTTTCGTGTTACCTAAACTCAATTTCTCTCTCATCATAAAATTGGGCGTTTACTCTGTCACTTAGCAGTTGGTTTTTATTCAATTTTTAATTGACATTGCCAAAATGAGAATGACAAAAAACAAGCCTTGAAACAGCTGAGCACAGTCAATTGCGCGAAAAATAGCCCCTCTCTATTGTTACTTAATCATAATAAATGACGATGGCGGCCAAAGCAACGGACAAACACCTGCCGCCGGGGGGTTGTTGAAGCTGCCGCCAATGAGGTCAATCAGCCACATGCGTGCTGGCGCCTCAAAGGATCCCACCAGCTGCACAACAATTATCAAAAAGTGTGTAATGAATATGCGGAAAAAATATTCAAAGCTTTTGTGGTATAAAGTCAAATAGAGAGATTTTAAGGTATTTAATCACTGTGTAGTTGGTTATTTTTTTAATACTAGTTAATTAAGTCAAATAATCTTATACGAATAAATAAATTCATCGAGCCCGGGGGTTTGAGAAAAAAAATTACGAGAAAGGGTTAAAAATAGTTCATAAATATCTTAATTATTAGGAAAAATATTTAAAATAACAAACAAAAAGAGATGGCAGAGGGCGCAAACCATTTTGCAACTCGCCGCATGGATCGAGACTTTGCATTTGGCGTCAGTTCTAGCTTTATGCTGGTTGAATTTATTCCAAGCACGCCAAAATATTCTGAATTTTGTCGTGGCTTTTTAAATTTTACGGTTTTTGGATGTTCTAGGAAAAGCGGAAATTGCTCCCGTCGGAAAATAAAATCCATTTCCGCAAAAGAAATCACGGATTATTACACCATAGAATTTAAAATACTTCCTCAAACTTCAACGGATTAATTAATTAAAACAAAAGAGGATACGTAGCATACCTGGTAGAGGATTTGTTTCACGAAGAATCTATGTTTGTTCGATTCTTTTGAGATCTTTGATTTTTTTAAAGTTTTTTTATAAAAATGAAAAAATCGAAATTTAAAATGAAATGGTGTAATAATCCGTGTTTTTTGCAGAAATGCATTTTATTTTACGACGGGAGCAATTTCCGCTTTTCCTAGATTTAATAACATCCCGTTTTTTTACGTCCACGTTTTTGTTTCGAATTTAATGCGTGATCATGTTTTTCTCTCGATTTAATGATATTTAAATATTCATGCGCGCCAAATTAATTCTTAAAAAGAGGAGATCAGAAGAGTTATGCCAACCTATCAGAACATACAACGCACCCCATTGCCACGAAAAATAATATTTTGTAACGTAATGTAATGTAAAAAATTTTATTAATTAATTATTTTTAACCAAAAAATTAGTTTATATGTTGTCCAGAGTATTAGAAAAAATTAGGTTCTCGTTTGGGTCTTTTCTATATATAATATCAAAATATAAGAAATTGATAATTAATTTTCAACATTTTTGAATTATTTTCAATGGTCTCAAAGAGATCATGAAACAAATATTCAATTTATGTTAATAATTTCTCTGTTTTTCATTATATTTCTTCAAAATTTCTAGATCAAATCAGATTGATTACTTTTATAGACATCGCCAAATGCGATTACCACCGCGAAATGTGGCGCACTTTTTTAAATATTATTTTTCCATTTAATTTTTATGATTATTATTATGTTCCACATTTATTCCACGATTCAGTCAACATCTAAAAAACATATTCTTCAATTTATTCAAGCAAACACAAGAAAATAATCATAAAAATTAATTGAAAAAATAAGATTTAAAAAGTGCGCCGCATGTTGCGGTGGTAATCGCATTTGGCGACGACCATATTTTTTAAATGAAAAATTGAAATTGTCAATTTCTTATATTTTGATAATATACATAAGAGGAATATATGGAAAAGTCCTTTGTGGCCGTGGCCGTATGGCCGTCCAAACGAGAATATATATTTTTTCTTTTTTTCTTTTTTTCTCTTCCACTAGGCACCGATCTCTGAAAAGTACAATATGTTATTATTAGGTAAAGATAGAATAGAGATAAAGATATAGAGTATGTAAGAAAACATATTTGGCGTGCTCATAAATTAACGGCACTCCAACTTGTATGGTTATAAAATGAGCTCAGTAAACGGGCTCAAATCTAACTTTTTAGAAAGATACTGATATTTTTAGATAGTTTAAGACATGCTTAATTAAACTATAGAAAAAACTTTTTTGTTATAAACACGTAAAAATTTCCACACTCGTTTAAAAATCGCAAAATTGTTATTCCGATTTGGCGTGTTAACGGCAAAATTCTCCCCAATTTTTGAATTAACAAAAATATTTTAGAAAAAGCTGTAAATCAACTCAGTGGCTTAAATTTTTAAACGAAATATTTAATTTGATGTTTTTCATTCTGCCCCCTTCACATGAAAAAGTAATTTCCCTTGTAATCGACGCCACTCAAGAGAGTCGATTATTTGAATTACCACCGTCCACTATTGATTCAATCAACTGATAATTAAAATTGGCTCTGACGTAGCGGTCATCTGCAATTGATCTCACCGCGTCGCTTCCACTAATGATCGATGATGTTTGCTGTGTCAATAACAGAATCCGTGGCATTGTGCCAGGTATTCTAATAGTTGCTTATCAATTTTTAATGTTTTCGTTCAGAAAGTGTAATAATAATCATTTTGGAAACGGATTCATCGTATCCATTCAAATCCCCTGCTTTTTTATTTGTCAAACATTTTTTTGTGCTTCTTCGATTTAAAAAAACCCTTCCTCTATTAATAAACAAATAAACAAACACTCAAGCCTGGTCTTTCGCCAAATATATTTTTATCAGTCTGAGCTCTTTGATGAGAAAGTCGATTTTATAATTGTTTGTTTATATGTCTGCAGCGGTTGGGCTTTTTTCATGTTTGTTTATTTGTTTGTAAGTAGCTTGCACTTTAAACAGATTTTTGTGAAGGGAAGGAGGGATTCTTGCTGAATTTTACGATCTCCAGTTATCTGTAAAGTTGATATGATAGATTTTATTGAAATAATTTATCGAACATTTTATTTTAATAAGTTTTTGGATAGAGGGTTGACATTCGCCAAATGATATCATATTTTTAATTTAAAATATAGTCGTCGCCAAATGCGATTACCACCGCAAAATGTGGCGCACTTTTTTAAATATTATTTTTTTGTTTAATGTTCATGATTATTTTCTTGTTTATGATCGTTCTATACCTTTTTTGTTTAAATAAATTGAAGAATATGTTTTAGATGTTGTTACAATCGTGGCATAAATGTGAAAAATAATAAAAATCATAAAAATTAAATGAAAAAATAATATTAAACAAAGTGCGCCACATTTTGCGATGATACTATATTCACCCCAAATTGAATGGTTAACTTGGGGGCTCAGAAAAGATGCTCATATTGTATAGTTCGGCTAAAAGCGCATGTTTTTAGATAGCTTATGACGGGCTATACAAAATGACGAGCCAAGTTGTATGAAAAAAGCGTGTAAATTAGTAATACACGTTGAAATATTGAAAAATATTGATTTCGATTTGGCGTGCTATATTCTAAAGTTAATTTTATAAATCATCGGTAGAGCTAACTAGTAAGCTCAATTCTAACACTAGCACGTCATATGAAAATGAAAATTTCTGAATATTCTAATGAATATTGGTAAAGTCTACGTGTAAATAATCCTTGTTGATCAATCTTGTCGTAAACTATTCAATAATCTAAAATTATTTTCAAAATATAGGAAGTTAGCATAATTTTTGGGCTCACGCTTACAATAGTCCACTTGGTGTGCTCTGTTGTTTATAAAACAAAAGTTATTTTATGCTGTGAGCCGAGAAAAGTCCATCTAAAATTCAGGCTGGACCTGTCTCAAACACTGAACACTTCCGTAGCGCGTTAAATGTAGAAATAAACAGTGTTGATTTTTTTTTAATTTTTAAACGTGTATAATGAAGCTTCACATGAGTGATTCTGATGTACGTTGACGGAAATTGACTAGATTTGTCAAAAATTATTTACAAATTAAAAAAGTGTCTGAAATTTAAGCTTCTGAGCATCCGTTTTCATAATTTCAATTGGCGTGGAAATTTTTATGTAGGCATGTATTGAAAAAGAACTTTCATTAGGAGTGCGGTTGATTAAATTGGAAAATCTACGATTTCAATTGGTATGTGTAGGTTTTTTCCTTATTTGAACTGATTTCATTAATAGAGTCATGTTCTTTGTGCTCCAATTATAATGTAATTCCACGCCACATGAAAATGATATTTTCTTATTATTTAAAGGAATCCTATTAACACCAACTTCCAAGTTTTACGTCATATGTTTTAATTAAACTATAAGGACACATCAAAATCTTTATAAAATGTTTGATTATAGCGAGCATCCATTTTTAAGATTTCGTCCTTTTCAGAGATCGGTGCCTAATGAAAGAGGAAGAAAATTAGGATAGAATGAGGTTCTCGTTTGGACGACCACTCTTTTTTCAAAAAATGGGCAGAAGAGGAATAGATGAAAAAGTCATCACTTTTCTTCTTTTTTGTGTTCTTCCATTAGGCACCGATCTCTAAAAAGGGCAATATAATACTAAATTTGGAGACTTTTTAAGCAGAATGGGTGACGTGGAAGAAGTAAAGATCTAGGTACACTAGCTGACAAAAGTTTTGTCACAAATGTTTTTTCGGGTTTAACTTTTTTGTGACTTGACCAAATTGGCTGATTTTTTGATATGATAGATTCATATGATTGTAGATTATTTTACAACTTCCCGCTTGTGATTACGATGATCCGTTTTACAGTGACAAGCGTTTATCGTAAAACGCGTAGCTCAAAGATATTACGCACTTTTCTTGCACTGCATTTTTTAATAATTTTTAAAGTTCGATTATATTTTTTCATAATTTATTGAAAATAGCAGTAATTGGCAACATTTTAGAGATGACTCCACGTAAAGAAACTCCAATTGCCACCCGGCAAGCTGTTATCAATATGAGGGAAAACCGAATGCGTGGTACCGAAATTGCAATAGCAGTTTAAACCAAATTTTGCTACTATAACATTTTAAACACTGATTCACATAAAATATCAAAAAATCAGCCAATTTGGTCAAGTCACAAAAAAGTTAAACCCGAAAAAACATTTGTGACAAAACTTTTGTCAGCTAGTGTATATCCATTTTCAGAACAAACAGCTAAACAAAAAACATGCCCCATTTAAGATTCATCCAATAAACCACCTGCATAATAACTGACGATCCCAAATTAGACAATTTCCTCATTTCTCATCAACCCTTAGCCCATTTATTGCGCGTTCACCATAATTACTCTTCTTTCCAAATATGGCACAATTCATTTGTCGGCACCAATTCTGAAGAGCACTTGATGTTGTCATTTGATAAAGAATAAACAATTTGGCAGACAGATTGAAACGATATCTGCGAATCAGGTGTGTTATCTCTTGATCACGTTTATTGTCTGGCATGTGCGCGTAAATGAATAAACAACAACAACAACAGTGATCAGACGAAGATTGATATGGTGAAAACACGTCGTCTGCGGAGCGTCCTTGACGTGATTTGCGCGAAATTAGGTGCTGAATATGACACGTTGGGAGAAAGGAGATATTGATACGATCCGGTTCGATCGCGCAGATTTTTGCACCCGGGAATCTTTGATGAGAAGCGATAGTGGAACTGATTTGCTGCGATTATTGGCCGGGGATTAATGGGAGAATTGGAGAATTGTTTCATTGAATTTGTTGGAAAAAATGTTATTTTTGTAATGTTTATTTTAATCCAAAAGTTCGTTGTTATGAGTCATTCGGCATTTCAAGAAGAATAGTATTGATAATGTTTGTTGTAAGAATTTGTAAATATAAGAAAAGGAGAATATAAGATAAGACAAATGCCAGGAATGCATTCAACTGGAGCGCTAAGAAAACGAGCTCAGAAATAGTGCTTAAATCTAATACTTTGTAAAGGTTTTAATATTTTTAGGGAGTTTAAGTGAAAGCAGACAAAATAGTGTAGACAGTATTTGTGTAAAGTACACGTGAAAGTTTTAATACAAATGTAAAAATAAGATTATTTCCATTTGGAGAGTTTCTTGTTTTCATGCCAACTTTTAAGCATTTTTGAATCCTTAGAGCTAAAAATAATTAAATAATTGTTTCCGGGATAATTACACATTTAAAATACTTTAAAATGATTCAATATATCGTTGCAAGTCAATCAATACTCCTTTTCGAGTCGAGCCAATCGATTAAATTCTTTAAATTTTATTGTAAAAATAGTCGAATCTTTTTATTTAATTTTGTGATTGTTATAGTCTTTATGTAATCTGAAACAGATTAAGTTTGTGCAGAAATTGTAATTTAATAGAGATTTGACGCAGAATGCTAGACAAACTTGTGTCTTTTGACCACAATCCTTTAATATTAGTTTACCATATACACCAATAGCTTTCAATTGGGTTTTTAAGAGCAGCTAGGACCTTGGCTATTTAGTTATTACAAAAAGACTATTAATACTTTTATTTTGAAAAAAGAACCACCAATGAAGCTTTTATGATCGAAATAATTCAAGAAAACTAGTCCACACGCGCAGAATCTGAAATTTAAGACAGGTTTCCTGACGAATATCTAGTGTAGAAGCAATGTGAGTATGTTTTTTGTAAAGAAAATTAGAAGTCATATCAATATCCTTAATAATGTTACAAATATAGCTATTACGGCCCAGATAATAGTCGAAAACTAGGCCACACGCTCATTTTTTTGTGAGAATCTGAAATTTAAGACAGTTTTCCTGGCGAATATCTAGCGTACATGTAGGGTTCGTATGTTTTTTGTAAAGAAACGTAGAAGTCATTTTAATATCTGCAATAATTTAATAAAAAATTTTATTTTGGCCGAGGTAATAGGCAAAAAATATTCCACACGCTCATTTTTTCGTGAGAATCTGAAATTTAAGACAGTTTTCCTGGCGAATATCTAGTGTAGCAGCAAAGTTAGCATGTTTTTTGTAAAGAAAATTAGAAGTAATAGTAGTATTCATAGTGATTTTATAAAAACATTTTATTTTGGCCGAGATAATTGGCAAAACTAGGCCACACTCTCATTTTTTGGTGAGAATCTAAAATTTCAGACATTTTTTCAGACAAATATCTATTGTACATATATGGTTTGCATATTTTTTGTAAAGAAAAGTAGAAGTCATTTTAATAACTGCAATGTTTTTATAAAACCCTTTTATTTTGACCGAGATAATTGGAAAAACTAGGCCACACGCTAATTTTTTCGTGAGAATCTGAAATTTAAGACGATTTTCCAGACGAATATCTGGTGTGCATGTAGAGTTTGCATGTTTTTTGTAAAGAAATCTTGAAGTCATATCAATATCCTTGATAATCTTACAAATATAGCATTTACGGCCCAGATAATAGTCAAAAACTAGGCCATACGCTTATTTTTGTCAAAATCTTCTAATTAAGACTGGGTTTCATTCGGATTTTCCGAGAAGATGTCTTTTTAGAAAGTTATCTATGAGAGAAATTAAAATCTGTTTTAATGTGCAAATTAACAATACAAATAAATCTAATCTGGCCGAGAAAATTGTCTAAAACTAGGCCACGCAGACATTTTTCTTGTCAGAATTTGAGTTTTAAGGAAGATTTTTAGACTTTCTCAATCTGTGAATCTACGCTTCAATCTTTAAAACATTAGCCAATTTCACAAAAAATTTGTAGCCAAAAAAGCTCTTTTCTACATGATGTTGCAAAAGAAATGAAGATTTTTTCTATTTAACTTTATTCAAGTAAAATGTAAAGTTTTGAATATTTTCTTAACTTTTTGTCACATTCAGCGAGTAAATTAGCTTTTGGTATCTCTTGATAATTATTTCACTGTCCCAGATTACTTCATTAGGTCATTGGGTTCATAAAAGAGAAGAAGAACTTGGTTCCCTCACATTCCTCTCATAAAACAGGCGTTAATTAAAAGGGCAGTAGCGAAACAAAGCATTTTGTTAGCTCAGCTGAATTCCATTGTGCATTCCCATCTGATATTGAACCAATAAAAAGTGCAATCGCGTTCCGAAACCATTTTTTTCGTTTAATTGTTGCAAATTAGTGCATTTAGACGATAAGATAAGACAAAAATGTTGCCAAAATTGCATTATGTTGAAAAGTTTTTACGGTCACCGATATCAGCACAAAATGCACATTATTTGATAATTCAATTATATATATATATATTGATTATGATAGTGGTACGGCAGCTTGAGAAGAGATAATAATTCGATTATCAAACGACAATTGCTGCCCTCTCCCCCCTTTCTTCTTGGTTGAATTCATGATTGTTGTCGATTTTCGAAATTGATAGATACGAGATAGTATCGAGCGCGAATCAATGTAATCCCGCGAATGTTTGGTTTGCGAATTTAGTTGCCGTGTTATCTCAAGTGAGACCTTTTTCGAAATGTTGCGTTGTTGTCCTTTCGAGCGTTTCCTGCTGGGGATAACATGGGTTTTTTAGTTTTCGATTATTATATCATTTTATTTTGTTTTTTTTCGAATGTGCGCATTAAAAACTGGTAAAAACTTATATAAAAATGTTGAGAAAAAGGTTGTAGCAAGAAGAAAGTCCTTCTCCCCTATAAAAAATGTTGCTAATTATTCCGTTAGTTATAAATTTATGAAATAATAATTGTCTGCATAATATTCCTTTGAATAATTAAGATTGCATTACTCGTTTTCTAGAACAAATTGAAAAAAAATTATTTATTAACGATTATTATTATTAAACGAGTGCTCTTCATAAAAAAAGCATAGTGGCCTGGAAACAAACGACCGAACGAATTTTAGGTCACCAAAATAATACCTCCAAATTTTTTTCGGAAAGAAAAACTGCAAATAAGCAATTATGGCCTAAAAACTTTAAACAATGGACGAAAAAAATCTAGGCCACTATTTATTCTCTAAAAATTACAAAGTAGTTCATAAGTAAAAAAAACGTCGTGGCCTAAAATTTTTCAAAAATGGAAGAATTAATTTGCTAGGCCACTATTCCAAAAATTTCGAAAAATCTTTCTAGAGGATAAATTTTCTAAATAATTAAATAAAGAAAACATCATGGCCTAGAAATTTTCGAATAGTAGAAGAATTAAATTTCTAGGCCACTAATCGGAAAATTTCGAAAAATGTTTCGAAGTGGAGTCATTTTCAGAACAAGTATATAAAGAAAACATAATGGCCTAGAAATTTCCTAATAGTGGATGAATTAAGTTTCTAGGTCACTAATTGAAAAAAATTTTAAAACTTTTTTATTAAATTTATTTTCTAAACAAATAAGTTTTAAAAAAAGCTTCGTGGCCTAGAAATTTCTAGGCCACTACTCGGAAAATTTCGAAAAATGTTCCTTTAAAAACTGACTGAGATAACTTATCGAACACTATTAAATTAGAGTATTTATAGACTTTAAATACTGACTTAGCTAATTTCTGGAACTATAATAGTTGACATATACTATGTTATAGACTTCAAACACTGACTGTAATAACTTATCGAACACTATGAAAAATTAGCCCGATATTGAAGATTTATTGAAAATTACTAGCTGAAGTAACTTATCGAACACGATGAAATTTGTGTGATTATGAAGCTTAAACACTAATTGAAATATTAGGAAAATTATATAGTCTGACCAGGAATTGGATAACTTATCGAACACATTATGAAACTAGGGAAATTACAGATATTAAACTGTGACTGAGATAAGTTCTCGAACACTATAATAGCACCGTGTTTTATATAGTTATTGGCATATACTATTTGAAATAACTTATCGAACAATGAATTTACAAAAAAAAGTGATCCATTCCACTGACAAAATCCCTTAAACTAGGCCTATCGAAGAAAACGGTGTTCCTTAGACTTTGCAATGCTGAATCAGTTGACGACGCTGATGATGGCGATCAGCAGAAAGACAAGAAGAAGAAGAAGAATTTCAACACCTTCAAGGCCACACCGTCAAAAACAAATGAAGATGATCCAATTAGTGCGTGGCGCATTTAAAACAATTCAAGAAGCGACAAACACTGCTGAGCGAAAGAAGAACGAACGGCGGCTGCTGTTGCCTCGTCTCGTCTGGCATGCAGCCAAGTCTGGTCAAAGAATGACGAGACTTAGAGGGAGGCTGTGTCAGCCAGCCAGCCGTCCGTCATCCGGCGCCAATGTTGCACACAACTGGGGGACGCCTCATTTTTTGTGTGAATGTGTATGTTTGTTTGTATGTCTCGTGTGTGTGTGTGTGTTTTTTATGTATATCTATATATTTTTTGTGTGCGTTTAATCTGCCCTCAGCCGGCGTCTAGTGTGTTGCCCTTTTTTTCTGCAAATTGATCGCCCGCCGCTTTGGCAATTTGCCCTGGCTCCTTCCAATTGTTTTACACAATTGATAATGAGCTCTTTTCGTTTTAAATAGCTGTTGCCGTCACAAACACGGATTGCCTTGGTTTATTTACTTTTGGCATTCTCGAATTTCAGACATTCATTCTTGTGGGTTTTTTTTTGGAAGAGGATAATGTTCGGTTTTTATTTGGCAAATGTGCTCATATTGCATGTTCATCGAATTATCCGATATTCATGTTTTTGTTGTTGTTTTTATCGAGAATAGAAGGATGAAAACGTTTTCGAGTTTCAGTTTTTGCTTTTCTGTTTTTATGAAGCTATATATGTACTTTTGGGCTCTAAAACGCTATTATTATTTCATTAGAAGGGATTTCCCAATTTACGATAAGTCTACGTTTATAAATTTTTACAAAAAGTTAGAATTTAAATCCCATAAAAGTCAAGGGAAATGAATTTCAAATCATCTTCGTAGTTATTTAAAAAAATATTATTATTTGAGCATATATTGTTTCTGCTAATTTTAATCCCCAAAGTTTCTGCTAATTTTTAAAGTTTCTGCCCCAAGTTTCTGCTAATTTTAATCTCCACTACAATAAGAAAATTATGATTTAATGTGCACATAGTTTTTTTTGAAAAATAATTAATATATTGTTTCCTTGTTTAAATAACCAATTCCATGCGATGATTCTCTTTTTGTTTGCTTAGAAACTGATTGAGAGGAGCAATGTTGCGAGTTTAATTTGATGAAACAACAATTTGGCGTTTTTGCCCAGAATTGCTGAGCTGTGATCGATTCGTATAATTAACTATGCCATATACAGTACCGGTTCGAGCATAACTGGTTTTCGAGAGCTGATATTGAGCCAAAATTTTTACCAGTTGTTTCTGAAAGCATTAGAAAATTTGTGGACAAGTGACATATTAAAATAAGAAAAAAAAGTATTCGTATAGTTATGCTCGAAAAACCCAGCGTTTACAACCTTTAAACCGGTACTGTAGAAACTCTCTATTATTCAGCTCAAATTTTGTTACAAAAATTTTACACCTTTTTCGAGATAATTCTGACTCATTTTTTCTCAGCAAATTTGTTTATCTATCTTGACATTTAATTTATTTGTGATATAAAGGAGAATTTGACAAATTCTTCATTCATTCTATTATCATTTTAATTGTTCAACACACTCCACTGTCACGAAATTGCGCCGCATTGCAAAAGACTTCGCACCAATTGCAAATAGGGATTTTCTGCTTTTTATGCCCGCCATATAAATTTTACGTGTACATTAGAAAAACCTATTTTACGGCAGTGTGTCAGCTATTTCTTAAATTATTGAAAATGATTAATACCTTCCAGGAATTATCAGTTTTAGCACGTTTTCTGAACTCGTTTTATGAGCATTCGACTTTTCAATTTATTAATTTGTTAAAATACTGTTTGAGCCGAACATTAGTTGTTCCGAAATTATACTAGATATAATAGTTTTGTTTATACTCTCATCATTGTTAAAAGGTACACGTTCCCATCAAAAATTAAACAAAAATTCCTTCTAGCTCAGTCAAAAAATTGTTCATACTATTTTAATTAATTTGAATAGATTTAGCAGAAAAGCAGACATATAACATTTAAACAAACGTTTCGGTTAAAAAAATAATTAATCAATAAAAATTGAAAAGTTGTGTTTCGCGCAATTGATGCGAAGTGTTTTGCAACGCGGCGCGGTTTCGTGGCAATTGAGAGCGTTCACCAATGGGAAAAGCTATTTTATTCTTATTTTCTATCAAAAACTCAGCTCCTCTTGGTAAGAAAATATACAAATTTAACCTTTTTCAAAAAAAAATTTAAAAAATGTTTCAGAATTTTTTCAAACAGAATAGGGATAATCGCCTAGAAATTATTAAAAATATGGAAGAGAAATTTCTAGGCCACAAAATATGAAAATTTAATCTTTCTCAAAAAAAAACATTAAAAAATCTTTCAGATTTTTGAATAATGGGCTAAAAAATTTTTAAAATTTGGAAGAGAAATTTCTAGGCCACAAAATATGAAAATTTAATCTTTTTCAAAAATCTTTCAGATTTTTGAATAATGGCCTAGAAATTATTAAAAATATGAAAGAGACATTTTTAGGCCACAAAATATACAAATTAAATCTTTTTCAAAAAACTTTTTATAAAATCTTTCAGAATTTTTTAAAAACGAATAGGGGATAATGGCCTAGAATTTTTAAAAAATATGGAAGAGAAATTTCTAGGCTACAAAATATACAAATTTAATCTTTTTCAAAAAACTTTTAAAATTTTTTTCAGATTTTTGAATAATGGCCGAGAAATTTTTAAAAAAATATGGTAGAGAAATTTCTAGGCCACAAAATATACAAATTTAATCTTTTTCAAAAAAAACTTTAAAAATTTTTTTCAGACGTTTGAATAATGACCTAGAAATTTTTAAAAATATGAAAGAGAAATTTCTAGGCCACAAAATATACAAATTTAATCTTTTCAAAAAAAACTTTTAAAAATCTTTAAGATTTTTTTAAAACAGAATAGTGAATAATGGCCTAGAAATTTTTAAAAAAATATGGAAGAGAAATTTCTAGGCCACATAATATACAAATTTAATCTTTTTTCAGAAAAAACTTTAAAAATTTTATTCAGATGTTTGAATAATGGTCTAGAACTTTTAAAAATATGGAAGAAAAATTTCTTGGCCACAAAATATACAAATTTAATCATTTTCAAAAAAAAAATTTTTTTTAATTTTTAAGATTTTTTAAAAACAGAATAGTGAATAAGAAGAAAATTTCTAGGCCACTATTGATTTTATTATTAGTATTCGAAGCTTTATTTAAAGCATTGAATTTTTTTTAAAGCATGAAAATCATGTTTGTGGTCTAGTAATTTGTTCTTCCATTAATTTTAGGCTGCCAAAAGTTTTTAAACTTGCTAGGCTTATTTGATGGTGTTGTCCTTTTCAGAGATCGGTGCGTAATTGCCACAAACAACTTTTTCGTCAATTCCTCTTCAATGTGTGCTGCCCATAATTTCGAAAAAAAGAGTGGCCGTCCAAAAAGAGAGGCCGTCCGAACGAGAACCTCATTCCACCCTAATTTTTTTCCTCTTCCATTAGGCACCGATCTCTGAGAAGGACAATAATAGAACACGACAAATGAAATGATAATAACAGGAGCTTATAAAAGAAATTTAAACCTGTAATGACATGTAATGAAAATTCAAAGTCCGAGAAATATTTTAAAAGAAGTCTGTAATGTTTCTGTCAAAATTAATTTTACTGTCACGTGGATTATAGTAAAATGCTTTCACCCCAAATTTAATGGTTAAGTTCAGAAAAGATGCTCATATTGTAAACTTCGACATGAAGCGCCTATTCTTAGATAATTTAAGACGAGCTAGTAACAATGACGTTTCACGTTATATGAAATTAATACGTGTAAGTTAATAAGGAACGTTTAAATATTGAAAAAGGTTAATTTCAATTTGGCGTGACAGAAGAGACATTCTAATTCCGGTTTAGCTGAATTCAAATTTCGATCAAATATTGTCCTTCATTACAAAATTCCTTTAAAATAAATGCAAAACTATCATCACCAGAATATTCCCAGCTCCGAATGTTTATAATCAAAACACAATGCTATCTTTTATATTCTTTTTTCTTCTTTCTCATGTGTGTCTATTTTGTCATGGCCAATAGAATTCGCAAAAAAAAAATGGCGGAAAACCAGCTGAACGGGTCGATTTTCTCGGAATCTCTTCGTCACCATTTTGTCTTTTTCCAAATGTTTGTACTTTAAGTACATTACTCATTTATCATAAATCTTGTTTATTTGTGTTTTAGAAATGTTCAAGTTCTTTATACATTTTAAATATGTCTCGGATTGAGCTGGTCACAACACTTTTTTCCTTCTTCTTTTTTTTATTTAGCTCACTGAGAGATAAATAGGCGATTTTATTATGAGCAGCTGGAGTTTGTTGCTTTTCTAGTTGGAGAAATTGAGCGTTTTTTTTTTGTGGCGATTATTTATGAGACTAAACTTTAATTGGAAATCTATAATAATCTCTAATTCATGACAGCTTTCTGATGGAAATTTATATGTCGTGTAATCATTAGGTTTCCTTGATTTCCTGGAATTATATAGGGTTAAGTCTATTGTATACCAAATTAATAATTCCTTCAGTTATCCACAGGATTCAGAAAGAAAAAATACAATGCCAGATTTTCCTTATAAAACTAGATCAGGAGCAATTTAAAAGTTCAATGGAAATATTAACAATTTTAAATATTTAAAATCAGCTTCATCCACTTGAAAGTTTTAAACAAACACGGTAACTGAATAAGCCTGAACCGCGACCACCCTGATTAATTATACCAGAAATATGTATTGTATTGAACTATAGTTATAGTTCCTAATATCCATCTTCTCTATAAAATATCTAATCTTTACAATCACGAGGAGTACTATACATATTCCACACGCTACCCAACTGGTATGGTAATAAAATGAGCTCACTAAACGTGCTTAAATCTAACTTTTTGAAAATTTATGAATATTTTTTGATAGTTTACGACGAGCCTAGTTACGTTGTTGTGGAAAATGTTTTGGTGAAAGCACGTAAAATTTGTTAGTTACGCTTGAAAATTGCAAAATCGTTATTTCCAGTGCCGCTGTAAAAAAGACTGACAAGTTTAACGCTTTAGATCTCTATTTAGCCAAATAAGTTGATGCTATTTAGATTATCTGAATTAATATAGAAACACAAAACTTTAAACGTTTTGGAAAAGCCTAAGCCTAAATCAGTAAAGACTCGTTAGATATCGAAAAATTGACATTACTGATTTTTTCACTTACACCTTTCACTATATTTTTAAGAATATTGTAGGTATTCTAATTTAGAAAATCGATATAACATCAAGTTTAATAGAAAACTGACGATCTACATACTTCAACTAGTCGTTTGTCATTTCTGGCTGGCGTGCAAGCTTAAACTCTCTCCTGTTTCTTTTATAATTTGTAATTTTACTACAGTAACTCGTAATGCAAATATTGATTAATTTATAATCATAATAAAGCTCCTCTAACTTTCTCAGTTGTTGAGAAATCTCCAAGGGAAGTTGTGGTTCGAACTCCACACCAGATGAATTCGTAAAAATTTATGCACAGAAAAATAATTTAAACCTAATATCTCGGAAAGTTACAGAGAATAGGGTGCATTTTAAGAAAAGCTTGTAATAATGACGGGAAAATTAGCTATTTGCTTACACGTAAATTTTAATAAAGTGCGCTGAAATAATGAAATTCGACATTTTCATTTGGCGTGCGTCTCCCTTTAAAGATGTTCTTCTAGCTGGGGTTTGAAATCGATAGTTAGTTGACTACAGTATTTATAAAATTTGGTATCGATTAAAATATTACTCAAATAAGACTGATTAGAATATTATTGGGTAATCGAGAAATCTTTAAGAGAAGTTGTCCTACATCGAGCCTCTTCGAAAGACGCTTCTTCTTTCAATTCTGTTTTTCTTTCCCGTTTTCATAAAAGTCAGTAAATTGACTACAGTATATATTAAAGCAAGTAATGGTTAGTATAATACCCTAATAAGACATATGTAGCTTATTAGGTAATCGAAAAATCTTCAGGATAAGTTGTCCTACTTCGAGCCTCGTCGAAAGACGCTTCTTCCTTCAGTTCTGTCTTTCTTTCCCGTTTAAATGTCGGTTCACACGCCACCCACAATAGAAAATTGGAGGGCTCATTTGAGCCTTTATAATTTCATTTATCAATCGAACTTAATGTTATATTGATTGTCTGAAATGAATTACCTACAATTCACTTAAAATTATAAAGAAATGTCAACGTCGAAATAAATTTTTAGCGATTAAATATTGCAAAATTATCATTTTCGGGTGAAGTGCGGTTAGCTGACTACAGTATCTATTAAACCTGATTAGTATATTACCCCAATAAGAAGCTTGTAGCTCATTGGGTAATCGAGAAATCTCCAAAAGAAGTTGTTCTGGTTCGAACCTCTTCGACATACGCTTCTTCCTTCAGTTCTATCTTTCTTTCCCGTTTAAATACAAGTCAGTAGGTTGACTACAGTATATAATAAACCAGGTGATGCTTAGTATATGAACCCAATAGGGAGCCTGTAGCTTATTAGATAATCGAGAAATCTTCAGGAGAACTTGTTCTGGTTCGAATCTCTCCAAATAACACTTCTCCAATTTATGCTCACTTTCTATCTTGATCATTGGTCTATATTATCTCTTACATTAGGTACTTATTCACCTAGGTACTTATTAATATATTCATCTAATAAGGTACTACAGTTATGAAGAAATCTCTAAAGAAATCTAGGGGTTCTCCTACTCAAAATCAGCCTTGCTCGTTTTTTGGAAACATGTAAACTTCTTAGGCGATTTAGGCATTTAAGATTTAGGCAATTATGGGTCTCGTCTTGATCAAATAAATAGAACATTTGGTTAAAAACTGCGGTGCAATGTCGAATTTTAGTAGAGACCCGATGCAGAGAGCTATAAAAGTAGAATTGACTAACACCGCTTGCGACTAAAGCCCCCTTAAATTTAATGTGCTTAACAGCAATATTTTTAAAAAAAAGTTTTTTGGAGAAATCTAGGCAATTGAGGTGAAAATCAGTCTAGATTATTTACGTGGAAATTAAAGATATATTCTCGGAACATACATAACATTGGGAAGAATATTTCAAAATTTATTTTTTATAACGTTTTTCCCTTTTTTAACATTCTTTGTTGTTTTTGTTGTTTCATTTTCCCGTATTCGCTAAAATTAGTCGCAGCGAGCCCCTTTCCTTTAAAACTAAATTCCTGGCATTTCTGAAACACCAGACAGACTAAAACAAAAATAAAAATACCATTATCAAACAAAGAAGCAATCGAAGGACTAATTTCAGCAGCCAGTGTTGGAAAAATATTATTTTTTTCCAACAAAACAAACAAACAAACAAATAAATGATTGGATCATCTGTCTCATCGACTCTCGATCGTCCTTGGGCTGTTGTTCGTCTGTTATTTGCTGATTGTAAGCAATCGAAGAAGAAGAAGAAAACAATCAAAATCAGATGCCAAGAGAGGACGTTCGGTTTTTTTTCCTACGTTCGTTGGCTTCGCGCCAAGGTCGCAACACAAATCTGATGAAGAGGAGAGGAGGATGATGAGATGAGATGAGTGATTCGAACAAACTTTTGATTACATTTGTTGAAGATTCGTATTGATTCGGTTTTTTTGCGATGGCCACTAGAGTTCATATTGCTTTGGAATATTGTTTTATTAATTATTGCAATTTAAGGAGATTAGGGAGTTTCGGTTCCTCGCCTATAATGAGATTTCGAGAGAGATGTCAGCTAGGTTTGAATTTAAGAAATTTATTTGAGAATTCTACAACTTGATTCATTCATAGTTTTATTAATAAAATCCTGAAGACATAATATATTTAAAAAATTTTGGAGATTTTACTTTAGTGACCTAGAATTTGAAAATTTTCTCTTCCATATTATCTTAATTTCTAGGCCACTATCTTCCCTTTTCAAAATAAAATCCTGTAAACTTCTGTTTTAAGAACTTAAACTTAATGACCTAATAATAAAAAAACAGCTCTATATTGAGAAAGTTTAGCTTTTTTTATTTTAACTTTGTGGCCTCATAATTGTTCTTCCATAAACCGTATACGATCTTTCTAAATACATAATATATTTTAACAGTTTTGGTGATTTTAGTTTAGTGGCCTAGAATTTTATAATTTTCTCTTCTATATTTTCTAAGTCTCTACGCCACTATTTCCAATTTGTTACAATAAAATATTGAAAAACAGTTCTATATTAATAAATTTTTACATTTTTTATTCGAACTTAGTGGCCTAGTAATTGTTCTTACATTAATTCTAGACCATTTTTGTATATTTTTCCTTCCACACTTTCTAAATTTCTAGGCTACTATCTCCCATTTATATTTTTAAATTAAAAATGTTTGGTTTTAATATTTTTGGCGTTTTTTTTTTAAATTTTAACTTAATGGCCAAATAATTTTCTTCTTCCATAAATGTTAGACCATATTTTGTATAAGACAATATATTTAGACAATTTTGGGGTTTTTAATTTAGTGGCCTAGAATTTTATAATTTTCTCTTCCATATTTTCTAAATTTCTAGGCCACTATGTCCAAAATAAAATCTCGAAAAAGTGTTGTATTAATATATCTTGGTTTTTTATAAACAGAAGAGTTGTAATTGACGATTTAATGAAAAAAATGTTGCATACACTGATTTCCACGTAAATTAGAAGGACCTTTCCTGAATTAGCTGTTTGAGCTATTTGCTAAAAGAGTATTTGCTAAAAAGGGCTGGATTTAAGTTATTTATTTATTTACACTACGTGTGATAGACACGTGAATATATATATATATATATATATATGAATATATATAATAACTCTTCAATTTACGTCTAATCCTGAACCGTTGTACGTGGATTAACTGATTCTTAGTACTGTCTTAGTCTTATTAATATTTGTATTAGCTTTCTATTTTGATGAATTAGTTCGTTGCAAAAGAAATGCAGGTTTAATGTTTTAATTTTATAATTTAATATAATTAATACTTTAAATTGCTCGAAAAGTTGAGCAAATTCGCATAAAGCATTATAGAATTCCCAAAAGCCTAATAATTCCGCTAGTTCGTTAAGGTTTAAATTTTCTATTATTAAAATTAAATCATTTTCTCTCGATTATAAATAAATGATTTATTGATTTTATGCTATTGAGGCAAATAAATTAAACGCTTACATTAAATTATTCCATCATTAAAAATGGGATCCATTGAAAATTGACTTTCCGAGAGTTTTCTTTTTTTCACATAACTTGATAATTTAATTTCTGCTCTTTGCTATTTTTCGCAAGTTGTGGATACTTGCGGACAGGTGTAGCTTCTCTTGAAATCAACACCAACTTGATAAAAGATAGATTTTCTCTGCGATTGATTAATCCGAAATCTTTTCTAATTCTCTAAACGCTCAGCACTTTGCCTATTCAATATTGGTCACCTAATTAAATTGTTTCAAATAATGGCAAATTCTCATTTTCCGAGCCTTTTTTTCGGAAACTCTTTCTTTCTTAATCCCCATGAGAGGTATTCGCATTGGAAGCTGGCTTAGAAAATGAATTAAACTTTGTTTTTTTTTTGAAAGCACTTTTAAGTTATCGTTGCTGTTGGCTAATAATCACGATTCTATTATTGTCTCGAGACGAAATTTGTATCGAAATATGCGCAATGTTAATTATCTTGTCAGATTGTATCCGGTAGTAATTATATATTGAAAATTGTGTCTTTATTATACCATTGAATAATGTTTGTTATTTGTAGTAGGAACTAAATTGTGAAAGACAATTTATTAAGAGCATAAAACAAGCTTTCCAATAATATGCAACAATGTTTATTAATTTAATATTGTCCTTTTCAGAGATCGATGCCTAATGGAAGAGGAAAATTTTAGGGGCGGGGCAAAGGTCTTGTTTAGGCAGCCACACGGCCACGTAAGGCCATCACGTCTCTTCCTCTTTTGTTTGTCATCAATATTTTTATTTCATCCATTTTCATTTTTAAATTAAACTTTTCATTTCTTGTCATCAAAAAATAGATAACAAAAATTGATGAGAAACAAACGAGGAAGAGACGTGATGGCCTTACGTGGCCGTGTGGCTGCCTAAACAAGACCTTTGCCCCGCCCCTAAAATTTTCCTCTTCCATTAGGCATCGATCTCTGAAATGAATAATATTTTATGGGTAAAAAAGAAGTAAAAATCAAAAACCTACATTTCTTTCAATATTTAGGGCCGCAAATTGTAGCTTTTAAAAAATAGCGAAAGGGTTCAATCCTCTCGGATAATGAATCCTACAAGTCTAAGCCTTTACTGCTACGCTACGGATAAACACTGTTAATCAATAATTCTAAACGATTCTACAACAAATTGAATCAAACTAAAAGAAGTTATTGTCCTTTCCAGAGATCGGTGCCTAGTGGAAGAGAAAAAAAGAAGAATAAATGATGAGCGGCAACACGGCCACAAACGGCTTTTTCGTCAATTCCTCTTCAATGTGTGCTGCCTATAATTTCGTAAAAAAGAATGGTCGTCCAAACGAGAACCTCATTCCATTCTAATTTTTTCCTCTTCCATAAGGCACCATTCTCTGCAAAGGACAATACCATTTAAAAAATATACAGAATTTAAATAAAAAGTGAAAGGCGTGGTTTTGCAAATTGACCACACCTTTTTTGCAAAATGCGCAGAAAATGCATTTATTATTATTATCATTGCTATTATTATTATAGTGATTTACCACAGGTAAAACGGAGACGAACCCGTTGAACAACGTTTCGCCGGTTTTAAATCGGTTTTACGTCGCTAAACCGGCCAATATCATGTGTACGACAAAAAGAATAATGATTTTTCGATTTTAAACATTTCCGAAAATTCTTACATCTTCCGGCCAAATCCAAATATTTACGCTTGCCTAGTCATTATCTACGTGCACACCCGGACCAAAAACGGGACCGCTTCGAAACCGGCGTCGAAAGCATAAGTATTGACGCTTTTTTTTCAATGCAGGCACAATTGTTGTCATCTTTTTTTAATGTTGCAAAATATTTTGATTTCTTGATGTATTGAAGTTTAATTAAGTTTTAATTTGTGTTAGAATAATTAGAATAATTATCTGAACGTATTGGTGACAAAAAATAATGATTCTCTATAGTTTTATTTTTTGCTGTTTCATTAAATTCAATATAAATAATTTATTTATTGACATGTAATTTTAAGATGCGTTTCATCTGAATCAGCATAAAATTCTCTATAAGATGATATTTTACTTTTCACTGTCATTTTACTTTCAAATTTTTTATAACAGTTTAAAACTTCTACGTAGCAAAAAAACATTAAAAATGATTATTATTTGTTTTAAAATTACTTTAATGCATTCAGATAATTTTTCCCAGTTGTTTTATAAACAAATAATTAACTTACCTTATTTAGAATCCGAATAATCAAGCTTCAAAAAAAGCTAAAAATAAAAGACGAACTTTTAGTGGTCAACATTTTTCTAGTCCCCCAGCCTTTTGGCAAATAGCCAACAATAAATGTGTTTCCTCTATTTCAATATTGTCCGGGTGTGTACGTGTAAATTGCATGATACTTTCCACATAATCTTAGTGGACTTGACTCAAAATATATATTAAACTTTACAAATTCTTTGAATATTAATCCAGAATGGCTTTTTGAACATTTATAAGAAAGAACTTGGTGTGCCCACTCCACTGCCACAAAACCGCGCCGCATTGCAAAAGACTTCGCGCCAATTGCAAACTCAAAATTTTAATTTATTTTCAATCTTTCATACGGAGTTTCCTTGTTTCACATATTAAAATCACACAAAAATATTTGACTTGGCAACTTATCGAACATTGAAACGATTCTTAGACAATTGCTCCGCACTTCCATCATATTTATTATTTTAAAATAGCCCAAAATCTTCTTGAGATTTCCCGTCTGTTCCATTTGTATTATTTTACCACTTGACTGGTTTTATTTGCCATTTTCAGAGTCTCTTAATGTCGTTGTCATTATTATTATTTTTGTTTTCTATTATTCAACCGTATTTTTTTAATATTTTGATCTTTGAAATGTTTATTTTAGACGGCGAAACACACCGACAAACAAACAAACAAAAAAAGCTGAAAGTAGTGCACTTGTTGTTGTTTAGCGAACAGCTGGAAGAGCACGGACTGAGCAACAATTTTGGCATTTCGCCAAATCATATGGGATTTGCTTTTTTTGAATTGCTTCGTTCTCTCTCTCTCTCTCTCTCGATTTTTGTTTTCTTATAAATTCGACTCAATTGAAATAGATGAACAAACAGCCGATTTGGGAGTTAATGTGTGAAACTGCTAGCACTTTGACCTTACCGACGCTCCTGTTCATGAATCATGCCGGGCCGGTTGTTTGGTTTTTTTTTTTGGAATAATGCTGTTCGCCTCTAGTCAAAGAAGCAGCAAAACCATGAAATCGACATTTTATGGGTATTATTATGATTATCGTGTAATTATTATTTGCTTGTTTGAAGAAGGAGGCGAGGATGATGACACCAAAAAACAGGAGCCGATAGTTGGTTTTTTGTTGTAATTGAATTGATTGGCACCTTTAATGTCTTGGATGGGAGAAAATTGAAAGAGAAAGTTTTTTGATGGACCGAAAATTGCGAGATTTTGAGAGAGCTGGATAAAATATATCGTAAAGATCGAAATTGTATTAAAAATCTCTTTTGACTACAAATTTATGAGCTATTTAACATCTTGTTTGTTTGTTCACTATGTATAAGGAATTTGAATGTTGCTAAAAAGTTTACAACACGATTTTGAGCTCAACTATTTTGCTTATATTGTAAGATTTTTTAAATTTTCTTGTACGAATGCATTTGGCGTGTACCAGTGATGGGAGGGACTTTCTGAAAAAGTTGTCTATATTCGATGAATTATGAATTTCACCTAAATGTGCTCATTTTATGAAAATCGCGGCATTCCTGTTTATTTATACGGAAAAGCAAATTTATTATCGTTTTTGGCTTATATTTCTGAGTTCAGTGATACCCATATTTCCTATATTTTATTATTTTTAATTTTCACGCAAATTTACTCATTTTCTTAAAAATCGGTGTATCCCGGTAATGTTCCATTTTTACTGAAAAACAAACTTACTATTGTTTTTAGCTTATATTTCTGAGTCCATTGATACCCATATTCCCAATATTTTATCATTTTTAATTTTCACGTAAAACGTGCTCAATTACTTAAAATCACGTCAAAGATGTTTTTTTTTTTAGTTTTTGCACAAATTTAATTTGAACATTGCTTTCAAAATTTATTTCTGAGCTCATAGACACTAATATTGCTTGTATTGTAAGATTTTTAAATTTCACGCAAATTTACCCATTTTCTTAAAAATCGGTGTATCCCGGTAATGTGCCATTTTTACTGAAAACCAAATTTACTGGCGTTTTTAGCTTATATTTCTGAGTTCATTGATACCCATATTTCCTATATTTTATAATTTTTAATTTTCACGTAAAACGTACCCAATTAATTAAAATCACGTCAAAGATGTTTTTTTTTAGTTTTTACACAAATTTAAATTGAACATTGTTTTTAAAATTTATTTCTGAGCTCATAGACACCAATTATGCTTGTATTGTAAGAGAGAAATTTCACGTAAAATATGCTCATTTTCTTAAAAAAGCATTTATGTGAGATTTATATTATAAATTTTAAGATGAAAATGACATTTTTTCATAGTCAAATTAAACTTTAAAAAATGTGTTTTTTAAATAAAAATTACGAAAATTTTCTTCGATAAAATCAAACTTTTGCGGTAAACGTCTATAAGTGCAAGTATTATTACGCAATTTTCTAGGTAGGTCCTCGTATTCTATTTTTAAACATTGACATTAAAAACGACTCGCCGCCATACAGAAGCCGAAATAACCTTTTGGAGAGCACAGGTACTGTAGCATTTTCTCACATCTTATAGGTTTTTCTTTTTGTTTTGAAATGTCAAAAAGAAAACGATTTTGTTAAAATGAAAACATACTTTTGAAAATGTTTTTGATAGAAATAATGAAATTAAGGGAAGGTTATTATTGTTTAAAAAAAATGAGTGATATTAAAAAACGGATGTAAAAAACTTCAGGCCGTGAAAGTGCGTCCGGTGAACACGCATCATCCAACATTTTATTGCGGACATTTTATTGCGGAGGCAGATTTTTTTTTAATTTTTAATTTCTATTTTCTATTCTTAATAAAATGTCCTTAATTAATTTAAGAGCAAGTTGAATAGAAGTTAAGTTGTAATACATGATTAAAATTTGATACGGTCTACGCGCCAAATGAAAATTACGATTTTTTTAGATTTACACGCGTTTTATTAATTAAACTCTTATTTTTACGCCAATTTTTCAGGATTTCCTTAAAGTAACTCTGGCGGTTTCAATAAACATCGTAATATGATTAATTAGAACAAAATTTTATCAAACTTTTTATTCGCAATTTATCGTAAAGGTGTTCGCGTACAATATAATTATTTTTATGGATGTTATTAAATCTAGGAAAAGTGGAAATTGTTCCCGTCGGAAAATAAAATGCATTTATGCAAAAATCACGGATTATTACACCTGCTCATTTTAAATTTCGATTTTTTTTAATAAAAAAAGACTATAAAATCAAAGATCTCAAAGGAATCGAACCAACATAGATTCTTCGTGAAACAAATCCCCCTACCAGGTATGCTACGCATCCTCTTTTGTTTTAATTAATTAATCCGTTGAAGTTTAGAAGTATTTCAAATTCTACGGTGTAATAATCCGTGATTTCTTTTGCGGAAATGGATTTTATTTTCCGACGGGAGCAATTTCCGATTTTCCTAGATTTAATAACATCCATTTTTATTTTAATATGTTCTCGCCTTATTAGTCTCGGGAAATATTTAATATCAATAAGTTAATTTTTAGTTGAATTAGGACCAAAAAACAAAAGTTTACAAAATTTACCAGGTATTGTCTTTTTCAGAGATCGGTGCCCAGTGGAAGAGCAAAAAAATTGGGTGGAATGAGTCTAAATAATCTTTATAATCACGAGGAGTACTGGAACCTATTCCACATGCCGCCCGCAGTAACAAGAAATGACTGACAAGTTTAACGCTCTAGATCTGTATTTAACAAAATAACTGTTTGGAAGAGTCCACGCCGAAATCAGTAAAGACTGGTTGAATATCAGAAAATTTAAATTTTCAATTGTCGTTAAAAAGTATTACTGATTTTAAGCTTATTTTCCTTTATTATTATTTTCAGAGATCTGTTCCTAATGGAAGAGCAAAAAAAAGAAGAACAAAATGATGGACACAGCCACAAACGACTTTTTCGTCAATTTGTCTTCAATGTGTGCTGTCCATTTTTTGAAAAATAGAGTGGAGAGAACCCCATTCCATCCTAATTGTTTTCCTCTTCCATTAGGCAACGATCTCTGAAATATATTAGTACATGAGTGAGCACACCAATGGAAATGAGAAAAAGAAAACTTCAGCTTAATTGCTTACAATATTATTTCTGAAAAAAGGTAATTTTGTTTACGAAATTGACATGAAACAAAATCAATATTATTTACGTGAAAGTTAGAGAAACACGTTTAAACGTGCTAATATTGCACGCCAACTGGTATGGCAATAAAATGTTCTCACAATCAGTAAGGGTGCTGAAATCTAACTTTGTAAGTATATTCATATTTTTAAAAAGTTAAGGACAATACTAGTTTAATTTAAAAAATAGTTTTTACTGAAAAGACGTATCAATATTAGGACACGCTTAAAAATCGGAAAATCGTTATTTCTAGTTGCACGCCAACAGGAAACAACGTTTTTCCGATTTTTAAGCGTGTCGCAAAAATTTTACGTCATTTTAACAAAACATTTTTTACAACAATTTATCCAGGTTTATCTTAAACTATTTAAAAATATGAATAGCTTTCCAAAAAGTTACATTTGAATACCTTTACCAAGATCATTTTATAATCATTTGGCGTGCTAGTTGGCCTGATATTGTAATTTCTAATTGGCGTGCATGAAATAAGTTTAAAGTTTTTGCGAACAGCTGAGCGTTGAGAAAGAAATTCTCACAAAAATATGAAATAGCCTATAAGCGTCCACGTTAATTTTTCAAAATAATCCAACTGATTTACAATAATAATAAGAGTACAGGATATTATATAATTGTAGTATTAATTAATAATTAATTGCCTCTTATCATTTCTCTCGGTGTATGTGTGTGAACGAAAAACCGGCCAATTTGTAGATAGTAACATGTCCTCCTTAAATGCACTATTTTGTTGAAAATTGATGAGAAGAATGTTTTAGTCAATACTCACGTAAATGATCACAAATCGCCGCACGTCGGTTGTCAGCAGCTGCCGGACCGGATTAGTCCGGATTGGATGGTGTAAATCCGCTCTTTACAACGTCTTCTTCTTCTTGATTTATTCGTTGTTGGTTTTTAGGTGTTGGACTTGATTAGTTTTTAACTTAACAATTGTTCGGTTTTGTTGTGTCTTTCATTTAATCTGTTGAAATCACTTTGTAATGTGTGAATGGAATTATAATGTGGGTCCGATATTTTAAACTAATTACTAAATTTTGCAAAAATTTCCAGAGGCTACAACAAAATCCTGCATTGCAAAAGAAATGCAGGATTTTTTTTTTGTTGCACGCCAAATGGGTTGCACTCCGGTCAAAAAACCATGAAAAACTCTATTCCTATTTCCTAGAAATTCCGTTGTCTGCGCATTGCCTCTTTTATCGTGTTTTTGTGTCTGTTTTTCTCTAACCCTCTTCTATAATAGGCGGTCATTTATTTTAACAAATATTTAAAATACTGTTAAATTTATGTTTTTAATAATAACAACCCATATTTTAGAGTTTGATCTTGTTTAGCATTACTAGAACACACCAAATTGAAATGATGATTTTCTAATTTGTAGCTATTTCTTTCAACTTTCACGTGTATATTATTTGGTCAAAGTTTTCTTAATCTCTCTAAAAATATTAAAATCTTTACCAAATATTAGATTTGAGCACGTTTTCTGAGCTCGTTTTATTAGCGTTCAAGTTGGTAACAAGTTTAAATACTGAAATATACATTATTAAAAATTACTTGAAAAATTACTCGTTTAAACTCAGTGCTCAGAAAACATATTCAACTTGAGTTATTAGTTAAGTCTAATGGTATCCTACAGAGATTAGAATGTGTCTAAAACATTTTGTCAAAAAAGAGACGCTGAGTGCTGCTATCTAACAATCTGCGTCGTCGAATTTATTTGATTCCTGGTAGAATATTTCTTGCATAGAATATGCACGCCAAATCGAAATTGCGATTTTGCGATTTTTAAACGTGTATCGAAATTTTTACGTCTTTATAAGAAAAAAGTTTTTACTACAATTTAATTAAGCTTGTCTTAAACTATCTAAAAATGTTAATATCTTTCTTAAACGTAATATCTGAGCATGCTTACTGAGCTCATTTTATAACCATACAAGTTGGGGTGAATATGTACGTCAGAATTTAAACATTTATAAAAACAATATTGTCATTCCCTACGGGAAACAATTTCAGGCATTTGTCATATTAAATCCGGTGACCTTTTTTTTGTAAAATAGACTGTCTGCAGTTTACCACATTCCCACACGACCATCCCTCCTAGTCACCTTAATCGAATTAGCAGCGTGGTCGACGATCAAACCAACGAATCGCCAATTTTAGACAAACACGTGCTCGAACCCACATCTTAGTATTGTTTTTTGTTTATTTCAATCTCACAATACAAGACAAAAAGAAGGCACACGAACCACATATTGTTGGAAATAGTCTTTGTCCGAAAATATCAATTTAGCGAGAAAAAGTGCAAAATCATCGATGGCGTCAGGATTGATGGCGTAGAAATAACAAATAAATCTTTTGGGAAGAATGGAGAAAGGCGCTGTTAAATGTCGCAAGACCACCCATGACGATTTTAGCCTGGCATCGAGATGAAACATAACACAGAAATCACAACAAACAAACAAACAAGAAACAGAAGAGTGAAACGAATCGGACTTACATTAATGTGTTCTTCAACTTTCGCCTTCTTGAATCGCTTTTTTTGTTTGTTTTTTAATTGTTTCGTTTTTGTCTGGGAATTCTTAATGGCTATGTTTGTTAGTGTTGCGATTTTTCGAGGATTTATGAGAGCATAAACTAATCAACATGGAAATGTATGAGCCGGGATAATGCAGATTAATGATCCGAGATTATGGTAAGAGAATCTTTAATCGCCACTTCTCATAGCTTATATCTTCGGATATCTTTGTAATTTTCTGTTTACAAATAGTTTAACTGATTTTAATGTTTTTTTTTGTTGTAAGGGAAAAATAATTCATTAAAATAAGAAAATTAAAGCAAAAAATCTATATAAATTAGTATCTCAACTTAAGGTCGTCTAAAAAGTACCTAGTTACTTTGCTCAAATATCCTTCTCTCTCTTTAACTATATCATTATCTATAAAGATTACACGGAAATTAACACTTTTTAATTAAAAAATAACCTATTTTCCCAAAATTGTAGGCGAACCGGGTCGTATTTTCTGGTATTAATAAGAATGTATAACGGGTATTTCAGGAAAAGATTTCTAGTATTATTGGTTAGCTAAACTCTTCAACTATTATTTTATAAAGAGAGATTACGTGAATTCATCACCTTTTTGCGTTAAAAATTAGTTTTCCTGAAGGCTACCAATGTTCCAGGGTTTTCTATTTTATTGCAATTTCCTATGGTTTTAAGAATACTTACAATAAATTTTATACAAATGTTTTTGGTATTATTGGTTAAATAAAGTCGCCAACTATTGATTTATAAACAGAGCATACGTGAATTTATCACTTATTTGCGTTAAAAAATTAGTTTCCCGTAGGCGCCCAATTTCCCAGGGCGTTCTACTTAATTGAATTTTCCAGACATTTTAAAAATACCCAAACCCTATTTATAAAGAAGTTGTTGCTATTATTGTTTAGATAAACTCTTCAACTTTAATTTTATGAATAGGCCATGCGTGAATTTATCACGTTTTTACGTTTAAAACTTCGGTTCACTGAAGGCTATCAATGGGCCAGCGCGTTATACTTTATTGAAAATTCCCATACTATTAAGAATACTTAAACCATAATTTATAAAGAAGTTGTTGGTATTATTATTTAGATAAACTCTTCAACTTTTATTTTATGAACAGAGCATACGTGGATTCTTCACGTTTTTGCTTTAAAAAATTAGTTTTCCCGAAGGCTATCAATTTTCCAGGGTTTCTATTTAATTGAAACTTTCTATGGTTTTAAGAATACTTAAAACAGAATTTATAAAGAAGTTGTTGCTATTATTGTTTAGATAAACTCTTCAACTTTAATTTCATGCATAGAGCATGCGTGAATTTATCACGTTTTTACGTTTAACACTGCGGTTCACTGAAGGCTATCAATGGGCCAGCGCGTTCTACTTTTGTAGATCAGTAGATAAATGATTATAGTATTTTAAATGGTACAATAATATTTAATTATATTAATTCTTTACAATGCCGCATTAGCAGCATTGATATTATTTTGCCATCAATTATGTTGTGTACTATCTATGCTTCTTGCAAAATTATCACTAATTGCACTTTAAAAAAAAGAGCATTTTTTGCAATGGCGTTCCGCAAACGTCATTATTCAAAAGCTTAAAAGACGTCCCGTTTAGGGTAATCGAGTGTGAGTCAGTAGACGAGCCAGTGTGCTCTTATTATCACCACCATGAATGCTCCATTAGGCGCCACCAGGATGGCGCCAATCTTGTTATCAATCAGCTGCCGCATCTAACTTCAGCACTCTATGTAGATTTTTTTGTTGTGTTCTACGTTAAAAGTTCTACCCCCATTTAGCACTTTTTTCCACATACACACACCATCAGCATCATCATCGCTCCGCCCTTTGTTGCAATCATCATTCAATTCGAATCAGTTTCTGTTCTCCTTCCCGTAGACTACTATTCTGCCCGCTCTCCACCTCCCTCAGCGATCCCAAGTGTGTATGTGTGCCTTAACCACCCTAAAATACACTCCTCCCATTTTTTTGTGTGCGTGTGTGTGTGTTGAGTGATGTTGCTTCGGGGAGAAGAGATAGGCAACGGGGCAAGAGAAACCGCTTGCATCGATGATGATTCGACCCTTCAGTCGTCGTCATCTCCCCCAGCCCAGCCACGGTCCGATCAACCGGTGTAAGTGTCCCACCCACTTTTTTGCGAGTGTCCCATCCCTAGACGGCCGTCCTACCGGGCCCGACACGGACACGTCGGGTTTCTGAGCACTTTTTGTTGCGCTTAGAGTACCCTAATCGGCCGGTGGCACGGTTGCCGGCGGTTTTTTCTGAGATGTTTGTTTACAAATAACTTTTTTTTGGTGCCATGATTCATTATTGCTCAATCAAAACTTTTTTTATTTGCAATGTGTGTCGATTTAATTCGATTGTTTGTTTACACTTGTTGCTGCACTTTTAATGGTTTTTTTCGGAGATATTTACTCTTAAATTATTTTCTGGAAATGTTTATTAATGGAATATTATTTTTATGGCGCATTGATTTTCTTATTAAGCTCTTATATTTTATTCATTCAACAAATTTGTTGTTATCATCCCATTTTAATTTTTAACCAATGAAATTCACTTATTATCTTTTGTTTCTAAATCCACATTTTCAATGTATTTCCTTACAGATTAAGTTGATACATTATTCGAAATTAATTTTAATTTTAAACCATGTTATCCAGTAAATCCGCTTTAATTGGGATTATTCTGAAATATTTTTGCTTTTATTTTTATTATTGATATTTATTATAATAGCTCATTGAATATTAAACTACTATCACTTATATCAATTTAATATTCATTATGATAATTAAGGTCGTATATTTCAATCTTTTCATATTTCCAGGTTATTGCTCATATTTTATACACAAATTAAATACTTAAAGAGTAGAAAAAAAATCGATTTTTGAAATAAAATTCTACAGTATCTTAATGTGCACGATTGAACCTTTTATGTGTTACGATACTTTTGGCTAATTTTTTGTGAAACTCATATTATGCTTATCGATTTATTTATTCAACAAATTTCTTTCATTTTTTGTGCGATTTTAATCGCCTTTTTCAATAATTTATGATTAACAACATTCCAAAGAACCTTATTTTTGTCAATAGGATTGTTTTGCATCAATTGTTGCCCTTTTTCCATAATGTAATGTTTTGATTTAAATGATGATAGTTTTCGCTGGCGTTCACCGGAAACTGCTCCGAATCGTTTTCAATTTTTGCACACCAACATTTGAATTGCAGCGTAAATATGAAATATTTTGCAGAAACTAACCCCAAATGTCGCAATGATGCGTCAACACGAACCGAGTTTAAGCGCCCTTCAACCATCGGCCTCGTCGTCATCGACGGTTTGCGGTGTTGGCGGCGGCTCGTCGTCTTCATCAACTTATTCGGCTCGAAGCTTCAAGAATAATAATCAGAATATGAGCGACGAGATGTTGGTTGCCAATTTCCGCAACGTTTCGCTCTTTCATGAAGATGACATGGCATGCTTGGTTGGTTGCAATAAAAATGAGGAGGAAGATTAACGGAATTTTGCAGGGAATTGGTAGTTTGCACCCATGGCAGCTGGCATCGGCTATCAACTCTTCTAATGGCTTCGCCGCGGGCTCTTCCGATTCATCGGCGCCGATTTCGCCTAATTCAACATCACAGAACTCGATGGATCCGAAGAAGCGCCACTTTGCGCAGTTTAACCATCATAATCACCATCATCATCAAACTCGTGGTCAGAGGCATGGTCAAGGTATGCTTTAATAGTGCAATTGCACTTTTAAACGAAAATTAAAAGTGTTTTGCAAACAAACCAACAAACGATTTCGCTTTTTTCTCACTAAATAATTTTCAGCGCGTGGACAAACACGCCCCAACAACAGATCAACGCAAAATCACCAGCAACAATTGAATCGGCTTCCGAAGACACCGATGAATGAGAACTATTCGTCTTCGTTACAGAAGCAGCATCACTCGGTGCTCAAGCCGAACGCCTATCATCCCGGAATGAGAGGTCATTACACGTTTTTTCTTTGTATTTTTTTCGCTCGAATAGTAGTAACAAGTGCGATGAATTGAATTGATAAGAGATGTCAATTAATTTTGCAGAAGAAGAAGAAAAAAGTTTTTTCTTCGCAACATGAGCCAACAATTGATTAATTGAGAGTAGAAATGAGATTAGATGGGTGGCAGTTTGTAATTTATACCAAGTTTTGAATGATGTATTTGAATTTGTAGTGTAGAAGGGATAGGGGAAATCTTTTTTGCTAATTAATTAGTTTCCATTTGTTTTAAAATCGGACTGGTGTGAAAAACCTTTAATTTTATGAAAAGTACAAATTGATACCTTCGGAGAAAGTTCTCAAAGTTTAACTCTACCAAGTATTTAAAAGAAATTAGCGTTCATCAACTGCTCTTCGTAAAAAAGTGCTGGAATATTTGAATGAACTCAGCTTATCGCAACATTTTCTATGTATTGTACTATGTGAAATCAGTAAGAGATAGTATAATACGTTTCACTTTCATTCACATTTATTCACGTGATGCTCAAATCATTTTGTGACCTTTCTGAACGCTTATCAATCTGGTTTACATGATCATTTATTATTATATTTATTACTACTGCTTGTTCAAATCAAAAAACAACATCATCGAACAAAAGCGAAAACTCTCAAGTGTTTCGATGGAATGTTGCGAAATTATCTGCTGAAATTCGTCGCCAGAATCTTCGCGTAGCCGAGAAGAGGCCACTTGACCTTTATATTTCCCGTACAAATTTGTTGAACTGAAGATTTAACCGTACTGGCCCGCCGCCAGCTCGTTGAATAAACAATTGATTGATGTGCTCCTCCACTGATTAACTTGTTGTTTGGCGGTGGATTAGTTGGGTAAACAAAATGCCCAAATTAGAGGTCGACTCGCGTTTCGACAAGAAAGGAAAAACCGATCGGATTTAATAGGTACGCAGACAACTGATGTTGTTGAAAAAAGTGGAATTGTTTTCTTTCGATAATTGATAAGATAACAATTAACGCTAATTGTTGCGTTGTGTTGTGTTATCAAAGCGTCGTAGACGGCTGATGAGAAACGGAGAATGTTATGTCGGGTGAAGAGTGTATTGATTGGCAACAGTTGAGCTCAAAAAGTGAGCCACTCTGGTACTGCCAGGCGTTTTGGAAGAGCTGGTTCGAAGACGAACGAGCAGGTGATTTTTCATTAATTCCGACGCGAATGCACTTTGAGAGCACGCTGGAGGTGATGATGGGCTTATTGAATGATTGTAATAAATCAGTTTAGAATTTGTAATTGTTGGAACAGATGATTTGAATTGATTTTCATCAGAGTATAGAGAGTTTCAGGAAAATTTAGAGTATATCTTTTCTAAATGGGATGTGTTGTGATCTTTCACCGTAGTTAATCATTGCGTCGAGTTTTTCTTGCGTTCTATTTACTTGAGCACTTTTTTTGTCTGTTTGATGCCGACAGCGAGCTGCGCTGACATTTTTTTAAACTGAGTGCTTTCGTTTTTTCCTATCGAAAATACACAAGAGTGTTGTACTTTTTCATGAAGGAGAGGAAGAACGCAACTTTTTTTTTTATCGACGAACGTTTTTTTAATGTTGCGACAAAAACGTGTTGTTTGGAAGGTGGGATTGAATCAATTAAGAGGATGATGTCTTCCGGTGAGAACGGGGGAGTTTATTTTATTGTAATAATGAATTGCAAGGTGTAAATGCTGTTGAATATATTTGAATTAAATACAAATGTCAATTTATGGATGATATTTAACGGTTTTTATGGCCAAAAATTGTGTTTTTTGTTTTATATTAATAATTGATCAATATTACGGCGTGTATTTTATTGTTTTTGTCGTAAAACAATGAGGGGATGGTGCGAAAGCTTCCAAAAAATGAAATTCCCATCGTAACTTTGTAGTAAACAAGTTTATGAATTGGTATAAAATTTATGATGATTTTTTGATCCTGAGAGCGCATGAAGAAGCTCAAATAAACACCTGAATTATTTTTCGATTTTTACCTGATAATAGAATCGCGCAGAAAAAAACGGGTTTTTATTCGAATTGTGATGATGATGAAGAAAGAAGATGAAAATTACAATTAATGATGGATGAGGGAAACTTTTTTTGAGAAAAAAAGATATAAAAAAGTTTTTTTATAATATCTTGGTAAAAAGATGTAGAATGAAAAATGAGATTTCAGACTTGATTTGTGATGTTTTACAGTTTAGAACTTTCTCAATGAGTATAATGTTTATCTGATGGGAGAAGATGTCAGGCGATTATCTAATCATCTTGAGTTATTATTGCTATGCGATATTGTTATTATTATGTGTTGATAATGATTTGATTAATAGGTTTAAGTACCGTAGAACCAATATGACCATGATCGTGACATTTTCTGCGAATGATAAAATTTAAATATCCGTGAAATCACGTAAGACATCCGTCATTCATTAAAAATCGGACACTTGTCTATGAAACGAAATCACCTCTAAAAATAGAAAACTTTGTAATTCAATTAGTTAGCGACTCATTTGACAATATTGTTGTTGTTTATTATTGGCGGTCGCGTGCCGAACGCACAATGGATGTACTTTAAAGTTGTAACGGTAGCGAGCGAAAAGTTTTTTTCCGTTCTAACAAAGGCAATAAATTTTCGAAAAGAAATGAGCGAAAAAAGTCTAAAAATAAGAAGCAAGGGTTAAAATTATATGTTTTTCAGATCTCACACACTGGCTTAAAAAGCTGCGATTGCACAAATACACTCCGATATTCGAGGCGCTGACATACCCACAGATGATGACGCTCGATGCAAAAACTCTCGAAACTCTGAACGTGACGACGGGTGCTCGCAAGAAGATTATAAACTCCATTGAAGACCTTCGTCGCCGACCATTGGTATTGAGGAGAATAGAGAAGGATCTCCGGAACAATGAGCAATGCCTTCGGTGTGCAATTTGCACGGTTCGACAGATGCTCTGGACACCGTTCATGAAGTTTGAGCTGCACTGCGGTAAAACGAGATACTCGCCGGTCTTTATTGACGGTCTCCACGTGCCTATTGATGAGATCCCCAACGAGAATATGCCGGCGTTGCTCTGCCGGGTCGTGATTCTGCTCGATTCGCTAATTTTTACCGAGAATGGTCGCTACACGGATCTTGAATACGAGTATCAGCTGACGATGTTCCAGATTTACGACAATATTTTGAAGAACGAGGTTAGTCTTTATGATTTCATTCGGATTACTGTCTTGGATAGATTAAATTATTTTAAAAATACTGCTTAAAATTTTGAATTTTTCAGCAATTTACGACGAAACAGCAAATATTTGTATCGAAAATGAAATCAAATGCTCGTCAATACGCCTCGCCAGAAGAGTTGCGTCGGCATAGAATGGGAATGGCGTCGTCAAATCAATGTGATCGTTGTCACAACGCCGAAGTAGTGAACCGCGATCGTTTAATTGAAGCCAAGAAGAGAAAAGAGAAAATGTTCGACTCTTACTCTATAAATGACGTGCTTAGTGACGTTGAAATGACGGAAACGAGACACCAGCCAGCAATGGAGCCAGTGAAAGTTGTAGCACCGGAATTTCCATCACCGTTCAATTTCAGGAGCATTTGGAGTGCAGATGGTAGGACTAATATATTGCTTAATTTTTATGTTATATAATTGTGTTTAGACGCAGATCAGAACTTATTGCAACCCTCGACATCCATCTCGCCTCTTTCGCTGTTCCCGCAGTATCGAGCGCCGAGAACGTCCGCCGCAGATCCATCGACAATTTATTCATCAAATGACTTGAGAGAATTGTCGTCTAATCCGTTTAATATAAACACCAATTTTGGATTTAATGGATTTCTTTCATCCGAGGTAAGCCATAGGGAAATATTTTATTTGATTTAAATATCGCGTTTAAAGCCGATGTTAAATGCTCAGTCTCTGTCTACTGGAACAAGCGCCGAGCCATCCTCGCCGGATGCTAGCTCGAAAGCCAACTCGACTGGAAGCGGATATTCGTCGTCAGACAGCGAATCATCAGCAGCTATATCGCCGAGAACACGGCATGTAGCGCAGAAACAGTCGACGGCATCGCCGCCGGCAATTAATATGAGTATTAATGCGCTACTAACGTCTCCAAGTGTCTATTCGTTCTTGAATACCGGTCTCCAGCCGCAAGAAATCCAGTAGAAGCTGTTTTTAATGGAAGATTCACAAATAGTTTTAGCCATGTCCTTCACATTGAATATCATTTTCGATCTTGCTCTTCGTTATCATTATTTTAATTATGTTTTATGTTATTTGTTCTTCTCAAACTACCTTAGAAATTTAATGTTTTATGCTCCTTTTATTATTTGCTCCACGGTGATTGGTCATTCCTCGTTAAAAATTGTAAAATTTATATATATACATACTTTTTAATAAGCTTAATTAGTGTTTTAGGATGTTCATTTTTCAATTGTATTAAGTCCATGACGATTACTCTTATGTAGTACATTTTTACCTTTTTTTTTTGACAACGAACAAACCATACACACACGTACCTGCCTCAGAAGTATAAGTACATACATATTTATATATAGATGTTTATATTGATTTTAAGAAATCCAGGAAGCTTTCTATGTAGAGATTTGTTTGTTTGTTTATTTTGGTAGCAATTGTTTTTGCCTACTAATTTTTTTCAACCCTTAGCTCTTTCGTCGCTTTTTATATTATATATTATTGTTGGGAATTCATTTTACGCAAAATGACCCATATTTTATTATCTGTATCACCACGATTTATTATCAACGTTCTCCTGCTCGCTTTCGGTAATCATTTGTTAATTTTCTGGTTTTCGCTAACCTAAAAATCTGTCTTATGTTTACTTTTGAACTCGGTATATAATACTTTGCCTTTTTGATGATTGTCACTAGCTTGCCTTAACCAAGAAATCTCTATCGTCCTTATAAAAGATGATGGGCGTTTTTTTAATTGTTTTATCACATGTTTTTTTTACATAATTAATTAGTGCTTAGAATTAGATGTTGATTATTAGTATCATTGTTCCTATGAGAATGTCTGTATGTTGTGAAACTGTGTAGAAATTTTGTATAGAACACCAAACAAAATGAAAAGAATGAATTCTTGCATTTTTGATTAGATTAACTCTATTTGAGCTCTTGATGTGTTTCTTATAATAACATGACATATTTTTAAACTGTATATGATTCCAATTTGTTTTGTTCTGATTTTGTTTATATCATGTTGATGTGCCTTTTATTGTGCTCTCTAATTTTCTGTATGTGTGTGTGTCCCAGTTAACTCCAATAATTTTAAAAGATGAATGATTTACCGAAAACAAAGAATCCGGCAGGAATGTTTATCAAGAATCACTGTTTTTCTTTCTTTTGTCACTGAAAATGTATTCTTTGATCTTGTAATAAATCGTGCAGTTTGTTGAATTTTTTTTTGATTTTGTTGTAATGGAACTCGAACGATCTTGGATCAATTTTACAGAAGTAAATTCGACTATACGATCATAGTTATATCTGGAATTGATGAGCGTAACGATAAATATTAGGAGCATTAATTTCTAAATCTTACCCAAAACGAGTGAAGATATACTTTCGATGGAAGCTATCGTTTGTTCCAATTGTTGAATGAATATCCAGGTTTTTAAGTAATCCCGAATTCCATGACTGGCCAATCCGAACGCGTCGGTTGAGTACAAAACACGCCTCGGCCACGGACGAAACAGCTTTTAATGAGAATTATTCAAATTTTGGCAGTCCAGGTTTCTTCACGACGATTGCAATTGACAACAAATATAGAATTAAATTAAAGCATAATTAAAAATAAACGATTTTTTTCAAGCTCATCAGAGCCAATGTCATTGAAATAAAAGGATTTCTAAATCAATTTTGGAATTAATAAATTTTTAATAAATTTTGGAATTTTGGATTATTTTGGAATTAAACCGTACCGTAACACTTAAGTGTTTCACAATTTTTATAAAATAAAAATATTTCTTTACTTGATTACTTGATTAGCCCGTATCAACCGTGAAGGTTGCAGACCATCTCTCTCCAGACGTCGCGGCTCTGTCTCGCATTGTCGACCAAGCCACTTTCTTCTCAATGATTCATATTCTTCTTCTTCACTATGTTCAGAACACCCCCACTTCTGCTGGGATCGTGCTATCCGTGAGTTGGTATTCTGAACTGATCCTTTTGAATTTTCTTCTTTTGAGATTTAGGTTGAGTCCCTGGAATTACTCGGATTGGCTAACCAGGCCTTCGAGTACCAGAAGGTCGCAAGTATGGACACTACTGCTAGTTCTGGGGGTGTTCTTTTAGCCTGCTTCGACTGGGAGTCCATCTCCAGACGGTGTGTTGAAGCAGTTACCACTCTTCATCACGTGGAGGTAAGAACAATGAAGAGAATTCCTCTTATACAGCTTCTGAATACTTAAAATTGCTGTTTTTAAGCTTTCTCTCGCGAGATCTCGTGAACGAAGCGTGTTCGAGTTGGACGCGTTCTGGATTAACCAGTGAAATCTGGACAGTCATGGTACTAGAGAGCTAAGTCCAGCAAAAATCGTTCATTCGATATAAGAAATCCAACGATATTGAGTATTTAAAAAATTACTATCTAAAAGGTACGTGAACCTTTAGAAGCCCAACGGAGAATGGGCAAGATATCAAAGGCGAATTAAGAAACTTGCCAAAACTAAAGCGTCGAAATCAACCAATTCAAGACTGTCGTCCTTGTGATACTGAACTGTACTCAGCCCGGGTGGCATTAAACCGACACAAAGTAAGGAATTAAAATAAAATGATGTAAAGCTTATTTCTTTGTCTTGTCTTGTTTATTTCTCTGCGTCTTGTAATATTCAATTGTATTTAACGACAGTACGTAATCATCGTCACATTTTTTCACACTTATTCTGATGCTAGTGACGGTTAAATCTCAATTGTGGCTTCTGATATTTTCTTAAATGGTCATTCCAATAATTTAAAATACCCAAATTTATTATTTTGAATCAATATGTCCCATTTAACATAATAATACAAATCCATGGATGTCTGGTACTTTGCAACAATTGATTGTATCTGTAATAATAAATAAAAATTAATTAATAATGCATCTTACAAATTTTAGGAACAACGAACGTATTACTCATCATCATTTGACATTTTCTACAATAGACAGACAATAATAAACAACTCAATGCTTTTGAATATGAAACAGTGCCAATAATAAGCATAATTAAAAATTAGTCCCTCTAATTGTAAATTCAATTCCATCAACCTAAATTATTTCCGTGATATTTCTTTGCAATAAAGAATTATTTGTTTTCTAAGAAGCAGTCACGAAAATAATCACTTATTTTAATAAATCAAATCTTGGTAATTGCAGTTTGTTCCATGATTTTAAGAAAACCAAGTTTACACATTATAAGGAAAATAATAAATAAATGCAGACAGAAAATTGCATTTAACAAGGGAAGTCACTTTAGCGTCCCTTTGAGAATTTGTTGAAACTTGGACCATTGATAGATTCGGATGCGCTGATTCCAAATCCGTTTTCAAAATCGGCGCAATATTTCTCTGAGCCGAGATATAAGCCGTCAAAGTCCATTTTTTGATGTGCTCATTTGTGTGCATAAACCACAAAATGTCCGACACAAGCAATAGCTTAATTATATAAGACGAGCAATTAGCATGAGAAGTGTGGCAGCAGCAGCGAGTGGACGGAGCAATTGGAACGGTATAGTGATCATGGTTGGTTATTGCATTGTGTGTACAGTATTGTTAACGTTTCTAGCTGCTATGCAAGTCGAAAACTTATTTATTTCGTATTTTGAAAATTTTTTCAGTTATTGCATATTTTTGAAAAAATTTAAACTGTTACACGGTTTAAAATAACAGCAAATAAAATTTAACAAAATTAACTTTTATTGGAAAAATTTTAAAAAAAATTTTTAGCATCACATATGCATCACTACAAAAAGATTATATCTAAAAACTTCTACAATACAGACATTAAATAAAATATAGTATATATAAAAGCGAATTCAGGAAGAAAAAATAATTTTTCCGATTTTTAAAATTTTTCTGGTCGTTGTACATTGAACCGATCTCATGGCCATGGTGAAGGTGAAAAATTTGCCACCATACATGTTAAGGCTTTTAGCATGATGATAAAATTTTTGTCACCAAAATTTTTTTCATAAATAGCTTGAAATATCGGTCCCTTACGTTGATTTACCTCGGATCAACACACTTTCACACCTTCCTATGATGCCCGCTCTACCCTTATCAAGGTATGCCAGCCATAAATCTTGTCAAGCATATTTGTGCTACAAAATGTACCATCTTTTCTATTACAAATTTATGGAACTGAAGACGGAAAATGTTTATGGATATACGTGATTCAGTTGAAAACGGAACATATGTAGCTGTTTTCCAAAAAATAAATGGCTGACTTTGTGTATGAGGACATAGGAAGACGTGCAAAATTTGTTTATACGAGGTAGCTCAAGGTAAGGGGTAGCATCATCGTTTGAACCACTACCAAGTTTACTGAATACTGAAAAGGCAAATGAATCGGACAGGTAGCACTACCTGAGGTATTACTTTTTGAAGGATTAAAAATTGTCAAAAATTACGGAGACAGTTATAATGCCCGACTTCATAAGTTACCTTTAAAGTATTGGTCCCGCGAGCTAATTTAATCAGTGAGATCCAATTTTCAATTTTTACTTTTTTCAAAATTTTTGCAATTCGACAGAATTCAATTTTTAATTCCATAAATTTTTAATAGAAAAAATACCACATCTTGTCGCAATTTATGGCTGGCATACCTTGATAAGGGTTGAGCGGGCATCATAGGAAGGTGTGAAAGTGTGTTGATACGAGGTAAATCAACGTAAGGGACCGATATTTTAAGCTATTTATGAAAAAAATTTTGGTGACAAAAATTTTATCATCATGCTAAAAGCCTTAACATGTATGGTGGCAAATTTTTCACCTTCACCATGGCCATGAGATCGGTTCAATGTACAACGAACAGAAAAAATTTAAAAATCGGAAAAATTATTTTTTCTTCCTGAATTCGCTTTTATATATACTATATTTTATTTAATGTCTGTATTGTAGAAGTTTTTAGCTATAATCTTTTTGTAGTTGATGTTCATATGTGATGCTAAAAATTTTTTTTTTAATTTTTCCAATAAAAGTTAATTTTGTTAAATTTTATTTGCTGTTATTTTAAACCGTGTAACAGTTTAAATTTTTTCAAAAATATGCAATAACTGAAAAAATTTTCAAAATACGAAATAAATAAGTTTTCGACTTGCATAGCAGCTAGAAACGTTAACAATAGTGTACACACAATGCAATAACCAACCATGATCACTATACCGTTCCAATTGCTCCGTCCACTCGCTGCTGCTGCCACACTTCTCATGCTAATTGCTCGTCTTATATAATTAAGCTATTGCTTGTGTCGGACATTTTGTGGTTTATGCACACAAATGAGCACATCAAAAAATGAACTTTGACGGCTTATATCTCGGCTCAGATAAATATTGCGCCGATTTTGAAAACGGATTTGGAATCAGCGCTTCCGAATCTATCAATGGTCCAAGTTTCAGCAAATTCTCAAAGGGACGCTAAAGTGACTTCCCTTGTAATTAATTTGATTTAAGCCATATTTAATAAAAGTTAAATTATTTATTTATATAACTTCGATGGAGTTTGGTTTTTTTTTCGAGTTCTGATTATCGTGGAATTCAGAACAACTCGATTTTCTATAATTCAAAGAAATAGAGAATATAAATAAAAATAAACAGATGAATGTGAATTCTATAAGGTGTGCAAGGAGAATTCTGAGCAACCAATCAATAAGAACTATTATTAAGTACAGCATTACTCCATTTCTCGGGTAATTTTCAGGTTGTTTTGACGAAAAACACTCGTGTCAAGTTCCGAACAGCCTATCTCGACTCACAACGAATATAATAAGATTCCCTCAATTCATATAATATTTAAACAAAGCTCTTCTATTGTATAATAAAAGATATAGATTATTTTTTTCAGAAATACACCGGAAAAAACGCAGCAATTAAGACTGTGGTCTTCCTGGAAAAATTGTGAAGTGTTTAGACAACATATATTGACTCGGGAGAAAGCTAATAACATTAACTCAATATTGTATAATATTAGAGTTCTTAAACTTTATTATAATAAATAGGGATACTCCGTTTAACTAATAAACGCAATAATACGCACCAATGCAGATTTTGGTCATCTGAAAAAAAATTTGTTAAAAGAGCGTCATGTTTGGAGCAACATATCTTGGCTCTCGAGAAAGCTAATAAATTTATCACAAGTTCATATGATTCGAAAGCTTGTTATCTAAAGATTAATTATTTTAGAAACACCATTTTTTAGAAATTCACGTATTAATACGCATAAATTCAGACTCTGGTCTGCGGGACAAAATTGTGAAAAGTGCGTCATGTTTAGAGCAACATATCTTGTCTCAGGAGAAAGCTACTAACATTAACTCAATATTGTATAATATTAGAGTTCTTAAACTGTATTTTAATAAATATGGACACTCCATTTATCAAATACACGCAATAATACGCACCAATGCAGAATATGGTCATCTGAAAAAAAATTTGTGAAAAGAGCGTCATGTTTGGAGCAACATATCCTGGCTAAGGAGAAAGCTACTAACATTAACTCAATATTGTATAAAATTAGAGATCTTAAACTGTATTTTAATAAATAGGGACACTCCATTTATCAAATACACGCAATAATACGCACCAATGCAGAATATGGTCATCTGAAAAAAAATTTGTGAAAAGAGCGTCATGTTTGGAGCAACATATCCTGGCTAAGGAGAAAGCTACTAACATTAACTCAATATTGTATAAAATTAGAGATCTTAAACTGTATTTTAATAAATAGGGACACTCCATTTATCAAATACACGCAATAATACGCACCAATGCAGAATATGGTCATCTGAAAAAAAATTTGTGAAAAGAGCGTCATGTTTGGAGCAACATATCCTGGCTAAGGAGAAAGCTACTAACATTAACTCAATATTGTATAAAATTAGAGATCTTAAACTGTATTTTAATAAATAGGGACACTCCATTTATCAAATACACGCAATAATACGCACCAATGCAGAATATGGTCATCTGAAAAAAAATTTGTGAAAAGAGCGTCATGTTTGGAGCAACATATATTGGCTCGCGAGAAAGATACTAACATTAACTCAATATTGTATAAAATTAGAGATCTTAAACTGTATTTTAATAAATAGGGACACTCCATTTATCAAATACACGCAATAATACGCACCAATGCAGATTATGGTCATCTGAAAAAAAATTGTGAAAAGAGCGTCATGTTTGGAGCAACATATATTGGCTCCCGAGAAAGCTGCTAAATTTATCACAAGTTCATATGATTCGAAAGCTTGTAATCTAAAGATTAATTATTTTAGAACCACCGTTTTTTAGAAATTCACGTATTAATACGCATAAATTCAGACTCTGGTCTTCGGGACAAAATTGTGAAAAGAGCGTCAAGTTTAGAGCAACATATCTTGTCTCAGGAGAAAGCTACTAACATTAACTCAATATTGTATAATATTAGAGTTCTTAAACTGTATTTTAATAAATAGGGACACTCCATTTATCAAATACACGCAATAATACGCACCAATGCAGATTATGGTCATCTGAAAAAAAATTGTGAAAAGAGCGTCATGTTTGGAGCAACATATCTTGTCTCAGGAGAAAGCTACTAAATTTATTACAGGTTCATATGATTCGAAAGCTTGTAATCTAAAGATTAATTATTTTAGAAACTCCATTTTTTAGAAATTCACGTATTAATACGCATAAATTCAGACTCTGGTCTGCGGGACAAAATTGTGAAAAGTGCGTCATGTTTAGAGCAACATATCTTGTCTCAGGAGAAAGCTACTAACATTAACTCAATATTGTATAATATTAGAGTTCTTAAACTGTATTTTAATAAATAGGGACACTCCATTTATCAAATACACGCAATAATACGCACCAATGCAGATTATGGTCATCTGAAAAAAAATTGTGAAAAGAGCGTCATGTTTGGAGCAACATATCTTGTCTCAGGAGAAAGCTACTAAATTTATTACAGGTTCATATGATTCGAAAGCTTGTAATCTAAAGATTAATTATTTTAGAAACTCCATTTTTTAGAAATTCACGTATTAATACGCATAAATTCAGACTCTGGTCTTCGGGACAAAATTGTGAAAAGAGCGTCAAGTTTAGAGCAACATATCTTGTCTCAGGAGAAAGCTACTAACATTAACTCAATATTGTATAATATTAGAGTTCTTAAACTGTATTTTAATAAATAGGGACACTCCATTTATCAAATACACGCAATAATACGCACCAATGCAGATTATGGTCATCTGAAAAAAAATTTGTGAAAAGAGCGTCATGTTTGGAGCAACATATCCTGGCTAAGGAGAAAGCTACTAACATTAACTCAATATTGTATAAAATTAGAGATCTTAAACTGTATTTTAATAAATAGGGACACTCCATTTATCAAATACACGCAATAATACGCACCAATGCAGAATATGGTCATCTGAAAAAAAATTTGTGAAAAGAGCGTCATGTTTGGAGCAACATATCCTGGCTAAGGAGAAAGCTACTAACATTAACTCAATATTGTATAAAATTAGAGATCTTAAACTGTATTTTAATAAATAGGGACACTCCATTTATCAAATACACGCAATAATACGCACCAATGCAGAATATGGTCATCTGAAAAAAAATTTGTGAAAAGAGCGTCATGTTTGGAGCAACATATATTGGCTCGCGAGAAAGATACTAACATTAACTCAATATTGTATAAAATTAGAGATCTTAAACTGTATTTTAATAAATAGGGACACTCCATTTATCAAATACACGCAATAATACGCACCAATGCAGAATATGGTCATCTGAAAAAAAATTTGTGAAAAGAGCGTCATGTTTGGAGCAACATATATTGGCTCGCGAGAAAGATACTAACATTAACTCAATATTGTATAAAATTAGAGATCTTAAACTGTATTTTAATAAATAGGGACACTCCATTTATCAAATACACGCAATAATACGCACCAATGCAGATTATGGTCATCTGAAAAAAAATTGTGAAAAGAGCGTCATGTTTGGAGCAACATATATTGGCTCCCGAGAAAGCTGCTAAATTTATCACAAGTTCATATGATTCGAAAGCTTGTAATCTAAAGATTAATTATTTTAGAACCACCGTTTTTTAGAAATTCACGTATTAATACGCATAAATTCAGACTCTGGTCTTCGGGACAAAATTGTGAAAAGAGCGTCAAGTTTAGAGCAACATATCTTGTCTCAGGAGAAAGCTACTAACATTAACTCAATATTGTATAATATTAGAGTTCTTAAACTGTATTTTAATAAATATGGACACTCCATTTATCAAATACACGCAATAATACGCACCAATGCAGATTATGGTCATCTGAAAAAAAATTGTGAAAAGAGCGTCATGTTTGGAGCAACATATCTTGTCTCAGGAGAAAGCTACTAAATTTATTACAGGTTCATATGATTCGAAAGCTTGTAATCTAAAGATTAATTATTTTAGAAACTCCATTTTTTAGAAATTCACGTATTAATACGCATAAATTCAGACTCTGGTCTTCGGGACAAAATTGTGAAAAGAGCGTCAAGTTTAGAGCAACATATCTTGTCTCAGGAGAAAGCTACTAACATTAACTCAATATTGTATAATATTAGAGTTTTTAAACTGTATTTTAATAAATAGGGACACTCCATTTATCAAATACACGCAATAATACGCACCAATGCAGATTATGGTCATCTGAAAAAAAATTGTGAAAAGAGCGTCATGTTTGGAGCAACATATATTGGCTCCCGAGAAAGCTGCTAAATTTATCACAAGTTCATATGATTCGAAAACTTGTAATCTAAAGATTAATTATTTTAGAACCACCGTTTTTTTAGAAATTCACGTATTAATACGCATAAATTCCGACTCTGGTCTTCGGGACAAAATTGTGAAAAGAGCGTCAAGTTTAGAGCAACATATCTTGTCTCAGGAGAAAGCTACTAACATTAACTCAATATTGTATAAAATTAGAGTTCATAAACTGTATTTTAATAAATAGGGACACTCAATTTATCAAATACACGCAATAATACCCACCAATGCAGAATATGGTCATCTGAAAAAAATTGTGAAAATAGCGTCATGTTTGGAGCTTTTAAGAATGCTCATAAATTTATCACAAGTTCATATAATTCTAAAGCTTGTAATCTAAAGATTAATTATTTCAGAAACTCCATTTTTTAGAAATTCACGTATTAATACGCATCAATTAAGACTAGGACTTCCTGGAAAAATTGTGAAAAGAGCGTCATGTTTGGAGCAACATATATTGGCTCGGGAGAAAGCTAATAACATAAACTCAATTTTGTATAATCTTAGAATTCTTAAACTGTATTTTAATTTTTAATGGATCTGATATTATTTTTCTACTATAGAATATGATACTCAGTGCTGCAGCCAAATCTGGCTACTCAGATATAACCGTTTTAGGACACTGATGATTTTAGTTTTTTTTAGTTCTTGGTCCTTATGTTATAATCATTTGAATTCCGTATGGTATTAATTGGGTTATTTAATTAGATACAAACACAACAATTGGCGATCAGGATGAGATTCGAACTCACGCGGGAAAATCCCAATGGATTAGTCAACATTATTCATGATTTATGGATCCCTATTTACTATTTACCAATGGAACTTACAATATAATTAAATATTTGCAATAAATTCGATCAAATATAACCTGAATTATAGGTAAATTAAAACTTAATCAAATAAAGAACATTTATGTGGTCATGTAATTTTTGTAGTTATTTATTTGTTTTCCGTTTTTTGAAAATTAAATTATTGATCTGAATGATACATTTAGCTGCATTAAGTTTTCTTCAAAAATTTTGGTAAATTATGATTGAAACCGGGGTGCAATAGGATAGAGTAGCACACGCCATCCGCTCTAGTAAAATTACCGCACAGTGAATAGGAATAACCGATTTCTTTTTTTAAGTAAGTCTCACACCTTTCACGTGTACTTTTTACAAATAGTTTCTAAGCTATTTTATCAGCTTTTCCTTAAACTCTCTAAAAATATTAAAATCATCACAAAATGTTACATTTGATCACGTTTTTATAGTCTTCCATTTGGCGTGTGACTGTCTTTTTTTAGAAATTGATGATGTATAGATTGTTTCTCTTAAAATAAACCAACTAGATCATGCATGCAAAATACCACGGTTCGGTGAGGAACCAAACCGTCGAGGAATCATCTTGCGAGATTCCATACACTTTTTCTTCAGTTCCAAACTTGAGTCCTTTGAAGACTTTTTAAAGAGAATTTCCTGGGATGGGCACCAAGTTTCGAGTAATGCCGGAACGATGTTATGAGGTATTAGCTCTTTTTCCTTTTTCTGGAATGTGAGGAATTAGTAGATTGCATTTGTCGAATGCTAAATATGGAGTCCTTGGTAGCATAGTCAGTGTGTACGATTATCGCCTTCTTTGGGTTTATTTCTAGACAGTGATTTCTAGCCTTTTGTTCGAGTTGATTTAGACGCCGGCTTATTTCTTCTGAGGAACGTACACGTCGTCAGCGAATTCGAGTAGTTTCAAAAACTTTCCATCAACACTGTTATGTCTTCCACTTCTCCCACAATCTACTTGTCGGATTCATCGACTATTATTTGGAGAAAATATATGAACAGAGATGGTGATTTCGAGTCAACTTGAAGCACCAATCTCTTGAACGGAATATTGATTGTTCTTCTAGATGCCTCTTCGAGACCATCCTTCCGCATTGGTGTGGCAATTTTCCAATCTTCTGGTATTATTCTTCCCGTCAAAATTTTCTTCCCGTCACATAATAGAGAAACGCTCTAATAGCAGCAAAAAATCTAAATTCTATTCCCAGTAGTTTAATCTTCTTCACGGAACTCCATCTTCTGTTTTCCGGCTTCTGGATACCATCAATATTTATAATCGATTTCTCCGAAAGAAAATATGTCATATTTTTATTTTTTTACAGAATTTAAAAACGTAATTGAATATCGTAAAATCGGCATTTGCGGGTAAAAACAAAAATTTGACATTTATTAGGTCTAGAAATTAATTTCCGCGTTTTTTTGTGGTTAATATTTTGTGAAAATAAAATTATTTTTATATAACGAAGTTTATGTTATAATGTTCTCTGTATTATCAGCTTTCTACTTTCTTCGCGTACTTTATAAAAAATAATTATTTTGGGTTCAGAATATGTCCACCTTTGTACCAGGAAAACATCATTTGCGGGAAGCTCTCCTTTTCATTTTCCAACTCAAGAAGAAAGCCACTGATGCGCACCAAATGCTTGCCCAAGCTTACGGCGATGCTGCGTCATCCATAAGAACCTGACAAGAATGGTTTCAGTGTTTTAAATCGGGGGATTTTGACGTCAACGACAAAGAAAATTTGAAGACGAAGAACTTCAGGCTTTGTTGGATGAAGATTCGGCTCAAACACAGGGGATCTCTCGGCGTCACGCAAAAGGCAATTTCTCATCGATTGAAAGCAATGGGGAGATTCAAGAGGAATGAAAATGGATGCCCTATGAGCTCTCAGAACGCAACAAAATACAGAGAAAAACAACTTCACAACTCTTGTTGGACAGATTTAAAGAAAGTCTTTTTTAAACCGCATCATAACTGGCGATGACTATAATCTTGCACAAATAAAATATGTTTTGCTATTTCTAGATCCCTCTCCCAACACCCTCAAATAAAAATTTATTAAAGCGGTAGGTAAATTCAGCAAAATTACATATTATGTTTTGCTCCAATTAGTTCATCACAAATTATACGCTTCGTTGGAGCTGCTGAAACACCTTATCAACTATTTTTATAGCACAATTATTCTTATTTATCTATTTTTGAACTAGCACAATGTATTATATTCGTTGTTTTTTAAGATTGTCACATGCACGACGCTTTTAAAAATTGGTAGAGCTCTACCTCTATAGAGACTAACCAATGATATAATATAATACGAAATTATTATGTCATCAGCCTCTTCCAAATGTAGAATATAAAATCTCGTGGGTTCCGAAGATCATCGGCATTGACGACAGTATCAGTATCTTTTACACGCCCCTATTTTGCTCAAAAGTCTACTATGAAGTCAGTAAGAGTAAGCTGTGTAACTACGTAAAATCGAAATTTGCGGCTGCACGCCAAAGGCAAATGACGATTTTACACCATTTAAACGTATTTTTTCTGAATTCCACGTGTAAATTTAAAAAAAACAGTTTTCAAATGTTGTTTGTCAGCGTTGTATGAATCCATCAGATAATTTTGAAAATCAACAGAAATTTTAGATTGTAACAGCCCCGTGATTCTACTATTTTAGCTGTGCTCTAGCACGCCAAAGGAATTTGTAAAATCAGGACCTCAAAAAAGTCACTTAAATATATATTTTTGTAAAAATTTAAAGCACCAAAGATAGTTCAAGAGAAATATATAAAATTCACGTAAAAATTTGTTTTTGAATTGCTCCTGGAACCTAATAAAATATTCTTAAATTTTCTAAAATCGTAATTTTCAATTGACGTGCCCGAGAAACATATAAATCAGGGTTGCATGGTATTCCATCCTCCGTTTTCCGTTAGAAGGAAAATTGATTTATGGTACAAACCCCGCTCGTTATGTAAAAGGTGCAATGCCACGGTAAGGAAAGAAATCATAGTGCGAGATTCCACACACTTCTAACTTGATTACATGATTGTCCATCGTAATTCTGAGTGCGTCGAGATGCAGACTAACTTTCTCCAGAGAGTTCGGTTTCGCCTTTCTAATGTTGGCCAAGCCGACTTCTCCTCAAGAATTCCGATTCTTCTTCGAGTTCCCTGGTGATAGACTTCCCAGAGCTTGACTGTGTTTGAACACCTCCCCATTCGCTATTGAACAGCTTCGAAGATTCCATTCTGAAAGAATTTTACTCTACCTCAGCCTTGCGACATGTCCAATCCAACTCTTCCTCCTAACTAGCGAATCCACCGGAATTAAGCCATCGACTTTGGCGTTCCCATCAATACGAATACCTTCAGCTTCTGTCACTCTCTCCTTTTCGGTTCCTTTTCGGTCCGAACCATTTGGTGATGCAGAGTCAACTTGATTCACCAATCTCATTAATAGGAATATTGATTGTTGTTCCATGAATTCTGATTTCTGAAAAAAGTAAACGAAAAGTAGTTCCAGAGGAAATTTGAATTTATTTAGACAATCCTTCCCTTTTGATGGTAGACTTACTTTGGCAATTTTCCAATCTTCTGGTATTCTTCTTCCCGTCAGAATCGTGTTGAATTCGTGGGAGTGAAGCCAAATAATAGAGAAACGCTCTAATAGCAGCAAAAAATCTAAATTCTATTCCCAGTAGTTTAATCTTCCATCTTCCGTTTTCCGTTCGAAAAAAATGGATTACCAGCCGAGCTGTTATTCTCCATAAAAAGCTCTTCAAACCTTTGTGCACTCGTCGCCAAATGCGATTACCACCGCAAAATGTGGCTCTGCTCGTTCTATACTGTTTTTGCTTAAATAAATTGATGAATATGTTTTAGATGTTGTTTCAATCGTGTAATAAACGTGGAAAATAATAATAATAATAATCATAAAAATTTAATGAAAAAATAATATTTAAAAAAGTGCGCCACATTTTGCGGTGGTAATCGCATTTGGCGACGACTATAGTTTATTCCACAATAAACTGTCAGCTGACTGTACTTTTACCACATTCGCATACTGTCTCTTGTTCTTGCAATCTCTTTTAAAATGACTATACTTGCCGCAATTGTAACAATTTACTTCCCTCTTATCCTTGCGATGATACTTCTCCCTTTTCTGTATCCTTTCTTTCTTCAATTCGCCGACCTGTGGCGTCTCTTTCGAGTCCGTTAAAGTTCTCGATTCTTTCATCGTCCTCTCAACTCTGCACCATTCCGCATACAACTCATCGATGGTTACTTGTGTACTTGAACGTCCCACAAAATTAATAAGGTGATCCCTCATCTTTTGATCCTCCTTATTCCGCAAAGCCGTTATGAAATAAAAAAACTTTGAAGTCGCCAATGGTCATCTCCGCGAATTTCGCATTCTCCACTACTCTATTGACCTTATTGAAAAATTGCAGCGCTGGACCGTCCTTGATTAACCGTGTGCAAGCGAACCTCCTGGACAGCATCGAAATCTGCGTATTAAATAATTCCTGGAGCACCTCTACCGTCTTCTCGAAGCTCATATCCATTATCCTCATGGGCAGGATTTTTCCGGACAACTGGTCATATACCACACTTGATAGTCTTCCTATCAATAGCTGTCTCTTCCCGCTATCTGATAGCCCTGATCCATCCACCTCAAAGGATCCACGATATTTATCGTACCACCTATCGAATGTTTGACCGTCCTCAATGTCATATTCGAACATCTCCATCCTACTAGCTATTGCGCTAATAACTTCCGCTTTCTTCCCACGTCTCGTTTTTTCTCTTCCAGTAACCTCCTCTCCAGTTCTTCGTTTCTTCTTTCCGAAGCTTCTAAACGCGCTGCCAACTTATTCAGCAATGTAAGGATTCTCTCATCGATTTGCATTCTGTTTCCAATAATAATGGTAGTAAATCAGTACCTCGCACACCCGGACAACAACATTGAAATAGAGGAAACACATTTATTGTTGGCTATTTGCCAAAAGGGTGGTGGGGGGACTAGAAAAATGTTGACCACTAAAAGTTCGTCTTTTATTTTTAGCTTTTTTTTGAAGCTTTATTATTCGGATTCTAAATAAGGTAAGTTAATTATTTGTATATAAAACATCTGAGAAAAATTATCTGAATATATTAAAATAATTTTAAAACAAATAATAATCATTTATAATGTTTTTGCTACGTAGAAGTTTTAAACTGTTATAAAAAATTTGAAAGTAAAATGACAGTGAAAAGTAAAATATCATCTTATAGAGAATTTTATGCTGATTCAGATGAAACGCATCTTAAAATAGCATGTCAGTAAATTAATTATTTATAATCAAATTAATGCAACAGCAAAAAATAAAACTATAGAGAAGCATAATTTTTGTTACCAATACGTTCAGATAATTATTCTAATTATTCTAACACAAACTAAAACTTAATTAAACTTATATACATCAAGAAATCAAAATATTTTACAAAATAAAAAAGATGACAACAAATTTGCCCGCATTGAAAAAAAGCGTCAATACTTATGCTGTTGACACCGGTTTCGAAGCGGTCCCGTTTTTGATCCGGGTGGGTACCGCGTGATGGTGTGTACCTCGTGAGTTAAAAGAAATACAATAAATGTGGGATGACATAATAAGGTCACGCTCCACAACATTAATGACTATTTTTCACTATTTAAACGTGTATTACTAATTTACACGTCAGTGTTACTAGCCCGTCTTAAATTATCTGAAAACATGAACTTCTTAATTAAATTTGCAAAATGGGCATCTTTTCTGATCCCCTAAATTAACCATTCAATTTGGGGTGCTTTTGTAATAAAACCCTTCCTTATTATTACCAAGAATTTCTACTCGTTAAAAATGATTTTTACAATTGTCATATCCAGCAATAATCAAATTTTCCAGGCAATTACCTTAACAATTCTCACTCCCTTATTATGACCATAAGACGAATTTTCTTAATCTTTTGAATCTTTTGGATATTGTAAGGTCCCGATGTCAGGAGAATTCCACTTCGTGCAAAATTAATATTATGTGCCAATTTAAAAACTCCTTGTCGTGCCTTTTAGCAATTAATTCCTTTGGTTTTTAATGTGATAGCCGAATTTTATTTTAATCACTTTTATGGGATTTTGTTTTGTTTGAGTTATTTTGATTTTAAGCACGCCACGAACAAATTTTGATTTGACTTATTTTATTTCTGAAATTCAGAGTTTCTGCGTGGTTTTTTTTTCAAATTAGTCTTGGAAATTGTTTCAATCTTGTCTTGAATATATTTTGAGAGCATAAAATTTTTAAAAACAAAACCCTGCGTTTCTTATGCAAAAACATAATATTTCAGAAATAATTATCATAAAAATATTAATTTGATGTGCTCCTGTAAACAGGAAAAAATATTTTTTACCAATTCTAAAGGAAATTGATTGACTTGTTTACTTCTTTATATTATATTATTTGAAATTGTTTATTCTACGTGTTCATTAGCGGATATCCGTGTATATTTTGTGAATTTTCATTCACAATTTTGAGTTTTGAATTGTGAAATTTTTCACTTTTTTGCACGCAAACTGAATTTTAAAAAACCGGGCCTCATTTAAGGAGCTAATAAGGACTTCGGTGTTTTCGATATCTTAACAGAAGATCAATAAATTGACCAAAAAATTGATTTATAGTCTTGATGTGAAACTCTACAGGAGACGTTAAAAAATATAAAAATGGAAATTTTCAACTAGAGCACGCCGAAGGCAGCCAATAGAATAATCGCCTTCACACAGAAAGCATCAATGAATTTGATCACGCTTTTTTTTTTGAAATGCAATTTTTTTTTTGAAATGCAACATGACGTGGTTACGGTAATTAACGTGTATTTTATAGTCGATTGAAATGTTAAAATTTAAAAATTCATAACTGTTATGATCCTAGAGGCTGGTGGTTTACGGCTAACTCTTTATTGCTCGCTCGGAAATTAGGAATAAACTATAATATGACAACACGATTATATAAGTTGATAACAAAACTAGGGCACGAGTAACGTGACAACAAATATTAATAATTATAATTGAATATATAATTAACGTTAACGGGACTATCAAGAGTGACTAGTAAAGTGTGCGCTTTGGCTTTCAGCTTAACCTTCCGTCACAACACCTCCCGTGTTGAATAGAGTCTTCACGTCCAACTCGATGCCTTCTTATCCGAGGTGCCTCGTAACAAATTGTAGCCCCGCAACACGAATGTCTTCTGTATACAAACTTCTGTGGCTCTTCTTGATAATGCTTGTTTCCACAGCGTAAATAGTTACATGTACTTGGCTGCTCCTCCTGATAACGCGTGTCTCCGCAGCAATTAAAGTTACTCGTACTCAGGGGTTCTTCATGATCGGGATGATTCGAGTTTCCACAGCATCGATGACTTATATGCTGTATCGTCGGGTATCTAACAACTGGCTTCCTAACTCGTGTGCTTCTTCTTAGTTGCACCTTCTCCTCTTCCCTTGTGTCGTTGACTGTTCCACGTTCACCATTGCTCCTTCCAGTCTCACCTCCTGCCTCCACACACACTTCCCGGTCCAAATTTACAATGGAATTCAAGGAATAATTATCAAATTTAATGCGGGGGGCACAAAAATCATGGGGACTAATATTAACAGGCACGTGACACAAATGGGGGTTACAGACAACATTTAATGGAACCAACTGCTCTTCTCGAACTTCCTCTGCTACAACGTCGGCTTCTCCTTTCGATACATACGGTTGTCCAGCATCCAAGACTTCCTTTTCGTTAGTGTTTACCGCAACATTTTCCTTGTTTGGGGCTTCCTCATCCGTTGCATTGACATTAACATCTTCATCTCTTGAACTACTTCCATGCGCCGGGTAACCACTTAGCTTTGATGAACCTTCTATGGAAAGTGAACCCTCAACTCCATCGCCATAAAGCTTACTGTAGCTATCTGAAAAATTAAAATTTTGAGGAATATGGAAAACTTCTCTTAGTGCCGGGTTCCAAGACTTTGACATCTTAGTCATTTGATTCGCATGAAACTTCTTCATGCGTCCATCCACCTCCACCATGTATATGCTGCTGCTCACTTTTCTTCTGACTACGCCTGTCTTCCATATCCAGGAGCTCGCCATGTGGATTTTAATGATTACCGGGTCACCAATTTGCACCTGCTGAGAGAATCCTTCGGCATTCTCCTTCGTCCATCTTCCGAGTCCTTTCGAATATACTCGCTTGAACCTTTCACTTGGTTCCCTTGGGACATTCACCTGCTTCGCCTCGCTGACCATTGTCTCGAAGTGTTTCCTCATTCCGTCACACTTCATGATCCAATCGAGTCCCAATAAATTTCCACCAGCTCTCACATATATCCATCCTTGTATGGTCTGTCCTTTAAGTTTCATTTCAGCCACGAAACCTCCTTTCAATTTCAGCCTTGATCCATTAGCACACGTCACGTCTAGCGGTGCTTTCTCCAAGTGCGGGCATCCTATTCGTTTCCACGATTCCATTCCCATCAAGGATATGTCGGCTCCTGTATCTATCTGAAAAGATACGTCCCTGCCATTCAACTGGCCTTTCACATAATGTCGTTTGACATTCACCGACTGAGCCTTCACGTAATTCGTCGTTAGCCTTTTCCGACAGTTCCTTTTAAAATGACCTATTTCTCCACATCTAAAGCATTTCGCTTGTTTGTCCCTATTCTTCTTTGACACTGTGTCCTCTTGTCTTTTTCTGTCCCATTTTTTATCGGTACGCTTCCGGACGGCATTAACGCTATCCAACACTTCCGTCTCCTTGGACAGACTTTCAATTCTGGTCCATTCCGCATACAATTCTTGTATTGTTGTGTGCTTTTCCGCGTTTAAATTCTTCTCGATTATGTTTACGAGATGGTTTCTCATTTTTTCATCCTTTTTATCCTTCAATCCCAGTATGAAGTAAAAAGTTTTCCAATCCTCAATTGTCATGCCATCCAGTTTTGCGTTCTCGACAGTCCTATTTACCTTATTGACGTAATCGAGTAATGATACCTCTTTCCGCAATTTCTGGCATTCGAATCTTCTTGAAAATAATGAGATTTTAGTGTTAAACATCTCGCTTAACACTTCAACGACCTCCTTAAACGATAAGGATGTGTGGCATTTAGGTGCAATCCGTCCCGTGAGCTGTCTGTAGCAATCTTTAGACAGCTTCGACAACAAAAGTTGTCGCTTCCCGGCATCCGATAGGTCCTTGCCCTCAATCTGGAACATTCCCTGGTGCCTTTCGTACCAGTTGTCAAATGTCTTGTCTTCTTCGATATCGTAATCGAATACCTCCATTCTGCTCGAAATCGCGCTAATTATCATCGGCTCCTTGTCCATGGATTGCCCTTGCTGCAGCTGACAAATGTATTTAAATTGATCGCTTAACTGTTGCGTCAATTTACGGTTTTCTTCCATCTGTTGTTTGAGCAGTTCGATGACATCTGGTTTAGCTTCGAGTGACATTATGACTGGCTTACAAGACGATCAATATTTGACAATATAATAATACCTGGGACCTGACTTGAGTTCGAAATCCGATCGCCACTGTTATGATCCTAGAGGCGGGTGGTTTACGGCTAACTCTTTATTGCTCGCTCGGAAATTAGGAATAAACTATAATATGACAACACGATTATATAAGTTGATAACAAAACTAGGGCACGAGTAACGTGACAACAAATATTAATAAATATAATTAAATATATAATTAACGTTGACGGGAATGTCAAGAGTGACTAGGAAGTGCGCTTTGGCTCTCAGCTTAACCTTCCGTCACAACAATAACTTTGCTTAGAAGACGAACTAAATTTAAAGTCAAGTATATTATTGCTTGTCTTTGTGTCCTCTATTAATAAAGTCTTAATCTCAAAAATTAAAAATAGAATTTTCGAGTTATTCGATTTTAAAGTTTTGCACATTAAAGTACATTAATTTGATAAAAATTAGTAATTTTGTGAGTTTTCATGATTTCTAGCATGACGATTGGATAAAAGGAGCTAACTAAAATCGACATTATCGAAGATTTTTCGAAAATCGGATTATCCTGTCCTAAATTCCATAAAATTAGTTTTCAATATCAAATTTTCTTTGTCGTTGACGTCAAAACCTCCCGATTTAAAACGCTGAAATCATTCTTGTCAGGTTCTTATGGATGGTGCAGCATCGCCGTAAGCTTGGGAAAGCATTTGGTGCGCGTCAGTGGCTTTCTTCTTGAGTTGGAAAAGGAAAAAAGAGCTTCCCGCAAATGACGTTTTCCTGGTACAAAGGTGGACATATTCTGAACCCAAAATAATGATTATTTAAAAAGTATTCGAAGAAAGTTATATATAAGTAGAAAACTGATAATACAGAGAACATTATAACATAAAATTCTTTATATAAAAAATTTTATTTTGAAAATACAACAAACAACAAAAAAACGCGGAAATTAATTTCTAGACCTAATATTTGAAAGAGACGTGTACGTTTAAGAAAATTCATAGTATATACAAAATTATTAAAAACAAAATATAACAATTAAAGTAAAGATATATATATATATATAAAATATTAAAAACTTATTGAATAATTTTAATACATAAAAATTAAAATTAGGATAAAATGATGTAGAACCACAAGTAAAACAGTTAACTTCTCACTCTTTCCTGTTGATATCTCTGGAAATCAATTGCAGATCCAAGTCGTGAAGATGAATCCCAGTTTTCAATTTTTCCTTGGCGACATCAGACAGCCGTTTTGCAAGAAGTTTCAGAAGATTAGTCCTTGATTCCCGGTAATCATCTCTCTGAATCTCATATTCTCGGAGCTTCTCCAAATGATGGAAAGACATGCAAATTGAAGGATTCAAGGCCAGCCAAAGTTGGATTTCAAGATGGAAAGTGTCGCACAAGTTGGGTTTTCAGACGCAATTTTCTCGAGATAGCTGTGGCCGTTGCAGAAACTCTTTTTTTATTTAGAAAGTAGATTTTTCTCTTTCTAATGATATATGTCACATCCTGTAACACCAAACACTATGCAGACCATTCCCTAGTTAGAACCCTTTCTGCAATCGCGGGATGCGAGCTAGCGGACTCATTTCTCAAGTATAGTTCAGAAACTATTTGTCTGGGTGGCGTATAGATGAATCTAGGTTTTGATGCTCCAGATTTTCTCAGTATTTACCACCTTCTCTTTAGCAGCTTCAAATAGTCGGCAAAACTAAAATACTGAGAGATTTTAAGAGCTCACTGGCTGTGTGATTTCAGCGTTAGTTTAATTCCAAGATGACGATTGGCTCGCATTTCTCTTTTCGTCATTAAAATTACAAAAAAAGTTATAGCAACCTGCAATCTTTAATTTTTTGTTTTTATTTAAATTGCCTTTAATTGTCATTTACACATTTTTCTCACAGGTGTGTTAAATGGTCTTTAACTTTAATAATTGAATGCGTTTGGATTTTTTATACGCTTTTATATGAATAAATTGCTCAGAGCCCTAGAGATCTGAGGACGTCGAAGCTTCTAAGTTACTGGATCGTTTTGTGATCTTTAGTGTCATATTAAGCAGATATAACTCGATCACCACTTTCATTTTCAAACTATGACGGTTTAGTTTAAATCACACTTGGTGCTTTATCTTTTGTAGCATAGAGCTCATCCAGTTTATTAGATGTTTTCAGAGACAAACTAGAGCTCAATGATGTTACGTGGGAATTCGGCTTTTAATTACCGTCTCAATTGTTATTTTTAATATTCACGTGTCTAGAGCAGTTTCGAAAAATCCATCGAATACAAATATTTAATTGCTCCACTGACACCCACTCAAACGTTGGTTATGAGAAAGTTTGAATAATTAAATTATAATTTAAGAAATCATTTTCCAGGAAAACCCTATTGTTATTGTTTATAATATTAACCTTGAGTTTATTATTTTCTTAAAATGTTGATGTGATGCTTCGTGAAAAATTGTATTATACGTAGAGATGCGACGAAGATGGATAGACAAGAGAAATAACTCAGATCATTAGAAGGACGAGAGACATTACGGTAGTTTAACATTGTTTGATAGTTCGTTTTAAATATTAAATTTTGCTTTCCTGGTTATCTCACAGTCTTCTTGTTAGTAAAAATAAAACGCTATGTACTTATTCCCCAGATAGAATAATATAAATAGAACAACATCACTACTTATTCAACACTATTTTAACACTTTTTCTATGCTAATTTTGTGTAAATTAAATAATTTTAATTCAAATTACCGTATTATAAGTAAATTAGCCTCTTTGATTAATCAAAAATTGATTTTAATTCGATATGTTATTTATATATATTTAACTAGGAGTTATTATTGTGAGCTTTATTAACTTTTATACTTTTCTCTGTGTAGGTGGGTGTCGTATTTTATTATGACAGTCGAATTCATTGATCTTTGCTATGTGAGTATATTAATTGCTATAAGCTTCTTCTAATTTGACTTTTTGCTCAAAGAATTTATTAAAAATATGTTATAGTCGTCGCCAAATGCGATTACCACCGCAAAATGTGGCGCACTTTTTTAAATATTATTTTTTCATCTAATTTTTATGATTTTTATTATTTTCCACATTTATTCCACGATTGAAACAACATCTAAAACATATTCTTCAATTTATTTAAGCAAAAACAGTATATAACGAGCATAAACAAGAAAATAATCATGAAAATTAAATGAAAAAATAATATTTAAAAAAGTGCGCCACAGTTTGCGGCGGTAATCGCATTTGGCGACGACTATATTTCATTGATTTTTTTTTGTCAAAACTTTAACGTGGTCAAATAAAAAAGGTGAAATAATTTGAAAAAATAATTTTCTTCTCTTTGAGTAGGATTCATACAGTAATGAAGAATAAATTAATCTGTGACCGTAATTTGGGGCATGCTCCTGGCCACAAAAAGTGATTATTGAGCTGAACTAGATGAACCCATGGGAACAAATTAATTAATTAACTACTTACTTATACTTTGGATACTTTGGAGTTCGTATCGTCAGCAGCTACCAACGCGAACTATCTCTCGCCATTTGAGTCGATAAGCCCGCGCCATTGTTGACCAGACTGTCTTCTTCCGCAAGATCCCGATGCGCTTTCTTCCGATCGGAGTTTCTTGATGCCAGGTCTACGAATTTCACCACCGCCTCCTTGACTGCTGTTGTCCATCTTTCTCTCGGCCGTCCTCTTCGTCGTCTAAAGCACCTTGGATCCCATTCTGTCACAATCCTAGTCCATCTTGTGGGTGGTAAACGAGCGACATGACCTGCCCATCTCAGCTTCTTCACTTTCGCAATTACGCGGATGTCGATGTGTGTTGAGCAAGCTGTTCGTGATAAGATGGCGTTGATCATTCTTTGTAGTCGATTGACATGTTCCGAGAGGAGAGTAGGATTCTTACAGTAATGAAGAATAAATTAATCTGTCACCGTAATTTGGGGGGTCACAAAAAGTGATTATTGAGCTGAACTAGATGAACCCATTGAAACAAATTAATTAATTAACATATAATTTATTAGGTAATCAGTGTTCATTCTGTGTTAATCATCAATTTTCGTGAACCTATTTTCTGATGCCTACTAATCAAATTTTAGAAGGAAATTCCAATTCAGTTTTTAAAATAAAATTTATTTTCTATTTTAATCAATTCTAGTAAAAATTGTGTATAATAATATGCATAATTACTTTTTGTCTTTATTATTAATCATAATCCCAAGCGAACAGAAAATAAACCAATTTTCTCAATATTGGCCCTTGTTTTTGTGATTTATTTACGCCTTAACATTATTTCTAATGCACTATTGAATTATTCAAGTTTTATTATAATTAAAGGGCGTTATCATAATGCTTGAATTAACATATTACCTTACTTGCATTTATTTTCAGTTCATTTTCTTGTTTTCGAGATTTATCCTATTTTATTCTAGATGATTAAAAACATTGGTCAGTTTGGTTCCGAATATGAGCCGAAGATTGCTTACAAGGCAATGAATGCGACAGATTTTGAACCGATGTCACATACAGATCGTGTAATTTGCTCAATGTCGATTATTATAGTAAGTTGATAAACTTCTAAAAGCGATAAAATTCGAGGGGAATTTTAATATAGTACGCCAACATGAAATAACGGCAATTTTAAGCGTGTCTGAAACTTGTTCCGTCTTTTCAATAAAACATCGTTTACGACAATTAGACTAGGCTTGTCTTAAAATATCTAAAATATTAAAATCTTCCTAATAATGTCATATTTCACGTTTACTGAGCTCATTTTATTATCTTACCAGTTGGCTTGCTATCTTGTTTTTTATATTTCAATTTCAAAACATATCAAAATGAGAACATATTAAAGGTTAAAACAATGGGAGCCTAACTAAGGGTGTAGCTAGACAAATTATCATAAGATCTGAATTTACCATCTTAGTTCCCGCGATGTACTTCTTTGGGTTTAAGAGATATTCGAACAAAGTTTCACGAGTCCAGACGACACCCTTGTTCTTGTTGGCGGCGGAATAATCGAATCCCTCAACTGTTCCGGATTTGCGTCCAATAACTCCATGAAGGGTTGGTCCGTTCTTGGTCGCCTTTGAGTCGACGGCATGGCATTGAAGGCATCTTTGCTTGTACACCTTCTTTCCCTTCTCGTAATCTCCCTCTGGAATGGACGACATAGTGAACCCTCTCAAACTTGGGTAATTAAACCTCTTGGGTAATTTTGTTTTAATATGAGTTGGTAATAAAATGAGATCAGTAAGCATGCTCAAATATAACTTTTTAGAAAGATATTAATATTTTTAGATAGTTTAAAACATGCTTAATTAAATGATAGTAGACACTTTTTTGTTATAAAGACTTTAAAATTTCCACACACGTTTGAAAATGGCAAAATCGTTATTTCGATTAAGCGTGCACGATGGGAGGGACTTGCCCGACCGGAATTCCAAAAAACGGGCCCCATCACTGGTGCACATGTATGCTCATTTTTGTGCTTAAAATCGATTTTTCATTAACAAATCGATTATGTGGTTTAATTGTAAAATCGGTTTATCCTAAGGACTCGAACTACAGTGATGGCGCCATAAAGATAAAAACAAATGGTTTTTTGAGCATAACTTTTTTCATATTCATCCGACCAGTCTGAAATTTTGTCACATTGTTTTAACGGTAATTGTGATTGTTCTGACAACAAATTTGAAAACCTATTCAAAAATTGATGAAATTATAACAATTTATTCGCAAAACCCGAAAATCGCAAAAGCAGTCATTATAATCAACCGAAGGAAACATGCCAAATTTTTAAATTAAATAGGTGAGAAAATGAAAAACAAGTTCAATACTTAGTTGCGAAGCCTTTTGCATCAATAACCACCTGAAATCTTCTCGGCATCGAATCAAGAAGGCTGTGCACAACCGAGAGTAGAATCCACTTCCATGCAGCTTCCAATTGAGCGAATTTCTGGTCGGCGTTCGAAGCCCGGAGACCTTTAGTTTGTCTTTCCGTTTCCTCCCACATGTGCTCGATCGGATTCAGGTCGGGAGACTGACTTGGCCAATCGATCACATACATACGACGACGTTGGAGCCAATTGCTCATATGGAGAGATGTATGCTTTGGTCGTTGTCTTGTTGAAAGACGTAAGCACGACCCACATTTGCCAGTGCCCATGGTCTCATTGTGTTCTCCAGAATGTCTTCGTATTGGAATCGATCCATTATCCCATGAATACGTCTCAGAGGTCCCATAGCATCCGCTGAGAAGCATCTCCACACCAAGCTGGTTGGAAGCTGATACTGAGAGGAGATCCCAACCGGGCGTCGAATCCATACATTTCCGTCACTTCCGAACAGGTTGAACTTGGATTCGTCGGACCAGATGTGTTTTCCCAATCCTGACGACTCCAGTTGAGATGAGCTCGTGCCCATGCAATTCTAGCTTTCCGGTATTTCTCACTAATGAACGGCGTCCGTGGAGTCTTTCTGCTTGGAGACATCTTCTGGTGGTTCTTCTAGATGGTAATGGATCTGTGTGAGAATTTACGGCCAGTTGGATGTCCAATGAGTTTCTCCTAGGGTCTTCTCTGGATGCACTTATGATATTGCGATCCATTCTGTGGGTGGTTCCACGAGGCCTCCCTGGCGGTTTAGGGCCAACACAGGTTTTTTTTAATAATTCATTCTAACAAATAAACATTTTAATCTTACCTGCTCGTTTATTTTCTGATAATTGAGGAAACCGTGGATTTAGTGATCTGAAACTGCACCGAAAGAGCTCTATTTTTTAGGCCTCGTTCATAGCCTCCTACGACGGCTTTTTTTTATGTCAAGAGGCACGTTTTTGGCTCATATGGCTTTACCCATGACTGGATATCAATTTCTAACTATTCTGGGAACTATGAAAAATGTTGGAAAAAAATTAAAGACCAAACTTCGAAAATGGTCAAAAACTTAATTTTTTGAAAAAAAAAAAACTAAAAAGTTCGAAAAATCAAAAAAAAATGATGATGCAATTTGCTTTTTTTCATTATTGCGTAACAGTTTTATGCATTTACCGTAAAAATTTCAGACTGATCGGATGGATATGAAAAAGTTATGCTCAAAAAACCATTTGTTCATATCTTTATGGCCATCACTGTACATAGAATGGCAGAATATATTATGTTACCGGCTCATTCCAAAAATTGTTTGCTGAAAAGACGTAAACATTTTCAGACACGCTCATTTTAAATTTCGATTCTTTTCATTTTTATAAAAAAAAAACAAAAGATCTCTCAAGACACGAATCAACATAGATTTTTCGTGAATGAAATTCTCTACCAGGAATGCTTCGCATCCACATTTACCTTAATTAATTAAGGCATTGAAGTTTGAGGAAGAATTTAAAATGAGATGGTGTAATAATCCGTGATTTTTTGCGGAAATGCATTTTATTTTCCGACGGGAGCAATTTCCATATTTAATAACATCCAAAGATTTCCAATATTATTCCATCATTAATCTGAAATTAATCTTCAGATGTCATCTATTGGCGTGCTCACAAATGGCGTCTTCCTCCGCTACCTCTTCACCCGCTCATTCTGGGTCAACAGCTTCCTCGTTCTGTGCTTCTCCAAAGCCATGTCAAATTTATTCGTTTGCTGCATTAATCTGTTTTGGATCGGGCCTGCTACATTAAGGTACTCGCTTTTTCAGCTCTTCTTAATGGATCTTTGTTTAAGTGAGGTGCATTACCTTCCGCCTTTTTTCAATTCTCTACTGGGGCAATTGAATGAATACGGTTTTTATGCTGTCGGTGAGTTTTCACATGCACTTGATTTCCAGACGGATAATTTGACGTTTATTTTTTTGCAAAAATATTTGCTGTGGGAATATTATTTTATTATTATTTTTCGAAGAATGTACTTTTAGTGTATTTATTGTCGTAAAAGGAAAAATGCGTGTTTTATGAATTTTCGGTGTATGCCACGATTTGTGCGCATCTTGCAAAAAAGTGTGGACCAAATGCAAAAATCCGTCTTCACTTTTTAATTAAATTATTTTTTTAAAGAATTCTAAAAACAGTTTTTGGCACAATTAATCTTTTTTCCATTCTAAACTGTTCTAAACACAAAAGTAAATAAAACTCGAAGAAGTTACGCGTAAACATTTTATTAAAAGAATCAAGAACTCACACTATTTGGATCATAACACTGGTCAAAGCCAACGCCTCCGCCGCGAACTAAACACGCTTCGTTCACGAGAGAAATCTTGAAATCATCGATTTTAAGTATTCAGAAGCAGGCTAAGAGGGAAGAAATATGTTTACTGTAAAATATAAAATTTCGGAATCCGGAATTCCTTCCGCCCATCTCTAATCCCAGCGTTTCTATTTTGTAAATTTGTTCACGTTAATCAAGTGTAAGACGACATTCGATGCCAAATTTTTGTTGATATTGTCAAAAAACGGCAAATTTTTTTAAAGTTTAAAACTTCAAACGACTATAAAATACACGTAAATTACCGTAACCAAGTCATGTTGCGTTTCAAAAAATTCAGAATTTTACGAGCAACAAAATGGTATAACTCACGTCTCATAAAAACCACTAGTTCTCCTATAACAATCTAAAAACTGTTTTACAAAAAAGAATAAATTTGTTGAAAGCGTGATCAAATTGATTGATATTTCTTTCTATGTGAAGGCGATTTTTCTATTGGCTGCCTTCGGCGTGCCAAATGATATCTTAAAAACAAACCTTCAAAAGAGCCACGTTAAGACCAAATTTCGTAATAACTTAAAGCATTTTATATATATTTTAAACAAAACCTGAAAATTTTAGCCAAATTAAAATAACAATTTTCCTATTTTTACACCAATCTCACAACTTTCACGTGTACTTTACTTTAATATTGCCTACGCCACTTTGTCATATTTTCCCTCAACTCTCTAAAAATATACAAATCTTTCCAAAATATGGTATTGAAGCGCATTTTCTGAGCTCGTGTTTACAATTGGCGCGTGTTTGAAGTAAAGAGTTTTAAACTATGACGTGGAAATTTAAAAAAAGCGTGTAAATCTAGAAAAATCGTAATTTTCATTTGGCGTGCCAAGGCGTATATCTATGAGAAAATTTGTTTAAAAAAGCAAAAAGAAAGAAGTTGTGGTCTCGCTTGGAAAAGAGAAGTATTTTTCGATTTAATTTTCGATTCGTTTATTATTTCTCTTGTCTTTTGTCATTTTCGAATCTAAAAACAATAAAATTAGACAGAAAATATAATTGTCATTAACCAATTATAAAAAATATAATAAAATAATATATGATTTGGATTTTAAAGCGAAATAATAAGCAAATTGAAAACCAAATCCACATCACTGTCTCTTTTCTCTAAGAAATACCGCAACTACTTCCCTTTAGGCTCCTTTAAGCCGTTTTCCTCATTAATTTACACTTTCACAGAAGCTATAAAATATACTAAACTATAATAATATGCATCTCATATACAGTATCACTGTGGCGAGCCTGCACACTCAAAGATTAGTCCAATCACCTCTGACGATGACCGACTATCCGAGTCAGGAGAGAATGATGAGGAAAGGGAATTGAGTTTGTGCTCACAAAAGAGCTGCTTACTCGCTGCTGACAGGTCAGCCCCCGGGCGCAGGCACTGTTACGACGATTATCCCCCTTTGGTTCCTTGAACGGTGGGAACCTGAACTAGGGGAGTATGATAACAGTAACGCCCATTCCTTTCAAAACTCTTACAGGGAATTTGCTCCATATGCTATGCGGCACTCAGGGATAGGTGCAGACACGCATAGCGGAGTTTCCCGCCACAACCTCGCGGCCACCGCCTTCCTATCTGCGGCAAGCAAGCACAGGGCGCCAGAGGCGCGCATTCCTGCGTGCATATTAGATAGCACTAGGGGGTTTTGACCGTGTGCGGCTTTGGGGACCGCAGGTCAGCTGGTGAGTACTGCCTGGGTTCATATCCGTCCACGTCGCCATCGCTAGGCATCGCTAACACGACAGTTCACTGGGTCGCCGAAGCAAGCCAGTGCCGGTGGAAGGGAGGCTAGGCCTCAGCTTCCGAGTGGTTCAAGGAATGTAAAACGACACGAAGTCGTGTATGCCTTGATCAGGAACACAGAGTGCCCTCCGTGTTAAGTGTCCAAAAACGTATTGTTTTGGGCTTGTAGACAACGTGGAAAAGTTGATTTTGGCCATGCTGGCTGTTTGTTTTGACGCTTCCACGGTCTGTTTGAATAAACAAGACGGTGTTAGCAGCAGGTTAGATCGCACGCATCCTTAAACCGTAGGGTTTGGACGGGTGTTGATCTTGGTTGTTGGCGGAGTCGAGGTAGTGTTACCTAGCTCTTCTCCGCCTTTCTTTTCGGGCAACGGTGCTGGGAACTTTTTATAAATAGCTAAATTTCGGGATGGTCTCGAACATTTAGACATACCCCAGAGTATTAATATGGCAGAAAGACCCATCAAACCTCCTACAGATCACACATTCTAACGAGCAACACCTGAACTCAACTCAACTCAAAACATTCACTAATATAATAACTTTAATAATATTACAGGACCCTGTATTCAACTTCTCATGGCCATCGAGAGATTTCTTATAATATTCTACCCACTGGAAATTAGTGAATACACGCGTACTCGATATGTTCAGGTGAATTATATTTTAAATATTTCGTTATTTGGTTCATAAATGCTCCAAATTATTATTTCGAACATTATAATCATCAATATTTCCAGCGGGGAATCATCATCAGCTGGGTAATATGCTTGGGTGCAGTTGTCGTCACCTATCCAAGTAACATCAAGATATTCGAATGTTTCCATTACCAAACTCACAATTGCAGTCAACTGCTGGGTGATCTACTCAATCCAGGAAGTCGACTACGGTTCGGAGAACGACGAATGCGATGAGTTCCTCATGATGGTGCTCCTCATCCAATCCGTTTTATTCGCGTGCATCTCAACGGCTCTTGAATTGGCCACTTTTGTGAAGCTTTTCTTAATGGTAGCCAACTGGACCCATTTCATTCAAACCTTTTCATATTACAGCAAAGTCTTCAAAACATGAAAACAAACAGCCATCGGAAAAAGTCAATTCGGCTCTTCGTTCAGGTTAATCAAAACCTGGTCAAACTCGAAATATTTACTCTTTCCAAAAATTTCAGAGCGTTCTTCAAGATCTCTTGCACACACTTGACCTCATCAACTCCCGAAACTTGTTCAATGTTTCAAGTGTTGTGGGAAGATTTTACGTGTTCACATTCTCTCTCATTCTAATTCACGCACTCGATGGGTAGTGTTGAACCCACTTTTTTCTATGAAAAACTTTGTGCATCTTCAGACTGATTATGTGCATATTCCATATTCGGATTCGATTCCGGTACGGCTGCTCAAATATCATTCGAGTAGAAGCTACAACAACCTCCTAACATCATTATAACAATATTGAGTTTTGTTTATATTCGTTTAATGATCTAGGAGTTCCATATTTATACCACGAACGTGTTTAACAATATAATTGTTATTTGTAAAATTTGTTGCCTTGTTCTTGATAGAAATTTATTTTAAATAAATATTTATTTATCGACTTGATTCAGGAATCTTGAATTTTATTTTTCAGAGTACTGACTAGACATATAAATTGCTTCATTAGGTATTGTCCTGGTGTGCGCTCATATTTTTATTCAAGATATAGGTTAAACTTGTTTAGATAGTTTAATTATGAAAATAAGTTAAAAGGGGTCCACTAGTGGTTCGAATAACTTTTAGTTTTATGAAACGAGTACAGAGACTTGACCAATATGTTTACGGTTGTTATAATAATACTAAAGTTTTCGCTAATGAATTCCCAATAATACATTCTCACTCGTTTTCATAATATTATTCATTTTCATAAATAAAATGTAAACTCAAGGATACACGAAACAAAAAACAAACAAAATTATACATACCCATATTCAATATTCTTTTCACATTCCATAAAACAAAATATATAATCAATATAAAATTATTTGTGTCCTGTTCATGTCATGTAACTCATCTAATTTGACACAAACATAGTTATTAGTAGCTCCTTATTATGTGACAATTTTTACAAATCTAACACATATGAAATCTAATAAATTCTTTAATGTGAATGACCTGACGCTAAAATCGCCGGCACGATAGCGCCTCCAATTATGAGTAACAATTCGGACGCGCTATAGCTTGCGCCGCCGCCGGAATGTGAATGACCCATTGATTGTGGCGATGACTGAGTGTCGACTACAAGTGAATAATCCGATTGTTTGTGATTATTGGCCTGAAAATTAAATAGTTATGTCACACGAATTTGATATATTGAATAAGAATGTTCCTAATTATAGACGTTTCCTATGGGATACGTTTTTAAGTAATAATGAAGTTATGTCATATCGACATATATTATAGCTTAAAAATGGTGGCCATTGACTTTCCGCACATTCCTAAAGAAAATAATTGGCTAAAATTGAGAATCAAGAACATGAAATGAATAATTAAACTTTTAAAGCATTATTTAAGAGTTAAAAACTATCAGTAAAGCAAAATTTGGGGGACGACAATTTTCCCTATTTTGTCATCCAGAACCAACAACTCAGAAAAAAAGGAATTCGGCTTCTTTCGCTTCATTCAAAAGTTAAACCTTGACAGTACTAACATGAATGTTAAAAATGTCGAGAAGTAAAAAATTAATTTAATGAATAAACCACAACTACGCTAGAGTTGAAATCAAAAAAGGATAATATAATATTAAAAACAATGAGAATTCAATTCCCCTGTTATCAAATGTCTTAAATATGCTATATATTCTTGAAAACTCACCAATTCTGGCAAAACATGAACTGTGGCAACATACAAGAAAGTCCCCGCTGAAAACAACATCAATATTCCAGTTGACGATTCTGACCGCACTGATTCTCCCATCTATACAATTTAAATAAGAAAAAAATATTTTTAAAAAAATAATACTCACGTTGTTTATCAAAATAAATGTAACTAAAGCAGCGAATGGAGCCGCAATTGAGAATACCATCAAATGTTTACGAATTGATCGTCGATCAAGACCCTCCATTAGCAAAAATGAAACGAGACCAAAAGCCGCTGGAGCTTTATGAAGCATGATTGCAACAAATACGATCAATTGAACATCAGACTTGTTGATAACGGAAGCACTTCCTAGCGCAACTCCATCTGCGGCTGCATGAACGACTAAACCAATGGTAGCGGATATTCCGACACGGTTACGGCCTGTTCTATCATCTAAAGACGTTTATTTGTAAACAACTAAAAACAGGCAATAAACTCACTTCGTGATACTGCTGCACTTCCAATTTGATCAACGAGTAACATTAGAATGAAACCAAGAACTAAAGAGTATCCAATTTGACCATGAATTCCAGACGAATGCGTGTGAGAATGGTGATGCTCGTTTTTTTCATTTATTGAATGCGTTTCAACATCCCGTTTATCTCTTTTCACCTCCGGTTCTGCATCACGAACAGCTCGTACTATTCTAAATTAACAATTAATTTATTGTTTCGAGAAAATTTCGCTTACGCTTCATTTAAAACCGCGTCTTTGGGAATTATCCGCGGCATATTATCATTCTCATTCTTCGTGTTTTCCAAAATATTCTTTGCCGCCGCCGGATTCACAATCCCTTCAGCCGTAATCGGTGGAACTTCTCTTACAATGTCATTAATATCTGTTAAAACATTACTTATAAATATAATAAATAAAAAATAAACCATTTTGCGCAGAGTAAAGCGATTCCACCCCTTCGGGGATAATAACGGACAGCGCAGTTCCGACAAGTAATCCAGCTCCAAATATACTAACTAGTCGAATTCGAGACTGAAAAGCTAAATAAACCCAAATCGAATGAACATATATAGAATCAACGCTACATTCGATATTTAAAAAATACCTCGGACAGAGTGAACATCAGTGGAATCGATCCCGCCACGTAGCTCCCTAGTAGCATCGCCAATGAGAGTACAAATAAAAAGCTGACACTTTCCATAGTACTCTGAAATTTATTTATATATTCTTATAAAAGGAATAACGTTTATAAATTTTTTCGGAACAAGGTTTTAATATAAAGAAACAAATAAAAAATATTGAATGGGTGGGATTAAAAGTAACACAGCGATGCAATTGTCGCATAAGGGATGGCAAGTGAACACAGCTGCAATAGTGTATAAATGATTCGATGGATTGGATTTTAGACTCCTGGGACGGATAATTGTATCAATGTAGATGAAGCTATTGTGTTATAAAACAGAATTTGAAAGATTAAAGGAATCGATAAATAGTACATACTTCGGGAATTTTTTTTTTCATCAAATAGATAATAAATCGTCGAGGAAATCATCATTTATTAGTAATGTTTTAGTTATTCATTAGGTAGTATAAAGGATTTAAAAATTAAATGGGATTGTTTGGTAATCCGCATTGGTCTGAAATTAAACTGAAATTACAGTATAATGCTATTTTTATTTTGAATTTAATTAAACTAATATAGCTCTAAATTAATTTTTCAATATTCATTGTAAGGATAACTGTCCCCACGAAATAAAAGAGAACAATTGCCTTAACTATTTTCTCTCTAATGCCTTAGAGTAAAAACCAACTTATACATGATATGACATGCATGGAATATTAACTTAATCATGTATTTATCGCACTAGTTCTTAAAAATACCAAACCGTCTGCGTCCGGAATTTTTTTGAAGTGAGATTAGGGTACATCACCGGTTCCCATACAATATTTTCCAATTATTTTTCTATTGGATTGTATAACTCGACAATAAATAATTAATTTACGCACAATTTGTGTTCCATTTGAAACAAATTTTCTTATCTGTATCAAAGAGCAATAATTATTTCGGCCATAAATATGAAATAACCCACATTTACGTAGTGACTTTTTTTTAAATAAAAGAACGGAATTATCTAAACAATAAACAAGTCAGGAATGATGTCAACAAATAATCAAATTTCTCGCGAAACCACGATTCCAAAGAAATCAATCGAACTGAACCCAAGGAACTCATCGATGCCGTTGATTCTTATCATATTCAACGTCATTTACCTTATGAGCAACAATGAATAATAATCGGTAATTAAAATCAAAAGAAGTGTAAGGGTGATAACAGAATCGTCTTAAAACATCATCTCCTTCCTCCACTCGATTATAAAAGCAATCTTATACCGAACTGATAATTAATTTGCATTCGCTGAAATGCAGCGAAATATATTTTTGCTGTTGGCGACAATCGCTATAATTTTTGGAGAAAATCTGCAAAAGTTTGTTTGTTTCGATAAAATTAGATAGTAGATTTATTTATAGTGACGATTATTGTTATGGGAGCTCGTGTGAACATCCCAATTATCTGGAAGAGACGTAAGTTGGCTTTTAATCATGATAATTTAATTTCTGCTAAAAGCAAAGAGCGTAATGCGTAATTTAAATCCTAAATATTGATGTGGAACCTTGTGTGGAATTTCAATGTTTTGTTCTTTAATTAAAATAGGAAGTAATTTTATATTCTTTTAACACAATTCTGATTAGTTAATTTGGTTTAATATTGTGAAACTGGAACTTGCTGTGCAACTTCGAAGCCATTAAGTAATTTGTGTGACTGTAAATCATAACTAGTATTGCAATAGAGATGATATATATGTACCAGTGATGGGAGGGGCCCCGTTTTTTGGAATTCCGGGCGGGCGGGACTTTAAAAAAAATTGAAAATTTCAAAACCCGGTCCCGGGACCGGGAATTCCCTTTTTCAATACCCGGGACCCGGGACCGGGAATTCCCTTTTTCCCTACCCGGGACCCGGGACCGGGACTTGCCCGTTTCCCTACCCGGGTCACGGGACATACTAGTATTATATAGTCGTCGCCAAATGCGATTACCGCCGCAAAGTGTGGCGCACTTTTTTAAATATTATTTTTTCCATTTAATTTTTATGATTTTTATTATTTACCACATTTATTCCACGATTGAAACAACATCTAAAACATATTCTTCAATTTATTTAAGCAAAAACAGTATAGAACGAGCCTAAACAAGAAAATAATCATGAAAATTAAATGAAAAAATAATATTTAAAAAGTGCGCCACACTTTGCGGCGGTAATCGCATTTGGCGACGACTATATATATATATATATATCATCTTTTCAATCCATACACGTGGAAAATGTAACTCTTTATTGCTAGCGGGGTAATTCCTTTGAAAATTCGACATATTATTTACGAGTTTAATTTACAAAAAAAGGATATATGAACGGAGAGAATAGATAGTTTCTTCTAAATTTACTTTTCTAGAGCTGCTAGAGCCCTATTTCAAGGTCTGGAGAACACTTTTTTAATACATGATTGAAAATTTATTTTTCTCTGCCAAATCTTCAATTTTTAACGTTCCGAGAAATATATTATAGTCGTCGCCAAATGCGATTACCACCGCAAAATGTGACGCACTTTTTAAATATTATTTTTTCATTTAATTTTTATGATTATTATTATTTTCGACATTTATTCCACGATTGAAACAACATCTAAAATATATTCTTCACTTTATTTAACCAAAACCGTATAAAACGAACATAAACAAGTAAATAAACATAAAAATTAAATTAAAAAATAATATTTAAAAAAGTGCGTCACATTTTGCGGTGGTAATCGCATTTGGCGACGACTATATATATATATATATATTTCAGAGATCGGTGACTAATGAAAGAGGAATAAAATAAGAAAAATTAGTCTCGTTTGCACGGCCACAAAGGACTTTTTCATCTATTCCTCTTCAATTGGTTTTGCCTATTTTCTTGATGCAAAACACATTGATGAGATAAAAAATAGTGGCCGGCAAAACGAGACCATTATTTTGTAATTAGTTTATTTTCTCTTCCATTAGGCGCCGACCTCTGAAAAGAACAATGCCTAAATATTTCAATAATGAATGTGGAAAAGGGATTATAAATGTTTTAATTGCGCACAGCTCTAATTTACCATGTTTACCCTACTTGAATATCCAAATACCGAATGCAATCGTTGTAAGACAAGAAAACATAAACGGTATGAACTTATTCTCCAAATCTATAAAATTATAGGGTTCAAGAAACATGAGGGGTGCAATTAGTGAACGAAATGTTTTTAGTGGTTATATGGTATAGAGTTTAAAGCACAAAATACTGCTAATTAGCAGAAAACATATAAAAACATCAATGATTTTATCTTTTATTTGTGCTGTTTATGAATTTAGTGCACATTTTAAACTGTGCACCATATTAGGTATTTATAAAACAATTCAAAATCGTCCTGGAAATGTAAAACAATCAAAGGTTTTGCAAAAGAAAATAATTAATAAAACCCACAAAGAAAGCGATGAAATCAAAATAATATTTTTTCGATTAAAATCAAAGGAAAAACTTGAAAATGCCATCAATACATGGAACAAATTTCACTTTCACTTCCAATTAACCTGACATAAATCATCATTTTCAGTGAAATATGTTCGGGACTCGAATGCGATTCGAAACAAGAACTTCTTCAAATGATCAGCGATTTGCAAAAGGAAAAACATGCCAAGTACATGGCTCCGCTCAAGAATCCGCTAATGGTTAATCAGCGAACAGCCGCCGACTTGTTCTTGAACACAGTGAGAGAGTTTCGGGGATTTTTGAGCCAATATGGGGATTTCAGATTGGCGAGGATGTGGAGAATCCGCAGTGCTCGATATGTAATAGAACCGATTTGTGCATCAATGGAGGAGCTTGTGTGGCTGATCCAGCGAATCCATGGAAATATTATTAGTGAGTTTGGTGATTTTTATAAGAATTATTGCATATTTTACCGAATAATTATCTGTTTTCTGTATTTTTTAATTTTTTAATCGGTTTAATAAGATATTTTTGCGTTTCCCACCAAAATCTTGGAATTTATAACATAATCTAGTCCACTAAATTCTATAAAATGTCGAGTAAATTCCACCAGAATGAATTTATTCTCCAAGATGATCTATTGCACGTCATGAACTCATTCCAAAATACTTTCGTTTACCTCGAATTTATTCTCCAACATTGTCCGTTATACGCTACGAACTTATTCCCCAATAATTTACGTAGCGTGTGCTTTGAATTTATTCTCCACCACAGTCTGCTATACGCTATGGACTTATTCCCCAATATAAAAATGAGCTTCTAAAGAAGTAGCTGTTATTCATTTAAACGTAAGAAATTTAACTTATTTTCACAAATTATGAAAAAAAAACATTTTTTTACTATGAAACATTCTATCTCCATTACATTAACTACAAACTTCCAGTTGCATTTGTCCGGATGACACGTCTGGCTTGAATTGCGAAAAGAAGATCAGTTGTGAGCCGAAGAACCCATGCGGCAAGAATGCAATCTGCTTCGTCGCCAATCATCAGCTCAACTGCGTTTGCAAGCCGGGATACACCAGTTACTTTATGCATTTATATCGTAAACTGATTTTTGATATTTCAGTGCGCAAGAATGGAAAGGATTGTGAGTTGAAGGTGAAGCAATCTTGTATGAGCGGCGATCCTCATTACACAACATTCGATAAGCTTCGGTTCGATTATCAAGGTAATGCATTTGTTGGCAAATATAGTTGGTTTTAGTTTTAATGCGATTAGAGGAACGCTTTCTATCTTGAGTATTAATTATTATCATGAAAAAAGATATAAGCTTTTTTACTAGGAATTGGTTTGTAGAATAGATGGCGAAATATTATTAGGGTGAACCAAAATTTTTTTTCCGATTTTTTTGTTAAAAATTTAAATATAATTTTAAAACAAATGAAAAACAATTAGGTTTCAATGTAAAGATCATTTGACTCTATGGCTTGAACCCTGTAATCGGCAAGTTGTTCGATTTCGCGGTACCACTCCTTGTTCTTAGAGGCGAAAAACTCGCGGCACCCGTTTTCGACATCGGCCAGGTCATTGAAGCTACGACCACGAAGAAAGTGTGCCATGGATTGGAAAAGGTGATAATCAGATAGCGCAAGGTTCCGACTATAAGCTGGATGTGGAAGAAGATCAGTGGCGTCGAGATTTTATATCTTTTCCTTCGTTTGTCTTGTGGTGTGCGGTTTTGCTTTGTCTTGGTGAAGCTTCCGATTGATCAATGCTGGATGATTCTCGCCAAGTGCCGCATACATTCGATCAAGTTGGACTCAATAAAGGTCTGCGAGTACTTATTGATGGATTGGTCTCCACAGCTTCACGAATTGCTTCAGAATCCACTGTCGTAGGTCGGTCTGAGTGTGTCTTGTCCTCGAGATCAGTGTCGCCGTCGCTAAATCTTTTGAACCAATTTCGCGCAGTACGATCCGAGACCATATTGTCGCCTTCAACTTCGAATATCTTTTTAGCTTCTCCAGCTGCGTTGAAGCTTTGTTTCCAATAATATCGTAATATAACACGAATTTCTGAATTTTCCATGTTTCTTCTACAAGTTAAAAATTTTTTTAAATAAAATACGAATTAAACATTTTAGTATATATTATGATAGAGCTGTTCAAGAGCTTTAAAAATATATATAACACATGTATGTAAAATCTTTATTTGGTAAAAAAAAACAATTAGACAAAAAGATATAGGAAATCGGAAAAAAATGTTGGTTCACCCTAATATAAGGTTCATTTCGGAAAATGATTTGAATTGTAAGGATTTATGTTAAAAAATTAAAATATATGGGAAGTTATTGGAAATCTAACGGAAAAATTGCTATCTGAATTTGACTTCATTTGTATTCTTCTCGTCCCTGAGACAGAGCTCTAGCAAATTGAAGATCATAATAGATTAAACGTAAAATTTAGATCATTTCTAGAAATAATAAACTATTTTTAATTCAACTATTATCAAAATATAAGAAATTGACAATTCCAATTTTATTTTCATAAAAAATAAAAGTAATAAATCTGATTTGATCTAGAAATTTTGAAGAAATATAATGAAAAACAGAGAAATTATTAACATAAATTGAATATTTGTTTCATGATCTCTTTGAGACCATTGAAAATAATTCAAAAATGTTGAAATTCAATTATCAATTTTTTATATTTTGATAATATATGAAAATAGATACTTACTTGATTACTTGATTAGCCCGTATCAACCGTGAAGGTTGCGGACCATCTCTCTACAGACGTCGCGGCTCTGTCTCGCCATTGTCGACCAAGCCACTTTCTTCTCAAGGATTCCTATTATTCTTCTTCTAATGATTCGGCTGGTGGAGGTTTCGTGCACATAATCGGACACCCATTTGTGAATCGAGTCTGCCCAGCCCTCTTTCGGCCTTCATTTGCTTCTAACGCCACATCGAGGTTCCCATTCTGTACTGATTTTACACCATCTTTGAGGTGGCATCCGTGCGATCTCGATCAGCTGACGGACCACTTGTATATTGTCGATGCAACCTCGCGATGGACAAAATTCTTGCTGTGGCTCTTCGAGATAATTGTTTGCAAAGGATTGAGTACTCTTGATTAGGACTCTCGTGAAGATCTTGGCGATGATCGAAATTAAAGCAATAGGTCGATATTATTTTATTCTCTCCGCATTATTTGTTTTTGGCAGAAATGAAATCTTTGATATTTTCCAAAGCTCCGGAGTTTTCTTCGATTTTAAAATTTCATTGAAAATCCTTGTCAACGGAGGAACGGCAAGGTCTATTGAGTTCTTCAGCATTTTTGGAGTGATCTCGTCGATACCAAGTGCCGAATTTGAGCGAAGGTTGAGTATGGAATCTTCGACTTCACTTTCCAAAATTGGTGGCATTCACTCAGCATTTTCATCAGGGTGGCGTTCAATCGTGTGAATATCATCTTGATTCCCGTCATCAATAGAGTAGAGATTTTTGAAATTATTACGAACAATACCTTTGATTTCATTTCTATTGAAGGTGAGTGTCTTCTCAGTTTGTTGAGAGGAATATCGGCTATTTCAAGTTCCTTAAGAAGAAAAGAAATAAAAAAAATGACAAGCTTATCCAGAATAATAAATAATCAAAAAAAGACGAATAAGCTGTCTAAAAATTATAACCACTACAGCACGCCAAATTGAATGACTGTAAAATGAGCTCAAATCTAACTTTTCAGAATGATTTTAATATTTTTAGATAGTTTTAAAATAGCTTGTCTGAATTGTCAAGAACAGTGTTTTCTAAAAAAAGCCGTAAAAACTTTAAAATGCTTTTAGAAATAATAAAATGACACTTTCAATTTGGCTTGCAACAGTAAATCCATCATGATTTAATGTCTTTTTTAGGAACTTGCCCTTATGTATTCAGCGAGCCTTGCACAAATCTCTCATCACCATTCTCGCATTACTCAGTTCGCGTCAAGAATCACCTACCACATCCGACATATCAGTAAGCCAGCGGGTTCTCTACTATCCCCTAAACCCAAATTTTTCCAGCATCTCCGTGGTTTCCGAAGTCGAAGTCGACATGCACAACATGAGCATCCACATCGATGGTCGATCGAGTCGAACGTTGGTGAATGGAGTGCGCGTGGATCTTCCTTGGTACTACCCGTCGAATAAAGATTGGAAGATACGTGCCCGTCAATGGGGCAGCAAGTTCACCGTCGAAAGCGACGAGATGGTGAAGGTCGAATACGTGAAGATGAGCTCGTTGTGTGTCCAAGTGCCTGATGTGCCAGAGTTCCAAGGCGCTGACACGCTGTGCGGCCTAGCTGGAAATATCGACGGCGATTGGAAGGACGACGTGAGAAGTCGGAATGGATCGGTGATGGCGATTCACAAGTCACATCAGCCGGAAAGCAAGGACACGCGTGCAGAGTTCTTTGGTTATATGGACACGTGGGTTACCGACAAGTTTTTGGTACTAAGGCCGAGTCAGGAGAAGTGCGTGAATGGAGAAATTATTGATAATACGACGAGCACCTGTGTAAGTTTGCTATCAATTAATAGAAATAGAACCTTCTTTACTATTTTCCTTTTCAGAGATTGGTGCCTATTGGAAGAGGAATAAAGTAAAAACAAAATAATGGTCTCATTTTGGCGGCCACTATTTTGTATCTCATCAGTAACACACATTCAAGAGGAAGAGATGGAAACTTCTTTGTGGCCATCAAAACGAGACCATTATTTTTTCGTATTTTTTCTCTTCCATTAGACACCGATATCTGAAAACTTTTTCATAAAGCATATAAATTTTCTTTTCTGTAAATTTCGTAATATTCTAGAAGACTGAAGAAGTAGCTGGACTCTGCTATCCAATAAAACAAGCAGAAACCGGCCAAGGAGTGTTTGCATCTTGTCAAGCATTGGGTCAGGAAATTCTTGCGGTTTGCAACAACGTCAAATAATTTATAATGGCGCAAACATTCACAGGACTTTTACGCAAATTGCATTTATGATCTTTGCGTTGACGAGAAATTCAAATGCACAACTCTGGAATACTTTTACCACTATTGCCAACAACAATTACCACAAATACCAGCGGTCGAGAATTGGCGAGACCAATTGCACTGTCCACTAGCGTGCAAACCAAACTCTCACCCCGAGCCGTGCGTCTCATCGTGTCCTTCGACATGCGCCGAGCCGTTCCCCGAGTTTTGCGATCAGCGTATAATCCTGCGTACAAGCGGAAGTTTGAATGTTGTACTTTCAGCATGTGTCGATGGTTGTGCATGCGACCCTGGCTATGTGATTGACAACTCGATACCGACGTATGTTCGGTGCATTCGATTGGATCAGTGCGGATGTCAGGATGAGAATGGAAACACGCACCGCCCGAACACGCCATGGTTGTCGGATGATTGCTCCATTTGGCATGAGTGCAGGAATGGTACAATGTATAGTGAGGTATTTGTTGAGCTTTTCGACGTTTTATCGGAAATTGAAGTTTTGGTTTGGGGAATAAGTTTGTAGCGCTAACTGTTTCTTAACAGAGAAATTAAGAGTTATATGCTATAATTGTATAACATAATCTTTTTCATCAATGCTGCTGTTTTTTTTTTGTTTTCTTAAAAGTGCTCTAATCGAACGTACAATTCCAAGGTTGGATAATTATAGTTCATAAAGTTCATAAATTTTTGCCTGGAGCATTAAAGTCTGCACAAGTTATGGGAGAAACTCCCCCCGGTCACCACCAGCCCCAGGAGCCACGTTGAGAAAACTAAAGTCCCTGTCCCGGGTAATGAAAATGGAAGTCTTTCATTGTTTTTTTTCAAATAGTTTCAACAAAATTTTTAGCAAATAGTTTACCAATTTTAAAAATAAATTATTAGTTTTTCACGATTGTCGCTATATATTAACTTAATTGATTTTTAGCGCGATTACGCGATAAATAATCTAAGGCCAAATTTATTTATAGAATGATTCAAATATCTAATAAATCTGCGAATTTTTACTATTAGGTCTAGAAATTAATTTCCGCGTTTCTTAGCTGAAGTTCTTCGTCTTCAAATTTTTTGCCTTTCTTGATCGGTCTTTGTCGTTGAAGTTAAAATCTTCCAATTTGAAACGCTGAAACCATTCTTGGCAGGTTCTTATAGATGGTGCAGCATCGCCGAAAACTTGGGCAAGCATTTGGTGCGGGTCAGTGGCTTTCTTCTTGAGTTGGAAAAGTAAAAGAAGAGCTTCCCGCAAATGACGTTTTCCTGGCACAAAGGTGCACATATTCTGAACCCAAAATAATTATTTTTTATAAAGTACGTGAAGAAAGTAGAAAGCTGATAATATAGAGAACATTATAACCTAAAATTCGTTATATAAAAATAATTTTATTTTGACAAAAAAAAATAATTTTATTTTGATCAACAACAAAAAAACGCGGAAATTAATTTCTAGAACTAATATAAAGATTACGACGGGTAGGAATACGGAAAGCTCGTTTGCTAAAGATTAAGAGTGCACGCCAATTGGAAATGAAAGTTTCCAAATATTTGAATTAATCTTACAAGCTCATGAATATTCATTTCATAATTAATTTCGTGTCTTAAAATGTCTTAAAATATACAAGAATTCGTTTTTCTGATCGAAAAACTATATCTGAGCGTCGTTTCTGATTATTATAAATTCTAACGCGCCACTCTTCCAAGAAGTACGCACAATTTGCAAAAAAAACTGTGCACCAATTGCACAAAACTGGCCTCTTAATTTATTATTTTAAATATTTAATTTATTTGTTATTGTTTATCAGGATTATCATAAATATAAAAGAGTGTGAAAAGAACAAAACAAAAAAACTTAATCACGCCAAATCGAAATAGCGATTTTGCGTTTTTTAAACGTGTATCGAAATTTTTACTTCTTTATAAGAAAAAATTTTTTACTACAATTTAATTAAGCTTGTCTTAAACTATCTAAAAATGTTAATATCTTTCTTAAACGTAATATCTGAGCATGCTTACTGAGCTCATTTTATAACCATACAAGTTGGGGTGCATAATAAATGAAAAACGCAATTGGTGCGCAGTCTTTTGCAATTTGCGCGTACTTCGTGGCTGTGGGAAAGCTAATGCACTTCGGTCAAAACGAAATTCCACCCTCAGTGTTTGTATTTTTCTCTGGGCGTTGCCTTTTGTGATGTGTTGCGTTTTTCTATATTCCTCTTCTACAATAGACGATCATTTATTTCAACAAATATAATTTAAAATAATTTAACGCGCAGACAACGATACATAAAATGAAGAGAGATAGCGTTTTTCGTGGATTTTTGACCGGAGTGCTAATGTGTTAATTATAAAATATTTTTCACGTAAGTTAAACAACTGATTAGGTTGGTTAAATGATAGATTCGAAAGAGAACTTAGCTACTGAATGCCAACTGCACTGTAGCACCCCAGGACAAAGCGTGTCCAAAAACCCATTTGCGGACAGAGCAAAGAAGGATATTAGAAGAATACAATTGATAAAATCAAGGAAGCCTTTTTTGTCAAAACGAAAGCCTTCTTGGCTCCATCTTAAAATTGCGTTTTTCAAATTTGGGACATTCTTTTCTATTGTTTTGTCCTGGAGTGCTTGTAGAAATGTATAAAATTTTCTGGTACAAGGTTTTTAGAAAAACCTGGTACAAGGTTTTTTTTAAGACAGGTTTATTAATTTTGAATAAAAACTTGTTTGTTATTTGTACGTGGAAATTAAAAAATCACGCTTAAAAATGCGCAAAATTTAGTTTTCATTTAGCGTGCTACTGTATTTCCAGCTTCAATTGGCGTGCATCTGTTATGATCGAACTCTTTTTCCTATCTTTTGATACAATTTGGTACAATAAAATTTATCATATATTATTTTCTGCTGCGCAACTTCCTTAATTTTCAGTATCGGCCATGCTCTCCGAATGGAATCTGTGTCCTATCGGGAATTGTGAAGCAATGCCAGTGCAAGCAGGGATTCCGCGGCGATGGATACAACTGTACGGATATTAACGAATGCGTCGAGCAGCCAGGCATCTGCGGAGCTCATGGCAAATGCGTCAACACTATTGGCAGTTATTACTGTGATTGTGAGAACTTCTGGCTTGGTGCCAGCTGTAATGAATACAAGCCAAAGCGACACTGCGCAGATCTTTATCATTTCTGGGGATACCATGATGATGGAGTCTACAGGTAGATTGACTTGAAAGGCAAACCGAGCATAGTTCTTTAGCATTGAGCCGCCATATCCGTTGCCACCGGATCATGCGGAATTCAAGCCGGTTGATGTTTACTGTGATATGACAACAGATGGCGGAGGTTATACTCTTATCAGCTCGGATAATGCGACGCTTAATGTAAATAAGACGATGAAAGCTTATCGGGAAGGCTTTGGCGTGCCAGAGAATCGGGCGGTATGGCTCGGTTTGGAGCACATCTATCGGATGACAGACAGCCACCCACAATCGTTTGTTTTAGTTGGTTATAAGCAGAAAAGAAAAATATTTCAGACTTCGCTTGAACCTGGATAGATGCAAGAGCAATGGAAGACCGGAGAAAAAAACCTTCTGCACTTACGCTGATTTTAAGGTCTTGTCTGAGGAGACTGGGTATCAAGTTTTTATACCATCGGTATTTTTTTTGGAAAATTAAATGTTTGTGAGTGTTTTTCAATTTAGCCTTGCACTGGATCCGAAGCTGGTCAGAATTATTATGAAGATGGATGGGCACGATGGGATTTGACAAAACCTGGACCAGCTTTCTCGGCTTTTGATAGTGAGACGGCTCCTAGGTTGGTAATAGAAACAGCCAGTAAGTTATTATTATTATCAAATATCTTGTCAAAGTTTTATTTTTATTTTTATTTTTATTTTTAGCTGCATTGTTTGGAAACTAACTTTGTCATTAAACTAAAATATACGTTGACAGTTTTCTGAAAGTAGAAAACCTTCATTCCTAACTTCTAAATTTTCTCAAATTTGAGAGAAAATCTTAAAAGTTATGGACAATCAAATATTCAAATGATAGGTACTGCGCCTCAAATGTTTTGCAGAAAATGTTGATTTTTTGAAAATTTTGTCAATAATCTAAAAATATTTTAGAGTTATTCTGCAAGTAGAAAAGTTAATTTTTATGACTGACTAGTGATATCAAAATTCATAGAAAATCTGAGAAGCTAGGGACCATCAAACATTCAACCGGGAGGTTGAGCGCCGTAAAAAGTTTGCAATATTATTGATTTTTGGAAATATTGTCGGTAATATAAATTTATTTTGAAGGTATCCTGAAATTAGAACACTAAATCTGTATTACTGCCACTTTTTTTCCAAAATCTATAGAAAATCTTACAAGTTACGGACCATCAAACTTTAGGTTGAGCGTCGCAACGAGTTTTTAAAATGTATTGATTTTTTGAAAATTTTGTCTATAATCTTAAAATAATTTATAGGTTATCTGCAAGTACAAAACCAACTATTTATTATTGTTTAGAGTTAGCAAAATCCATAGAAAATCTAACAAGGTATGGATCATCCAATATACAACTGATAGGCACTGCACCTCAAATATTTTGCAGAAAATGTTAATTTTTTGGAAAATTAGTTTATAAACAGAAAAAAGTTTAACAGTTATCTGAAATTGGAACACTAAATTTGTATTACTGCCACTTTTTTCCAAAATATTTTAGAAAATTTTACAAGTTACGGACCATCAAACTTTCAACTGGTATGTTGAGAGTCGCAACGAGTTTGCATAAATTATTGATTTTTTGAAAATTTTGCCGAAAATCTAAAAATACTTTTTAATTATTCTAAAAGTAAAAAGCCAATTTTTTATTACTGCCAGATGTTATCAAAATTCTCAGAAAATGTGACAAGTTATGGACCATTAAACATTCAACTGTTTTCGGAAATTGGAATTTTGGATGCGAAATGCAACTATTAAAATAAATTATTATTCAAACCTCTTTAAGCTAACATTTAAGAAATATAAAGCGATTTTTAGATCTTTTAAGAGAACCGTGATAAAATTCTGTGAAAATAGGTGTTAGTTTACACCTAAAAATTAGAAAAAAAGTTCTAAAGTTTGAAAAAAATTTCTATGTTCATTTGGCGTGTAAAATTTTGATCTTTTGGTAGTAATTTTGTTATTTAAATCATAGAGTAAAGTTTAACCATAGGTAAAACAGAAATACTTTCCAAATTTAAGTTTTTATTAAAACGAACCTCGGACAGTTATGGACCATCAAAACTTTAATTGTTTGTTTAAAGTGCTTTTTGTCATTCCATTTTTTGGTTTACCTATATTATTTTATTTTTATTGAGGAATGTGTTTAGTTTTTAGGATAATAGAACAGAAAATTCTCTTAAAGACTAAATTTTATCAATGTCTGTGTAAAACCTGACAAATTACACTTCATCAAAGCTCCCACTGATAGAAACTTTTATAGTAATTATTTCAGTAATCCCATTAATTATAAAATAACTTGTAGTTCATTAATATGTGAGCTTAGAAAATATTCTTTTATTTTTTATTTATCTTTTCAGAATATGAAGCGTCCTGTTCTGAAGCCAACTTCAATACTGGCTGGTGGTACACTGATGGCCAGTTGTGTGGAGCTGCCAACCTTAATGGGGTAACAATTTCCACTTTATATATGGAAATTAATCGAATTCTTTTATTTTAGGTACGATATCAATGCGATAACATGCCACTGGAACGCGAAAAGTACCTGAGATGGGCCGAAGGCACTCTCAAACAGGCTTCCATGTATTTGCGTCCCAAGGACTATCCAAATTATGATCCGACGCACTAATTAAAGCAATGATTTAATTTAATAAAAATATTTATAGCATCTCGTATGATTTTTGTACAAACAACAAACTTGAAATATCCAATAAAGCTTGAAACTAGACTGAGACTTCAATTAAACTTGAATCAATATAAAATATGTACAATTTGAGAGATTTTCGAGTAAATCTGGTGAATTAAACAACAACAACGATTTAGAGAATTATTAAGAAGAGGAATAGTTACTCCAGATAGAAAATTGGTCGTGTTTTTGGCCTCAAAGTGATCATTCTTTTGGCAAAAATTAGCCATAAAATTGTGACGACGATCAGTTGCACAACAATGACTTCCCAAACCCGCCGAGGTCCGTAAAAGTGATAGACGATTCTGAATTAATTACTCGTTGGAAATATTTTGAGTTTTCATACGTGCACACAAGTGGAGCCACTAGGCGACCAAATAACAATGATATATCGAAGAGATGCTGTTGGGATACCTGAATTCTAGATTTAACAGGTTGTATTGGGTTGAGGAATAAGCTCGTAGAGTTTTTATTTTCACAAAAAAAACAATTATAATAAATTAATCAATTATGTATTCGCCGTTACTGTTTATGACTTCCTCCCACCTCTCGATCAAGTTGTTGATGCCGTTCCGCCAAAAATCGCCCTGTCTGGTGCCGAAGGTCCTCCTCGCCCTCGAAGGAACCCCTCATTTGGATTGACAGAGAGCGGAAAAGGTGATAATCGGATGGCGCAAGGTCTGGAGAGTACGGTGGCTGCTGAAGAATCTCCCATTCGAGCTCTTGGATGGCGGTTTTGACGACTTGCGCGACATGCGACCTGGCGTTGTCGCTGAGCAAGATGACTTGGCCTTGTCGATCGGGTATTTTCAGTGGGATAGCCTCATTTACGCGGAGAAGCTGGGCAACATAGAGCTCCTTGTTGACCGTGGTGTTTCTTTCGAGCATTTCCCATGGCAGTATGCCCTCCCAGTTCTACCAAACGCAGATCATTGCCTTTTTGGGTGAAGATCTTGCTTGACTCTAGTCTTTGGCGTATCTCCTTGAGCCACTCACTCCTTTCTTTGCTTCAGATTGACGTATAGGCACCATTTTTCATCGAATGATTCGGTACAAAACTCGCTGCTTATGACCGCATTTTGCTCGATGGCGAGCGAGATGTTGAGCTTCGATTTGAAGGCGATTTTCCTTGTTTTGTTCGTTGAGCTCATGAGGTATCCATGTCCCGAGTTTTTCCTCAGATCCTATCGAATGAAGATGATTAAGGATTGTCTTTTGATCACAGTTCATTTTTCGGCCAATTCACGACTTGTTTGGCGACCATCTTCCTTCAATAGTGAATTCAGATTATCTTCGTCTAATTCTGCAGGTTGTCCACTTCCAGGCGTCTCTTCAAGATTAAAGTCGCCATTTTTGATTTTTGGTACACGCCTAAGACACCTTCTCCATACAGACTGCATATTTCCCGAGCTGCTTCGGATCCTTTTTGTTTTCGATGAAAAGCGAAGAAGAGCAGATGCCGAAAATGCTGATTTTTGCCTCCTGGATAGTTCATTTCTAAGCCTGAAAAAATATGAAAATTTAAAATTTCAGAACAAACTAAAAACACAGTTTTGTAGAGCAGAAAAGCGCTATCAGATAAATATATATACTTTTCCAAATAACAAGAAAATTGTTGTGATAATAAGATAGATGATAGATAAGATAGATAGATAATATAAAACTCTACGAACTTATTCCTCAACCCAATAATAGATTTCAAATTACGTGTCCCAGAGGGTTGAACAGTGCCGAATAGAGTGTTGCGTCAGTTATATTGATGAATGGGGTAATTGCTCCAAATGTTATTATGAAACCGATGTAGAATATCTGAAAATTTGAATAATGAATTTTCTGTGGCTGACAAGAAGATCAGGAACGTCTATTGAAGATTACGATTTTAGAAAATTTGAGAATATTTTATAGGTTCCAGGAGCAATTTAAAAACAAATTTTTAGGTGAATTTCACAGGCTTTCGTTGACCTATCTTTTGTGCTTTAAATTTTTTACAAAAATATACATTTAAGTAAATTTTCTGAGGTCCTGTTTTTACAAATTCTTTTTTGATCAGATTTTCTAAGTTTTGATAATTGAACGATAACCCAAACCGTCTGAAACGTCGGCGTCAATTCATGACACCACTTGTAGCTATCAGCGTCACATCCTGAATCCGGTCGATCTTTAGTTGCCATTGGAACGGAGTCTGTCAGAAACTGCCATTGGTATGTGACAACCAGGAAGACGATAATAATTAAAAAGACCGCCGAGTTTATTTTACCAATATTTAACCTAAACTTTAGCAATAATGGCTTAGAATGAATCCAGACATCTTACATTTGAGCAGTTTTCGTGAAAATGAAAACAAGGTAGATTCCAAGAGCAATGAGGCCAGAAACGAATAGAACCGACGCAAACGAAGCAACAGTCTCGTGTCGATTCATATCGAACATCATCATAATTATAATCGGCGTCATTCTGAATGAAATCTATTGAAATTCCATAAATACAAATGCCTACGTTTCAATGGCAAATATGGTAAAGTTTTGAGCATATCTTGTCAAAGTGCACACAAATACCGTGAGACGATCAGGGGTTGGATAGTTTACATCATCGAAATCCTCAAAAAAAAAAGCTTTTCATTTTGAAGTAACCAGGACACTCCGAACCATTCCAGGAGTGTCGTCGCGTTTGTAGCAAATGTTATCGATAAAGAAGCCGGCGATGACAATTGCGGACACGTTGAGTATGATGGAGACGACGGCGGGAGCATTGTACATGTGAATGGCGAATGGTCGCTGTGGTGGATCGTGGAGCAGAAGAATCCAGGCGAGTTCGAGCGCCGGGCCTGCTACGAGACCAGCAGCGCGGCAGCTCATGAACGTTGACATGGTGGCGGATTGATCGTCGCGTTTCGCGTTGGCGCAGACAGTAGCGCGAAGGCAGTACGACATGCCTGGATTAATGCTCATGAAAGATTCAGAACTCTCACATCCTAGTTTGACACAGTTTTCATAAAATGTCCTTCTGGATGTTTGGTGGAGCGCACTTACAATGGATTTGCCGAATAGGATGTTATTAAATCTAGGAAAATCGGAAATAAATTGCTCACGACGTAAAATAAAATGCATTTCCGCATAAAATCACGGAATATAACACCATCTCATTTTAAATTCTTTCTCAAACTTCAATGCATTATTTAATTAGGACATAAGAGGATGCGCAGAATACCTGGTAGAGAAGAACGGGAGCAATTTCCGCAGATTTAATAACATCCGGTGAATATTGTCGAAATGTAAATTAATGAGAAAAATGAATTAAATGAGACCTTTTTGGTCCTGTTTGGCAAAGAGACAGCGGTGTCGATTTAATTTTCAAATTTTTTTTTGTATTTTTCCCGTCTTTTTTGTTTTTCTTAATAAACTAATTTTTATTGTATTGTCGTGGTGTAGGTTGATGAAAAATTAGGGGTAAAGGAGCATACCGAAAAAAAAGATGGTCTCGCTTGGACAGGTGTAGATTTAATTTGCAATTTGTTTATTATTTCGATCCTATATATAATAAATTATACAACACAATTTTATAATAATAATTATATTGATTCAACAACCAATCTAGTAAGAGAAAACAAAATGAAACAAAATTGTGATGAAAAAAAGCGAAATAATAAACAAATTGTAAATTAAATATACACCTGTCCAAGCGAGACCATTTTACTATTTGGAATGCTCCTTTAACCCTGATTTTTCATTAACCTACACCACGACAATACTTTCCAGCGATCGCTGTCTAATTGAAGAGCAAAAAAATAAGAAAAAATGATAGTCTCGGATGGACGGGTACAATGACTTTTCCATCTCGGATGTTATTAAATCTAGGAAAAGCGGAAATTGCTCCCGTCGGAAAATAAAATGCATTTCCGCAAAAAAAACACGGATTATTACACCAATACAATTTAAAATTCTACCTCAAACTTTAACGGATTCATTAATTAAGACAAAATAGGATGCGTAGGATGCGTTCTCGTTTGGACGGTCTCTCTTTTTTCGAAATTATGGGTAGCACACATTTACGAGAAATTGACGAAAAAGTTGTTTGTGGCCGTGTGGCCGTGTGGCCGCCCATCATTTTCTCTTCTATTTTTGCTCTTCCATTAGGCAACAATCACTGAAAAGGGCAATAGTTTTTTTAAATAAAAATGAAAAGAATCGAAATTTTAAATGAGATGGTTTGATAATCCGTGTTTATATGCAGAAATGAATTTTATTTTCCGGTGGGAGCAATTTCCCCTTATCCTAGATTTAATAACTCTCTTCCTCTTCAATGTGTGTTATCCATTTTTTTGGGACAATACCCATTGATGAAATAGAACGGAGTGGCCGACAATACAAGAACCTCATTTTTCTTGATTTATGAAAAGGACAATTAATTAGTTATAATTATTGTCGTGGTGTAGGTTGATGAAAAATTAGGAGTAAAGGAGCATACCCCAAAAAAGATGGTCTCGCTTGGGCTGGTGTAGATTTAATTTGCAATTTGTTTATTATTTCGCTTTTTTTCATCACAATTTTGTTTAATTTTGTTTTCTCTTACTAAATTGGTTGTTAAATCAACATAAAAATTATTATAATAAAAATTTTAGGTGTAATTAATTATATTTAGGATCGAAATAATAAACAAATTGCAAATTAAATCTACACCAGCCCAAGCGAGACCATCTTTTTTTTCGGTATGCTCCTTTACCCCTAATTTTTCATTAACCTACACCACGACAATATATGAATATTATTTTCTGAGTAACTTTATGGACGAGTGAGTTTTATGAAACGTGAAATACATCATTCTGTTCATCATAAAATTCTATTTTTTTTTATGAAGCAAGACGTGTTTACGGTACTTAAGTGTATTTTAAAGTCGATTGAAAGTTTAAACTTAAAAAAATCATATCTTTGCTTACAAGGGAAGTGTTTTAGGTCTCCATCTCAGATTTTGATAAAACTTTGCAGATAGATTCCTTATGGCTTGATTAGTATACTGTCAAAAAATTAGGACCTACAAAACGGTTTAAGTAGGTGAAAAATCGGTTTGAAATTCAGAAATATCCCGTTTACCCACAATAATGGAATAAAGCTAATGAATTTTATTTTAAATTGTGCGTTTTCATAAATAATGATTTAAAAACCACTGAAGCATCGGGGCAACAGCGCAGTGGCAAAACGACGGGACACGGAACAGCAGGGCGAGGGTTCGATTCTTCTTGGGGGTGATATGTTTCTATTTCTATTACTAGTCGAATAGCTCTGGGGGGGTTTTTTTACTTTTCAAGATTATAATGATAATGAAATCTATTATTTATTAAATCAACAATTATAATCTGATTTGATTGTGGAATACATTTATGCAAAGCATAAAAACCTTCAAAACGTTCCCAGTCTTTCACGAGAACATCTAAAAATTGCACAGTCAATTTTTTCTATATTGGAACAAGCTGACAGCGGTTTTCTGGAAATTGAAGAGGACTATCATCTGATTCCGAACGACGACGATGTTGATGAAGGTATAAACCGATATTTCAAATGAAAATAACACTTAATTATAGATTGGGACTGCGCTGAACCATGTTTACTAAATGGTATAATAAAACGATAGTTTTTAATAAGATAGTATACCCCTTAAAATATGAACCGGATTGATTAACATTAACTATATAAAATTTGCGTTTGAAAATCGCGATTTTTTGGGTTTTAGACCCATTTTTTACCCACTTAAACCATTTTGTAGGTCCTAATTTTTTGACAGTATACTAATCAAGCCATAAGGAATCTATCTGCAAAGTTTTATCAAAATCTGAGATGGAGACCTAAAACACTTCCCTTGTTAGAAGACGATTCCAATTTAAAGGCAAGTATCTTATTGCTCGCCGTTGTGTCCTCTATGGATGAAAAAAGCTAACAATAAAACAGATTTTACAAAAGTGCGATTATCCAGTCCCAAATTCTTTAAAAAAAGTTTTCACTGAGAACTCCTAATCTTTCTCGTTATATGTGAAATGAAATGTCAGAAAAAAGTACTGATGCATCCGAACGCGTCCGCCGCAAACTAAACACGCTTCGTTCACGAGAGAAATCTTAAAAACATCGATTTTAAGTATTAAGAAGAAGGCTAAGAGGGAAGAAATATGTTTACTGTATACAAAATAGTTGAAGCATTTAAGTGTACCGTAAATGTTTTTAAACATTTCAAAATTGATTAAAAAATCTTATTATTTCAATTTTAAATTATTTTAATGATGTTGGCTCTAATGAACTTGAAGAAGTTTTGTTTTTATATCTTTATACTTTAATTTAGTTCTATATTTTATTTCAATTGTCACGAGGAAGTCTGGACTGCCAGCTGTTCTCAACCTACACGTTCGGATTCATCAGTGAAGGAAATCATTTGAAAAATGATAAATAAGATTGAAATGATTTTATTGTCGTGGTGTAGGTTAATGAAAAAGCAGGTTTAAAGGAACATTCCGAATAATAAAAAGGTCTCGTCTGGGGTCATGTCGATATAATTTCCATTTTGTTTATTATTTCGCTTTTTTCATATTATTATAATAATTATATTACTGTAACAACCAATTTATTAAGATAAAACAAAAAATTTCATGAAAAAAAAAGAAAAGCGAAATAATTTTTTAAAATTTGGAAATTAAATCGACATGACCCCAGGGGAGACCATTTTATTATTCGGAATGCTCCTTTAAACCCGGTTTTTCAATAACCTACACCGAGACAATAATAAACTAACAAAATATTGTTTTGGACAAATTTGTGCACTAAATTGACGTTGTTCTGTAACCATGGAGGACCTAATTTGATAATTCTGTAGAATGAGTCTGATTTGAAATATTTTGAAGTGCATTGTTAAGAGAATATTTTATACAGCAATTTTTCATCGAACGTTAACAAATTAGGCTTAATTGGTGCTCATAGGAGCATTTTTAAGTAAAAACCACATATGGCTTTTCATTTATCATGAAAAAGGTGCGCCATATTTTGCGTTGGTAATCGTATTTGGTGACGAGTGCACTAATATTAGTGAGACAGAATTATTGATGAAAAAAAGAAATGCGAAATAATAAACAAATTGCAAATTAAATCTACACCTGTCCAAGCGAGACCATCTTTTTTCTGTATGCTCCTTTATTCCTAATTTTTCATCAACCTACACCACGACAATATTAAAAGACTTCTATTGTTACTAATTAGGAAGCTTATTGTGAATAATTCAACAAATTTTACCCATTCCGGCTCCGGCAAACAATCGATTAACAAACATTAAGGCAGTGGCCACCTCCAATGGCATGAACTCGGCTATAATATGAAGACAATTCGCCACACACATCAATGAGAAGCCAGTTACTAGTGGCGGTTGAACCTGGCCATGTATAATGATCAAGACTCTATTCAGGACAAAAATCTAACCCCTTTGGCTGATGCCCACAATGGGAAAAGGATTGCAGCAATAAAATGACCAATTCCATGTGTGGCAAGCAGCAAGCCGAAGACGATTGGCGACGCCGCTCCCGATAACTTTATAAGACAATTACAATTGATGGCGAGAAGTGATTCAAGTCAAACGAACCTTATCGAGGTATCCATAGAGAATCGACGTGAATATGGAATACTGGTAGAAGATGACAAATGAGCAGTAGCCGCAAAGCGTTATCACGTTCCAGCTCGTCTCGATACTCATTCGCATCGCCACACGTCGATCAATAGAACTGGTTGTTAGTATTCTTTTTATTATTTTCCATACCAACACACATCGGACAAAAATTATTCCAGGCTCGCCAATCGGGGCTAATCAATTCATGCGCCGCCTATTGTTATTGTTGTCATCTATCAGTGAACATGAAACTCTGCCTCGTATTCATTTTTTCGGCATGTTTCATGCGATTTTCAATTCAGAACAGGTTATGCTTCCCCGAGCGACGTGAGTTTCGACAATATTGGCCTTGTGAGCACGACAAAAGTGCGCGTGAAATACGTGAGAATTTTAATTGATTGATTGGAATGTCGGTTGGTTTTTATTGCAGTTGAGGAAAGACAAGAAGCGATTGATCGTTTGCGTGGGTATCCGTCGAAATTCGCCAGAACGGGTTTCTATGATCGATTATTCAGGTACATTGCATCTGGTTTTTATCAAATTCGTCAGCGATATTCAGTGCGAGAATTTTTGTGTTTTTCGGAGCGTAATTTATGAATAGTCTTGGCACGCCAAATGGCAATAATGATTTTCTTATTTTTACACTTGTCTTACAGATTTCACGTTTACTTTAGAAAAAATTGTCTAGCCGAGTTTGTCAGCTCCTAGACTCCCTAAAAAATATTTCATCTTCACAAATTATTAGAATTGAGCACGTGTTCGGTCTCGTTTTATTAAAGTTCCAGTCGGAGTGTCTGAGATCTATCTTATAGAAGAGAAATTGATTTAATCACAAATGAACTTTTCAGAATTGGTTATTTGAAATTATTAATATAACCATTTTCATTTTCTCTGTTCTTAACAGCCTAAACGCGAGCGTCTCGCACTTTTCATTTTAATGGGATAAATATAGCGTTCTGTTCGCATCTTTCGTGTCGATAATTTTTTTAAGCGGCACACATTATTTCTTTTCTAGGCGTTAGATTTTTTTTTTAATTTGAATCGAACAAATTTTAAAAATTTAATTAGCGAATACATATGTCTCAAGTATAGAAGATATATTGCAATTGCCAAATTTACAGAGAACTGAATACTCCATTCTACTACGACAACACCAACATCCCCTATCATCCCAACTATGGCTATAATGCCAACGATCAGCCATATCGTTACAGCAATTGGTTTGTTGCCAACAATTAACTTTATTTTTCTACTAATAACTTATTTACAATTCTAATAAAAAATTAAATTAACCATATCCAAGATCTAAACCCGCTTAACGTTATTCGGATTCAATACTTCATCGCGTAATGATTTCCCACCAAGAATCTGAATATTAAATTGATAGTCAACGATATTTCGATTCAATTGTAGCAAAAACCTGTGCTCGATCAGGAATGTAATGTTTGTAATTGATTCCAACATAAACTGGATAAGCAAGAGCACAAACAGTGTAGTAAGCTCTGTTAGAAACAATAATAATTGTGATCATTGAAAAAATCACCTAAGAAGAGCCATTCTCGTCGGACGTTCAAGGTAATACCATGGCAAACTCATCTGTAAACATTTTTAGCTAAAAAAAACCCAAAAAATTGGGTAAAAATAGAAACTAAATTGATATTAACAGATTTTCAATACCAAATCACTCGGAACAAATCTCAAACGTAACAATATATTTATTCAAATCAACAATTAACAACAAAACAGATAATATTATAAAACAAAAAAAAACAACAACAATAACAGAAATTACGCATCAACTTTAGCCTTCTTCAAAGCTGGAATGTTAGAACTACTTGATGCGGTTCTGACACGCTTCTTATTCTTCTTTTTCATGAGTTTGGTTTTAATTACCTTGTCCTTCTTCCTCTTCATTCTCTTCTTCAAAACTTTTTCTGGATTAATCGTGGGCTTGAGCGTATCATTCTCCAACCATTCGTCATTCACTAAAACTAAATTATTATCGAAACCCTATTACTAAACATACCAGTCGGGTAAAGAACAGCTTCTGATGTATCTTCCTTAAGAACGCGCACACGACCACTCTTTCTCACAGCAACCTTGAGTCCGTCCGGCAATGTACTCAACTCATCCACAACTTCTTCCATATGCAACTTCTTCGACTTTGCTCCAAGCGGAAGGTTGACAAATTCAGCGGAATCTAATTTCAAAAATAATAAAAATTTCTCAATTACATGCAAACCAGTGTTCACATAAATCGGAATAGTCGGTTGTCCATTATTAATCTCGACAGTAATTTTTCGCACATTTTCCATTCCACCAGGACATTCCGCAGCTATCTTTTCAATGACGAATTGAATATTTTCTGTGATATCCGATAAACTTTGTCCAAGATGACCAACAATCACCGATCTAGAAACAAAATTTTAGTCATTTATAGAAAAAAGATAAAACATACGATCTTATCGCATAATTTTTCAATGGGAACCTAATCGTCTTTAGAGCATTGTCAACGGTCGTCGACATTGGTTTCGAATAGCGGAACAGTATAGGTACTCTAAAAGAACAATTCAGCGATTCATATTCATAGTCGATAATTACTTGTGAGCTCTGTTAAATTCTGCCCCAAGGAATGATTTTGCTTTAAAATAAATACGCGAATCAGCCAAGAATAAATCATATTGTGTAGCAAGCTTTCTCTTATCCGGCCCAGTGTGCGCAATTCTTTCCATCTCTCTTCTAGTAATAATCTGCAAATAACTAGGTTTTCAAGGAGTTAAGTAATAAATACCTTTGAAATATGATCTTTAGTTAATCCATGATCTTTCTCAATCTTTTCAGCCCATTCGAGTGATTGTTTCTCGACATCGAAATCGTGCTAAAAATATTATTAAAAGGTTTATTTTGAAAATGGTTCGGTATTTATTTTGAGAAATCTTGGTTTTTAAATCAATAGGTTCTGAATTTAAGTTTTTCACGGATCTAAAATAACAATAAAAACATTAAATTTAAAAGTCTAAGTTCCCAGATTAAATAATTAATTCCACCCTACCTTCGCCTCTGTTGACTGATCTAAATCTGGCATAATTACACAGACTGAAGTGTTATTAATATTCCTGTGCGAATTCGGAATCTTCCTTAAATTATATATAAAATAGAATAATAAACTATAACATACATTGTGATATTAGCCTTTTCTGTAACAACTGGCGGTTTCTTATAAATAACGGAAAGATTTAAAGCGTAGTCCAAATCAGGGAACAGAGATTTCTCATTCTTTGTTGCAATGTAATTCTTCAAGGCCTTTATGGCCACTGGAACTTGTTCCTTTGCCATTTTCAGATTTCCTTCACTATCGAAATTATAGTTTTCCTTGGATTTTGCTTTCTTCGAAACTCCATTTTCTTCTTTAACTTCTTTCTTCAATGGAGTAGAAACACCAACAGTTTTTGTAATAACGGCATCATCATCATCGTTGTCAGCATTTAGTTCTACAACTTCTTGTTCTGCCTTTTTCTACAATTTATAAATTACTTTATTTCTTCTTTAATTAATTAAACCTGTGATTTTGCTCCCTGCTTAACATTTTCTTTCCCTTTTGGAGTTTCAGAAACCTTAAAAAATAATTTATTCATATATTTTATAGATTTACTTACATTCTTATTGTTTTTAGGCGTGTTCGTCACTTTAACATTATTCTTTTGTGGTGTCTCTGCTTTCTAAAAAGTTATCTGCTGATAAATAAATACATGTTAAACTAACTTTCTGCTCCTCAGGTTTACCATTCTTTTTCGGAGTATTCTTATTGGCCTAAACGAAATATCTATTATTCTATTAAAAAGTGTATGTACCATTTTCTTCTCGTTTTTAGAAGACTCGACTGTAACTTGCTCTTCCTTCGGGGTTTCCGGTTTCTGAGAGCCCTTCTTCTTCTAAAAATCAACAATATAGACGATATTTTTTAAAAAGGCAAACATTTTTCTTTGTAGTTTCCGGTGTCTTAACCTGGCTTGGTGCTTTTGGTGTCTGAGTTAATTCTTCCTTTGGTGATTTTTCAGAAGGTTGGACCGATACTACCGATACTGCTTCTTTCGAATCTTCCTTATTATTCTTCTAAATATAATATTCATAAACAACCTTTAGCAAAAACATACATTTTTCTTTTTAGTTTCTGGGGTCTTCACTTGAATTTGAGCTTTTGGAGTTTTCTTAACTTCGGATTTTGGTGTTTCAAAAACTTTATTTGTAGTAGTTTCCATATTTTTGGCCTGATAAAAGAAAATTACTATTTTTAAATATATAAATTCTACCTTCGATTTTACGCTTTTTGGTGTTTCTACCTGTACCTAAAAAATTGTATTTTTAAAAAATTTAAATATTTAATCTAAATAACATTTTCGGGTTGCTTGGTGACATTTGTTTTTGGCGTTGCTGCTGCTGCTGCCTAAAAGTATTTAAACTAAAATTCACGTTTATTAATTAACACTTACTTTTTGTGCTCTTGTTTTCGGTGACTTCGTGCTCATGGGTGTATTTGTTGCCAATTTAGCTTTCTTTGGAGTTTTAGCTGGAGTTTTCGGCACATCCTTAACTCATATTTATCATAGAAATTGAAAATAGCACTTACTGCTTCAGAAACGTTACTAAGATTTTTCTTAACCATCTGAAAATTCATATATAGACAATTTTAAACATATAGTCAAATAAGTATAACAAAATGGTACTTAACCACACAATACTATGAAATCATGGTCATAAATTACTAAAAATTTATTCATTAAAACTCTACGTTTAGTAGACTATTAAAACAACTTAATACATTTACATCCATCCTAACTTATTTTAGAGCATCTTGCAATCCATATCCTGGACCAGTTGGTGTCTCTTTCAGTGATGTTAATCCCCCGAATGGTTCAGCGGCTAGTCTTCCCGATCGTGGTCCAGCTTGTGGCTTCTTTCCAGCCTTAAGGTCATCCAAGATCTCGTTGACGTCTTTCGGCGTTAAATCTTCATAATAATCGTCGTTGATTTGAATCATCGGGGCGTTGACGCAAGCTCCGAGGCATTCGACCTCAGCAAGTGTGAATAGGCCATCGGCTGTCGTCTCTCCAGCATGAATTCCAAGCTTCTTTTCGATAGTTTCCGTAATAGTTTCAGCTCCCCTCAGCATACACGGAGTGGTTGCGCAAACCTAATAAAAACTTTGTAATTTAATCGTTATGGTCACTTAAAACCTGAAGGAAATATTTTCCGACTGGTTGTCTATTAAACATAGTGTAGAATGTGGCAACTTCGTATGCCCGCATACGTGGAATGTTAAGGATTCTAGCGACTTCATGCATCGCAGAAATTGGAAGCCAACCATGTTGTCTCTGAGCTAAATCGAGCAGAGGAATGAGTCCACCAGACTTGTGTCCCTCTGGATAAATGGCAAGAATAGACTCGATTCTCTTCTCGTTTTCCGGAGTGAACTTGAACTTCACGTTCAAGTTATTTTCTTTAGTATCACGATGAACCATAAGTCCAGTAGCGCCACCGCGCTTGAAAATAAGACCAGAAAGGCGAGAGGCTTGGAGCATCACATTTGATGTCACTGACATTTTCCTAGGTTGACCACCTGAAAATTAATATTGATTAAAGATGATTTTAATTGTTTCGAAAAATTGAAACATCCAATTACACGAATGACTCAGTAAAACAAAGCAATATTTTATAAAAATATAAATTATGATTTTAGGTAGTTTTAGTAGTATTCGACTACTCAAATTACCCTAATAAGGAACTTATAAATTAACAGATTTAGGGGAAAAAATGGGCGGAAAAGGAATGGCCGAAGAAATTGAGTGTCCGTAAATAACAATAAATGCGCTGAGTCGAACTGTGGCGGTGTTTACGTACTGTCGTAAAATAAAATGATTGATTGTTTAAAATGTTCGCTTGTTTATGTCAATAATAAACAAGCGAACATTTTATTTTACGACAATACATAAACACCGCCACTGTTCGACTCAGCGCATTTATTGTTATTTACGGACACTCGAAGAAATTGTAAATAATTCCTCGTCCTTCGTCCGTTGATTTACATTAAACTAGAGGCCAAGATGTAAGGTGAAGTTATGTAATTATTATATTTATTTTTTATTTTATTTTTTGCTGAAAAGTTTATTATAGAGATTAATATTCATTTTGTTTTTAAATTTCAGATCAGCCAGCTCCACAATGCTTGAATATGATAACTTGCTACCTCCAGAACGTTTAACACTTCAAATTCTTGACTGTTCATAATTTTATCAAATTTAGGTGTTAATCCTAATTACTGTTTCTCCATTAAATCACATTATTGGATGAATGATTATGAGGCAATAAATTATATCAAAAGTTTATTTGTTACTATGATTAATATAATTATTAAATTCAGATGAAATTGACAAAAAACTTTACTATATTTCTCACAATGGTAAGATTATCAGCGATATTGATGCATTTTTTGAAAAACATTATGGTGACGAACTTAAAAGGTTTTCAATTCATTTTAGGTTATGTGGAGGAAAAGGAGGTTCGCCTTTAATTTTGATTCTCATCCTAATTTTCAAATTTCCCCAATAGGTTTTGGATCTCTACTCCGTTCATTTCGAGTGAATAAAAGTACGAATAAATTGATGATGAGGGACTTGAACGGGCGACGATTAGCATCGGTAGATGAGGAGAAAAAACTGAGAAGGTATTTGGAACGGCAGGCAAGGAAGGATGAGGAACTCCGCGAGAAGAGGTTTCAAATAATTGATCGCAATCGAAACATTTTTCTATTGTAAGGAAGGCAAAGTTAGAGAGACTAACGGCTCCAGCACCGAAGCATCAGTTTGAAGATCAGGATTATATAAATAAAAGGGAAGAAATTATTGAAAAGACTGAGGATGCGTGTGAAGCTGGGTTTGCATATATGAAGGAGCTGAGAAAGAAGAAGGATAAGGGAACTGAAGATGATGGTATTATTTACTATTAATAGGATTTATCTTTAATGTATTTAGGAGATGAAAGTGAAGTTGAAGATGTAAACGCCTTGTTTAACGAACGAGGTGGTAGAAAAAGAAAAATTGACGCGCCTACTGTTGGAGACGATGAAAAGCGGAATAAAATAGATTATGATTCGTCAGATAGTGAAGATGATTCTGAAAATGAACCAGATGCCGAGCAGTTAGAGGTTCTTTATCCTTACTCAATTTGAAGAAATATCATATTCTAGGCCATTCGTGAATATTTTAAAAATAAGGAAGAAAATAACGGGGCAAGTTCATCTGAATCAAAAGATGATCAAATTAATGGAGTTCAAAATGTAGAGGAAAAGAATAACGAGAGCCGTAAAAGATTGGATGTATTATTTTATTTTAATAAGTAAAAAAAAAGAAATAAGTTTTAAGAGTGCTTCAAATGTTGACGATTTACCAAAAATCGATGAAAAGACACCGTGTGATTATGCACCTGTAAATTTGGAGGAGTTTAAAGGAGTTGAAGATTTAGAGCTTTTGGGATTAGAACACTTGAAGAGCGCATTAACAGGTTATTTTTGATTTTCAAAATATTAGTCGAAGGGTAGATTTGTTGTGAAATAGTTGTGAATAAAATATAATTCACCATACGATATTTAGTAACATTGTTCTACTTTCCAAATAGATGGATCAGTATCATATTTAAATATTACAAAAATCATTATCTCTATATTAAACTAAATAACATAAAATTTAAAGAAAACTTACATGCCATCTGAAACTAACTAATTACCTATTTTCACAAAATCTCTTAAATTTCCGCGTAAATTAATCAGTATTGATTTTACATTCATTCAATAATAATTGAGCTTCCCTAAATTTCAGCATGTACTTTAGGGGTTTAAGAATTCATGTATTCACTTATTTTTAATCAGAACGTGATCATTAATGATGTTTTCTTTTTCTTCATAACAAATTAAAATTACTTTTGTTTCATATTGTTTATATTATGGTTCAATCACTCTCTTATCTTATCATATGAAATGTTATTGTGAGAAACAAATGAATATGTATTTTTCCAGAATTTTAAATTACGAATCGCACTAAAATTAGTGAAATAAAATGCAGTAATACTTAAATATTATAGTTCCGCCAAGATATTGTTTATGCTAAACGTCCTCAATTTCTCAGAACAACTTATTATTTATTAGAACATATCAAAAGCTTTTCTTTAAAAAAGTTGTGGAAAGTGGCTTGAAAATTGAAAAATTGAAAAGTATTATCTAATTTATTCGGAATTTAGTTTCGTTGTTTCGAAATATGAGTGGAATATTACCCTTTTCAGCACGCCAAATTGAAATAACGATTTTTCGATTTTTAAACATGCGTGGAACTTTTTACGTCTTCATAGCAATAACGTCTTTACTACCATTTAATTAAGCTTGTCTTAAACTATATAAACATTTGATATCTTCCCAAAAAGTTATATTTGAGCATGCTTTCTGAGCTCATTCTATTACCATACAAGTTGGGATGTTTCAGAGATTGGAGCCTAATGGAATTTTTTCGTTTGGACGAACACTCTTGTATATCATCAATGATACACCGCCCAAACGAAACTATAATTTTTCTCTTTTTTTTGCTCTTCCATTAGGCACCGATTTCTGAAAAGTACAATAGAAAACTAAAATTCGTGAAGGCTGTAAGAAATATGGGAATTTGCAAGATATAGTCTGTTCAGAGAATTCTCTAGGACTGTAATTGTCTTAAAGCGCAGCGGTTCTTGGTTGCGATAGACAGATTTAACTACGAATCTCGATTGTCTTTCAATGACATTTATTAAAAAATATATTCCAGAGTAGAAAAATTACGGTAAGCTTTTTTATGAATAATTAGTATCGGTAAAATTACCTGTAATTCATGAGATCGGCCAAATCCAGAAGAGCTTTTGTTATATTTACGCCAATTGAACATTGAGTAATGAGAAGATTTCATTGAAGATTATCTAGTTTAATATTCTACTATAGTTAGTGCGATTCAATGCTTTTTATTAGATAGTAAATCAAAGTCTCGGATTTAAGGAAACATTTATTTTTTTTAATTTCAAAACAAGATCCCTAGTATTCTTTATTCTTTAGTTTATAATATTTAAAATGTCTAGGATTTAATTTAGCGCCTATGACAAATAAACCGGACACTATCCAATTTATTATTAATATTTTCCAGAACGCGGTCTCAAATGCGGTGGAACGTTGACTGAGAGAGCATCACGGCTCTGGTCGATAAAAGATCTCGAGCCTCGCCAATATCCAAAGAACATTCTGACCCCCGAAATGAAGAGAAAGATTGCAGAAGAGGAAGAAGCAGAACGAAAAGCCAACAAGAAGAAGAAGAAGAGGAAGCAAAAGAATTGATATTTACTTTTTTGATTGTTCTTGTTGTTTATCTCTTAATAAATAAATCATTGCAACAAACATTTTGTGTCGTATCAGTTTTGATTGATCGATGCGACCATGTGGCATCTTTATCAATTGGCGGAAGTCGGGATTGCGTGGGATACACTCAGCAGAGCTTTACAACAGTCAGAGCTCAGCCGTCCAAGTCAATGACTGATCTTTAATGTGTAACAATGTTCATATTTTCATACTCTCTTATTAAATATACAACAAGAGAAAATAGAAAGAAAAATAATAGCGAAGAAATATTTGTAAGATGGTGTTGTTTTGCATTGCATGGGCACAATATATATTGATGTTCTTCTGATTTTGTGTGGGCGCTTAGAAGCACTTGCGGTGAACAATCGATGGGCCGGACTCGTCGTATTCTTGCTTGGAGATCCACATCTGTTGGAAGGTGGAGAGGGAAGCAAGGATGGATCCTCCGATCCAGACGGAGTACTTTCTCTCTGGTGGGGCGATGATCTTGATCTTCATGGTGCTAAAAATTTGAAATTGGTTTAAATAAATGCTCATGTGTTCACAAACCTTGGGGCAAGAGCGGTGATTTCCTTTTGCATGCGATCAGCAATTCCTGGGTACATGGTGGTTCCTCCAGACAAGACAGTGTTGGCGTACAAGTCCTTACGGATATCAATGTCGCACTTCATGATGGAGTTGTATGAGGTCTCGTGGATACCAGCAGATTCCATACCCAAGAAAGATGGCTGAAATAATTTTCAATTAATCGAATCTTATATATGATAATGTCTTACTTGGAACATGGCTTCTGGGCAACGGAAGCGCTCGTTTCCGACGGTGATGACTTGTCCGTCAGGAAGCTCGTATGACTTCTCGAGGGATGATGAGGAAGCGGCGGTGGCCATTTCTTGCTCGAAGTCAAGGGCAACATAGCAGAGCTTCTCCTTGATGTCACGAACGATCTCACGTTCAGCGGTGGTGGTGAACGAGTAACCACGCTCGGTGAGGATCTTCATCAAGTAATCAGTAAGATCACGTCCAGCCAAGTCAAGACGGAGGATGGCGTGTGGAAGAGCATATCCTTCGTAGATTGGGACGGTGTGGGTAACACCATCTCCAGAGTCGAGGACGACTCCGGTGGTACGTCCGGAAGCGTAGAGGGAAAGAACGGCCTGGATGGCGACGTACATGGCTGGGGTGTTGAAGGTCTCGAACATGATTTGAGTCATCTTTTCTCTGTTAGCCTTTGGGTTAAGTGGGGCTTCAGTGAGGAGAACTGGGTGCTCTTCTGGGGCAACACGGAGCTCGTTGTAGAAGGTGTGGTGCCAGATCTTCTCCATATCATCCCAGTTGGTGACGATACCGTGCTCAATTGGGTACTTCAAGGTGAGGATACCTAAAATAGAATTGATAAATGTGTTGTTCTTTTTATCCTTATTTTCCAACCTCTCTTGGATTGGGCTTCATCTCCGACGTACGAGTCCTTTTGTCCCATACCAACCATGACACCTTGATGACGTGGTCTTCCGACGATGGATGGGAAGACAGCGCGTGGAGCGTCGTCTCCGGCGAAACCGGCCTTGCACATACCGGATCCATTGTCAACTACAAGAGCGGCAACCTCGTCGTCACACATTTTTAATTATTTGGTAGTACCTGCAAAAATATTCCATAAAATAGCTCAAAAAGCCGAGTAAAAATAAACGAAGCAAGATATCCGAGGGCTCACCAAATCGGCTCGCCTCGTCAAAAAGGAAACGCCGTTAAGACGACGAACAACAACACCGATAAAGCAACTAATACACACGGGGCGGAGTTGGCTACCTCCATCCTTCTCAGTTTCTCTTCAACCCTCCGACCGAACACAAGCAAAACCCGCGGGAGCGATTGTAACACAGACACAAAGTGGGTTTCCTAAGCTAGGCGAGTGTGTGTATGTGTGTGTGCTCTCCGATCAACCGTGGGCGCGCACATAGTCTGTTTGCTTCTCCGCTCCTCCATCCAACTCGATCAAAGTGTGTAACAATCTTCTCCTGCTGCTACCAAGCGTGATTTGTCCACAATCTAGGTGGGAGGCAATTCCAAGAACGCCATGTGTACGTCTGTGTGCTTTCCGCCTTATCTGTGAAACTAAGACAATAATTATTCCTAGCACTAACAAAAACATACAAGAAAATTTCAAATCTTAATAAACCTCACCCCTGACAAGTTACAGACTAACTACAATCAAAATGCATTTGTTTGACTAGTAACAGGATTATTAATGTGTACTCTGCAATATTTGGTTACCAAATAACCCAAACGACACATTTTCAAAAAACTGCAACAGTGATAATACGACAACAATTCTCGGCTCGAGTGTTTCATTAAACATTCGAGAGCGCAAATACCAAATTTTAGCGTCGTATGCAAATTGATAAAACTCGAGGAGAATATATCTGATGAGGCAAAAGGACGTCCACTTGAGCCGAGAGCACAAGATACCTAGGCAAACAGTTATCAAAAACGATATCAAAGTGGTTGCAAAATTGAAGAGCCGACCGCTCGCTGTGAGCTGCCATCGCAATGAATGCGACGAGATGAGATTCCAAGGCGGGCACCCATTTTTATCTAGATTTTGACTTCAGTGTACGCCTGCTTTACACCGATTCGATTCGTGGGTGGCTTCGAGGTGCCGTTGTTGTTGTTGTTGATTATGCTTCTGCTGCATCCTAGCCAAGCCCCGCCACCGCGTTTCGATCGAAACATCATGAGAAACACAGATGAGAACGGACCCACTCACTTGCCACAGTGCTGATTTTTTGATACAGCGAAAGTTAAACAAAATTACAATTAGATGTGGTAGCGACATGATAGAGTTCCCTGGAATCATTTCATGTGCGGAGCGGATGAATGATAAATCCTAGGATGGCACAGAGAACAATAATGAGACTAACTTACTAGAATGTGATGATGAAAAAAATGATTGAAAACAATAATTGTTCGGAATGATATTTTCATAAGTTTTGCAGAAAATGTGAAGCGCGCAAATAGTTGGTCAGAAAAATTTACAGTTTTCGTGGCAATTTTAATTTTTGCTTCGATAGTTCATAGTGAACAGCGATCAATTAATGTTTCCAATCGAGCTTATTTCAATGCAAAAATTACCTTTTGTTGGCAAAATCTATTTCTCAGCGTGGAAATGATCGGTTTTAATTTTTAACAATAGCACGTTTCTCACGCTCATATTTTCAATAGTTATATTAAGTTTATCTTTTAAAAATATTATAAGTTTTCCTTTTAATATCATTATTACTTTTATTGTTATTGAAAAAGACATGATTTTTATTACGAAATTATTAAAAAATAAAGGTGATGAGAGGAGCTATAATTTCAGAAGTAAGCAATATATATATTGCAATGTTTCAAGTAACATTTAATGAAAATTATAGAAAAATTAATTTCCTAAAATATATTCTATATATCACTAAAATTATTGTCCACAAAACAGTAATATAAAAGAAACATCTAGGCATTTAATAAATTGAGGAATTTTAATAACGAAATAATAATAACATTGGAGAGGTTCCGACAACTAAAGATAATAATGGCATTAATCTACAGTAACTATCAAAGGAACATAATTAGTTCTACATATTGTACCATTTTTACGTTAATCTTTTTTAAAACTGTTTTTAACCTGACTTTCTTATATTTATATATAAATATCTAAAGAGAAAATTTAAGTTTAAGAAACCCAGAATCATATAAAAATTAAATTTTATTCGTTTTATGATGTGAAAATGTTGTTATTCCGAATCAGAAGGCCAATTCATTCAAAGCTTCATTAAAAACTTATTAAATTACATTGTAGTCTATAATGTATTAGATTTTGCTAAATTTATCGTTTTTCAACAGTGGAGGTAGATCAAAAATAAAATTGCGGTGAGCAAGTGTAGCTTAATTCCTAAAACAATGCGAAACCTTTAAAGAGCTGACAAATAGATGTCAACTATGGAAATAGATTTAAAAATAAAAAGATAATGAAAGCCTCAATCCTAATATAATTCTAAAAATTCCAGCTGGTTATAATTGTCGACACCTTCTATAACAAAGAGACGATAATTCTGATCCGTTGAATGACCAACAACGGAAATCCGATATTCATTTGCATAATAGAACACATTGAATAAATCAGCTTTATATACACTCTTAATCCTTACAGACCATGCAACTACAAATTATTTTATAATTCAAGAGTACATATTAGACAAACCGAATCGATGCAAACACTCGAATAGGGAAACCAAAAAAATGACAGCGGTTTTTTATTAACGGATAAAAAAATGTGAGAGCGTATATATTTGTGTGTCCAATAAAAAGGGCATTTGATGGAACAAATTCAAAATGGACGCCAGTGTTCATTGACTGGCCCGACGATTCTATTGCGCACTCGAAGCAATTAGAGTTAGTCGGTGTGGTCCGAACACGCTCTTAATGGATTTACGCATTTTTGATATTCAAAATCATACACGATTAATCGTTTAATCCACTTTAGCTCCTTAATTTATGTTTCATTCAATTTGACAAGTAGGTTTTATTGCACAAAAGACTCGATTTATAACATTAATGATATACACTTCCTGAAACAACTTTAAATGTATGAATTATATTTTTTGCAAATTCTTATAAAAACTTATGACAGAAAAGAGAAATGTATTAATTTAATAATAATGAATAAAGCTGAGACAGAAAAGAAATTAATCAAATCATTGTTCAATTCTACTTTAGGACAGTGATAATTTGCTAAATTCTTTTCTTTTAAAGATATTTGTTTATTATTATTTAGTGTAGTTAGTTCCTGGTCTTGTTTGGCATTTAAATGAATCCATTTTAACATAGTTTTTAATTTATAATGACAAATAGAATTATAGAAAAAGAAAAATAATGGACTAAAACCATTTATAGAAAAGTTCTTCCATAAAAACTAGGTCATTTCCACGACTTATATTATGCCGACACATAGTACCGAGATAATTTCTGCTAAAATTTGACGACGTTTACATATTTTCGTTATATAAAATGTTATTTTACAATATGCAGAGAAATAGAAAAGAGAAAGCAAATATTGTCCTTTTCAGAGGTCGGTGCCTAATGGAAGAGGAAAAAATTAGGATGGAATGAGGTTCTCGTTTGGACGGCCACTCTCTTTTTCGAAATAATTGACAGCACAAAATGAAGAGAAATTGATGAAAAAGTCGTTTGTGGCCGTGTGGCCGTCCATCAATTTTTCTTCTTTTTTTGCTCTTCCATTACTTCGATCCTGGTGCATTGTGCCGCGACTCGCACTCTTTGCTACAAATAATTTGATAACGCCTATTCATTAACGTAGATATACAACATAAAATAAGTGGTAATGAATTTTATAAAATAAATATTACCGATATAGGTAATTCTCTGGTGAGATATGACAATTTTATGACCTCGTTGCATTTAGGTAAAAATTCAAATTCAATTGAACCGAAACAATTAAATGTCAGGAAGGCGTGTTCTTCGCATGTATAATTTTGAGGATAGCAGTCTTCATGAAAACCATGTTCTATTAATTTAAATATAATATAGAAAAAACTGCAAAAACTGTGAATTAAACTAAATAGTATAGGATAAATAAATAAAATATTAACACCATCTGGAAAGGACAGACTATTAAAAAAATTATTTTCTTGTTTCATCTGTCACATAAATATATTCACAGTGACACATCTATAATGTGTTTTTTATTTACTATTGTCCTTTTCAGAGATCGGTGCCTAATGGAAGAGCAACAAAAGAAGAGAAAATAATGGGCGGCCACACGGCCACAAAAAACTTTTTCGTCAATTCCTCTTAAATGTGTGCTGCCCATAATTTTGAAAAAAAAAAGAATGGCCGTCTAAAAAGAGAGGACGTCCAAACGAGAACCTCATTCCATCCTAATTTTTTCCTCTTCCATTAGGCACCGATCTCTGAAAAGGACAATACCTTATTTTAATTTAATTATAAGCTAACAATAAGATCAGATCAATGAAAAAGAGCTTCATATAAAAGGTTCATTAACTACGTTTCGAGAGATTGGGGACTTAAGATGTCTCGAAGATTATAAACGGTTTCGACGACGTATTTTTCGACGACGTATTTCTCGGAAATATTTACGGACAAGACGAAGTGAACGCTCAATCTCACTTAATTACCGTTAGGTAAACATTTATGAGAAACCTCTCATGGTGCTATGATCGATGATAAGATATATTTACTAAAAATTATGCTGAGAAACTTATTTTGCACACAATCAGTTCCGAATGTACGAAACAATTATTTTTTCCAAGACCGCCACTGGACACAACACAATTTTTATAAATTAGAGAGGGCACATAATACTATTTAGAAAATAAGTATTATATTTCAAACATGTCAATGTTCTTAATCTATACTTTACTATTAAGAAAACTCGTTGAAAAGTATTAGTCTAAAAATTGAAATAAAAAAGGCACGGTTGTCACTAAATGAATAAAATCGAAAATTTACATATTATGCTAACGAAAACATATTTGTTTACACACCTACTCGCCGCTAAAACTATAAAAATATTCATTCTAGAATGTCGAATGACCGGAATAATAAAAAAATATTTTAGCAATAAAGTAATACGTTTAGCTACTGCATTAATTCCCAGCAATTTTTTTATCGGATACAATTAGGAGTTTTTTATCGGATACAATTACAATTAGGATATTTCAATATTTAAAAATAAAGTGTGCTGACATTTATAAAATAAGCTTTCTGTATAAAGTATATAAATATATAATGTATTGTTTCTCGATTTTGAAATTCGATCATTAAAAATCGGGTGATTTCAAGGCATTTGAGTGATGTCTACAGTTAAGCTAGAGCTTTAAATGCCTTCGGAATTATTAAATGACTGTCTCATGTTGAAGAATCGGCGATAAAAAATTTTTTAAGAATAAATAGAAGGACAGCAGCAGCACTTGAAAGCAGAGAAAACAAAAAAGTAGAGACAATTTAATACAGTTAATCGCCTACTTGCCAAAAAATAATTACGCATAATACCGCAATTAGTCCAACAAAACTAGAAAACAAACAATTCGTTTTCAACCAAAAAACGAATTTCTAAAGACATCGGCTTAAGAATTGTTTACACAAATTGCCCCTGAAAAAACCGTCGCTGTCCATATTCATAAATATTTTCAAGCATCCTTTTCAGTCAAACACTTGGCGTTCATCGTAAAAAATTGATTCTGAAAAGAATTCGTGTTCTCAACAACATTCTCCACTGAGTCACCATTTATTATTGTTTTGTTTTTCTTTATCTGAATACAAAAAATGTTCAGCTTGTTTTATTTATTTATATTTATTCTCGTTCTCATTGTTTAATTTTATTATATTTCAAGAAACAACATGTATTATTAATATTTTCCACAAACAAAATACTTATTTCCAATAAAACTTAAATTTAGCCGTTAGCAGCCTTTGTTTCCTTCGGAAAACCATCTATCACCAAATTATTCATTGACAGCATCATCAATTCGAATAAAAACGAGCACTTTTGTCGCTTCCCATTGTTACCTTCCTGACAGATTGATCGCAACGTCCTTAATACAATGCCAAGCACATCTCTCACCCCCATGTGCTGCCAAAAGAATGCACGTCGTCTGAAGGGTCATTCGTTTCAATTGGCAAGTGTCCAGCGCTCGCACGCGCCCGCACCCCACGGCGCCAACTGGTGCTTTATGCGCAAAAACAACATGAACTGGAGAAGACTCCAGCGCTCATAAAAAACGTCTGTCTGTCCACCAATAAGAGTACTCGTTGTTTGTCATTCAAACCAAACCAAGGCACAATGAATAACAAAAAGATACGAGCCGCCACTGACGAAGAACAACCGTCAGCACTACAAAGCGACGATGCATACATATTCGACTACTTGGTCATTGTTTTTCATCGTCATTCGGTCTCAGAATCGATTCTCCTGACCGCTTCTTCTATAAAAACAACTGAAAATTACTCAACCACCAATATATGTTCCATGCACTCGACTTCGACTCATTTCCGAAAAGTCTTGCTCTGCGCGTTGAATATGTTAAATCGAATACAAGCTTTTCTCATTCATTATTTGCCAATATCTTTTAGATTATTGCGTAAGCACACAAACACATACACAGCATACATAAACACATGAAATGTTACAATAAACTTCTATTCTTATTCTATGTGTTTGTATTATGTTCATACAGCACGAAACTCAAAATGATAAATTAAACAATTGTGAACATTTACCTTGGAGATTTAATCTTATCACATACACACACACACACAACCCATTTGCTCGCTCAATCGCTTCGAATAAAAGCACCACAATCGAAACTTGAAACATTAAAATTCAGTGATCAATTGCTTCAAAGGGATTTGCATAAATTCTCCATTTTCGCATTCATGTAGAACGTAGGATCTTTATCATAATACGAAACCAATTTGTATCATCTCTCAGAACTGGTTATTTGAGAGCTTAACGATTTAATATATTGCTTGCATAAATTTATATTTTCAACTTTATTTAAACGTAGGAAATAAAATTAGAATACCAGGATAAAACAAGGTTAAATTAAAAATTTATTATGCAAAGCACACTTATAAATTAAAAATAAATCGGGCTGCGAAAAATCCGTAAGGCAAATGACGTTATCAAGAAATTTCCGATTAATCCAGGAATACATAAATACAAGTGATAAAATTAGAAGCACTTGCGATGGACAATCGATGGACCTGATTCGTCGTATTCTTGTTTTGAGATCCACATTTGTTGGAAGGTGGAGAGGGAAGCAAGGATAGATCCTCCGATCCAGACGGAGTACTTCCTCTCTGGTGGGGCGATGATCTTGATCTTCATGGTGCTGAAATAGAAATGTTAATATTGGAAATGGAACGGCTGATATATACCTTGGAGCAAGAGATGTGATTTCCTTTTGCATGCGATCAGCAATTCCTGGATACATGGTGGTTCCTCCAGACAAGACAGTGTTGGCGTACAAGTCCTTACGGATATCAATGTCGCACTTCATGATGGAATTGTATGAGGTCTCGTGGATTCCGGCAGATTCCATACCCAAGAAGGATGGCTAAAAAAATCTTGAAAAAGGCATATTTAATTTTTTTACCTGGAAGAGAGCTTCAGGACAACGGAAACGTTCGTTTCCGACGGTGATGACTTGTCCGTCAGGAAGCTCGTAGGACTTCTCGAGGGATGATGAGGAAGCGGCGGTGGCCATTTCTTGCTCGAAGTCAAGGGCAACATAGCAGAGCTTCTCCTTGATGTCACGAACGATCTCACGTTCAGCGGTGGTGGTGAACGAGTAACCACGCTCGGTGAGGATCTTCATCAAGTAATCAGTAAGATCACGTCCGGCCAAGTCGAGACGGAGGATGGCGTGTGGAAGAGCATATCCTTCATAGATTGGGACGGTGTGGGTAACTCCATCACCCGAATCGAGAACGATACCAGTGGTACGTCCAGAAGCGTAGAGGGAAAGAACGGCCTGGATGGCGACGTACATGGCTGGAGTGTTGAAAGTCTCGAACATGATTTGAGTCATCTTCTCTCTGTTAGCCTTTGGGTTAAGTGGGGCTTCAGTGAGGAGAACTGGGTGCTCTTCTGGGGCAACACGGAGCTCGTTGTAGAAGGTGTGGTGCCAGATCTTCTCCATATCATCCCAGTTGGTGACGATACCGTGCTCAATTGGGTACTTCAAGGTGAGGATACCTAAAATAGAATTGATGAATGTGTTGCTCTCTTTATCCTTATTTCCCAACCTCTCTTGGATTGGGCTTCATCTCCGACGTACGAGTCCTTTTGTCCCATACCAACCATGACACCTTGATGACGTGGTCTTCCGACGATGGATGGGAAGACAGCGCGTGGAGCGTCGTCTCCGGCGAAACCGGCTTTGCACATTCCGGATCCATTGTCAACAACAAGAGCGGCAACCTCGTCGTCACACATTTTGATTAAGGCTCAAACTTTAAAAAAATAATAAATTTCTTAATTGGTAAAATTAATTGGCCTAAATTTATAAAAGAAAACGTGTTAAATAAACAACAAAGAACGATACATTATTTATTTACTTAATTAGTAACATTGCACAGTAGGAACACAATTGATAAGCCGAAAAAGAAAAGAAAAATGATAAAAAAGAAATGATAAATTAGAGAAAATTCAAATCGAATTCTCATCGAAACCACGCGAATATGGGGGGCGTGGCACGCGCGCATTCAAATCGATTCTGCGCGGCAAGTTCTTTGGAGCGCTCTTTCATCTGTTCTAAATGTGGTTGTTTCGAAATTATCCAATTTCGAAATCATTCGAGAAACTTTCAAATTTGAATCAGTTTTGGATAATTTAAGTGTTATGTTAATTCTGTCATTAATAGTGTTCGAAAAATTAATGATTTCATCAAATTTAATCAATTAATCATTGTGTCAATAAAACAATAGAATAAAGAAAAATTCAAGGAGAAATTAATAATTCAAAATTTTAACAAAATTGAAACACGTAATTCGGCGCCCTTATGAGAAGACAAATTTGAATAAAAGGAAAAGCGTTCGTCAGTGAAGCAAGAGAATGTTGAAATCAATATTGTCTTGCAGTTGGTCGTGGTGACCGCCTTCTACATACATACATGTTGGGTCAATAGGCGGAGATTTTGCGCGTTATAACCAAATATTGCTAGATAGGCTGATGACTCATCTGTTTGTGATGAAATAGACTCGTATGAATTACATTTTTCAAATATGTTTATTGCCTATTTTGACACTTACGAAATATCTTGAATCTTTAATCATCAAGTCTAAAATTCTGGTGACCGGCTTTAAGAGGTTTCTTCTGAGAAATGTATAAAATAAGGGAGAGATGTTCATTTTCGAAAGTTATTTTCTCGAAAGCAGCAGCTTCCAAATCCTGTTTTAGCGAGTAACCGGTCATCAAGAAAATTGCCAGATTATGTTTGAATATGTGTTTTAAAAGAATATAAACTATAAATGTCGTCTACCTGTCTTGTCATGCTTTATATACTTTGAGATATGTTCTGTTATGATATTTTTTGTTTCTTTGTTTGTGCAATTCCAGAAATCGGGCTTTTTCGAATCAAGTTATTATTGTATTGAAATTATTTTCGAACCCATGCAAAAAACCATTCTCCCCCACACAATAGATTGCCAAGTCATCATTATCTCAAATAATTCTCCTTCTTATCTATCCATTATTCTGCCTCTTCAAATTATCGCGTTCTATTTTTCTTCTCCAATTATATATTTTTTCCTCAGATCGTTGCTTGCCAATTTATGATATTTGGTGCTCATCAATTGATCATTGAAACGCCCTCGGTTACCAAGAAGTGCCGAAATCCACAACAATCGGAGGGTGGAGGAACAAAAAACTCGTAGATTTGATTTCGCGACTAGATGATAGTTGGCGCCAAATGATTTGATGAATGTTGGCAGCAGTCAATTTTTGCTGCATGGATTGTTTGTTGAATCGAGTCTAATTCAACTGAATTATATTAATATTAAACGATTTAGGTTATTAATCGCATTTAGGCGATGATCGATGATTTTATTAGCATTTCGATTCGATTAAATGACCAATAGAATTTAATGTTGAAAAAAGTCTGTCATTAATAGTGTGGAATATGTCATTGAAATCGTTATGATCTGGCTTTTTTTGCCAATCTTGCGCATTTTGTTTAGCTTATTTTCCACTAGATAGTTAAATTTCCTGGGAAGGTTTTGTCTATTTGAAATACATGAAAAACGTGAAAATTATATTGTCGAAAAGTGAGTGAAATTAGTTTTTAGTTTATATTATCTTATTAAGTGAACAACAAATTATTCTGAATTATATCGTTGCCTTATAAATTTTATTCCAAGTGTTTGTTTCGAATTTAGTGCGTGAATATGTATTGTCGTGGTGTAGGTTGATGAAAAATTAGGGGTAAAGGAGCATACCGCAAAAAAAGATGGTCTCGCTTGGGCTGATGTAGATTTAATTTGCAATTTGTTTATTATTTCGATCCTAAATATAATAAATTATACCTAAAATTTTTATTATAATATATATTTTGTTGATTTAACAACCAATTTAGTAAGAGAAAACAAAATTGTGATGAAAAAAAGCGAAATAATAAACAAATTGCAAATTAAATCTACACCAGCCCAAGCGAGACCATATTTTTTTTCGGTATGCTCCTTTACCCCTAATTTTTCATCAACCTACACCACGACAATATTGTTTCTTGATTTTGTGATATTGATCCGCTCACAAATTAAAGTCAAAATTATCGATTTTATAATGTTTAAATTCTTATTGGAACTTTTTTAGGCTAATATTTAAATAAGAGTTTTTCATGAAAGATTACAGGCTTAATTGACCTCATCGTACAATCGATATGTGCTTTTAAAATATTAAGGTAAAACACGTTATTTGAGCTACCATTTTTATAATTTAAATTTGCCGTTCCAACGTGATCATATTTATACCGTTAACCACTAATATGTGTAGTTAGTATCGATAACGATAAATACGTCTCTCTCAGTAAAGTTTTTTTTGCTTATACTTCATGTTAAATTTCGTTGAATTTTTAAATTCAAAAATATGTTTCAGGCAGGAAAAAAGTTAAAAGTTTTTGTTATTCTTAATTTATAAGTTCAACTATTCCCAAATATCTATCGCGTATGGTACAAATAGTTGTTTATTTTCTTTCTTCTGTTTATTAAAAAGAAAACTCATAGAATAATATTTATACTTCGTTTTTACAATTTTAAAATTCTGAGTTTCAAGGGACTACGAGGATGATATATCAAATAAATTACCAGGAAAATTGATGACAATTGAAACAGTAATACGCATTTTTTCGTAGGTTGCCGTGCTATGGACGCAATAGTTCTGACTGGTTATTATTTTCTAAATTTGTTTCTTGAATAAATTCCTCTATGTTATTATTTTAATTTATAAATAATATTCTGAAATAATCAAGAAAATCCAATTCATATTTTCTCTAAAATGTTTTTCTTCAAAAATTTTTGCATCATAAAATTTGCCGATGTTTTGATATGTCGAATGTTATGACTACGAAGAAATTCGTTTCTTTTAGAAATTTGGAAATAATTTTAATTAAATACTACTTAATAGGTTTGAAATTGTTCGACAAATGTGAACACATGTGTGAGTTGTTTGGCATTTGAGTCGCGTAGAACCATATGTGTCTTTCTAAGCTTATAACTGACCATTTTCAAATTGGGTTTAATTATCGACGGGATAATTTGATAATAGCAGAAAAGTTGGTGTTCGATTAATGGATTTAATTGAAACATTAGCAATGTGTTCGTTAGCTAATTGATTGGTTGCGTTTCTAATTTGTATTTAGATTAATTCAATTCGGTCTAGTTATTTATCTTAAATGATCAGCAACCATTTCAGGAACTCAAGATGTTTTGTTAATTGAAATGAAATGATTTTTGAATCATTATTGCTCGCTGGATAAGTGAGAGGGCGTTTTTGTTGAGCCATCGCCAAGATACACACACACTTACACACAGTTGCGTAAAACTTTGCCCAAGAAGCTTCATGGCAATAATGAGAGGCGGCTGATAGTGGGAGGGCAAGAAATGGGGGTAATATGGTGGTGTTTAGCCTGCGTATTATAGGTTATTACAATATTTTGTCGGCGATTTGTGTGTAGTCGGAGAATTGCAATACGAAGAATTGCGAATTGGTGAGATGTGTGCACGGTATATAAGATGCTCACAAGGCGAATAGCTCAAATCATTCTCCACTTTGCATTCGTCGTTAGTTTTCTTTTGTACATATATCTTTAATATATTAAGTTCAATGATTACATTTATTTTAAGTTCGAAAAATCAAATAGTAATTATAATAACGATCGTTCCATTTCGTTTGAACATTGTTTCAATTTTATTTTTAGTGCTGATGGTAATTTTTGTCTTAACGGTGCGATGATGAGTCATTCCTCATCGCCGGAAAACGTTAGTCATGTAGTGGGCGGCCGCAGGTTCGTAACCACATGGGGAGGATGGCTTTGAAATATTTTAGAAATGTGTCTATATAATCAACATAGGCCCAAATTTTTTAAATTATTAATATTTCTTTTATGTTTCTTCTTGCTTTATTAGTTGAATTGATTTTCGTACAATCAATTAAATTTTTATTTTCTAGTTCCGACTTAATTCAACATGTGTGACGACGAGGTTGCCGCTCTTGTAGTTGACAATGGATCCGGTATGTGCAAGGCCGGTTTCGCCGGAGACGACGCTCCACGCGCTGTCTTCCCATCCATCGTCGGAAGACCACGTCATCAAGGTGTCATGGTTGGTATGGGACAAAAGGACTCGTACGTCGGAGATGAAGCCCAATCCAAGAGAGGTTGGAAAATAAGGATAAAAAGAACAACACATTTATCAATTCTATTTTAGGTATCCTCACCTTGAAGTACCCAATTGAGCACGGTATCGTCACCAACTGGGATGATATGGAGAAGATCTGGCACCACACCTTCTACAACGAGCTCCGTGTTGCCCCAGAAGAGCACCCAGTTCTCCTCACTGAAGCCCCACTTAACCCAAAGGCTAACAGAGAAAAGATGACTCAAATCATGTTCGAGACCTTCAACACCCCAGCCATGTACGTCGCCATCCAGGCCGTTCTTTCCCTCTACGCTTCCGGACGTACCACCGGAGTCGTCCTCGACTCTGGAGATGGTGTTACCCACACCGTCCCAATCTACGAAGGATATGCTCTTCCACACGCCATCCTCCGTCTTGACTTGGCTGGACGTGATCTTACTGATTACTTGATGAAGATCCTCACCGAGCGTGGTTACTCGTTCACCACCACCGCTGAACGTGAGATCGTTCGTGACATCAAGGAGAAGCTCTGCTATGTTGCCCTTGACTTCGAGCAAGAAATGGCCACCGCCGCTTCCTCATCATCCCTCGAGAAGTCATACGAGCTTCCTGACGGACAAGTCATCACCGTCGGAAACGAGCGCTTCCGTTGCCCAGAAGCCATGTTCCAAGTAAGACATTATCATATATAAGATTCGATTAATTGAAAATTATTTCAGCCATCTTTCTTGGGTATGGAATCTGCTGGTATCCACGAGACCTCATACAACTCCATCATGAAGTGCGACATTGATATCCGTAAGGACTTGTACGCCAACACTGTCTTGTCTGGAGGAACCACCATGTACCCAGGAATTGCTGATCGCATGCAAAAGGAAATCACCGCTCTTGCCCCAAGGTTTGTGAACACATGAGCATTTATTTAAACCAATTTCAAATTTTCAGCACCATGAAGATCAAGATCATCGCCCCACCAGAGAGAAAGTACTCCGTCTGGATCGGAGGATCCATCCTTGCTTCCCTCTCCACCTTCCAACAGATGTGGATCTCCAAGCAAGAATACGACGAGTCCGGCCCATCGATTGTTCACCGCAAGTGCTTCTAAGCGGTTTCCAGTCTTTCATCAGAAACAAGAACAGTTCAAAAAACCATCAACAAAAAGCCCACAGCTTTCTTTTCCCAATTATTTTATTTCATATTTTATACCCATATTTCGTTTTTAATCATTTTTTCCATTTTCATATGCCAGGGGCAGCGCCCCCTATCATTTGTTTTATTTTTTTGACTTATGCCCGAACATTAAATGTTTCAACCAACATTCATTATTGGACATCTCTAAAAAATCTGGAGAAACGATAATGAATGTAAGAACCACCTTACAGCAATGAGAACCACAAAAATGATATCAAAAACCAAATAATTTGTAATAATAATGATGACTTTCTCTTATAAAAAATCTCGCCATCCAACAATATTGTGTGTTTATACTATTATTAATCACTCTGCGGGTGAGCGAAAATAAAAAAATTGAATAATATGAAGTTGTTGTTTGTTTTCTTATGCACGCACACTTTGCAAAGTTTATATAACAAATTTTTCAATCAATGGTCATTTCAATTGGTCATGATTGTTTGATAATGCTCAGCTAAGCTCGTCTCGAATCACTTGATGAACTCATGAAAGATGCTCATTTGGAATCGTGCATATGGTATTATTATGATTATAATGCTCATCCTAAGTACCCTTGACAACAGAAGCTGTTTGTCATTTGATCGGTAGAACGGCAGAATGGCATCGTCGTAAATATTGCACAACTCGACACACATATTTTCCGTGTTTGTGTAATAATCATAATGATCGTGGCGCTGCACAAAATGTTACACAAAAATTGTGCCTTATTATTATAGTTGTTGTTTATTTAATTCGCGTTGCAAAAATATGTGGAGGTGGATATGATGGGATATATTTAATTTTCGTTATCGCATAAACGTTCGTGGAATTGACCCAGACGAGACAGAAACGTTCTGAAATTATTTTCACTGATAGTAGGAACAGGATTTTTTAAACATAAAAAGAGTTGGTTGTTAATATTACTTTATCGATTGTTCGTTTCTACTTGACGAATTAAATCATATAAAATCTTTAAAAATTTCCACAAATTTTATTTTTGTTCTCCGGTCAAGAACGGAGTTCAGACACAAAAATTATTCGTGGCATTCTTTTTTATTAAATATGTAAATATTGATAAGATTGCGAAAGTGTGGTAGAGAAATATAGTAAATGTATGTAAAAATGATCAGTGCAAAGGTTAAGTAGTTGCCCTTTGGGTAAATTTAAATTCGAACTTGTGTTGTTGATTGAAAGATTATGCGAACAATATAAATGAATCATATAATAGTCATAGTGAGACTATAAGTGCAAAAAATAGTGCTGAAAGTTCGAAAAATCGTAAACTGACAGTAAAGAGTTAATTTAGTAAGTAAGGGGTGGTGTTTTCAATTAAACAGGACTTTAGGTTAAGTGAGCAAATTTATTTTCGATTAAAACCTTTGATTTTTTGTATAACTTAAAATATAATATTGTCATTTTCAAGAAAATATGTTTATCAATATTTAATAACTTAAATTCATGACCTGGAAAAGAAAAAGTTGCTAACTTCCCTAATTACGGCAAGTCGAGGTGAACGTTTTCTCATCATTTTTTCTCTTCAAATAGGCACGTTAGTCTGAATTTTCCTATGAGAGGCCGTATGCAAGAACGCAATTAACAATAAAATCGACTGTTAAACCTAATACTAAAACAAAATGTTGTTGTTAAATCAAAAACACGTATGCAAGGAATTTTATTTAACCCTTCTTGTTGTTAAATTGATTTATTGTCGTGGTGTAGGTTAATGAAAAATTAGGGGTAAAGGAGCATACCCCAAAAAAAGATGGTCTCGCTTGGGCTGGTGTAGATTTAATTTGCAATTTGTTTATTATTTCGATCCTAAATATAATAAATTATACAAAAGATTTTATAATAATTATTATTATGTTGATTTAACAACCAATTTAGTAAGAGAAAACAAAATGAAACAAAATTGTGATGAAAAAAAGCGAAATAATAAACAAATTGCAAATTAAATCTACACCAGCCCAAGCGAGACCATATTTTTTTCGGTATGCTCCTTTACCCCTAATTTTTCATCAACCTACACCACGACAATACCTAACAGATATATGTAAATCGACGATGTAACACTAATATTTTATTTTTTTATTATCTTTAATAAATACTTAATAATCCATTTAGAAAGGATGCATATCATCGACAGAGAATTATTCGAAGAATGACTTTGTCTAGTTCCGCGCGTGTTCCGAGATATAACATCACCATTTGAAATTTATATTATGATTCCTTTCGGATGAGGTACCGATTCACACGAGCCGGATCTTTTAAGTTTGTAAATTTTTTTTGAAGCAGATAGGTCTCGGAGAGGAAAATCATTGCTCCCGGCTCAAAGACTGGCAATGATTTTCATATATTACCTGATTTATAGTATTTTTAGATCTTAGCATCTAATTACTTTCAAATTACCGCATCAGATCTAGCAGGCTGCAGCCACCAGTGCCACCGCATGTCGAATCTTCCAAGAACTAGTAGAAGTGATTTTTAAAAGAATGCGATACTTCATTTATTGAAAAACGTTCGCAAACAGAGTAAAAGAGAGTAAAATAAGACGTTTTAGCAAGAAGAAATGGAAGCAATTAAAAATCAAACTTTGCGTTTTTTGGTTATTGCGTAAAATAAAATGCGAAAGTTCAAAATCTTGTCCTAATATCACGACAAATGATAAAATTAGAATATTAATTGTTCTCATCTAATCATCAATATAATTTACATATTCAGATGTGGTTTGATGGCCGAGTGGTAGTGATATGGAATCGGAAGTGAATCTATGGAAGTTCTACCCTCGACAGAGCTTAAAAGTTATTCATATTTTTTATTTTTTCTCATTATTTTCCTGATTAAAAAATTGAAGCTTTAAATTAAGCTCTTAAAATCTATAACCACTACTTATGTTGTAGTGTTATCTTATTTGGTAAATAAAGTCCTTTTTACCATTTTATCATATTCAATTTAAAAGTAATACAATTAATAATCTGCATATATGCACAAAGTACGCAGATTGAAGCTAATGGATTTTATTTTACGCAATAACCAAAAAACGCAAAGTTTGATTTTTAATTGCTTCCGAAGAAATTGGTTTTAAATTTCCATAGTCTGCAATATTTCGTATGATTTTTTACAGAAAACGCTGTATTGTACGACGCATTTATATAATTTTTAGGTAAAATGTTTATTATCACATATTGTCCTTTTTAAAGATCTGTTCCTAATTGAAGAGGAAAAAATTAGAACAAAGTGAGGTTCTCGTTTAGACGGCAACTCTTTTGTATCTCATCAATGTGTTTTGTCTCAAAAATGGATAACACACATTGAAGAGGAATAGATGAAAAAGTCCTTTGTGGCCGTCCAAACGATTCTTGCTCTTCCATTAGTCACCGATCTCTGAAATATACAATACATATTTCAATAATTCTAGGGTTTGTGCTAATTAGCTGCCCAATTTGGTGGTCCTTATTTTATATATTGAAATAATGTAAATTCAATGTTATTTTAGTTATTCTAGTTAAATTTCGATTCTATTATGTTTAAGCTTACGTTAAAGATAGCATAATTATATTATTCACAAAAATAATTTTTGAGTTAAAATAGTTTCTGCTCCATTTTTATAATCACTCTTAATGTCTATCAAACTAACTTTTATATAGGCGTGTTTTTTACAATTACGATTTTTTTAATGTATTGAAATCATGATATGTCATAAAATCATCGGCATTTCTTAAGTTCTTAAAATGATCATTAAAAATGTGTACGTATTTTCTCTTATCAATAATTCCGAAAACCAACATACGGCACTCTTCCAAGTACGCTCATTAACACAATTGGTAAAAGTTTGACAAACACTACTAATCATCTTACTATGAGTGCGTGTTTGTGTGAATTCCGGGAGGGAAAAGCCAAAAAGCCTCGGGAGTGAAAACCAAATCGATCTATCTCTGTGCCTCCATCTCTTCCTCATCCGTCATCTCTCGGCACATTCTGTGTATTTTAGAACAACGACGGGATTTGTTTGTAAATGTGTGTCAATGCCAAAATGCGTTCTTGGAATCGTCGCAATCATTTCATATTTCGTGCGTTTGCGGGGGTTTCTTGAGTGCCTCTCTCCTCTCCCTCCCGACACCCCTCCCCGTTTGCCTCGCTCGCTTATCAATTGCTACGAGACTCTGAGAAGAGCTAGCCATTTCATTTTGACGTGTCCAGATGGCTCCGCGGATTTTAATGACCAACCGGCCATATGGATCTATTCTCGGTCGTTATATGAATTGACGGAATGATGCGCTCGATGGGAATTGATTTGAATACGGAATATCTCAGTCGGCATTATAGAATTCAAACAATTGGTTCATACACTAGCTGACAAAAGTTTTGTCACAAATGTTTTTTCGGGTTTAACTTTTTTGTGACTTGACCAAATTGGCTGATTTTTTGATATTTTATGTGAATCAGTGTTTAAAATGTTATAGTAGCAAAATTTGGTTTAAATTACCGTGGCAATTTCGGTACCACGCATTCCGTTTTCCCTCATATTGATAACAGCTTGCCGGGTGGCAATTGGAGTTTCTTTACGTGGAGTCATCTCTAAAATGTTGCCAATTACTGCTATTTTCAATAAATTATGTAAAAAATATAATTGAACTTTAAAAAATTATTAAAAAATGCAGTGCAAGAAAAGTGCGTAATATCTTTGAGCTACGCGTTTTACGATAAAAGCTTGTCACTGTAAAACAGATCATCGTAATCACAAGCGGGAATTTGTAAAATAATCTACAACCATATGAATCTATCATATCAAAAAATCAGCCAATTTGGTCAAGTCACAAAAAAGTTAAACCCGAAAAAACATTTGTGACAAAACTTTTGTCAGTTAGTGTATTGGTATAAGTTCCGATGGGATTATGTCTGAATCATCAAACATCGGCTAGTGACACTCATTTTTTGGGAATGACGCACAATCAAGAGCAAATAAAAAGTGAATTGTCTTGGCTTGCTGCCAACATTTCATTCAGTTTATTGTAATAAGGTTTTGTATTGTTAAGATTGATTGGCAAATTTTTCAAAAAGCGGAATCCGGCACGCCTAATCGAAATAGCGGTTTGGCCTTTTTTAAACGAATGTTCATGACAACAACAACGTTTTTACTACAATTGAATTAAGCTTGTCTTAAACTATCTAAAAATATTAATATCTTTCTAAAAAGTTATACATTATCAATTCTAAAACTTTATTGTTCAATATTAAGCGAAAAATAACGCAAAATTTGATAAAGAAATTGAAAAATTTACAAGTTCATAATCTAAAACGAGGAAACCATACATCAATTGAAATGTTCGATTTCTAAATTACACGTGGATGTTCCCATGTTATTTTTTTACCACGCTTTGAAATATGCAAGAAACTATCATTATCAACTAAAATATTGCAGGTTTTATTCTCTTGGATGGTTTAAATTAATCATAAAAATTGTGGCACTCCATTTCCATTTCCACGACTACTGAGTATCTTGCAAAAAAGCGTGGACCAATTAAGCGTAACATCTTCAAATTGTTCCTTTGTGGTTTAGAATTAATGCTTAATTGTGTTTTATTAATCTCAATAACAGACTTAAAAATTAAATAATTTAAATAAACAGTGAAGGGCATGGTTTTTGCAATTTGTCCACACTTTATGGACAGCACGCCAACTAAACTCGGATAAGTCCCTAAGCTATACAATTTCAGGAAAATGTTATGAGCAAAAACCAATTGGTATTAAATACTTAATATCAACAAACATAAATGCCAAGAAGTAAAATATCCTAATCGTTTGTTGTGGCTCTAGGTCTATCTGAGTTTTCCTATTTTACACTGAATTTCCTCAATATATGGAACGTCGATAAATACCGACTCTCAAACATCTGAAAACAGAAACAAGTAGTTTCCCCCATTGACGACGGTTTACTATTGTCCATCGTGACACGTTCTTGCACGAGAAATGCGTCAGAACATTGTAGGGACAAGTTCCAGGAAGTACTCTGACCATTCCGTTTTTTGCAAAACTATTTATCGTTAATTTAAAATTTGCGCAGTTTCCGTCGTCATAACCATCTGTTGTTAAAAGGTCAACAGCACATTTCGACCTTCAAAGACCCAACCCACTTTGCCCCCATCAGATACATTATCAATCAATCAACTGATATGTTTGTAGTTTCATATTGTTTACCATAAACAACAACAACAACAACAACGGAATCATCACCCAATCAATTATTATAATTAATATTATTCATGTTTAACCAGATGATTATCTCCAGTTGTTACCTTCCCGATGATTGACATTCGGGACGCTAGAATTTGAATAATTTGCAATTCAACCGGAATCGTCAATGAAATGATACTGCCGAGATAATCGTTTCTGGCAGCAATGAATGCTGATCATGAGATTATCCGTTTTTGGAATTTCTCTCACAATAATTATGTGTTGCGTGTTGATTGGATTATTGACATTCTTCATGGATCAAAATCGGGCTTTAGGGGGTTTTTGAGATTTTTTTCAATGGTTTTTCAAAAAAATTGTTCATACTTCCTGTAGAAATTGCAGTTTTCAATGATTCAAAATAACAACTCCACGACGCGAATCCGAATCTGACATCCGTCGGTATTTGCGCCGATTTTCGAAACAGTGATGACCTTAGAGTTGGTCCAAGGACTATTTGTCGTCGACTAGTTGCTGCTGGACTTAATGGACGCCGACCCGCAAAGAAACCATTCATTGGAGCAAAGAATCGTCGGGCAAGAGTTTCCTTTGCGCGAGCCCATCGTCACTGGACAACGGCAGACTGGAGCCAAGTACTTTTCACCGATGAAAGCAAGTTCAATCTGTTTGGAAGTGATGGAATTCTATATGTACAACGACCATCATGCAAAAGATTCAATTCCAAGTACATTAAACCGACGATAAAGCACGGTGGAGGATCGGTGCAAGTGTATGGCGCGTTCACTCGAAATGGAATGGGTCCAATCATTCTCATTGACGATATTAAGAATGGTCCAAGTTATGCAAATATGATCGTGATCAAGGTGATTCCGTGGGCTAATCAAAATATGCCAAATGGATGGATTCTGCAACAAGATAACGACCCAAAGCACACATCTCGTGTAGCAAAGGATGCGTTCCGGCATCAAAACGTTCAACTTTTGGAATGGCCAAGTCAATCGCCGGACCTAAACCCGAATGAACACATCTGGGATGAACTTGGGAGACGAGTTGCAATGAAAAATGCAAGAACAAGGCCGAAAAATTTAAGATACTTGCGGATGAATGGTATCGTATCCCACAATCGCGGGTTGAGAAGCTTATCGACTCTATGCAGGATCGATGCGAAGCTGTTATCCGTTCTCGTGGGTTCCCAACGAAGTATTAATATTGATAAATTGTTTTGTACCTCATTCCGTTCGATTTCCTGCTTCATATAAAATAACTTTCTTATGTTTCTAAATTGACTATTTTAATGCGATTTCAGTACTTGCTCTCATATTTTATTTTCCATGGTAATTTAAACCAAATTTTGCTACTATAACATTTTAAACACTGATTCACATAAAATATCAAAAAATCAGCCAATTTGGTCAAGTTACAAAAAAGTTAAACCCGAAAAAACATTTGTGACAAAACTTTTGTCAGCTAGTGTAAATATATTGGGTTGGCTCTCGATCGCCAAAATCGCCCGAAAGAAGTTGTTGAGACAGTTTTTGAGGTCCTTCGAAGGTAAAATCACTCATTTGGTATGGCAGAGAGCGTAAAAGGTAATAATCGGATGGCGCTAGGTGACTTGGCCTTGTCTATCGGGTATTTTCAGTCGAATAGCAGACAAAAAAATATAGGAAATCGGAAAAAAAAATTTTTCACCCTAATAGAAACCGCTTCCTGAATGCATAATTATCAGGTTTGCACGGAAAATGCAAATGTAAAGCAGAAAATGGAAATGGAAAAACGACGGGAAACGGAAGATGGAATTCCGTGACGAAGATTTAATACGGCATCACCACCTCTGCTCGCATTTGCTCTCCAAATGATTCTCAATCAGGCTCTCAAGGAGTGTGAGGAAAAAGCTGAAAATATCTGTGTTGATGGGAAGTTTTTGAAACAACTCGGATTCACTGACGATCTGGTGCTAATCGGATGTTCCTCCGAAGAAATAAATAATACTAAATCACGCCAAATAGAAATTACGATTTTGTCAATATTTAACCGTGTATTATTAATTTACACGTATTAGTTTCATATAATTTGACACCTCATTGTTACTAGCCCGTCTTAAACAATCTAAAAACATGCGTTTCTTGCCAAAATTTACAAAATGAGCATCTTTTCTGAGCCGCCAACTTAACCATTCAATTTGGTGTGCTAAATCAACTCGAAGGCTAGAAATCACGTCTAGAAATCAACCGATGATCGTACACAACGACTACGCTACCAAAGACCCCATATTTTCCGGTGGTTCTGTTTGCTCATCAGTAGCTGGTGCCAAGTATATACTTGGGTAGTTTCATCGCGATCGACGGTTCGTTGAAGGAAGAGGTTTACAGAAGAATCAAGGCAGCTCAAATGTAAGGTTCGATTTCCTCACATTGCAGCAAAAAAAAGAGAGCTAATATATCATAACATCGATCCGGCTTTGCTCTATGATTGCGAAACTTGGGGTGCCCATCTCAGGAAAGTCTCCAAAGTTACCAAATGAAAATCGGCATTATATGCTTTCACGACAAGCTCGATGGCTCGATTTTGGTTGATTTTCTAGTTAGAAGGGAACTGCTCAGTTGGTCTGGACAGATCGCAAGGATGACGTGCATGAGATGGAGAAAAACTCTTTCAGAATCGCTATTCTCGAGGAGAAGACGGCTAGGCCAACATTGGCAAGAAAATCAGAAAACCCTCCACATTGTCGGAATGACGATGGACAATCAAGTAATCAAGTTTGCAACTGAAGAAAAAGTGTGTGAAATCTCGCAAGATGATTCTTCATCGGATTGGTTCCTCTCGAAGCCGTGGCGTCGTACATTTTACATACCGAGCGGGTTGCACGGAAATAAATGTTTTCTAATGGAACACGCGAAAATGACGGAAAACGGAAGATGGAAGATGGAATTCCGTGCAACCCTGATAACTATATTGGAGAACGAGTGATTTTTATGAGACGTGAGTTATACCATTTTGTTGCTCGTAAAATTCTGAATTTTTTGAAATGCGACATGACGTGGTTACGGTAATTGACGTGTATTTTATAGTCGATTGAAATGTCAAACTTTAAAAATTCATAACTTTGCTTAAAAAAGAATCAAGATTAAAGGCAAATATATTATTGCTCACCGTATATACCATATAACCATATATGGCTCATTAAAGTGGTCATTTTTTGAAAATCATGTTTCTGTACTGACTATAGTCTTTACAAACATTTATTCTATGAGATACACTTAACAAAGTTAGAAGATTTTATGTTTTAAGTATTTTAAGGACACTTTAAGTTGAAAAATTTAAAATCAAATAATTTGAAAACTCTATTTTAAATTTTTGAGATTAAGACTTTATTGATAGAGGACTCAACGGCGAGCAATAATACATCTTACTTTAAATTGGATTCTTCTTCTAAGCAAAGTTATGATTTTTTAAAGTTTAAACTTTCAATCGACTATAAAATACATGTTAGTTACGGTAACCACGTCATGTTGCATTTCAAAAAATTCAGAATTTTACGAGGAGCAAAATTATATAACTCACGTCTCATAAAAATCACTCGTTCTCCTATAATAGCCAAAATACTGTTTTACAAAAAAGAACAAAAAAGAATAAATTCGTTGACCTTACTTTCTATGTGGAGGCTGTTTGCCGTTGGCGTGAGTATGTTTTCTGAACTTTCTGTTTAAAAGCTCCATTTGGCGTGCACAAAAACAGTTGACAGTTTTCCTAATCATCACTAGACCAGATGTATCACATCGTCTGAACGCCATCGGAAGATTTCAGAAATTTCGACGTGCGAGATCCTGTTTGAACGTTTTCACAAGAAGTCTTTTCTTAATCGTATTGAGACATTGAGTCCGATTTTGAAAGTATCTTGGGTCGACAACATCGACCGCAATGCCAAATATCAACGAAAAGAAGGTCTTACATTTGGTGGGGCCTGGTGTGGAATACTGTATTATGAGGTTCTCCAACAATAGTCACGGAAAATTTCTAAGAACAACTATTTGTCCACTTACCCAACCAAATCGGAGCAAATGGAGGGATCGACATGATAATAATTATTACAATTTTATTCAAAAAGAACTCTAAAAGAAGACGAATGTGTAATATCAACAATATTTTTTCTTGCACTCGGATAGCTCACACAATTAACTAAAATAGTTAATCAAATGGAAATTTTATCTCTAATCCATTGCTCTCATTAAATGGACAAATATATTCAAATAATGGTGCACCAGAATTCAATGAATAATTTCGATAATGAATGTGAAATTATCTAATTTTCAGATGAAATTTGCTCCTCCTTACTCCATCATCACAGCTACTTCATTTCATCCATTTTTCTCCAATTTGTTTCATTTCCAAATGATTATAATGCATTTTTGAAATTATTTAATATTCTAGATTGTGAAAATATGATGCTATTCGGATTTTATTTTTTGGATATTTTGGATATAACCTTCTAGATTAATTGTTTTTCTCGATATAAAAATGCTTGCGGATATTGTTAAGACTCAGTTAGCCATAAAAATGTTTTATGTTTTAAAATAATTCAAGATTATATAAGAAAACAGATGCGCCAGGTAAATCAAAAGCTGTTAAATTGAAAAAAAACTAATTTTTAATTAAAAAAAGAATTATTAAAATATATAAAATTGTGAATAACACAGTAAGTACGCCAACTGATATCGTTATAAAATGAGCTCGGTAAACATGTTCGAATCTAACTTTGCGGTAGGATATTAATATTTTCGGGTAGTTTAACAACTTGTCTAAATTGTCGACAAAATTGTTTTCTAGAAATTCCGTAAAAACTTTAACACACTCTTCGGAAAATCATTATTGCAATGTGGCGTGCAATAAGGACTCAGTCGCACGCCAACAGAATAGTACCTCAGTAACGCCTCTAGAATCTAATATTTCTTAAGGACATTAATATACAGAGTTACTTTAAAATGATCCTGCTAAACTCATGTAAAAATCAGCTTGTAAATTAAACGTAAAATATCATAAAATTGTCATTTTTATTTGGCGTGGTTGAAACTGGTATTGTAATAAAATGGGCTCAGTAAACGTGCACAAATACTTTTTGGAAATTTATTAATATTTTTAGGTAGTTTAAGAAACGCCTAGTTTTCAGATTCTTGAAAATCGGAAAATCGTTATTTCCAGTTGGCGTGCAGCCGGATAATACTTTCCGATATTCACTTCCACTTGGCAACACGATCACGTTTGAATATATAAGTAAATTAAATTTATGAAATTAAACGTGTCCAAATATCAATTTGGAGGCGGAGCCAATAAGCATACTAGAAGGATAAAGTTGGTAAAATCAAGACACTTTTTTTGGCAAAACGCAGGCCTCATTGGCTCCATCAGAATATTGCGTTTTTCAAATGTTGGACATAGTTTTCTATTGTTTTGTCCTGGAGTGCCTCAGCTCTATTTGCTGTGGTAGCTGTTTTTTTCAGCAATATACTGAAACATCTTCATCTTTTTATTAAATTATTCTATAGTCGTCGCCAAATGCGATTACCACCGCAAAATGTGGCGCACTTTTCAAATATTATTTTTTCTTTAAATTTTTAAGATTATTTCCTTGTTTATGCTCGTTCTATACTGTTATAGCTTAAATAAATAGAAGAATCTGTTATAGATGTTGTTTAAATAGTGGAATAATTGTGGAAAATAATTATAATCATAAAAATTAAATGAAAAAATAATATTTAAAAAAGTGCGCCACATTTTGCGGTGGTAATCGAATTTGGCGACGACTATACATAAATTTTTCAACCTTTCTCATCAGATTATTCGAAACAGTCTAACAAGGGAAGTATAAAAGATCAACATCTCAGATTTTCATGAAACTCCGCAAATAGATTCGTTTTGGGTCTAAAAGTTTGCACGAAAAAATGTCAGATCGCCAAAAAATGGATGGGATGAAATGCAAAACGATTCGGATTCGATTTTTCCTTGGTACTATTCTTTATTTCTTCTCAATATCTTGTAATTAATTCGATATAAAAAAACGAACACCATTTATCTATCGAAGGAGAATACTATACAATACAGATTGAATTAATAAACGATAGAAACTTAATTATTAATGTTGCTTCATCTCGTATGGTGGGATAAGTCCAGATGATTCCGCGCGAGCCTTCTTCTCGGCCTCAATCTCATCGAGATATGGTTTAAGATACCATGTCTCCTCTACCCATTTGGTCCACTCGGACTTCGGCAATTTTTCATGATGCATAGCGAGAGTATGAGCACGAGAAAGTCTAATATTTCTTTAATCAAAAACATGAGGTTCCTTGAGATTCAGGCGTCTCAAAGCCTCAGTAACTTCTGGCGCCGGCTCGAAATAGGTGTCATGAAATGGGAGACCATATTCTCGTCCTCCCCACAAGTTAGTACAGGCAAAGTTTCTCATCCATTGAACGGCCGGACCGTTGTAGGCAAATTTAATAGCCTTTGAAGCAACGTTGTTCGCCATCTCAAACTTGGGTAATTATTCTTGTTCATTTAAAAAAAAAAAAAGATTATACATAAATGCGCAGGCGAAGACATCACGCTTCACGACAACGCCAGGCCGCAAGTTGCACAAGTCGTCAAAACCGTCCTCCAAGAGCCCGAATGGGAGATTCTTCAGCATCCACCGTACTCTCCAGACCTTGTGCCATCCGATTATCACCTTTTCCGCTCTCTGTCAATCCAAATGAGGGGTATTATCTTCGATGAGAACTGGCTCAACAACTTCTTCGACACCTGACCGGGCGTTTTTTGGCGAAACGGCATCATCAAATTGATTGAGAGGAGGGAGGATTCCTCGGACGCCAAATCGAAACAACGATTTTGCGATTTTTAAGCGTGCGTGGAAATTTGTACGTGTTTATAAGAAAAAAGTTTTTATTACAATTTAATTAAGCGTGTCTTAAACTACCTAAAATATTAATATCTTTCCTAAAAGTTAAATTTGAGCATCCTTACTGAGCTCATTCTTGTACCATACAAGTTGGGGTGAAATAGTATTAAATGCAAAATACCTACTAGTTAAAGGTTTTTTCTTGTACGCTCTTTTTATGCGTGGAAATCCCGCAACAAAATTATAATTAGCAAGTTAATAGAATAAAATAATATTTCCTATATTCTAACCTAAAATAGCCTGAAGGCATAACTGAGGCGCCCCACAAAAAGAGATATAAAAGCTCAACAAAACTCTGTCACATGTGTTTCATTGAAACAAAAAAATGAAACATTGGAAAAGTTAATTATGGATCATCATGGATCAGCAAGTTTTTATTCGCCAGGAAATTGATTATTTAATGTCTGTTTCGAACGAAAACAATTATTGTAAATAGCTAGCTAATGAATGTGTATTATTCAAATCCGTTCCAACTATATTTAATTTGTATTCCAGTCTTGATGCGATTTCTCATTCCAAAGATGTATAAAAACAAAAACTCTTATATTTAAATGTCTTTCTTCTATGTGTTCTTATTTTTTGATATATTCGATGCTCTGATGTTGAACATACCAGTGAAAACTATTCTTAAAGAAGATCATCTTTTATAGAAACATTTGATTCCAAACTTTTCAGGATATTTGTATTTCTGTTTCTTTTTTAAATTATATTTTCCCGCTAATTAGGGTTTCATTCAAAAGGCAATATTGTCGTTACTGTAGCTTTTTGATATTTTGTTTGAAAGATTAATGACTTGTGTCTTATTGGATTCTTATTGTTGTGGTGTTGTTTTGTCCTTGTGCAAAATATTATCACAATTCCACAATAGATCTATATAATATTTTAACATTTATTCTATAATTTGTATTTCTTCTAAAAGAAAAATTATAAAAAGTGAAACTTTTTTGCTTAAGACCTTCTAATAAAATTTGCAAAATTGAAATAGAGATTTGCGGATATTCCGAGTGTTTTCAAGTATTTTATGGCTTTAGGAAACACTGTTCATGATGATTTAAATAAATTATTCTTAAACTACCCAAAAATATTAATATATAGCCACAAACTCTGATTTGAGCAGGTTTACCGAGCTCATTTTATAATCATACAATTTAGCATTCTTCCTTCAGTATTCATTAATGTTCAACTTTCATGAATAAATGTCATTGACCTAAAATCACGCCAAATGAATTTGTAAGAACAGGACCACAGAAACGTCACTTATCACGTAAAATTTTTAAAGACACGGTTAAATATTATAAAATTGTCATTTTAATTTGGCGTGAAATCGGTATGGTAATATTAGGGTGAACCAAATTTTTTTTCCAATTTTTTATTTAAAATTTAAACATAACTTTACAACACATGAAAAACAATTAGGTTTCAAAGTAAAGACGACTCTATGGCTTTAACCCATCTATCGCCAAATTGTTCGATCCCGCTGCGGTACCACTCCTTGTTCTTAGAGGCGAAAAACTCGCGGCACCCGTTTTAGACATCGGCCAGGTCATTGAAGCTACGACCACGAAGAGAGTGTGCCAGGGATCGGAAAAGGTGATAATCAGATGGCGCAAGGTCCGGACTATAAGCTGGATGTGGAAGAAGTTCAATGACGTCGAGATTTTTGATTTTTCCTTCGTTTGTCTTGCGGTGTACGGTTTTGAATTGCCTTGTTGAAAGAATATCCGCTTCCGATCGGTCAATGCTGGATATTTCTCGTCAACATTCTATCAAGTTGGGGGCGATAGAGGTCGATGGTCCGACGATTTGGAACTAGCTCGAAGTAAATTACGCCTTCGAAATTCCACCAAACAGACAGAAGTGCCTTGTCTGAGAAACGATTACATTTTGCTACCGGTTTCGGGTTGCAACCATTGATTCGGTCTATCCAGATTACTGAAGTAAACCCACTTTTCATCACAAGTTACAATTCTACGAATAAAACGGTAATCTTATGGATTATCGAGCAATTTTCGGCAATCCTCGACACGTTTTTGAGCTTGAATTTCAGTCAATGCATGAGGTACTTCTTAGAAGCGTCTATTGATTGTCCCAAGGACGTGAAGATGTCGTAAAACTTATGTTTGACGAATATCGAGCTCGGCCGACAATCTGCGAGTACTCATTGATGGATTGGTCTCCACAGCTTCACGGATTTCTTCAGAATCCACTGTCGTAGGTCGGCCTGAATGTGTCTTGTCTTCGAGATCGGTGTCGCCGTCGTTAAATTTTTTGAACCAATTTCGTGCAGTACGATCCGAGACCATATTGTCGCATTCAATTTCGTTCGTCGTCGGTCGAATAGTCTCACTTACGCGGCGCAGCTGGGCAACAGAGCTCCTTGTTCATGTATTTTTTGGGCGAAGATCTTGCTTGACTCTCGGCTTTGGCGTATCTCCTGGAGCCGCCCACTCCTTCCTTTGCATCAGATTGAAGTACAGGCCCCATTTTTCATCTTCCGTGACGATCCGGTGCAAAAATCGCTGTTTATGATCATGTATTGCTCGATGGCGAACTGTTGAGCTTCGATTTCAAAGCTATTTTCTTTGTTTTGTTCGTTCAGCTCATGAGGAATCCAGTCCCTGAGTATTTCAGAAACGAATGAAGATGATTAAGGATTGTCTTTTGATCACAGTTCATTTTTCCAGCCAATTCACGACTTGTTTGGCGATCATTTTCCTAAAATAGTGCCTTCAGGTGCTCTTCGTCTAATTCTCTAATTCAGGTCGTCCGCAGATCAAATTCGCCATTTTTGAACATTGTGAACTATTTTTGTGCAGTAGAAACGCCTAAGACACCTTCTCCATGCACTCTGCATATTTCCCGAGCGGCTTCGTCTGCTTTTTGCTTTCGATGAAGATCAGATGTCGAAAATGCTGATTTTAGCCTCCTGGATAGTTCATTTCTAAGCCTGAAAAATGATGAAAATTCGAAATTTCAAAACAATCTAAAAACACAGTTTTGTAGAGCAGAGAAAGCGCTATCAGATAAATATATACACATTGCCAAACAACCAGAAATTTGCTGCGAAAAAAAGATACTACACATCAGGTTTTCATATTGGTGAAAGGTCTGTACTGCGCCATTCTGCTGAAATCGATTCCACAGCTTGGCGCAGTTGAGATATTTCCTGTTGGCTCAATTCACGGGCCACAGCGAAACGATACAACTCACGAAGAGTCAACAATACTCTGCGATAAAGAAAAAATTAATTGTTTTTAGTGAATAAAAAATATTTATTGGAAAGTACAGCAACAAGTAAAATATCATTTTACAGAGAATATTTAATTCTGATTCAGATGAAATGAATCTTAAAAGATGACTCAAGTTAAATTAAAAACTATTATATACACTAGCTGACAAAAGTTTTGTCACAAATGTTTTTTCGGGTTTAACTTTTTTGTGACTTGACCAAACTGGCTGATTTTTTGATATGATAGATTCATATGGTTGTAGATTATTTTACAAATTCCCGCTTGTGATTACGATGATCCGTTTTACAGTGACAAGCGTTTATCGTAAAACGCGTAGCTCAAAGATTTTACGCACTTTTCTTGCACTGCACTTTTAAATATTTTTTAAAGTTCAATTATATTTTTTTCATAATTTATTGAAAATAGCAGTAATTGGCAACATTTTAGAGATGACTCCACGTAAAGAAACTCCAATTGCCACCCGGCAAGCTGTTATCAATATGAGGGAAAACGGAATGCGTGGTACCGAAATTGCCATGATAATTTAAACCAAATTTTGCTACTATAACATTTTAAACACTGATTCACATAAAATATCAAAAAATCAGCCAATTTGGCCAAGTCACATAAAAGTTAAACCCGAAAAAACATTTGTGACGAAACTTTTGTCAGCTAGCGTAGCAAAAAACATTAACAATTTTTATTATTTGTTTTAAATTATTTTAATACAGTCAGATATTTTCTCCCAGTTGTTTCGTATATAAATAATTATAGTCGTCGCCAAATTCGATTACCACCGCAAAATGTGGCGCACTTTTTTAAATATTATTTTTCATTTAATTTTCATGATTATTATCATTTTCCATATTTTCCACGATTGAAACAACATCTAAAACATATTATTCAATTTATTTAGGCAAAAACAGTAGCATAAACAAGCAAATATTCATAAAAATTAAATGAAAAAATAATATTCAAAAAAGTGCGCCACATTTTGCGGTGGTAATCGCATTTGGCGACGACTATAACTTACCTTAATTAGAATTTCAATAATAATGCTTCAAAAAAATCTATAAATAAACGACGAACTTTTAGTGCTCAAAGTTTTTCTCGTCCAACGCAAATAGCCAAAACTAAATGTGTATTCTATATTTAAATGTTATTGTCCTGATGTGGATAATACGAATCCTCAACCCAATATCACATGCACGCCAACTGGAAATAACGATTTTCCGATATTTAAGCGCGTCTAACAAGTTTTTAATCTTTTTAACAAAGCACTTTTCACGATAGTATAATTTGCATTGTCTTAAACTATTTAAAAATGCTAACATCTTTCCAGAAAGTTAGATTTGAGCTTGTCTACTGAGCTCATTTTATTACCGGCATGCACGTGTCTAGCACACGTAGTGTACAAATTGAAAAATAATTCAAAAACACGTCTTATTTCACGTTGTTGATTTTCATTTTTGTTTTAGCTTTGCGAACGAAAATATCTATAATTGTATCTGAAATGTGTTCAAGACGTGCAAACGATCTCAAGAAATCAGTTATTGTATGTCAGAATAACTTGTGAATCTTGTGGCTCCTTTCATCGCCTTCTAGCTTTAAACAATCTCAGTCAATTATTTCAGAAACGGCATAGAAATTCGAATGTTCAACATTTGAGAACTCAACCACCATCCATCGCTATCGAATGTTCCGCTCATCTTATGATGACGATACCGAAACACGCACCAGCCGTGGTCGCACCTTGACACGACCCATCCTCGTAGCTTCCATTGTCTTCATTGCCATTCTTGCACTTATCTACCTTCTGATTTACTTCCCTCTCACAGCTACCCTTCGTCTGCCCTTCGAAGAGACGCTCAAACCCAGCACAACAGCCAATGTTTCCACCACATCCCCAGCCACCACGACCATAGATGCCGATGACTTGTACGCCCACATTAACGACAAATACCACAGATATCAAATACCATTGAATCATGTCCCCTTCGAGTACACGGTTCGATTGAAATTGTTCATCCCTTGGCGGACGGGAGTCTCATTTGGAGCCGACGATTTCACAGTTCAGGGCAGAGTCTGGATGAGGTTCGTGTCGGGTGGCGGGCCGCGCATTTTACTGCATTCGGATGCTTCTGAACAGCATATTGGGGACTGTTTGGTGACGGATGAATTTGGAAGACAGATTACCGTAAAACACGTAGGATCTTGACGATGTAGAAACATTGATAAAATATGTGAATTTCAGGTTGGAAGAGATCATCCGAATATATTGGATTTATGGTTGTCAACAGATATGATCAGTGGTATGAATTATACGTTGGATGTCTCTTTTCGTGGTTATATATCAGTGGAAAAGCAGAATGGCCTATTTGCTGTTCCATTTGCTAATTACTCAAAGTTAGTTTAATCTTGTTATTTCGTTTCAATTGTAGATGGGTTTGGAACAGTGATGGGAGGAATTCCGTTTTTTTTTGAATTCCAGGTGGGGAAACCATGAAAATTTCAAATTTCAAAACCCGTGACTCGTAATCGGGACCGGCACTTCTCTTTTTCTCTAATCTCCGTCTTTCAACTTTTCCATACCCGGGAACCCTTTTTTATAGGAAAATATCTGGGCCGGGGGGAACCCATTGCTGGTTTGGGCTGGGTTAGAGTCGGCGATGTATTCAACCGATAGCTTTCCAAATGAAAGCTTAAATGTAATAACTGTGCAAAAAATTTGCATGACAATTGAAAATATAATAAATAAAATACTCTATTGCTTGATGAACCTGCGGTAGTAATTTCGGTTCTCCTTGATTACTTCAAACTTGGGTAATTACTCAATCTATTTTAAAGATATATACAAATAAATAACAATACTCCACTACTCCAAATAGAATGCTAATACAACGAGCTTAGAAAACCTGCTGAAAGTTGATATTTTGAGAAGATATTACTATTTTTTAGATAGCTTAAGAAAAAGCTGACCAACTTGCGTCGTATTTCAAAGTACACGTACAAATTTTATAACGCGAGTAAAAATCAGAAAATCGTTATTTCAATTTGGCGTGCTCCACTGCCACGAAGCCGCAAATTGCAAAAGACCGCGCATCAATTGCGCAAAATACGCCCTTTCAATAAATTATTAAAAAAAGTATTTATTAATTATTATTAACAGAACCATTAGTTTAAATGTTACTTTGGAGAGTTCCTCGGTGTACGCGGTTATAAAATTCAATAATTCTAAACGGTTCTAAACACAAAACAAAAAAAATCAAATTAGAAGAATTTACGTTTAACACGCCGACTGAAAATCATGATTTTTCATACTTGGGAATGGCCGGCCCGCATTTTCGATTTTGCGGCCCTGGCTTTAAAACGGGCCGACCCGGGGCCGGCCCTAAAATAACACAAAATTTTAGTTTTTTTTCATTATTTCTTAATTATTGATATGTTTCTTAAAATATCGTCTGTACGTTTGTTCCTCAACTGAATTAGTAGATATTTGAGAAGTTTAGGGGCGATCTTCAATGTCAAATTTGTCAAATAAATTATTTCAAACAAAAATTAACTGTTTTAAAATATTTATTTTAACATAAAATATCATCAAATAAAAAATTTTAATAGATTCTTACACTTTTTAAAAAAACCGACACTTAAATATTAACCTCAAAATCCGAATTAATACCTAACGCTACATCATACATTATTTTTTTTGCAATTTTTCAAGTAAACTAATATCTGATTCCATAAAATCAGCAGGAAAATCTGCAAAAAAATCTGAAATCAATAAAAAAAAATCAGCAAAATCTTTATAAAAATTATATTTAGTTTGAATAAATTATGTTGCCAAATTTTCCGGGCCGGAGGGCCGGGCCAAGGCCGAAAAAATAAAAAAAAAAAGAAAAAAATTTAAAAAAAAATTAAAAAAAAAAAAATAAATAAATTTCTGGCCCCGGCCTAATAAAATAATCTAAAAATCACCGGGCCGGCCCTAAATTTCCCAAGTATGTGATTTTTAGATTTTTAAACGTCTTCTGAACAGTTTCTCGTGTAAACTATAAATCAATTTTTGTGTCAATTTATCTAAATTAAATTAAAATATCTAAAATACCGAATTTCTTATTAGAATAATAAATTTAAATACCTTAAATAAAACCCTCTTTACAAAATCAGTTGGCGTGCATTTAATTAAAGAGTTTAAATAAAGAGTAATAACAAGTGAAAGGCGTGAATGTGGTTCGCGGCGTACTTCGTGATTCTACGCCAACTAGTGTGGTAATACAATGAGCTCAGTAAATGTTCTCAAATTTAGCTTTATGGGAAGATATTAATATTTATAGGTAGTTAGGAAAAGTAGAGTGAAATTGTCGGGAAAAACGTTTTGTTAAAATTATGTAAGAATTTTCGGACACGCTCAATGATTGGAAAATCGTTATTTCCATTGGACAGTGGAGTGTAATAATAATAAATATAAAAACAAACTGACAATTGTCTAACAAATCATAAGTCTATGAAATAATAATTGGGTTATGAATATTAATGTTGGCTTAAAATTAGCCGCGGTCGCAATGGTGTTCGGTATTGCCGACAATTGAAATGTTTAACGGATCGCCACGTAAATAAACTTTCCGTGATCTGATCAAAATTATCTATTAAGTATAATATTTTCTGAAATAATAGCAAGCAAAATAAAAATCGCAGTTGTACAATATTTAAACATGTATTATAAGCACTCACGTGTTAATATAGCCTATTTCATAATAGTTGACGACGCAATCACGCTGCAAATGCGGCATACTAATTCAAATTCTTTTTCAAAACGATTATTTTATTCCATATAAGTAATAAAAGCTAAAAAATGTCACAGAAATAAAATAAAATAATCGTTTTGAAAATGAATTTGAATTAGTATGCCGCATTTGCAGCGTGATTGCGTCGTCAACTATTTTGAAATAGGCTATAGGAATATTATTTTCTTGACAATTTTATCATTCTTTTTGGAAATAATTTGTAAACCTTAAAGTTTTCCTGAAACTGTAGAGCAGAGAGGCTTATCTATGCGTCTGGTTTTACGATTTTAGTTGACGTGTGATCGTGTTAAGAACTGAGCTCCTAATTTCAATTGACGTGCTCCAGCCTCTTCAAAAACTTACCATTTGTTTTGCAAAATAAGAAAAAATTTCGCCATTGCACGCCAATGGGAAATAACGATTTTCGATTTTTAAGCTTGTCTGAAAATTTTTACGTCTTTTCAACAAAATATTATTTACGATAAATTGACGAGGCTTGTCTTGAACTATCTAAAAATACTAATATATTTCCCGAAAGTTAGATTTGAGCAAGTTTACTAATGTAAGATTATTTTGTTTCCATACCAGTTGGCATGCCATTGTAATATACTTGTTCCGCTCTATGGGAATTATGAATTATGAATTCCGACACAGTAACACGCCAAATAAATATGAATATTTTGTCAATATTTAAACGTGTATTATTAATCTACACGTATTAGTATAACTTTTCATCTCATTGTTACTTGCCCGTCTTAAACTATCTAAAAACATGCGCTTCTTACCAAAATTTGCAACACTGAGCCCCCAACTTAACCATTAAATTTGGCGTGCAGTAGTTTGACCAAAAAAAATTTTCCAGTATGAATTCTTAATTATTTGAAAAAGACACTAATTTTAATGTTAGTTGCTGAAGCTTACAAATATTAAATTATTAATTTTCAGATACATCGTGGCCACTCATCTTCAAATGAGCGAGGCGCGCACAGTTTTCCCATGCATCGACCAACCAGAAGCCAAAGCGCAGTTCATCACAACGATCATTCATCCAACCGGCACTCGAGCCACCGCTAACATGATGGATAACTCAACGACTGTTGATGGGTATTATGTTGTTGTTCTTCCATTCGCAGCTAATACCAAACAATTTGCAGAGAATGGACCACAACACAATTCGAGATAACACCTCCAATGTCGACGTATCTTTTTGCATTTACCGTCTCGGACTACCCGTACCTTGAATCGAATTCATCTAGAGGGATTCTGGTTACATTCTATAAATCACATTATTCTTAAAAATGGGTTATAGACAAGAGTGTTCTGCGATCCAGCGTTTCTGTCAAGCGCCGAGTTTACGAGCAACTCCATTGGGAAGATAATCGACTTTTTTGAGGAATACTTTGAAATACCGTATCCGTTAAAGAAATTAGGTTGGTGGAAGCTTTCGTTTTAAATTTTATTCAATGACAATTAAATATAAAAATATCGTCGTGAGTTTTCTTAAATTATTTGATTGAATTTGATATTATATGGATTGGTTGACGTAAAATATCCGAATTCACTTCAAGTTATGCCAAAAAGATTATTAAATTTCCATATGTCCAGGGGTACCAATATATTGGGTTGAGGAGAGTTGTTATATTTTCTTTTGTTTCACAACAATTTTCTTGTTATTTGGAAAAGTGTATATATTTATCTGATATCTGCTCTACAAAACTGTGTTTTTAGTTTGTTCTGAAATTTCGAATTTTCATCCTTTTTCAGGCTTAGAAATGAACTATCCAGGAGGCAACAATCAGCATTTTCGACATCTACTTTTCTTCGGATTTAATCGAAAGCAAAAAGCAGCCGAAGCCGCTCTGGAAATATGCATTGTGTATGAAGAAGTTGTCTTTGGCGTGTCTACTGCACAGAAATGGCTCGCAAAGTTCAAAAATGGCAACTTTAACCTGTGGACGACCTGAAGAATTAGACGAAGAGCATCTGAAAGAGGATGGTCGCCAAACAAGTCGTGAATTGTCCGAATTATGAACTGTGATCAAAAGACAATCCTTAATCATCTTCATTTGATGGGATTCGCAAATTCGGGAGTGCAACATCTCGCTCGCCATCGAGCAATACGTGGTCATAAAATCCAAGAGATACGCCAAAGCCGAGAGTTAAGCAAGATCTTCACCCATAAAAGACCATGATCTGCGTTTGGTGGAACTGGGAGGGCATGCTGGAAATGCTCAAAAAAACGCCAAGGAGCTCTATGTTGCCCAGCTGCGCTGCGCAAATGAGGCTATTCGACTAAAAAGACCCGATCGACAAGGCTAAGTCATTTTGCTCGACGACAACGCCAGGCCGTATGATACACAAGTCGACAAAACCGCCCTCCAAGAGCTCGAATGGGAGGTTCTTCAGAATTAACTGTACTCACCAGACCTTGCGCCATCCGATTATCACCTTTTCCGCTCTCTGTCAATCCAAATGAGGGGTATTATCTTCGGTGACGAAGAGGACCTCAAAAACTGGCTCACTGGCTTCGACACCAGTCCGAGCGATTTTTGGCGAAACGGCATCATCAAATTGATCGAGATGTGGGAGGAAGTCGAAGACAATAACGACGAATACATAATTGATTAATTGATTGTTATAATTATTGTTTTTTGTTGGAATAAATCTTTGTGAAAAGACTCTGCGAACTTATTCCTCAACTGAAATAACTATTTTTAACTCTTCAGCATTCTCTTCAGTTACGCAAAACACTCCATAGCCATAAAGTACGAGCAAATTGCAAAAGACCGCGCCCTAATTGCGCAAAATACGTCCTTGCAATTTGTTACGTATCGCGTGACATCACCACGTTGTTATCACAACCCAGATGTTGACGTGTGCTAATATTTATATAAATCGCGATCAAGATGACGTGTCATTATAGTATAAATAGCCCGTTTAAATTGTAGAGTTATTCTTATTCGAGTCTACAAATAAATCGTTTATCTAAAATATAACACAATTAATTATTATCCTTTTCAGAGATCGGTGACTAATAGAAGAGGAAAAAATTAGAATTAAATGAGAATCTCGCTTGGACGGCCACTCTCTCTTCAATGTGCATTGAAGAGGAATAGACGAAAAAGTCGTTTGTGGCCGTGTGGCCGTCTGAACGAGACTATCATTTCTTTCTTATTTTTTTGCTCTTCCACCGATCTCTGACAAGTACAATATTTGAAAAAACGTATTTATTAATTAGTGTTAACAGAAACATTTCTTTAAATGTCGCTTTGGAGAATTCCTCTGCACTCAAATGCCACAAAACTGTGCGGCATTGCAAAAGACTTTGCACCAATTGCAAAAATATTTATCGAAAATGAATTAATTTATTGTTACGAAACAGGCGCCAAACAATTCCTCCTTCTCTGCTCTATCTATTAAAATTACTTAAAATAGTATAAACAATTTTTTGAACGAGCTATAAGGATTTTTAAATTTTTCAAGAGAACGTGTACCTTTAAACAATTCAATGAGTATAAGCAAAACTATTATATATATATATATATATATATATAATATTATTCGAAACAAGATATAACCTTTAAAGTTACATTTTGGTTAAAAAACAATAAATAAATAAAATATTGAAAAAATAGAAGGATTTGTTTTTGCAATTGTTGCAAAGTCTTTTGCAATGTCGCACAGTTTTGTGGCATTGGAGTGCCTCTGCGTTCTGAAATTAGAAAGAAAACGACGGAATATGAGCTAAAACAGAAGAATCAATAGTTAAATTTATCAAAAACAATTTCACGTCAATTTTATATGCTTTTCTTGTAATAACTTTGGTGTGTTAACATTTTACAAAATGTTAGATCTACCAATCTTTCTGAGCTCTATCATTTGTTGAGTACTCGCTCGAATTAAAATTGTTGATTTACTTACTACAATTAACTATAATTGATTTTCTTAAGAGTTTATAACAAATAAATAAACAACACTTCTTCATTAATCATTTACAACAGTTTCCCTTCCGCAATCCATCGACAAACTTTGTGCATCCAATCCGTCTTTTCATTTTGCTCCTTTCCCCTCAAATTGATTGCCATTGCCACCTTCAAACTAATCCTATCAAATATTTTAAAATAATAATAACCTGGACATTGTTTCTCGAGTATCCGATTGCTTCACTTCCCGCGAGTGATCCAATATGATATAGGCTTCCATCGTTACCTGCAACGAATCAATGAAACACTCGAACTTTATTATCAATTATCAACCTAATTGGAGCCCTTTTCCATAACTTTGCTTGACAAACGATGGCTGAGCTATCCAACGGTACTTCCTTCCCTTATTCAATTCCAGATGATTGAATAAAATTGCTATCTAAATTAAAAATCGCAAAACAACTATCTTATAAATCATTTTACCGATCTTGGGCTCATTGACCATCCTGCCGCGGCATCCATCCTATCCGGGTTCCACGAGGTATACGCGTTTGCATTATCGTGTGAATAGTACGTCACTTCCTTCTCGCTATCCATATGCTCGCCTATCGCGGCATCGTCGATTCCAATCGGTTTCAAAACCATTTTTGTGACAAAATCCGCGTACGTCATATTCGACAATCTTTCAATGACTCTGCCCAGTAGCATATAACCAACGTTCGAGTAGATCATGCGTGTGCCCGGCTTGATCCACATTTTCGGCGCTTGTTCGCTTACAATCCGAGACAGAAGCTCGCGTTTGTCCCCGGAGAGCATGTCGAATTCGAGTTTGCGTGTATGCGGCCAAAGACCAGTAGAATGCTCCAGGAGCTGGATGATATTGACAGCGTCAAGGTGTTGAGGACAACCGTTCGGACAATAGTCGCTTAGAAGGCCGTTGGTGGCAAATAGAGGACGGGTGAGCAGGTGGATAGGAGCGTAGCCGGAGGAGAACAGCTCAGAGATGGCCATCGAGGTAATGAGCTTGCTTATTGAAACAATGCGGTATCTGTGAAATGTCTTCGCCTAAAAATTTGTTGTGTATTTTTTGACTGACTCGAGACGATTTCGAACAAAACCCTTATTATTATGATCTGTCAGCCGATAAACGTTTAAATATATTATATTATTGGGGTGAACCAAAATTATTTTCCGATTTTTAATTAAACTCCTTGTTCTTACTAGGGAATGGTCAGCATAGAGTTTGGAGTTACAGGATGTGACATATATCATTAGAAAGAGAAAAAAATCTACTTTCTAAATATAAAAAGAGTTTCGGCAACGGACACAGCTATCTCGAGAAAATTGCGTCTGAAAATTTACTACGAAAAGGGCACTGAAATCCCCGCGTCGCAGCCACGAGGAGGTCAGTTTCATATACGCGAAGTTGAGGGGAGGGTTTCGATGGCAGCGTAGTGTAGGCGGTAACTCTGCACTTTGTGCTGGACGGTTCCTTGACTGTGTTTTGCACGAAATTGTTATCAAACCACGCGAAAACTGCCGTCAGAACATTCAATCCCAACGAAATAAACAACCGAAATTTGATCAAAAACACGAAGCGTCCTCAAGATTGATGACTGTTCCTTCGAATTGTTCTTTGTGTTTACGCTATATAACAGGATGAGTCTGTTTTCATGCAAAAAACACCTCGCGTCCTAACAGCAGCACATTTCGTGCAAAACGCAGTCAAGGAACCGTCCAGCAGAAAGTGCAGAGAAGAGGGATGGGCGCGGAGTGTAGGCGGCGGAAGAGGGATGGGCGAGGAACCGTGACTCTCTGGTTCGAACCCACCCTGCGAAGACTATTTCTTGTTTTTTTTTTTTTGCTTTTTTTCGATCGATCATAACAGGTCGTGGAGCAAGTTTCAGACATCGTCCATGTGATATCTGCATTAGAAACACTAGAATTCTGTGATATTCAACGTTTTTCGGGGAAAAAAAAGTTGGACAAAAATCTTGTTTTTCATATGGAGTATGGCTCTAATTTTTCATAAAAAATAAATTTTCATAAATTTCATAACTAGCGTTTCTCGGTGAAAAGGTCGTCGAAAGATTGGTTCAAGCGAAGCCTTCTCTCACTCACTCGTTCACGTTCCTTCCGATGTTGTTCATGGATGGGACAATGGGAAAGAAGGCTTTCATGGTTTTGTCAGAACCAACCGGAGCCTTCCCTCCGTCGCACTATATCATTGCACAGCGCAATAATGCAATCTTGATGATTTCTCTATTGTATCACCAGTTTTCAGCAAAGGAATTTCAGTGACCATTTGACCGGCTTCCAACCATTTATTTTGTCTGTCCGGATTACTGAAGTAAACCCACTTTTCATCATAATTTACAATTCTACGAATAAAACGGTAATCTTGTGAATTTTCGAGCAGTTTTCGGCAAGTCTCAACACGTTTTTGAGCTTGAATTTCAGTCAATACATGAGGTACTTCTCGGCAGCGTCTATTGACTTTCCCAAGAGCGTGAAGCTGTTGTACAACTGATGCTTGAGGAATATCGAGCTACTTATTGATTGTTTGGTCTCCACAGCTTCACGGATTGCTTCAGAATTCACTGTCGTTGGATATTGGAAATCGGAAAAAAAAATGTTGGTTCACCCTTATAGAAGGACAATTACACTAGAAAGATAGAAAGAGAGAGTGTGCAGAAGAGCGTCGTTATGAGGTCTCATTGCACATCTCCCAAATTTTGAATGATAAACATATTCCTTAATATTCAAATATTAAACTGTCCTTACCGGTGTTTTTGTAATCAAATCCGCATATCCATATGAGGCTGTGTACTCTTCTTTATTATCCTTCCTTATTGATATCGACACCGATGGAACGTTATTCTCTCTCATCTAAATTTTATTGATATTGTCCTGGTGTAGGTTAATGAAAAATTAGGGGTAAAGGAGAATACCGAAAAAAATATGGTCTCGCTTGGGCTGGTGTAGATTTAATTTGCAATTTGTTTATTATTTCGATCCTAAATATAATAATTTTTATTATAATAATTATTATGTTGATTTAACAACCAATTTAGTAAGAGAAAACAAAATGAAACAAAATTGTGATGAAAAAAAGCGAAATAATAAACAAATTGCAAATTAAATCTACACCAGCCCAAGCGAGACCATATTTTTTTGGGGTATGCTCCTTTACCCCTAATTTTTCATCAACCTACACCACGACAATACGTGTGTATAATACGCAATATTTCGTCATACGTCTTTAATGAAAATATATTGTTGTGGTGTAGGTTAATGAATAATCAGGGTTACAGGAGCATTCTGAATAATAAAATGGTCTCGCTTGAGATAGGTAAAGATTTATTGTCCTTTTCAGAGATCGGTGACTAATGGAAGAGTAATAAAAGAAGAGAAAATGATGGGGCCACCAACAACATTTTTCTCAATTCCTCTTAAATATGTGCTGCCCATAATTTCGTAAAAAAGAATGGTCGTCTAAAAAGAGAGGCCGTCCAAACGAGAACCTCATTCCATCCTAATTTTTTTCCTCTTCCACTAGGCACCGATCTCTGAAAAGGACAATAATTTGCAATTTGTTTATTATTTCGCTTTTCTTTTACCATAAAATTTTTGTTTAATTTTGTTTTCTCTTAATAAATAGGCTGTTACATTAATAATAATTATAATAACAACATCTTATATGTTATTTATTATATTTAGGATCGATATTTAAATAAAAGCGAAATTATAAATTAATTGAAAATTAAATCTACACCTGTCTCAAGCGAGACTATTTTATTATTCGGAATGCTACACCACAACAATACATTTAAGATAGAGCGTTATTAAATATATTGAGTTCAGGAATAAGTTCGTAGTTTTTATTTTATCTTGTGTTTCACAACAATTTTCTTGTTGTTTGGCAAAGTGTATATATTTATCTGATATCTGCTTTACAAAACTGTGTTTTTAGTTTGCTCTGAAATTTCGAATTTTCATCATTTTTCAGGCTTAGAAATGAACTATCCAGGAGGCAACAATCAGCATTTTCGACATCTGCTCTTCTTCGCTTTTCATCGAAAACAAAAAGCAGCCGAAGCCGTGTCTTAGGCGTGTCTACTGCAGAAAACATCAAAAATTGCGACTTTAATCTTGAAGACACGCCTCGAAGCGGACGACCTGCAGAATTCGACAAAGAGCATCTGAAGGCACTATTTTAGGAAGATGGTCGCCAAACAAGTCATGAATTGGCCGAAAATTGATCTGTGATCAAAAGACAATCCTTAATCATCTTCATTCGATGGGATTTGAGGAAAAACTCGGGACATGGATACCTCATGAGCTCAACGAACAAAACAAAGAAAATCGCCTTTAAATCGCAGCTCAACATCTAGTTCGCCATCGAGGAATACGTGGTCATAAAAGCGATTTTTGTATCGAATCGTCACGGGAGATGAAAAATGGTGCCTGTACGTCAATCTGAAGCAAAGAAAGGAGTGGGTGTCTGAAGCAAAGAAAGGAGAAAGGAGAGAAGCTCCGTGGCTCTTTGGTGGAACTTGGAGGGCATGCTGCACTGGGAAATGCTCAAAAGAAACGCCACGGTCAATGAGGCTATAAATGAAGCTATTCGACTAAAAAGACCTGATCGACAAGGCTAAGTCATCTTGCTCCACGACAACGCCAGGTCGCATGTCGCACAAGTTGTCAAATCCGCCCTCCAAGAGCCCGAATGGGAGGTTCTTCAGCATCCACCGTACTCTCCAGACCGTGCGCCATCCGATTATCACCTTTTCCTCTCTCTGTCAAACCAAATAAGTGGTGTTACCTTCGAGGACCTCAAAAACTGTCTCAACAACATCTTCGACACCAGACCGGACGATTTTTGGTGGAATGGCATCGTCAACAAATTGATCGAGAGGTGGGAGGAAGTCGGAGACAATAACGGCGAATACATAATTTATTATTTTATTATTATAATTATTGTTTTTTTCGCAAATAAAAACTCTACGAGCTTATTCCTCAACCAATACATAAATATTTCAACTTTTCCTTTCATATTCTGAAGAATGATAACCTTCGCGTGCCAGGACAAAACAGTAGAAAACTATGTCCAAAATTTGAAAAACGCAATTTTCTGGTGGAGCCAATGAGGCCTGCGTTTTGCCAAAAAAGTGTCTTGATTTTACCAATTTTATCCTGCTAGTGTTCTTCTTATTGATATTTGGACACGTTTTTTCCTGGGGTGGCCTTCGTGTACTTAAAAGTGTTTCTTGTACCAAGTATGGTACATCGGTTTGGCCCTTATGATTTTCTCAACGCGCAGTGGATTTTCCGATTTTTTAAGCAATTTTTACGATATTTTTATTGTCCCTTTCAGAGATCGGTGCCTCATGGAAGAGCAAAAAAATAAGAAAACATGCAAGACTCGTTTCGACGGCCACACGGCCACAAAACACTTTTTCGTCTATTCCTCTTCAATGCGTGTTATCCATTTGTTTGAGACAACACACATTGATAAGATACAAAAGAGTGACCGTCCAAACGAACAATATAATTTTTCACATCAATTTAACTAGGATTTTTTAACTATATCGCAGATGCGATTAAAAGTTGATTGTAAACTATCATATGTTTAGAAATTTAAAACCCCTACTATCTAAAATTATTAATCACTTCACAAGAAGTTAGATTTTAGCACGTTTACTGAGCTCACTTTAATATCAATCCAGTTGGCGTGCTATAATCCAAAAAAAACTTAACCAATTCTAAATTAAAAACTTTTCATTCGATTCCAAAATGTTAACAATGTAATGCATAACATTCTCTATCAATCAGGCGTTAATCGACCATTCTTCGATCACGCACGCCAATTGGAAATGAGCATTTTCGAATATTTTAATGAATATTATAAGGTTTCCCGTATTAACTGCATAATATTTTTCACGTAAACTTGTAACGCACATTCTAAACTATATAGAATGCTGTTTCTCTACAAGAAAAACTATTTCTGAGAACGTTTTCTGAGCTTTACGTTTAAACGCTCAATTTGGCGTGGATCATGTCATTCAACAATCTTACCCATTCTTCGATTATGTCATTCAACAGTCGGCTCGTATATTCCGCCGTCACGTTCCTCGGAACCACCAACTCATTCCTCCAATCAAACTCGTTTCTCGCTTGCCATACAATCCATCGCGATAATCGATGTCTTGAGCTGTGTCTGGCTGACCTAGAAACCACCCATTCTGCCATCCACCTGAACCCACTTGCCTTGATAAACTAGTTGCTGTCATTGGCAACAATCCGACGTCGGTTCTGCTCATGTCTGCGAGCATTTCGTCAAACTCGTATCCGAATTGGACGCGATGCCGTCTTCCAAAACCCTTCCGCCAGATCATGATCGCTTTCGTCGTGTTGTCACTTTGATAGACCTTTTATCGACAGAAAGGCACAAGAATATTTCGACGAACTGAGCGCTAGAAATTCGAATTACCTGAAAACAATCGGCATAGTAGCCGTATTTGGTGTTGAGGCGGTCCTTGGCGAGTATTTCGTTGATGCCGGCCGACTCGATGATAAAGTGGTTGACGAATTTGTTCGAAATGTGCCACACCGCGCTTAAACGTGAAAATTGTGTTTTTTCTCTAATAGTTGTTCGTCTACCTGTAGGCGTCTGGCTTGGAGCCAACGCAGATAAAATTTATTTTAATTCTTTTCTCAGTCATTTCGCTCATTTTATTTTCAACCGTGCTCATGTTGGCATCGATTAAAACTTCTGCAATGGTCCCGGGCTCTTCTATCAGATTGGTTACGTAGAAGGTCGAGTTTAAATGTCTGGAAATTCAATTTTGGAACGTGTATGGAAACTGTTACGTCTTTAAAACAAATAATTTCTTATGACAATTTAAATAGGCTTGTCTTAAACTATCTAAAAATATTAATAACTTGCTAAAAAGTTGTCTTTGAGCATGTTTACTGAGCTCTTTTTAGTTACCATAGGAGTTGGGTGCATATTTTTCAATAGTATGTTTTTTATAATAAAGAAAAGGAAAATTGAATAGAAAATTTTCTTAAATTTAAACTCCTAGAAAATTAAATTTGAATCTATAACTAATTGCCTCTATTCTCAGACCTGTAGGAGCATATCGAATGCACAATTCTTGCATCATTAAGATTTCCATTCAACTCTTCCACCAATTTAACGACATCTTTCTTCGTTTGATGAACAATTGCTTGCTTGTTGTCATTAATAGCCAACACTTGCGCAAACTCGGGATAAACCGGCGACGTGCGCATCGGAAACAAATGCGACGTGTTTTGCCGTCGTTGCGTCCACAAATCCGCCAGTGTCCTCGTCGAAACGAATGGTTCGCCGCCAATGCGCGAAATCAGCAAAACCACAACGATTAGTCGCATCTGCCAAAGAAGACTTGTCGATGGAATTATGATTGAAATGACAAAAATTGTGTGGCGACGATGCAAACCGGATCGCACTTGAGAGATCGCATTGATTCTAGACTAGATTAATTAATTTTGAATAAACAATTTTTTCTTTTTGCAGATGTTGTTATACTGCCGGCATTGGATGTGACCGCGATGGAGAATTGGGGATTGATTACTGTCAGGCAGGCTGAGGGCCTTTATCAGCCAGAGTTGTATGGTTTATCGCAGAAGAATAGTGTGCTCGAGGTTATTTCGCACGAGATTGCACATCAGGTGAACAATTTGCATATTGGATTCATGTAAATGTAGCATTTGGAATTTACACAAAACACGCCAGATTGAAATTGAGATCATGCGATTTTTAAACGTTCTTCGTCTTTATAAGAAAAAAGTTTTTACTACAATTGAATTAAGCTTGTCTAAAACTATCTAAAAATATTAATATCTTTCTAAAAAGTTATATCTCAGCAAGCTTATTGAGCTCATTTTATAACCATACAAGTTGCGGTACTCAAGATCATGGAAATCCCATGCGATTTTTAAACGTGTGTGGAAATTTTTACGTGTTTATAACAAAAACGTTTTTACTACAATTTAAATAAGCTTGTCTAAAACTATCTAAAAATATTAATATCTTTCTAAAAAGTTATATTTCAGCAAGCTTATTGAGCTCATTTTATAACCATACAAGTTGCGGTGCACAAAATCAATCAAGATCATGGAAATCCCATGCGATTTGTAAACGTGTGTGGAAACTTTTTCGTCTTTATAAGAAAAAAAGTTTTACTACAATTGAATTAAGCTTGTCTAAAACTATCTAAAAATATTAATATCTTTCTAAAAAGTTATATTTCAGCAAGCTTATTGAGCTCATTTTATAACCATACAAGTTGCGGTGCACAAAATCAATCAAGATCATGGAAATCCCATGCGATTTGTAAACGTGTGTGGAAACTTTTTCGTCTTTATAAGAAAAAAAGTTTTACTACAATTGAATTAAGCTTGTCTAAAACTATCTAAAAATATTAATATCTTTCTAAAAAGTTATATCTCAGCAAGCTTATTGAGCTCATTTTATAACCATACAAGTTGCGGTACTCAAGATCATGGAAATCCCATGCGATCTTTAAACGTGTGTGGAAACTTTTTCGTCTTTATAAGAAAAAAAGTTTTACTACAATTGAATTAAGCTTGTCTAAAACTATCTAAAAATATTAATATCTTTCTAAAAAGTTATATTTCAGCAAGCTTATTGAGCTCATTTTATAACCACAAGTTGCGGTACTCAAGATCATGGAAATCCCAAAAGTTGTACTGTGTGTCTTGATTTAATAATTCGTACATAAATTCACGTCAGAAAACTCGACTCAATAGTAACAAAACAAAACATTTCTCAGCATAATTTAAATAGGCTGATCTTAAACTATCCGAAACTCTTAATATCTTTCCAAAAAGTTACATTTGAGCATGTTTACTGAGTTCACCGTACAAATTTTCGTGCTTGACTCGTTTTTTCTTTTAAATAAGAGTTCAAAGAAGACTGTCTAATCTAATATTTCACGAATTTTTAGAGTTTGATGTATCACGTGAGAAGTATCTTACATTTTACACGTATAGTATGACTACAAAAACGTTAATATTGTAATATTGCAATTATAGAGAGATAGAGACAAACAAAGAATAATAATAAATTTCCAAGATTAAAGCGCGTCTTAAAATGTGTACATCTTCTTATCAAAATATTTTACATTAGCTGTGAACTATCGACATATATTAACACCTTATCGAAAAATTAGTGTGTAGTTTACAGAGCTCGTTTTAATGCTATACCAGATTGTTGTAAATTTAGTCTTTTTGTGGAAATCCTGCATTTCTTTTGCAACTAGATAATACTAGGTTCAATGATGGTACAGTACCGGTCAAAAGGTTGCAAACGTTGGGTTTTTCGAGCATAACTGGTTTTCGATAGCCGGTATTGAGCCGAAATTTTTACCAGTTGTTTCTGAAAGCGTTATAACCTTTGTGGACAAGTGCCATACAAAAATAAGAAAAAATAAAATTTTTAGGGAAAAAAATTGAATTTTTGAAAAATCAAATTTTGGCCTTAATTTTTCAAAAAATAATAATTTCCAAAAAACACGTTTATTCAACACATAACATATTAAAACTAACAAATGGGGTCTAATACTTTGTTGCGAAGCCACGAGAGTTAATGATAGCCCCGAATCTGCGCTTCATGGAGTCCAGCAAAGTGTCGATTATCTCTCCAACTCTTCCCCCAAATTTTCAATTGTATTCAAGTCAGGGGGCTGGCTGGGCCAATCCATCACGCTTTCTTTCGTCCGACCATAAAATTTGAAAACCAGTTATGCTCGAAAAACCCTGCGTTTACATCCTTTTGACCGGTGATGAATTAGGCTCAAACAGCCGACCATTACTTTTTTGAGAGAACACTTAAAATTGCGAAGAAAAATTTAAGCAGGCTAACATTCTAACTTATTTTTTTAAATTCCCACTTATTTAATATTTGTACGAATTGGTGCGAAGTCTTTTGCGTGAGGCGCGGCTTCGTGGCATTGGAGTGCGCGCGAGAATAAAACTGGCACAATTTTCTTATTTTGTACAAATGAAAAGAGAAACACAACAAATATAGAATTTTACGTAAATATCGAGAAGACAACATTCTTTTTAGAAATCCTGATTTTCATATATAATAACGATTTCTATTCTCTTCTATTTTTCGAGTTTTCATTCAAATTTCTGAATTTTCCCTTGCAAAATTTTGTGAAGACTTATTATTATTTTTTTTTACTATAGTCGATGCACAAACAGTGGCACACTTTTTTAAAATATTATTTTTTTCAATTAATTTTTATGATTATTTTCTTTTTTATTTCGTTCTATACCGTTTTTGCTTAAATAAATTGAAGAATATGTTTTAGATTTTGTTTCAATTGTGGAATAAATGTGGAAAATGATAATAATCATAAAAATTAAATAAAAAAATAATATTTAAACAAGTGCGCCACATTTTGCGGTGGTTATATTATAATATCTAAATATATTTGTAAACGCAACATTTTGGTTTGACTAGAATTAATCTTTATGCCAATTATATTGCCTTCAGAAAGACTAGAAATCTGGAAAGTTGTGTTAAAAAGAATTTGATTATTAAAATAATAAAAAAGTGTGCTTAGTTTGCAAATAAAGAATTCACCTACCACGCCCCTTTCATATCAAGAATAATGTGAATAAGTCAAAACTTTTTCAAACTTCAAGAGAATTGCTCGTCAAATTTGAGACTCAAATTCCAGTGGTTCGGCAACCTGGTGACAATGAAATGGTGGAACAATCTCTGGCTCAATGAAGGTTTCGCCACAATGGTCAGCAATCGCGCTTCCCATTTTATCGAAAACACCACAATCCGCAACGTAAATCCAGCTGTAAATCCCTGTAAATCGATATTCTATTTAGGATGAGATGACGGCAGCGCGGATGTTTCATATACTACGAACGGATCAGAAACCACAATCGCGGCCGGTCAGCTCGCCAGCCGAGGACAATACATCTTTGATGCCAGAATCTCAGCAAAAGATCATCATTTATCGCAAAGCAGCCATCATCATTCGGATGATTGAGCGACTCATTCAAAAGGACATCTTCCGGCAAGGATTGAGCCGTTTTTTGCACACGTTTATGTATAAGAATGCAGATCATGATGACTTGTTCAATGTGCTCACCTAGTAACGCCTTAAATGCTTATTATTATTATTAAAAAATAATGAATTGAAGTGTGCACGACTCTTCATCTGGCGGCCACCTAACCGGCCAAAACTTCTCTCTTTCCGATGTCATGGACACATGGCTCCGACAATCCTCGTTCCCAGTAGTTCACGTAAATCGAAAAGACGGTAGCATTGTAACCCTAAGGCAAGAGAGATACAAGGTTTGCCCCATGTATCCCTTAAACTACAATAATATTCTTTAAAGCATTATCCAAATAATCCAAAAAGTGTCAAGGACGACTACGTGTGGAAGATTCCAATATTCTTCAATGATCCCGTCACCAGACACCCGAAAGTCACCTGGTTAACGGATAAGAGCTCAGGTGGAAGCTGGAATGGTTTAAGTTTTGAAAAAAGAGTTCATTGTTTAGTTGTTTTTGATATGTTTGACGAGGTTGTGGTTGATCCTCAACAATTAACGTATATGCGCATCAAATATGATGATGATATGTATGCGGATATTGCGGATGCGTTGGAGAGAGATCATGAGTTGATCCCGGTTTACTCAAGGTCAGTTGAATATTCTATATTACGAGAGCACTTCAAATGAAAACGATAGTTTTTTTGCATATTTGAATGTGAAAATGAGGCTTGGGAAGTTTTTTAGGTCGCGGTCTCAGATTTTGCAAAAAAAATTGCAGTTCTTTATAAAAAGGATGCCCACTTGTCGTTTTAGGTCATAATTCTCTTAAAAATTAAGATTTTTTTTTTGAAAATTTAGTACAATATTTTACAATTGGAGATATTTAAACTTTCAAATTAATGAAATATATTTCAATTTCTCTTACGATAAAGATTATATACGCGATTCCGGAGGAAAATGATATTATATCGATCCTGTGAATTGTTTTCGTGTCTTCAGAGTTGAAAATATAATTGTAGATGGTTTTTATAGATAGTAATCGGAAATTCGCTGTTGCCCCGATGCTTCTTTGGTTTTTAAAGAATTATCTATGAAAAACCACAGTTTCACAATTCATTAAGGATAGTTTTGTATTTCAAACCGATTTTTTACCTTGCCTTACCTTACCTTACCTTTTACCTTGCCTACCTTTACCTTAAACACTTGTGTGGCTCCTAATTTTTTGTCAGAATACTATTCGAGCCATAAAGAATCTATCTGCAAATTTTTAAAATCAGAATCTAAGACCTAAAACATTTCGGTTGTGCACTCCAGGACAAAAAAATATAAAACTATTTATAAAAAACAATTTATTGTTATAAAAAATAAAAGTAATAAATCTGACGTGATCTAGAAATTTTGAAGAAATATAATGAAAAACAGAGAAGTTATTCACGTAAATTGAATATTTGTTTCATGATTTCTTTGAGACCATTGAAAATAATTCAAAAATGATCAAATAGACCTTTCAATTTCTTAGATTTTGATAATATGTTCAAAATTTGAGTTATCAATTGTATACTTTTAGTATCCTTCTTGGCTCCACCTCCAAATTGGTATTTGGACACGTTTTTTCCCGGGTGCTTGTGAGTATCATTAATGCAAAATAACTAAACTAGTAATTTTCTAAAATTACTATGAGATTTAGCTTCTACCTGAGCATCCACCTTTTATCTTGTCAATTGGAGTTCAAGAAATATGAAATTCTCTCTGCGTAGAAATATAAGACAAACCCAGAATTCTCTCAAGATTATAATAAGTATCCGAGGTTTTAACTTCTAACACAAGCACTCATAATTTTATAATTAATAATCACAATTATTTATTTCAGATGCCGATTGATTGATGACACTTTGGCTATGGCTGAGAATTTGCAAATTAGTTATAAAATTCCCTTTAATATAACAAAGTATTTGAGAAAAGAGGTTGGTTTTTCACCCCAAATGTTTCATTATAATCACCTTAAAAAACCAAATGAAACATTGTTTTATAACTTTCACGTAAATATAACAAAAATATTGTCTACGTCCGTTTGTCAAATTTTCTGAAAATCTGGAAAAATATGAAAATCTTCACAAAATAAATATTTTGAGCTGGTTTTCCGAGATTATTTTCTCTGGCTTCCAGTTGGCGTGCTATACAATTTCTATTTGTTTAATTTTAAATCGTATTTAATAAGTTTCCATGAATACAGAGTATATCATCAGAGGCTTTTAAACAAACCGTCTTTGAAGCCGGAAAACAGGCTAACATTTTATTTCAGATTAACAACGAAGGCTTAAATAATTTAAAATTGTTATTTTCAACATTATTGATTTTCTATGTACTTTTTCAAATAAAATATTCAAACTAATAGTCAGCTACAAATTATTCTTAAAGGAGTGACCAAAAGAAAAGTTTCTAAGTTTGACAAAAGAACTATTGGGTTGAGGAGTAAGTTTGTAGAGTTTTTTCACAAGGATTTATTTGAATAAAAACAATAATTATAATAACAAACAAGGTTTTGACGACTTTTGCAACATGCGGCCTGGCTTCGTCGCGGAGCAAGATCTTTTTAGTCCCAAATCCTCATTTACGCGGCGCAGCTGGGCAACATAGAGCTCCTTGTTGACCGTGTTCGTCTAATTCTTCAGGTCGTCCGCAGATTAAAGTAGCCATTTTTGAACTTTGCGAACCATTTTTGTGCAGTTGACACGCCTAAGACAACTTCTTCATACACACTGCATATTTCCCGAGCGGCTTCGACTGCTTTTTGCTTTCGACGAAAAACGAAGAAGAGCAGATGTCGCAAATGCAGATTTTTGCCTCTTGGATAGTTAATTTCTAAGCCTGAAAAATTATGAAAATTTAAAGTTTCAGAACAAACTAAAAACACAGTTTTGTAGAGCAGAAAAAGCGCTATCAGATAAATATATACACTTTACCAAACAACAAGAAAATTTTTGTGAAAAAAACCAAAGATAATATAAAAACTCTACTAACTATTTCCCTCAACCCAATAATTTGATAATAGATAAATTTATTTGGTAGATTAATTGATTCACGAAACATCTATGGAGGTACGATGCTTTTAATATTTTTAATTTTTAGTTTTTTATTAAAGTTAAAAAAGTAACAAACTCTTTCGATTAGATCAAAACGTCGAAGTCTTGTTTAGGCAGCCACACGGCCACTGAGGTCATCAAATCTCTTCCTTTTTCGTTTCTCATCAATTTTTGTTTTTGTTTATTATTTGATGAAATGAAATGAAAAGTTTAATTTAAAAATGGGATAGGATGAAATAAAAATATTTCTGAGAAACAAAAGAGGAAAAGATTCGATGACCTTAATGGCCGTGTGGATGCCTAAACAAGACCTTTTCTCCGCCCCAAATTTTTTGCTCTTCCATTAGGCATCGATCTCTGAAATGAATAATAATCCATTGAAGTTTTAGGAAGAAATTTAAATTAGATGGTGTAATATTGTAGGAGTCGACGAATAGATGAAATATGATTTTAGAAATTTTTCCACATTTTTCTATTACAAGTAAAAACCTAAATATATGCTTTAAAATTAACTAAAATAACCAGCAAAGATTTTAAGACATTTGCCCCTGCATCTCTCACATTGCCCCCAGTCGCGACAGCAACAATGTATAGCTACGCAAAGTTAACCCTGTCAGCCTCCCATGTGGTCTAGTGGTTAGGATTCGTGGTTTTCACCCACGCGGCCCGGGTTCGATTCCCGGCATGGGAAGATACTTTTTCATTTTTTTAAAACCATTAACCATATTCTCTGTGAGGACGCTGTGCAATGACTGGAATGTTCTTTGCACGTGTTTTGATAACAATTTCGTGCTAAACTGGCGTGTTTTCGACACGGCCAGCGAACAGCGTCCGAACAGTTTGCTGATTAGACAAGAAACTCAATTTTATATGGATTGTTTGACTTTAAATATCCATAATACATTTAAAAATTTTCTAATTTTTTTTCAATTTAAATTTACCTTATACTGTTTTCTACAGGAAAATTGAAGTTTGCAAAGATTCGTGGTTTTCACCACCGGGTTTTTTTCCCGACATGAGAAGATATTTTCCCGTTATTTTAAAGATTAACTGTATTATTGAAACATATGTTGCGTTTCTAAATGCCTTTAATCAAAAATAAGAAAAAATGGCTGATTTAAACAATTTTTATTGTCCATTTCAGAGATCGGTGCCTAATGGAATAGAAAAAAAGTTAGAACAAAATGAGGTTCTCGTTTAGACGGCGACATCAATGTGTGTTGTCTCAAAAATGAATCACAAGCATTGAAGAGGAATAGACGAAAAAGTCGTTTATGACCGTGTGGCCGTCTAAACGAGATTTTTTTGTACCTTTTTTAACCCACCTAAAACTCACAGTGCAGGACAGCACTTTGTGTGCATTAATAAAATATCCATAATCATGCAAAATTTCAGACCGAAACCTTTTGGATCGAAAAATGAACTTCCAAGATAGTACAAGTTTTATAAGATCAGCATACGTGTAATTGCAAGGCCATGTCAATCAAAAATTGTGTATTTTAGTGTATTATATTACAGAAAACATCTACATTCATAAAGAGCTTAAGAAAATCTTATTGACATAGAATACACAATTTTGTTTTTACTCAGCACAACCGTCATTTTCATGGCGTTATAAAATGATATGTGTTGTTTAGATATTCAAATATCGTTTATTTTATTATTGTGAGCGGAACATACAATTTTCATAATTCAAATTCACAGTAAAAAATATACAGTCACTAACAACTTTATCTAAAAACAAATAAATTAAGTAATTCAAATGGATATCAATGATGAATCCTCATGAATTCTTTCTGTATCCCTGTCAGCTGATGTTTATCCTTCTGATACGGCATATATGGAACTGGTATACTGTAAAAAATTATAGTTGCAATCATAATACCAATGTTCGTACCCATCCTGATCGACAAAAGTTGATTCTTGACGAGATTTGATTGGTCGGTTGCCCACAGTTCCAATATAAATATCCTAAAAGTTGAATTAGTCAATATTCTTATATTGATAATCTAACTGATTTCATTCCCACGTCGGCGTCTGAAACTCGTTGGTCTTCCAATGGATGGCGGATGACTGGCGCGCCGTCCTCTTCATTAAAATAGCGATTTAATATTGATTCGGAATAAGCTTTAAAATGTTGGAGATTTGAAAGAAAATTTCTGAACTTACCTGATACAATTAATGTTAATAAAATAAGGGCAGACATCATAGTAAGAAGATGTTCATTAAAGAAAACAATAAATCAAATCATTAAATACTATAAGAATGATGTAAACAAGCTATCAATCATTCGTAGTGACTGATCTCTTTCGTTTTCAGACCGCTTATCGACCATTTCAAACGTTTAGCGCCTATTTGGACTTTTTTCTGCCCCGCATTATGTACACTGATTGTTGGCCACAATACCAGGTACGCTCGTTTGTGTAATAATCACATCATTGGTGTTGTTATTGTCCTAAAAGTAAATTTCGTTTTAGGAGTATCTTCTTGCATTAATTGCTCCGCTCTATGATAGATTCGCGAAAATTGGGTATGATAAGAGTCTGGACGATGAACCAGATCAATCGTGCGTTTATTTGATTATATGGAAATTTTAATTTGTTAGAAATTCACCACAATTTAAAGTCTTTTCAAAAATTAAGGCTTCCCGCCATGCCGGACGTGCGCATCTATTTATAATATTCGTAACACTTTCAGAGTTTAAATGTTATCTGCTTGCAAAAATTAAAATAAAAAAAGAAAAGTAACAATTAAGTAAATATTTTAAAAATTATTTCCTTTCTATTATATTCTAGCTTAAAACCTAAATATATGCTTAAAGAACTCTCTTAAAAATTTTAATTAATTCATTGAAGTTTTAGGAAGAAATTTAAATTATATGATGTAATATTGTAGGTATCGACAAATAGATGAAATATGATTTTAGAAATTTTTCCACATTTTCCTATTACAAGTAAAAACCTAAATATATTCTTTAAAATAAACTAAAATAATCAGCAAAGATTTTTACGACATTTGCCCTTGCCTCTCTGGTTTGCCCCCTGTCGCGATAGCAACAATGTATAGCTACGCAAAGTTAGCCTTGTCAGCCTCCCATGTGGTCTAGTGGTTAGGATTCGTGGTTTTCACCCACGCGGCCCGGGTTCGATTCCCGGCATGGGAAGAAAATTTTCCATTTTTTAAAAGCATTAACAATATTCTCTGTGAGGACGCTGTGCAATGACTGGAATGTTCTGGCGGCAGTTTTGCACGTGTTTTGATAACAATTTCGTGCAACAGCGTCCAAACAGTTTGTTGTATCTTCACGAAAAAAGCACCTCGCTTCCTAACAAATTGCTGCAACTTTGCATAAAGCCATCGGACAGATTCCTTACATATATCTCGAAACTTGCTCACATCATTTTGGTCATTTCACCTCGTTTTAATATTGGTTTATATTCTATACGTTAAGCATAACAATATACTATTTATTCACTTATTTATTTATTTATATAAATAACAATTAATAAGAAGCATAGGCCGGGGATTCCCTTTTTCTCTACCTGGGACCTGGGACCGAGAACGAATTTAGTGCGCTTATCCAACATATCTACAATTTCTCTTTGAGACTATAAAATAACGAAATGCCACCTCAACACAGTTCACACGTTTTAAGAGAATTAGTATTTTCGAATTTCTTCAATTAGAAACCCTTTTTCACGCATTTACGTGCAGTCACTAGAATTTATTAAACATCGAATTATTTATATGAAAATAAATCAACTTATGATTATAATAAATTTTAGACATTTACGAGAAATTGTCGTTCAAAGAGCTTGCCAAATCGGGTATCCGCCATGCATTGAAATGACTAAGAAAAAGTTTGACGAAGTGCGCTCTAACTGCTCAGATCGTTCTCAACTTCTTAGTGGAATGAGTTGTAATTTGTAAACTTTTCTCATGCGTTCATCACTTCCAACTACCTATTTGCAGGATTCCGTTCAATCTACGTTCGCAAGTTTATATGAGTGCAACAGAATATGGCACAAGCGACGACTTTGAATTCCTTTTTGATAAGTGGCAATCGGAAAGCTTGATGACCGAGAGAGGAAGAATATTTCAAGCTTTATGTGCTACCAACGATCGAAATAACAGTGACCGGTATATATATATATATATATGCAACGATGGAAAACGTTTTTTTCAGTATTTGGATGACATTACTGCGGAATCGTGCTAGAGAAGATATCAAAACAAGAGCCATCTCTTGTTCGAAATCATATAAGACCAAAAGTCTGCTTCTCGAAATGTTTGTAGAACGAGCGAGTGAGATAAAGAAACTGATAAGCAAAGCTGAACCGAGCTTCACGACACTTTTATTACTAACTAGTCGTGATTCTAGTTTCGCGCAATTGGAAATGGTTAAAATATTATTGCCATGTTCATTATATTGTAATTGTTTAGGCAAAGCAACTCGAAGATAAATATGGAAGTCTACTCGGACCAATTGGATTCCAGTATTTTAAAGGGACAGTTTTATCGAAACAGAGATGGTACAAAGAAATTGGTCGCACTTGGCTCATAGGAAACGTAACAGAGAGTTTGCGAGAAATCCAGAAACATGATTCAATTCCGTTGCACATATAACTCACGGCTTATCTGCAATGAACTTTAATAGATCTTATTTAAATGCTAATTTTTACGTGTCTCCAGTTTTTTATTCAACATTGTTTTTGTTTTTTTTATTTGTTGTGATGATATTTTGGCTATATATTGATGAACCAATGTAAAATATAAAGTCCTCTTATTAGAAACAATAATTATGATCATAGAGGGTATAGGAAAATGCAGTTAAGGTGTAAATGAAGTCACATCCATCTCATCATTTCGTTCTTATTTAATACAATCTGTGGCGAATTCACTTATTCGTGAATATACTAACTGCATTCGTGGCGTTGTGGCCTAATGGATAAGGCGTCTGACGTCTCTGCACTTTGCGCTTGACGGTGGCGTGACTGTGTTTTGTCCGAAATTGTTATCAAAGCACGTGCAAAACTGCCGCCAGAACATTCAATTCAAACCGAAAAAGTAATCAAAGTTTCATCAAAATTACACGAAGCGTCCTCACTCGAAAAAACAACATCAAATTTTAACAAAGATTGATGACGTGTTTACGCTATATAACAGGATGAGTCTGTTTTCATGCAAAAAGCACCTCGCGTCCTAACAAGAGCACTCTAGGTGCAAAACACAGTCACGCCTCCGTCAAGCGCAAAGTGCGGAGTTCTAATCAGAAGATTGCAGGTTCGACCCCTGCCTGGGTCAAAAGTTTTTGAAAATTTTCAATCGAATCGTGAGATTATGACTAATTTAATATATATCAAAGATTGAAATAGACTAGAAAATATAATGTCCTCTTATTAGAAACAATAATTATGATCATAGATGGAATAAGCAAATGCAGTTAAGGTGTAAATGAAGTCACATCCAACTCATCATTTCGTTCTTATTGAATACAATCTGTGGTGAATTCACTTATTCGTGAATATACTGACAGCATTCGTGGCCTTGTGGCCTAATGGATAAGGCGTCTGACTTCTAATCAGAAGATTGCAGGTTCGACCCCTGCCTGGGTCAAAAGTTTTTGAAAATTTTCAATCGATTCGTGAGATTATGACTAATTTAATATATATCAAAGATTGAAATAGACTAGAAAATATAATGTCCTCTTATTAGAAGCAATAATTATGATCATAGATGGAATAAGCAAATGCAGTTAAGGTGTAAATGAAGTCACATCCAACTCATCATTTCGTTCTTATTGAATACAATCTGTGGTGAATTCACTTATTAGTGAATATACTAACAGCATTCGTGGCCTTGTGGCCTAATGGATAAGGCGTCTGACTTCTAATCAGAAGATTGCAGGTTCGACCCCTGCCTGGGTCAAAAGTTTTTGAAAATTTTCAATCGAATCGTGAGATTATGACTAATTTAATATATATCAAAGATTGAAATAGACTAGAAAATATAATGTCCTTGTGGAGGTTTGTGATAGACAAGGAAGGAATATTCAAGTTATTTATTGTTACAAGCAATAATTATACTTAATACTCGTCTTCTGCTCGTCTTTGCCTCTGAGGTGGTTCAGTGGTAACTTGTTGTTGTGACCAAATCCGCTTCTTTTATGCAATCGGCGGTGGGCGTGGCTTGATGTCGTTGGCTGATCATTGGTCGTTGAATCTTCCAGAATTCCAGATGGAATTCTGGAAGTAGATCGATGGCGGTGTAGATCAACATCGTGGCGTGGTGTCATCCATGGTCACGATGGTCGCATGAAGCGACACTCCCGGCAGCGGCGACAAAAAATGCAGAGCATTTTTATTTATTTATTTATTATTGATTAATTATTATTTTTATTTAATTTGAAAATTTTATTAAACTGATGGTCAATGGTCGAATGGTCAAAATGGGTAAGAGAACTTGGTATATATATATATATATATATATTTATTTATTTATTATTTTTTTTTTAATAGTTTAATATAGATTTTTGACGTATTCACTAGTTTAGCGTTCTTTTTACTCGTTCGTTACGTAATGTGTGATAAATTGTGCTCAAAAGTCTTATCCAACTTAGGAGCATTTTTCCGTCGTGGAATAATTGTCGATGTTTTCGGTGGCTGATCGCCTTTACCAAGTTCGATTTGGCGTTCATTTTGATTTGGTCCATGTTTTCTTTGTTTAATCGTGGTTTGACTATAATTATTTTATTTGCGTGATCTTTAATATATTCTTTTTGTGGATCTTCCGATATGTTATGTTCTTTTTGGGGGAACCGTATTAGGTGATCGCTTGCATTTACATATCTATTTGAGTTTTCATAGTTTTTTATTTCAGGAAGTATTGTTTCTAATTTAGATTTTCTATCGTTATTTTTAAGCTGTTTATATTTTCTGTGTGATATGAATTTTAATACGTATCGCATAATGTTCACTAATTTTTCGTGTTTATTTGTTATTCTTGTACTTATTGGTGATTTGTAGGGATTTGCTCGAGAAAATATATGTTTTCGGTTAAATTCTAGTGTTGTTTCTTCATCACAAAGTTTGTTCATGACAACCGTTAGGTATTTCGACAGTCTTGTACAAGATGAGCGCATTTTTCCACGTTTAGTGATTTTTGTGGTTACTTGTGTAATGGTTTTATAGTTATTGACGTTGTTTTCTACTAACTCCGAATTATCTAATTCGAAATGTTTGGTAAGATTTGTTTTCTCATGATCGATTTGCATATAGAGGTTACTCTTGATATTTCTGTTTGTACATATTCTGTTCGATCCGCATATTGTGGTTCCTAATTTTGTGCTGATAGCAGATAATCCTGATGGAAGTTGAAGTGGTTCTTTCCAGTTAATTATTTCCAGATAGTTTGGTAAACCTAATAAGATATCTATTTTCTTAATTTTTTGAGGTTCTCTTATGTGTTTTTCTTTTAGTTTATTAATATCTTCTTTCGATAAAGCAATTTGGTTTAGATTTTGACATATAGATGGTGTTGTGAAGCAAGTTATTTTGCGCCATCCTTCTGAGGTACTTAGTTGTAGTTCGACAACATTCATTTCTTTACTATCTTTTCCGTAGATTGTGTTTAATATTATTTGTTTCTTTTCTATAGGTTTCAGCTTCAATTTTGTTGCAAATTCTTCTGTTATTAGGTTTATGTCTGATCCACTATCCAATAATATATTCGACGGAGTCTTCGATTTTGAATTGATCGGTCTAGCCTTTGTGGTAACAGACATGAGTTGGTTACGTGCGCAATTTATGGAGTATTGGTTTATTGTTGGATTTTCTTTATTATTTGAGCTTGGGATAAATGGTGTAGCTGTCGCTCTAAATTGTGAATTGTGTACATATTGGCTTTTATGTCGATTTTCTATTTCAGGTGATATAACTGGTTTTCTCAAATGTGTCGTGCATATGGATTTGTGATGATGTCGGCCACATTGGCATGCTTGCTTTTGACAGTTCTTACTTCCGTGGTCTGTGTTTAAGCATTTGAAACAAGCCTTTTCTTTTTTAATAATGGTAATCCTTTCATCTATGTTTTTTATGATTCTGCAGTTTTCTGGTTTGTGGTTATCTTTTTTGCAATAGAGACAGGTTATTTTTGGATAGTTCGGTCTTACTTCAGTTATGTTGTTGCAATTATACGATTCCTGATATTCGTTGTATGGAGAAATTTTGGTTGACTTTTCGATTTGTTCTTGAATGGTAATCGATTTTTCAATTTTTTCCATTAGTTTATCTATTGAGTTGTTTTCGGTGTTTGAATGTAATTCAGATTTTATAATGTCTCTAACTATCCAAGGTGGGAATTTACTTTTAATTTCTTCATAATACGGACTTCCGTCGATATTACTATTTATTTGTCTTAGCTTTTGAATTGTGATTATGCAATTTGTCAGGGTTGTTCTGCAGTTTGCTGTATCTGCTCTGGATTGTTTCATGTTCTTTAGGTTTGTCCACAATATTTGGTAAAGATTCTTGCTGGCAAATTGATTTTTAATAGTTTCAATAGCTTCATTATATAATGATCCATCAACTGGATATCTAGATAATGTTTCTGCAGCTTTTCCTTTACATGCTTTGCGTAGTGCACTCATTTTGAATATATCTGGTATTTCTGTTTTATGTACTAGTGTTTCGAATAATGACCAAAAATTGGAAAATTCTGTTTCGTTTCCGTAAAAACTTGGAATATCGATTGCATTATTTTGTATCAACATTTGGGTCAAATAATTATTTTCAGTCAATGTGGTTTCTTTTATGGTCTTTTTTGTTTCTGTTACTATATTTGTTTTGTTTTCTGATATATTTAAATTTGAAATTAAATTGTCGATGTCGTCATCATCAACTTCGTCATTGATATTAAATGAAATATCGCTCCAATTTTCTGTTTCATAATTTTCTCTTAAGTTCATATCATGCACTGATAGGGTTTTAGATATTTCGTGTACATTATTCATTATCTTTGTGTAACTTTCGTGACTACTTTCTCCAATTGCGAAGGCTTCGTCAGAAAGAATTTCATTATTTTTTACTCTCAATTTCAGTGAAACAATTTTCTGCAATAATTTGCTAAATTCGTTTTGAATTTCTATAATTTTATCGAATTTTTCTTTCAAATTAATTCTGTGTTCTTGAAGTAAATTTTGATCTGTGCTTTTTGTAATGCGAAATGTTTTTATCACTTTTTTTGTTTCTGTTAAAATTGCTTCAATTTCAATTTCTTTGTGTGTCCATTTCGACTTCAATTTAAAGATAATCTCGGAAAATTTGTCAAATTCCATATTAAAAGTTACGTTTACAGATTTCTCTGATCGACGTTGGTTCAATTTCGTTGGTACGATTTCAAAAATTGTTTTTGGTAAAACAATCTTGCGAAATAATAATAATTATTATTACTTCTTTTATGTGAATTAAATATGTATATTTAAATAAATATTTATATAACACGCAGCTTGGTAGCTTTGTGTTTTTATAGTGTGTCTCTGACAGGCCTCTTGGCAGCAACTTCGGCTAGGGTTTTTGTTTCGACTTGCGTCACCGAGTTAATTTCTCGGTAATATTCAACAAGTAGGTTTCCCTTGCTTGATGAATAGAATAATAGTAACTTGGTCCAGGTACCAAGGGCGAGGTAGTTGAATATCTCGGTCCAGGTACCAAGGGTGAAGTAGTTGAATATCTTGGTCCAGGTACCAAGGGTGAATTTTCGCTGGAGTAGATTTGGCCGATGCACCAATGTGGAGGTTTGGTTCGGCCGATGCACCAATGTGGAGGTTTGTGATAGACAAGGAAGGAATATTCAAGTTATTTATTGTTACAAGCAATAATTATACTTAATACTCGTCTTCTGCTCGTCTTTGCCTCTGAGGTGGTTCAGTGGTAACTTGTTGTTGTGACCAAATCCGCTTCTTTTATGCAATCGGCGGTGGGCGTGGCTTGATGTCGTTGGCTGATCATTGGTCGTTGAATCTTCCAGAATTCCAGATGGAATTCTGGAAGTAGATCGATGGCGGTGTAGATCAACATCGTGGCGTGGTGTCATCCATGGTCACGATGGTCGCATGAAGCGACAGTCCTCTTATTAGAAACAATAATTATGATCATAGATGGAATAGGAAGATGCAGTTAAGGTGTAAATGAAGTCACATCCATCTCATCATTTCGTTCTTATTTAATACAATCTGTGGTGAATTCACTTATTAGTGAATATACTAACAGCATTCGTGGCCTTGTGGCCTAATGGATAAGGCGTCTGACTTCTAATCAGAAGATTGCAGGTTCGACCCCTGCCTGGGTCAAAAGTTTTTGAAAATTTTCAATCGAATCGTGAGATTATGACTAATTTAATATATATCAAAGATTGAAATTGACTAGAAAATATAATGTCCTCTTATTAGAAACAATAATTATGATCATAGATGGAATAGGAAGATGCAGTTAAGGTGTAAATGAAGTCACATCCAACTCATCATTTCGTTCTTATTTAATACAATCTGTGGCGAATTCACTTATTCGTGAATATACTGACAGCATTCGTGGCCTTGTGGCCTAATGGATAAGGCGTCTGACTTCTAATCAGAAGATTGCAGGTTCGACCCCTGCCTGGGTCAAAAGTTTTTGAAAATTTTCAATCGAATCGTGAGATTATGACTAATTTAATATATATCAAAGATTGAAATTGACTAGAAAATATAATGTCCTCTTATTAGAAACAATAATTATGATCATAGATGGAATAAGCAAATGCAGTTAAGGTGTAAATGAAGTCACATCCATCTCATCATTTCGTTCTTATTTAATACAATCTGTGGCGAATTCACTTATTCGTGAATATACTGACAGCATTCGTGGCCTTGTGGCCTAATGGATAAGGCGTCTGACTTCTAATCAGAAGATTGCAGGTTCGACCCCTGCCTGGGTCAAAAGTTTTTGAAAATTTTCAATCGATTCGTGAGATTATGACTAATTTAATATATATCAAAGATTGAAATAGACTAGAAAATATAATGTCCTCTTATTAGAAGCAATAATTATGATCATAGAAGGAATAAGCAAATGCAGTTAAGGTGTAAATGAAGTCACATCCAACTCATCATTTCGTTCTTATTTAATACAATCTGTGGCGAATTCACTTATTCGTGAATATACTGACAGCATTCGTGGCCTTGTGGCCTAATGGATAAGGCGTCTGACTTCTAATCAGAAGATTGCAGGTTCGACCCCTGCCTGGGTCAAAAGTTTTTGAAAATTTTCAATCGATTCGTGAGATTATGACTAATTTAATATATATCAAAGATTGAAATAGACTAGAAAATATAATGTCCTCTTATTAGAAGCAATAATTATGATCATAGATAGAATAGGAAGATGCAGTTAAGGTGTAAATGAAGTCACATCCAACTCATCATTTCGTTCTTATTTAATACAATCTGTGGCGAATTCACTTATTCGTGAATATACTGACAGCATTCGTGGCCTTGTGGCCTAATGGATAAGGCGTCTGACTTCTAATCAGAAGATTGCAGGTTCGACCCCTGCCTGGGTCAAAAGTTTTTGAAAATTTTCAATCGATTCGTGAGATTATGACTAATTTAATATATATCAAAGATTGAAATAGACTAGAAAATATAATGTTCTCTTATTAGAAGCAATAATTATGATCATAGATGGAATAGGAAGATGCAGTTAAGGTGTAAATGAAGTCACATCCAACTCATCATTTCGTTCTTATTTAATACAATCTGTGGCGAATTCACTTATTCGTGAATATACTGACAGCATTCGTGGCCTTGTGGCCTAATGGATAAGGCGTCTGACTTCTAATCAGAAGATTGCAGGTTCGACCCCTGCCTGGGTCAAAAGTTTTTGAAAATTTTCAATCGATTCGTGAGATTATGACTAATTTAATATATATCAAAGATTGAAATAGACTAGAAAATATAATGTTCTCTTATTAGAAGCAATAATTATGATCATAGATGGAATAGGAAGATGCAGTTAAGGTGTAAATGAAGTCACATCCAACTCATCATTTCGTTCTTATTTAATACAATCTGTGGCGAATTCACTTATTCGTGAATATACTGACAGCATTCGTGGCCTTGTGGCCTAATGGATAAGGCGTCTGACTTCTAATCAGAAGATTGCAGGTTCGACCCCTGCCTGGGTCAAAAGTTTTTGAAAATTTTCAATCGATTCGTGAGATTATGACTAATTTAATATATATCAAAGATTGAAATAGACTAGAAAATATAATGTCCTCTTATTAGAAGCAATAATTATGATCATAGAAGGAATAAGCAAATGCAGTTAAGGTGTAAATGAAGTCACATCCAACTCATCATTTCGTTCTTATTTAATACAATCTGTGGCGAATTCACTTATTCGTGAATATACTGACAGCATTCGTGGCCTTGTGGCCTAATGGATAAGGCGTCTGACTTCTAATCAGAAGATTGCAGGTTCGACCCCTGCCTGGGTCAAAAGTTTTTGAAAATTTTCAATCGAATCGTGAGATTATGACTAATTTAATATATATCAAAGATTGAAATTGACTAGAAAATATAATGTCCTCTTATTAGAAACAATAATTATGATCATAGATGGAATAAGCAAATGCAGTTAAGGTGTAAATGAAGTCACATCCATCTCATCATTTCGTTCTTATTTAATACAATCTGTGGCGAATTCACTTATTCGTGAATATACTGACAGCATTCGTGGCCTTGTGGCCTAATGGATAAGGCGTCTGACTTCTAATCAGAAGATTGCAGGTTCGACCCCTGCCTGGGTCAAAAGTTTTTGAAAATTTTCAATCGATTCGTGAGATTATGACTAATTTAATATATATCAAAGATTGAAATAGACTAGAAAATATAATGTCCTCTTATTAGAAGCAATAATTATGATCATAGATAGAATAGGAAGATGCAGTTAAGGTGTAAATGAAGTCACATCCAACTCATCATTTCGTTCTTATTTAATACAATCTGTGGCGAATTCACTTATTCGTGAATATACTGACAGCATTCGTGGCCTTGTGGCCTAATGGATAAGGCGTCTGACTTCTAATCAGAAGATTGCAGGTTCGACCCCTGCCTGGGTCAAAAGTTTTTGAAAATTTTCAATCGATTCGTGAGATTATGACTAATTTAATATATATCAAAGATTGAAATAGACTAGAAAATATAATGTCCTCTTATTAGAAGCAATAATTATGATCATAGATGGAATAGGAAGATGCAGTTAAGGTGTAAATGAAGTCACATCCAACTCATCATTTCGTTCTTATTTAATACAATCTGTGGCGAATTCACTTATTCGTGAATATACTGACAGCATTCGTGGCCTTGTGGCCTAATGGATAAGGCGTCTGACTTCTAATCAGAAGATTGCAGGTTCGACCCCTGCCTGGGTCAAAAGTTTTTGAAAATTTTCAATCGATTCGTGAGATTATGACTAATTTAATATATATCAAAGATTGAAATAGACTAGAAAATATAATGTCCTCTTATTAGAAGCAATAATTATGATCATAGAAGGAATAAGCAAATGCAGTTAAGGTGTAAATGAAGTCACATCCAACTCATCATTTCGTTCTTATTTAATACAATCTGTGGCGAATTCACTTATTCGTGAATATACTGACAGCATTCGTGGCCTTGTGGCCTAATGGATAAGGCGTCTGACTTCTAATCAGAAGATTGCAGGTTCGACCCCTGCCTGGGTCAAAAGTTTTTGAAAATTTTCAATCGATTCGTGAGATTATGACTAATTTAATATATATCAAAGATTGAAATAGACTAGAAAATATAATGTCCTCTTATTAGAAGCAATAATTATGATCATAGATAGAATAGGAAGATGCAGTTAAGGTGTAAATGAAGTCACATCCAACTCATCATTTCGTTCTTATTTAATACAATCTGTGGCGAATTCACTTATTCGTGAATATACTGACAGCATTCGTGGCCTTGTGGCCTAATGGATAAGGCGTCTGACTTCTAATCAGAAGATTGCAGGTTCGACCCCTGCCTGGGTCAAAAGTTTTTGAAAATTTTCAATCGATTCGTGAGATTATGACTAATTTAATATATATCAAAGATTGAAATAGACTAGAAAATATAATGTCCTCTTATTAGAAGCAATAATTATGATCATAGATGGAATAGGAAGATGCAGTTAAGGTGTAAATGAAGTCACATCCAACTCATCATTTCGTTCTTATTTAATACAATCTGTGGCGAATTACTTATTCGTGAATATACTGACAGCATTCGTGGCCTTGTGGCCTAATGGATAAGGCGTCTGACTTCTAATCAGAAGATTGCAGGTTCGACCCCTGCCTGGGTCAAAAGTTTTTGAAAATTTTCAATCGAATCGTGAGATTATGACTAATTTAATATATATCAAAGATTGAAATTGACTAGAAAATATAATGTCCTCTTATTAGAAACAATAATTATGATCATAGATGGAATAAGCAAATGCAGTTAAGGTGTAAATGAAGTCACATCCATCTCATCATTTCGTTCTTATTTAATACAATCTGTGGCGAATTCACTTATTCGTGAATATACTGACAGCATTCGTGGCCTTGTGGCCTAATGGATAAGGCGTCTGACTTCTAATCAGAAGATTGCAGGTTCGACCCCTGCCTGGGTCAAAAGTTTTTGAAAATTTTCAATCGATTCGTGAGATTATGACTAATTTAATATATATCAAAGATTGAAATAGACTAGAAAATATAATGTCCTCTTATTACAAGGGAAGTCACTTTAGCGTCCCTTTGAGAATTTGCTGAAACTTGGACCATTGATAGATTCGGAAGCGCTGATTCCAAATCCGTTTTCAAAATCGGCGCAATATTTCTCTGAGCCGAGATATAAGCCGTCAAAGTCCATTTTTTGATGTGCTCATTTCTGTGCATAAACCACAAAATGTCCGACACAAGCAATAGCTTAATTATATAAGACGAGCAATTAGCATGAGAAGTGTGGCAGCAGCAGCGAGTGGACGGAGCAATTGGAACGGTATAGTGATCATGGTTGGTTATTGCATTGTGTGTACAGTATTGTTAATGTTTCTAGTTGCTATGCAAGTTGATTGTTTATTTAATTCGTATTTTGAAATTTTTTTCAGTTATTGAATATTTTTGAAAAAAAATTTAAACTGTTCCACGGTTTAAAATAACTCAAAATAAAATTTAACAAAATTAATATTTAATAGAAAAACTTTAAAAAAATTTTTTAGCATCACATATAAACATCAACTACAAAAAGATTATATCTAAAAACTTCTACAATACAGACATTAAGTAAAATATAGTATATATAAAAGCGAAATCATGAAGAAAAAATAATTTTTCCGATTCTTTAAATTTTTCTAGTCGTTGTACATTGAACCGATCTCATGGCCATGGTGAAGGTGAAAAATTTGCCACCATACATGTTAAGGCTTTTAGCATGATGATAAAATTTTTTCACCAAATTTTTTTTCATAAATAGCTTGAAATATTGGTCCCTTACGTTGATTTACCTCGTATCAACTCACTTTCGCACCTTCCTATGTTGCCCGCTCAACCCTTATCAAGTATGTCAGCCATAAATTTCGACAAGATGTGGTATTTTTTCTATTAAAAATTTATGGAATTAAAAATTGAATTCTGTCGATTTGCAAAAATGTTGAAAAAAGTAAAAATTGAAAATTGGATCACGCTGATTAAATTAGCTCGCGAGACCAATATTTTAAAGGTAACTTATGAAGTCGGGCATTATAACTGTCTCCGTAACTTTTTGACAACTTTTAATCCTTCAAAAAGTAATACCTCAAGTAGTGCTGACTGCCTGATTCATTTGACTCTTCAATATTCAGTAAACATGGTAGAGTGATTCATAACGATTGAGCTACCTCGTATAAACAAATTTTGCACGTCTTCCTATGTCCTCATACACAAAGTCAGCCATTTATTTTTTGGAAAACAGCTACATATGTTCCGTTTTCAACTGAATCACGTATATCCATAAACATTTTCCGTCTTCAGTTCCATAAATTTGTAATAGAAAAAATGGTACATTTTGTAGCACAAATATGCTTGAAAATATTTATGGCTGGCATACCTTGATAAGGGTAGAGCGGGCAACATACGAAGGTGTGAAAGTGTGTTTATACGAGGTAGCTCAACGTAAGGGACCAATATTTCAAGCTATTTATGAAAAAAAATTTGATGAAAAAAATTTTATCATCATGCTAAACGCCTTAACATGTATGGTGGCAAATTTTTCACCTTCACCATGGCCATGAGATCGGTTCAATGTACAACAACCAGAAAAATTTAAAGAATCGGAAAAATTATTTTTTCTTCATGATTTCGCTTTTATATATATACTATATTTTACTTAATGTTTGTATTGTAGAAGTTTTTAGATATAATCTTTTTGTAGTTGATGTTCATATGTGATGCTAAAAAAATTTTTTAAAACATTTTTCCATTGAAAGTTAATTTTGTTAAATTTTATTTTCTGTTATCTTAAACTCTTGAACAGAATAAAAAATTTTTCACAAATTTGCAATAACTTAAAAATTTTCAAAATGCGAAATAAATAATCTTTCAACTTGCAGAGTAACTAGAAACATTAACAATACTGTTCACACAATGCAATAACCAACCATGATCACTATACCGTTCCAATTGCTCCGTCCACTCGCTGCTGCTGCCACACTTCTCATGCTAATTGCTCGTCTTATATAATTAAGCTATTGCTTGTGTCGGACATTTTGTGGTTTATGCACAGAAATGAGCACATCAAAAAATGGACTTTGACGGCTTATATCTCGGCTCAGAGAAATATTGCGCCGATTTTGAAAACGGATTTGGAATCAGCGCTTCCGAATCTATCAATGGTCCAAGTTTCAGCAAATTCTCAAAGGGACGCTAAAGTGACTTCCCTTGTTAGAAGCAATAATTATGATCATAGAAGGAATAAGCAAATGCAGTTAAGGTGTAAATGAAGTCACATCCAACTCATCATTTCGTTCTTATTTAATACAATCTGTGGCGAATTCACTTATTCGTGAATATACTGACAGCATTCGTGGCCTTGTGGCCTAATGGATAAGGCGTCTGACTTCTAATCAGAAGATTGCAGGTTCGACCCCTGCCTGGGTCAAAAGTTTTTGAAAATTTTCAATCGATTCGTGAGATTATGACTAATTTAATATATATCAAAGATTGAAATAGACTAGAAAATATAATGTTCTCTTATTAGAAGCAATAATTATGATCATAGATGGAATAGGAAGATGCAGTTAAGGTGTAAATGAAGTCACATCCAACTCATCATTTCGTTCTTATTTAATACAATCTGTGGCGAATTCACTTATTCGTGAATATACTGACAGCATTCGTGGCCTTGTGGCCTAATGGATAAGGCGTCTGACTTCTAATCAGAAGATTGCAGGTTCGACCCCTGCCTGGGTCAAAAGTTTTTTAAAATTTTCAATCGATTCGTGAGATTATGACTAATTTAATATATATCAAAGATTGAAATAGACTAGAAAATATAATGTCCTCTTATTAGAAGCAATAATTATGATCATAGATAGAATAGGAAGATGCAGTTAAGGTGTAAATGAAGTCACATCCAACTCATCATTTCGTTCTTATTTAATACAATCTGTGGCGAATTCACTTATTCGTGAATATACTGACAGCATTCGTGGCCTTGTGGCCTAATGGATAAGGCGTCTGACTTCTAATCAGAAGATTGCAGGTTCGACCCCTGCCTGGGTCAAAAGTTTTTGAAAATTTTCAATCGATTCGTGAGATTATGACTAATTTAATATATATCAAAGATTGAAATAGACTAGAAAATATAATGTTCTCTTATTAGAAGCAATAATTATGATCATAGATGGAATAGGAAGATGCAGTTAAGGTGTAAATGAAGTCACATCCAACTCATCATTTCGTTCTTATTTAATACAATCTGTGGCGAATTCACTTATTCGTGAATATACTGACAGCATTCGTGGCCTTGTGGCCTAATGGATAAGGCGTCTGACTTCTAATCAGAAGATTGCAGGTTCGACCCCTGCCTGGGTCAAAAGTTTTTGAAAATTTTCAATCGATTCGTGAGATTATGACTAATTTAATATATATCAAAGATTGAAATAGACTAGAAAATATAATGTCCTCTTATTAGAAGCAATAATTATGATCATAGAAGGAATAAGCAAATGCAGTTAAGGTGTAAATGAAGTCACATCCAACTCATCATTTCGTTCTTATTTAATACAATCTGTGGCGAATTCACTTATTCGTGAATATACTGACAGCATTCGTGGCCTTGTGGCCTAATGGATAAGGCGTCTGACTTCTAATCAGAAGATTGCAGGTTCGACCCCTGCCTGGGTCAAAAGTTTTTGAAAATTTTCAATCGATTCGTGAGATTATGACTAATTTAATATATATCAAAGATTGAAATAGACTAGAAAATATAATGTCCTCTTATTAGAAGCAATAATTATGATCATAGAAGGAATAAGCAAATGCAGTTAAGGTGTAAATGAAGTCACATCCAACTCATCATTTCGTTCTTATTTAATACAATCTGTGGCGAATTCACTTATTCGTGAATATACTGACAGCATTCGTGGCCTTGTGGCCTAATGGATAAGGCGTCTGACTTCTAATCAGAAGATTGCAGGTTCGACCCCTGCCTGGGTCAAAAGTTTTTGAAAATTTTCAATCGATTCGTGAGATTATGACTAATTTAATATATATCAAAGATTGAAATAGACTAGAAAATATAATGTCCTCTTATTAGAAGCAATAATTATGATCATAGATGGAATAGGAAGATGCAGTTAAGGTGTAAATGAAGTCACATCCAACTCATCATTTCGTTCTTATTTAATACAATCTGTGGCGAATTCACTTATTCGTGAATATACTGACAGCATTCGTGGCCTTGTGGCCTAATGGATAAGGCGTCTGACTTCTAATCAGAAGATTGCAGGTTCGACCCCTGCCTGGGTCAAAAGTTTTTGAAAATTTTCAATCGATTCGTGAGATTATGACTAATTTAATATATATCAAAGATTGAAATAGACTAGAAAATATAATGTCCTCTTATTAGAAGCAATAATTATGATCATAGAAGGAATAAGCAAATGCAGTTAAGGTGTAAATGAAGTCACATCCAACTCATCATTTCGTTCTTATTTAATACAATCTGTGGCGAATTCACTTATTCGTGAATATACTGACAGCATTCGTGGCCTTGTGGCCTAATGGATAAGGCGTCTGACTTCTAATCAGAAGATTGCAGGTTCGACCCCTGCCTGGGTCAAAAGTTTTTGAAAATTTTCAATCGATTCGTGAGATTATGACTAATTTAATATATATCAAAGATTGAAATAGACTAGAAAATATAATGTCCTCTTATTAGAAGCAATAATTATGATCATAGAAGGAATAAGCAAATGCAGTTAAGGTGTAAATGAAGTCACATCCAACTCATCATTTCGTTCTTATTTAATACAATCTGTGGCGAATTCACTTATTCGTGAATATACTGACAGCATTCGTGGCCTTGTGGCCTAATGGATAAGGCGTCTGACTTCTAATCAGAAGATTGCAGGTTCGACCCCTGCCTGGGTCAAAAGTTTTTGAAAATTTTCAATCGATTCGTGAGATTATGACTAATTTAGTATATATCAAAGATTGAAATAGACTAGAAAATATAATGTCCTCTTATTAGAAGCAATAATTATGATCATAGAAGGAATAAGCAAATGCAGTTAAGGTGTAAATGAAGTCACATCCAACTCATCATTTCGTTCTTATTTAATACAATCTGTGGCGAATTCACTTATTCGTGAATATACTGACAGCATTCGTGGCCTTGTGGCCTAATGGATAAGGCGTCTGACTTCTAATCAGAAGATTGCAGGTTCGACCCCTGCCTGGGTCAAAAGTTTTTGAAAATTTTCAATCGATTCGTGAGATTATGACTAATTTAATATATATCAAAGATTGAAATAGACTAGAAAATATAATGTCCTCTTATTAGAAGCAATAATTATGATCATAGAAGGAATAAGCAAATGCAGTTAAGGTGTAAATGAAGTCACATCCAACTCATCATTTCGTTCTTATTTAATACAATCTGTGGCGAATTCACTTATTCGTGAATATACTGACAGCATTCGTGGCCTTGTGGCCTAATGGATAAGGCGTCTGACTTCTAATCAGAAGATTGCAGGTTCGACCCCTGCCTGGGTCAAAAGTTTTTGAAAATTTTCAATCGATTCGTGAGATTATGACTAATTTAATATATATCAAAGATTGAAATAGACTAGAAAATATAATGTCCTCTTATTAGAAGCAATAATTATGATCATAGATGGAATAGGAAGATGCAGTTAAGGTGTAAATGAAGTCACATCCAACTCATCATTTCGTTCTTATTTAATACAATCTGTGGCGAATTCACTTATTCGTGAATATACTGACAGCATTCGTGGCCTTGTGGCCTAATGGATAAGGCGTCTGACTTCTAATCAGAAGATTGCAGGTTCGACCCCTGCCTGGGTCAAAAGTTTTTGAAAATTTTCAATCGATTCGTGAGATTATGACTAATTTAATATATATCAAAGATTGAAATAGACTAGAAAATATAATGTCCTCTTATTAGAAGCAATAATTATGATCATAGAAGGAATAAGCAAATGCAGTTAAGGTGTAAATGAAGTCACATCCAACTCATCATTTCGTTCTTATTTAATACAATCTGTGGCGAATTCACTTATTCGTGAATATACTGACAGCATTCGTGGCCTTGTGGCCTAATGGATAAGGCGTCTGACTTCTAATCAGAAGATTGCAGGTTCGACCCCTGCCTGGGTCAAAAGTTTTTGAAAATTTTCAATCGATTCGTGAGATTATGACTAATTTAATATATATCAAAGATTGAAATAGACTAGAAAATATAATGTCCTCTTATTAGAAGCAATAATTATGATCATAGATGGAATAGGAAGATGCAGTTAAGGTGTAAATGAAGTCACATCCAACTCATCATTTCGTTCTTATTTAATACAATCTGTGGCGAATTCACTTATTCGTGAATATACTGACAGTATTCGTGGCCTTGTGGCCTAATGGATAAGGCGTCTGACTTCTAATCAGAAGATTGCAGGTTCGACCCCTGCCTGGGTCAAAAGTTTTTGAAAATTTTCAATCGATTCGTGAGATTATGACTAATTTAATATATATCAAAGATTGAAATAGACTAGAAAATATAATGTTCTCTTATTAGAAGCAATAATTATGATCATAGATAGAATAGGAAGATGCAGTTAAGGTGTAAATGAAGTCACATCCAACTCATCATTTCGTTCTTATTTAATACAATCTGTGGCGAATTCACTTATTCGTGAATATACTGACAGCATTCGTGGCCTTGTGGCCTAATGGATAAGGCGTCTGACTTCTAATCAGAAGATTGCAGGTTCGACCCCTGCCTGGGTCAAAAGTTTTTGAAAATTTTCAATCGATTCGTGAGATTATGACTAATTTAATATATATCAAAGATTGAAATAGACTAGAAAATATAATGTTCTCTTATTAGAAGCAATAATTATGATCATAGATGGAATAGGAAGATGCAGTTAAGGTGTAAATGAAGTCACATCCAACTCATCATTTCGTTCTTATTTAATACAATCTGTGGCGAATTCACTTATTCGTGAATATACTGACAGCATTCGTGGCCTTGTGGCCTAATGGATAAGGCGTCTGACTTCTAATCAGAAGATTGCAGGTTCGACCCCTGCCTGGGTCAAAAGTTTTTGAAAATTTTCAATCGATTCGTGAGATTATGACTAATTTAATATATATCAAAGATTGAAATAGACTAGAAAATATAATGTCCTCTTATTAGAAGCAATAATTATGATCATAGAAGGAATAAGCAAATGCAGTTAAGGTGTAAATGAAGTCACATCCAACTCATCATTTCGTTCTTATTTAATACAATCTGTGGCGAATTCACTTATTCGTGAATATACTGACAGCATTCGTGGCCTTGTGGCCTAATGGATAAGGCGTCTGACTTCTAATCAGAAGATTGCAGGTTCGACCCCTGCCTGGGTCAAAAGTTTTTGAAAATTTTCAATCGATTCGTGAGATTATGACTAATTTAGTATATATCAAAGATTGAAATAGACTAGAAAATATAATGTCCTCTTATTAGAAGCAATAATTATGATCATAGAAGGAATAAGCAAATGCAGTTAAGGTGTAAATGAAGTCACATCCAACTCATCATTTCGTTCTTATTTAATACAATCTGTGGCGAATTCACTTATTCGTGAATATACTGACAGCATTCGTGGCCTTGTGGCCTAATGGATAAGGCGTCTGACTTCTAATCAGAAGATTGCAGGTTCGACCCCTGCCTGGGTCAAAAGTTTTTGAAAATTTTCAATCGATTCGTGAGATTATGACTAATTTAATATATATCAAAGATTGAAATAGACTAGAAAATATAATGTCCTCTTATTAGAAGCAATAATTATGATCATAGAAGGAATAAGCAAATGCAGTTAAGGTGTAAATGAAGTCACATCCAACTCATCATTTCGTTCTTATTTAATACAATCTGTGGCGAATTCACTTATTCGTGAATATACTGACAGCATTCGTGGCCTTGTGGCCTAATGGATAAGGCGTCTGACTTCTAATCAGAAGATTGCAGGTTCGACCCCTGCCTGGGTCAAAAGTTTTTGAAAATTTTCAATCGATTCGTGAGATTATGACTAATTTAATATATATCAAAGATTGAAATAGACTAGAAAATATAATGTCCTCTTATTAGAAGCAATAATTATGATCATAGATGGAATAGGAAGATGCAGTTAAGGTGTAAATGAAGTCACATCCAACTCATCATTTCGTTCTTATTTAATACAATCTGTGGCGAATTCACTTATTCGTGAATATACTGACAGCATTCGTGGCCTTGTGGCCTAATGGATAAGGCGTCTGACTTCTAATCAGAAGATTGCAGGTTCGACCCCTGCCTGGGTCAAAAGTTTTTGAAAATTTTCAATCGATTCGTGAGATTATGACTAATTTAATATATATCAAAGATTGAAATAGACTAGAAAATATAATGTCCTCTTATTAGAAGCAATAATTATGATCATAGAAGGAATAAGCAAATGCAGTTAAGGTGTAAATGAAGTCACATCCAACTCATCATTTCGTTCTTATTTAATACAATCTGTGGTGAATTCACTTATTAGTGAATATACTAACAGCATTCGTGGCCTTGTGGCCTAATGGATAAGGCGTCTGACTTCTAATCAGAAGATTGCAGGTTCGACCCCTGCCTGGGTCAAAAGTTTTTGAAAATTTTCAATCGAATCGTGAGATTATGACTAATTTAATATATATCAAAGATTGAAATAGACTAGAAAATATAATGTCCTCTTATTAGAAGCAATAATTATGATCATAGATAGAATAGGAAGATGCAGTTAAGGTGTAAATGAAGTCACATCCAACTCATCATTTCGTTCTTATTTAATACAATCTGTGGCGAATTCACTTATTCGTGAATATACTGACAGCATTCGTGGCCTTGTGGCCTAATGGATAAGGCGTCTGACTTCTAATCAGAAGATTGCAGGTTCGACCCCTGCCTGGGTCAAAAGTTTTTGAAAATTTTCAATCGAATCGTGAGATTATGACTAATTTAATATATATCAAAGATTGAAATTGACTAGAAAATATAATGTCCTCTTATTAGAAACAATAATTATGATCATAGATGGAATAAGCAAATGCAGTTAAGGTGTAAATGAAGTCACATCCATCTTATCATTTCGTTCTTATTTAATACAATCTGTGGCGAATTCACTTATTCGTGAATATACTGACAGCATTCGTGGCCTTGTGGCCTAATGGATAAGGCGTCTGACTTCTAATCAGAAGATTGCAGGTTCGACCCCTGCCTGGGTCAAAAGTTTTTGAAAATTTTCAATCGATTCGTGAGATTATGACTAATTTATTATATATCAAAGATTGAAATAGACTAGAAAATATAATGTCCTCTTATTACAAGGGAAGTCACTTTAGCGTCCCTTTGAGAATTTGCTGAAACTTGGACCATTGATAGATTCAGATGCGCTGATTCCAAATCCGTTTTCAAAATCGGCGCAATATTTCTCTGAGCCGAGATAGAAGCCGTCAAAGTCCATTTTTTGATGTGCTCATTTATGAGCATAAACCACAAAATGTCCGACACAAGCAATAACTTAATTATATAAACCGAGCAATTAGCAGGAGAAGTGTGGCAGCAGCAGCGAGTGGACGGAGCAAATGGAACGGTATAGTGATCATGGTTGGTTATTGCATTGTGTGTACAGTATTGTTAACGTTTCTAGTTGCTATGCAAGTTGAAAACTTATTTATTTCGTATTTTGAAAATTTTTTCAGTTATTGAATATTTTTGAAAAAAAATTTATTCTGTTCCACAGTTTAAAATAACTCAAAATAAAATTTAACAAAATTAACTTTTAATAGAAAAACTTTAAAAAAATTTTTTTTAGCATCACATATGAACATCAACTACAAAAAGATTATATCTAAAAACTTCTACAATACAAACATTAAGTAAAATATAGTATATATAAAAGCGAAATCAGGAAGAAAAAATAATGTTTCCGATTCTTTAAATTTTTCTGGTCGTTGTACATTGAACCGATCTCATGGCCATGGTGAAGGTGAAAAATTTGCCACCATACATGTTAAGGCGTTTAGCATGATGATAAAATTTTTACCAAATTTTTTTTCATAAATAGCTTGAAATATTGGTCCCTTACGTTGATTTACCTCGTATCAACTCACTTTCGCACCTTCCTATGTTGCCCGCTCAACCCTTATCAAGTATGTCAGCCATAAATTGCGACAAGATGTGGTATTTTTTCTATTAAAAAATTATGGAATTAAAAATTAAATCGTGTCAAATTGCAAAAATGTTGAAAAAAGTAAAAATTGAAAATTGGATCACGCTGGTTAAATTAGCTCGCGGGACCAATATTTTAAAGGTAACTTATGAAGTCGGGCATTATAACTGTCTCCGTAACTTTTTGACAATTTTTAATCCTTCAAAAAGTAATACCTCAGGTAGTGCTGACTGCCTGATTCATTTGACTCTTCAATATTCAGTAAACATGGTAGAGTGATTCATAACGATTGAGCTACCTCCTATAAGCAAATTTTGCACGTCTTCCTATGTCATCATACACAAAGTCAGCCATTTATTTTTTGGAAAACAGCTACATATGTTCCGTTTTCAACTGAATCACGTATGTCCATAAACATTTTCCGTCTTCAGTTCCATAAATTTGTAATAGAAAAAATGGTACATTTTGTAGCACAAATATGCTTGACAAGATTTATGGCTGGCATACCTTGATAAGGGTTGAATCACATAGGAAGGTGCGAAAGTGTGAAAAAAAACAACATAGGAAGGTGCGAAAGTGTGTTGATACGTGGTAAATCAACGTAAGGGACCAATATTTCAAGCTATTTATGAAAAAAAATTTGGTGAAAAAAATTTTATCATCATGCTAAACGCCTTAACATGTATGGTGGCAAATTTTTCACCTTCACCATGGCCATGAGATCGGTTCAATGTACAACGACCAGAAAAATTTAAAGAATCGGAAAAATTATTTTTTCTTCATGATTTCGCTTTTATATATACTATATTTTACTTAATGTTTGTATTGTAGAAGTTTTTAGATATAATCTTTTTGTAGTTGATGTTCATATGTGATGCTAAAAAAAATTTTTTTTAAAGTTTTTCTATTAAAAGTTAATTTTGTTAAATTTTATTTTGAGTTATTTTAAACTGTGGAACAGAATAAATTTTTTTCAAAAATATTCAATAACTGAAAAAATTTTCAAAATACGAAATAAATAAGTTTTCAACTTGCATAGCAACTAGAAACGTTAACAATACTGTACACACAATGCAATAACCAACCATGATCACTATACCGTTCCAATTGTTCCGTCCACTCGCTGCTGCTGCCACACTTCTCCTGCTAATTGCTCGCCTTATATAATTAAGCTATTGCTTGTGTCGGACATTTTGTGGTTTATACACAGAAATGAGCACATCAAAAAATGGACTTTGACGGCTTCTATCTCGGCTCAGAGAAATATTGCGCCGATTTTGAAAACGGATTTGGAATCAGCGCATCTGAATCTATCAATGGTCCAAGTTTCAGCAAATTCTCAAAGGGACGCTAAAGTGACTTCCCTTGTTAGAAGCAATAATTATGATCATAGATAGAATAGGAAGATGCAGTTAAGGTGTAAATGAAGTCACATCCAACTCATCATTTCGTTCTTATTTAATACAATCTGTGGCGAATTCACTTATTCGTGAATATACTGACAGCATTCGTGGCCTTGTGGCCTAATGGATAAGGCGTCTGACTTCTAATCAGAAGATTGCAGGTTCGACCCCTGCCTGGGTCAAAAGTTTTTGAAAATTTTCAATCGATTCGTGAGATTATGACTAATTTAATATATATCAAAGATTGAAATAGACTAGAAAATATAATGTTCTCTTATTAGAAGCAATAATTATGATCATAGATGGAATAGGAAGATGCAGTTAAGGTGTAAATGAAGTCACATCCAACTCATCATTTCGTTCTTATTTAATACAATCTGTGGCGAATTCACTTATTCGTGAATATACTGACAGCATTCGTGGCCTTGTGGCCTAATGGATAAGGCGTCTGACTTCTAATCAGAAGATTGCAGGTTCGACCCCTGCCTGGGTCAAAAGTTTTTGAAAATTTTCAATCGATTCGTGAGATTATGACTAATTTAATATATATCAAAGATTGAAATAGACTAGAAAATATAATGTCCTCTTATTAGAAACAATAATTATGATCATAGAAGGAATAAGCAAATGCAGTTAAGGTGTAAATGAAGTCACATCCAACTCATCATTTCGTTCTTATTTAATACAATCTGTGGCGAATTCACTTATTCGTGAATATACTGACAGCATTCGTGGCCTTGTGGCCTAATGGATAAGGCGTCTGACTTCTAATCAGAAGATTGCAGGTTCGACCCCTGCCTGGGTCAAAAGTTTTTGAAAATTTTCAATCGATTCGTGAGATTATGACTAATTTAGTATATATCAAAGATTGAAATAGACTAGAAAATATAATGTCCTCTTATTAGAAGCAATAATTATGATCATAGAAGGAATAAGCAAATGCAGTTAAGGTGTAAATGAAGTCACATCCAACTCATCATTTCGTTCTTATTTAATACAATCTGTGGCGAATTCACTTATTCGTGAATATACTGACAGCATTCGTGGCCTTGTGGCCTAATGGATAAGGCGTCTGACTTCTAATCAGAAGATTGCAGGTTCGACCCCTGCCTGGGTCAAAAGTTTTTGAAAATTTTCAATCGATTCGTGAGATTATGACTAATTTAATATATATCAAAGATTGAAATAGACTAGAAAATATAATGTCCTCTTATTAGAAGCAATAATTATGATCATAGAAGGAATAAGCAAATGCAGTTAAGGTGTAAATGAAGTCACATCCAACTCATCATTTCGTTCTTATTTAATACAATCTGTGGCGAATTCACTTATTCGTGAATATACTGACAGCATTCGTGGCCTTGTGGCCTAATGGATAAGGCGTCTGACTTCTAATCAGAAGATTGCAGGTTCGACCCCTGCCTGGGTCAAAAGTTTTTGAAAATTTTCAATCGATTCGTGAGATTATGACTAATTTAGTATATATCAAAGATTGAAATAGACTAGAAAATATAATGTCCTCTTATTAGAAGCAATAATTATGATCATAGAAGGAATAAGCAAATGCAGTTAAGGTGTAAATGAAGTCACATCCAACTCATCATTTCGTTCTTATTTAATACAATCTGTGGCGAATTCACTTATTCGTGAATATACTGACAGCATTCGTGGCCTTGTGGCCTAATGGATAAGGCGTCTGACTTCTAATCAGAAGATTGCAGGTTCGACCCCTGCCTGGGTCAAAAGTTTTTGAAAATTTTCAATCGATTCGTGAGATTATGACTAATTTAATATATATCAAAGATTGAAATAGACTAGAAAATATAATGTCCTCTTATTAGAAGCAATAATTATGATCATAGAAGGAATAAGCAAATGCAGTTAAGGTGTAAATGAAGTCACATCCAACTCATCATTTCGTTCTTATTTAATACAATCTGTGGCGAATTCACTTATTCGTGAATATACTGACAGCATTCGTGGCCTTGTGGCCTAATGGATAAGGCGTCTGACTTCTAATCAGAAGATTGCAGGTTCGACCCCTGCCTGGGTCAAAAGTTTTTGAAAATTTTCAATCGATTCGTGAGATTATGACTAATTTAATATATATATCAAAGATTGAAATAGACTAGAAAATATAATGTCCTCTTATTAGAAGCAATAATTATGATCATAGAAGGAATAAGCAAATGCAGTTAAGGTGTAAATGAAGTCACATCCAACTCATCATTTCGTTCTTATTTAATACAATCTGTGGCGAATTCACTTATTCGTGAATATACTGACAGCATTCGTGGCCTTGTGGCCTAATGGATAAGGCGTCTGACTTCTAATCAGAAGATTGCAGGTTCGACCCCTGCCTGGGTCAAAAGTTTTTGAAAATTTTCAATCGATTCGTGAGATTATGACTAATTTAATATATATCAAAGATTGAAATAGACTAGAAAATATAATGTCCTCTTATTAGAAGCAATAATTATGATCATAGATGGAATAGGAAGATGCAGTTAAGGTGTAAATGAAGTCACATCCAACTCATCATTTCGTTCTTATTTAATACAATCTGTGGCGAATTCACTTATTCGTGAATATACTGACAGCATTCGTGGCCTTGTGGCCTAATGGATAAGGCGTCTGACTTCTAATCAGAAGATTGCAGGTTCGACCCCTGCCTGGGTCAAAAGTTTTTGAAAATTTTCAATCGATTCGTGAGATTATGACTAATTTAATATATATATCAAAGATTGAAATAGACTAGAAAATATAATGTCCTCTTATTAGAAGCAATAATTATGATCATAGATGGAATAGGAAGATGCAGTTAAGGTGTAAATGAAGTCACATCCATCTCATCATTTCGTTCTTATTTAATACAATCTGTGGCGAATTCACTTATTCGTGAATATACTGACAGCATTCGTGGCCTTGTGGCCTAATGGATAAGGCGTCTGACTTCTAATCAGAAGATTGCAGGTTCGACCCCTGCCTGGGTCAAAAGTTTTTGAAAATTTTCAATCGATTCGTGAGATTATGACTAATTTAATATATATCAAAGATTGAAATAGACTAGAAAATATAATGTCCTCTTATTAGAAGCAATAATTATGATCATAGATGGAATAGGAAGATGCAGTTAAGGTGTAAATGAAGTCACATCCATCTCATCATTTCGTTCTTATTTAATACAATCTGTGGCGAATTCACTTATTCGTGAATATACTGACAGCATTCGTGGCCTTGTGGCCTAATGGATAAGGCGTCTGACTTCTAATCAGAAGATTGCAGGTTCGACCCCTGCCTGGGTCAAAAGTTTTTGAAAATTTTCAATCGATTCGTGAGATTATGACTAATTTAATATATATCAAAGATTGAAATAGACTAGAAAATATAATGTCCTCTTATTAGAAGCAATAATTATGATCACAGATGGAATAGGAAGATGCAGTTAAGGTGTAAATGAAGTCACATCCATCTCATCATTTCGTTCTTATTTAATACAATCTGTGGCGAATTCACTTATTCGTGAATATACTGACAGCATTCGTGGCCTTGTGGCCTAATGGATAAGGCGTCTGACTTCTAATCAGAAGATTGCAGGTTCGACCCCTGCCTGGGTCAAAAGTTTTTGAAAATTTTCAATCGATTCGTGAGATTATGACTAATTTAATATATATATCAAAGATTGAAATAGACTAGAAAATATAATGTCCTCTTATTAGAAGCAATAATTATGATCATAGATGGAATAGGAAGATGCAGTTAAGGTGTAAATGAAGTCACATCCATCTCATCATTTCGTTCTTATTTAATACAATCTGTGGCGAATTCACTTATTCGTGAATATACTGACAGCATTCGTGGCCTTGTGGCCTAATGGATAAGGCGTCTGACTTCTAATCAGAAGATTGCAGGTTCGACCCCTGCCTGGGTCAAAAGTTTTTGAAAATTTTCAATCGATTCGTGAGATTATGACTAATTTAATATATATCAAAGATTGAAATAGACTAGAAAATATAATGTCCTCTTATTAGAAGCAATAATTATGATCATAGATGGAATAGGAAGATGCAGTTAAGGTGTAAATGAAGTCACATCCATCTCATCATTTCGTTCTTATTTAATACAATCTGTGGCGAATTCACTTATTCGTGAATATACTGACAGCATTCGTGGCCTTGTGGCCTAATGGATAAGGCGTCTGACTTCTAATCAGAAGATTGCAGGTTCGACCCCTGCCTGGGTCAAAAGTTTTTGAAAATTTTCAATCGATTCGTGAGATTATGACTAATTTAATATATATCAAAGATTGAAATAGACTAGAAAATATAATGTCCTCTTATTAGAAGCAATAATTATGATCACAGATGGAATAGGAAGATGCAGTTAAGGTGTAAATGAAGTCACATCCATCTCATCATTTCGTTCTTATTTAATACAATCTGTGGCGAATTCACTTATTCGTGAATATACTGACAGCATTCGTGGCCTTGTGGCCTAATGGATAAGGCGTCTGACTTCTAATCAGAAGATTGCAGGTTCGACCCCTGCCTGGGTCAAAAGTTTTTGAAAATTTTCAATCGATTCGTGAGATTATGACTAATTTAATATATATATCAAAGATTGAAATAGACTAGAAAATATAATGTCCTCTTATTAGAAGCAATAATTATGATCATAGATGGAATAGGAAGATGCAGTTAAGGTGTAAATGAAGTCACATCCATCTCATCATTTCGTTCTTATTTAATACAATCTGTGGCGAATTCACTTATTCGTGAATATACTGACAGCATTCGTGGCCTTGTGGCCTAATGGATAAGGCGTCTGACTTCTAATCAGAAGATTGCAGGTTCGACCCCTGCCTGGGTCAAAAGTTTTTGAAAATTTTCAATCGATTCGTGAGATTATGACTAATTTAATATATATCAAAGATTGAAATAGACTAGAAAATATAATGTCCTCTTATTAGAAGCAATAATTATGATCATAGATGGAATAGGAAGATGCAGTTAAGGTGTAAATGAAGTCACATCCATCTCATCATTTCGTTCTTATTTAATACAATCTGTGGCGAATTCACTTATTCGTGAATATACTGACAGCATTCGTGGCCTTGTGGCCTAATGGATAAGGCGTCTGACTTCTAATCAGAAGATTGCAGGTTCGACCCCTGCCTGGGTCAAAAGTTTTTGAAAATTTTCAATCGATTCGTGAGATTATGACTAATTTAATATATATCAAAGATTGAAATAGACTAGAAAATATAATGTCCTCTTATTAGAAGCAATAATTATGATCATAGATGGAATAGGAAGATGCAGTTAAGGTGTAAATGAAGTCACATCCATCTCATCATTTCGTTCTTATTTAATACAATCTGTGGCGAATTCACTTATTCGTGAATATACTGACAGCATTCGTGGCCTTGTGGCCTAATGGATAAGGCGTCTGACTTCTAATCAGAAGATTGCAGGTTCGACCCCTGCCTGGGTCAAAAGTTTTTGAAAATTTTCAATCGATTCGTGAGATTATGACTAATTTAATATATATATCAAAGATTGAAATAGACTAGAAAATATAATGTCCTCTTATTAGAAGCAATAATTATGATCATAGATGGAATAGGAAGATGCAGTTAAGGTGTAAATGAAGTCACATCCATCTCATCATTTCGTTCTTATTTAATACAATCTGTGGCGAATTCACTTATTCGTGAATATACTGACAGCATTCGTGGCCTTGTGGCCTAATGGATAAGGCGTCTGACTTCTAATCAGAAGATTGCAGGTTCGACCCCTGCCTGGGTCAAAAGTTTTTGAAAATTTTCAATCGATTCGTGAGATTATGACTAATTTAATATATATCAAAGATTGAAATAGACTAGAAAATATAATGTCCTCTTATTAGAAGCAATAATTATGATCATAGATGGAATAGGAAGATGCAGTTAAGGTGTAAATGAAGTCACATCCATCTCATCATTTCGTTCTTATTTAATACAATCTGTGGCGAATTCACTTATTCGTGAATATACTGACAGCATTCGTGGCCTTGTGGCCTAATGGATAAGGCGTCTGACTTCTAATCAGAAGATTGCAGGTTCGACCCCTGCCTGGGTCAAAAGTTTTTGAAAATTTTCAATCGATTCGTGAGATTATGACTAATTTAATATATATCAAAGATTGAAATAGACTAGAAAATATAATGTCCTCTTATTAGAAGCAATAATTATGATCATAGATGGAATAGGAAGATGCAGTTAAGGTGTAAATGAAGTCACATCCATCTCATCATTTCGTTCTTATTTAATACAATCTGTGGCGAATTCACTTATTCGTGAATATACTGACAGCATTCGTGGCCTTGTGGCCTAATGGATAAGGCGTCTGACTTCTAATCAGAAGATTGCAGGTTCGACCCCTGCCTGGGTCAAAAGTTTTTGAAAATTTTCAATCGATTCGTGAGATTATGACTAATTTAATATATATCAAAGATTGAAATAGACTAGAAAATATAATGTCCTCTTATTAGAAGCAATAATTATGATCATAGATGGAATAGGAAGATGCAGTTAAGGTGTAAATGAAGTCACATCCATCTCATCATTTCGTTCTTATTTAATACAATCTGTGGCGAATTCACTTATTCGTGAATATACTGACAGCATTCGTGGCCTTGTGGCCTAATGGATAAGGCGTCTGACTTCTAATCAGAAGATTGCAGGTTCGACCCCTGCCTGGGTCAAAAGTTTTTGAAAATTTTCAATCGATTCGTGAGATTATGACTAATTTAATATATATCAAAGATTGAAATAGACTAGAAAATATAATGTCCTCTTATTAGAAGCAATAATTATGATCATAGATGGAATAGGAAGATGCAGTTAAGGTGTAAATGAAGTCACATCCATCTCATCATTTCGTTCTTATTTAATACAATCTGTGGCGAATTCACTTATTCGTGAATATACTGACAGCATTCGTGGCCTTGTGGCCTAATGGATAAGGCGTCTGACTTCTAATCAGAAGATTGCAGGTTCGACCCCTGCCTGGGTCAAAAGTTTTTGAAAATTTTCAATCGATTCGTGAGATTATGACTAATTTAATATATATCAAAGATTGAAATAGACTAGAAAATATAATGTCCTCTTATTAGAAGCAATAATTATGATCATAGATGGAATAGGAAGATGCAGTTAAGGTGTAAATGAAGTCACATCCATCTCATCATTTCGTTCTTATTTAATACAATCTGTGGCGAATTCACTTATTCGTGAATATACTGACAGCATTCGTGGCCTTGTGGCCTAATGGATAAGGCGTCTGACTTCTAATCAGAAGATTGCAGGTTCGACCCCTGCCTGGGTCAAAAGTTTTTGAAAATTTTCAATCGATTCGTGAGATTATGACTAATTTAATATATATCAAAGATTGAAATAGACTAGAAAATATAATGTCCTCTTATTAGAAGCAATAATTATGATCATAGATGGAATAGGAAGATGCAGTTAAGGTGTAAATGAAGTCACATCCATCTCATCATTTCGTTCTTATTTAATACAATCTGTGGCGAATTCACTTATTCGTGAATATACTGACAGCATTCGTGGCCTTGTGGCCTAATGGATAAGGCGTCTGACTTCTAATCAGAAGATTGCAGGTTCGACCCCTGCCTGGGTCAAAAGTTTTTGAAAATTTTCAATCGATTCGTGAGATTATGACTAATTTAATATATATCAAAGATTGAAATAGACTAGAAAATATAATGTCCTCTTATTAGAAGCAATAATTATGATCACAGATGGAATAGGAAGATGCAGTTAAGGTGTAAATGAAGTCACATCCATCTCATCATTTCGTTCTTATTTAATACAATCTGTGGCGAATTCACTTATTCGTGAATATACTGACAGCATTCGTGGCCTTGTGGCCTAATGGATAAGGCGTCTGACTTCTAATCAGAAGATTGCAGGTTCGACCCCTGCCTGGGTCAAAAGTTTTTGAAAATTTTCAATCGATTCGTGAGATTATGACTAATTTAATATATATATCAAAGATTGAAATAGACTAGAAAATATAATGTCCTCTTATTAGAAGCAATAATTATGATCATAGATGGAATAGGAAGATGCAGTTAAGGTGTAAATGAAGTCACATCCATCTCATCATTTCGTTCTTATTTAATACAATCTGTGGCGAATTCACTTATTCGTGAATATACTGACAGCATTCGTGGCCTTGTGGCCTAATGGATAAGGCGTCTGACTTCTAATCAGAAGATTGCAGGTTCGACCCCTGCCTGGGTCAAAAGTTTTTGAAAATTTTCAATCGATTCGTGAGATTATGACTAATTTAATATATATCAAAGATTGAAATAGACTAGAAAATATAATGTCCTCTTATTAGAAGCAATAATTATGATCATAGATGGAATAGGAAGATGCAGTTAAGGTGTAAATGAAGTCACATCCATCTCATCATTTCGTTCTTATTTAATACAATCTGTGGCGAATTCACTTATTCGTGAATATACTGACAGCATTCGTGGCCTTGTGGCCTAATGGATAAGGCGTCTGACTTCTAATCAGAAGATTGCAGGTTCGACCCCTGCCTGGGTCAAAAGTTTTTGAAAATTTTCAATCGATTCGTGAGATTATGACTAATTTAATATATATCAAAGATTGAAATAGACTAGAAAATATAATGTCCTCTTATTAGAAGCAATAATTATGATCACAGATGGAATAGGAAGATGCAGTTAAGGTGTAAATGAAGTCACATCCATCTCATCATTTCGTTCTTATTTAATACAATCTGTGGCGAATTCACTTATTCGTGAATATACTGACAGCATTCGTGGCCTTGTGGCCTAATGGATAAGGCGTCTGACTTCTAATCAGAAGATTGCAGGTTCGACCCCTGCCTGGGTCAAAAGTTTTTGAAAATTTTCAATCGATTCGTGAGATTATGACTAATTTAATATATATATCAAAGATTGAAATAGACTAGAAAATATAATGTCCTCTTATTAGAAGCAATAATTATGATCATAGATGGAATAGGAAGATGCAGTTAAGGTGTAAATGAAGTCACATCCATCTCATCATTTCGTTCTTATTTAATACAATCTGTGGCGAATTCACTTATTCGTGAATATACTGACAGCATTCGTGGCCTTGTGGCCTAATGGATAAGGCGTCTGACTTCTAATCAGAAGATTGCAGGTTCGACCCCTGCCTGGGTCAAAAGTTTTTGAAAATTTTCAATCGATTCGTGAGATTATGACTAATTTAATATATATCAAAGATTGAAATAGACTAGAAAATATAATGTCCTCTTATTAGAAGCAATAATTATGATCATAGAAGGAATAAGCAAATGCAGTTAAGGTGTAAATGAAGTCACATCCATCTCATCATTTCGTTCTTATTTAATACAATCTGTGGCGAATTCACTTATTCGTGAATATACTGACAGCATTCGTGGCCTTGTGGCCTAATGGATAAGGCGTCTGACTTCTAATCAGAAGATTGCAGGTTCGACCCCTGCCTGGGTCAAAAGTTTTTGAAAATTTTCAATCGATTCGTGAGATTATGACTAATTTAATATATATATCAAAGATTGAAATAGACTAGAAAATATAATGTCCTCTTATTAGAAGCAATAATTATGATCATAGAAGGAATAAGCAAATGCAGTTAAGGTGTAAATGAAGTCACATCCATCTCATCATTTCGTTCTTATTTAATACAATCTGTGGCGAATTCACTTATTCGTGAATATACTGACAGCATTCGTGGCCTTGTGGCCTAATGGATAAGGCGTCTGACTTCTAATCAGAAGATTGCAGGTTCGACCCCTGCCTGGGTCAAAAGTTTTTGAAAATTTTCAATCGATTCGTGAGATTATGACTAATTTAATATATATATCAAAGATTGAAATAGACTAGAAAATATAATGTCCTCTTATTAGAAGCAATAATTATGATCATAGATGGAATAGGAAGATGCAGTTAAGGTGTAAATGAAGTCACATCCATCTCATCATTTCGTTCTTATTTAATACAATCTGTGGCGAATTCACTTATTCGTGAATATACTGACAGCATTCGTGGCCTTGTGGCCTAATGGATAAGGCGTCTGACTTCTAATCAGAAGATTGCAGGTTCGACCCCTGCCTGGGTCAAAAGTTTTTGAAAATTTTCAATCGATTCGTGAGATTATGACTAATTTAATATATATATCAAAGATTGAAATAGACTAGAAAATATAATGTCCTCTTATTAGAAGCAATAATTATGATCATAGATGGAATAGGAAGATGCAGTTAAGGTGTAAATGAAGTCACATCCAACTCATCATTTCGTTCTTATTTAATACAATCTGTGGCGAATTCACTTATTCGTGAATATACTGACAGCATTCGTGGCCTTGTGGCCTAATGGATAAGGCGTCTGACTTCTAATCAGAAGATTGCAGGTTCGACCCCTGCCTGGGTCAAAAGTTTTTGAAAATTTTCAATCGATTCGTGAGATTATGACTAATTTAATATATATCAAAGATTGAAATAGACTAGAAAATATAATGTCCTCTTATTAGAAGCAATAATTATGATCATAGAAGGAATAAGCAAATGCAGTTAAGGTGTAAATGAAGTCACATCCAACTCATCATTTCGTTCTTATTTAATACAATCTGTGGCGAATTCACTTATTCGTGAATATACTGACAGCATTCGTGGCCTTGTGGCCTAATGGATAAGGCGTCTGACTTCTAATCAGAAGATTGCAGGTTCGACCCCTGCCTGGGTCAAAAGTTTTTGAAAATTTTCAATCGAATCGTGAGATTATGACTAATTTAATATATATCAAAGATTGAAATAGACTAGAAAATATAATGTCCTCTTATTAGAAGCAATAATTATGATCATAGAAGGAATAAGCAAATGCAGTTAAGGTGTAAATGAAGTCACATCCAACTCATCATTTCGTTCTTATTTAATACAATCTGTGGCGAATTCACTTATTCGTGAATATACTGACAGCATTCGTGGCCTTGTGGCCTAATGGATAAGGCGTCTGACTTCTAATCAGAAGATTGCAGGTTCGACCCCTGCCTGGGTCAAAAGTTTTTGAAAATTTTCAATCGATTCGTGAGATTATGACTAATTTAATATATATATCAAAGATTGAAATAGACTAGAAAATATAATGTCCTCTTATTAGAAGCAATAATTATGATCATAGATGGAATAGGAAGATGCAGTTAAGGTGTAAATGAAGTCACATCCATCTCATCATTTCGTTCTTATTTAATACAATCTGTGGCGAATTCACTTATTCGTGAATATACTGACAGCATTCGTGGCCTTGTGGCCTAATGGATAAGGCGTCTGACTTCTAATCAGAAGATTGCAGGTTCGACCCCTGCCTGGGTCAAAAGTTTTTGAAAATTTTCAATCGATTCGTGAGATTATGACTAATTTAATATATATCAAAGATTGAAATAGACTAGAAAATATAATGTCCTCTTATTAGAAGCAATAATTATGATCATAGATGGAATAGGAAGATGCAGTTAAGGTGTAAATGAAGTCACATCCAACTCATCATTTCGTTCTTATTTAATACAATCTGTGGCGAATTCACTTATTCGTGAATATACTGACAGCATTCGTGGCCTTGTGGCCTAATGGATAAGGCGTCTGACTTCTAATCAGAAGATTGCAGGTTCGACCCCTGCCTGGGTCAAAAGTTTTTGAAAATTTTCAATCGATTCGTGAGATTATGACTAATTTAATATATATATCAAAGATTGAAATAGACTAGAAAATATAATGTCCTCTTATTAGAAGCAATAATTATGATCATAGATGGAATAGGAAGATGCAGTTAAGGTGTAAATGAAGTCACATCCATCTCATCATTTCGTTCTTATTTAATACAATCTGTGGCGAATTCACTTATTCGTGAATATACTGACAGCATTCGTGGCCTTGTGGCCTAATGGATAAGGCGTCTGACTTCTAATCAGAAGATTGCAGGTTCGACCCCTGCCTGGGTCAAAAGTTTTTGAAAATTTTCAATCGATTCGTGAGATTATGACTAATTTAATATATATATCAAAGATTGAAATAGACTAGAAAATATAATGTCCTCTTATTAGAAGCAATAATTATGATCATAGAAGGAATAAGCAAATGCAGTTAAGGTGTAAATGAAGTCACATCCAACTCATCATTTCGTTCTTATTTAATACAATCTGTGGCGAATTCACTTATTCGTGAATATACTGACAGCATTCGTGGCCTTGTGGCCTAATGGATAAGGCGTCTGACTTCTAATCAGAAGATTGCAGGTTCGACCCCTGCCTGGGTCAAAAGTTTTTGAAAATTTTCAATCGATTCGTGAGATTATGACTAATTTAATATATATATCAAAGATTGAAATAGACTAGAAAATATAATGTCCTCTTATTAGAAGCAATAATTATGATCATAGATGGAATAGGAAGATGCAGTTAAGGTGTAAATGAAGTCACATCCATCTCATCATTTCGTTCTTATTTAATACAATCTGTGGCGAATTCACTTATTCGTGAATATACTGACAGCATTCGTGGCCTTGTGGCCTAATGGATAAGGCGTCTGACTTCTAATCAGAAGATTGCAGGTTCGACCCCTGCCTGGGTCAAAAGTTTTTGAAAATTTTCAATCGATTCGTGAGATTATGACTAATTTAATATATATATCAAAGATTGAAATAGACTAGAAAATATAATGTCCTCTTATTAGAAGCAATAATTATGATCATAGAAGGAATAAGCAAATGCAGTTAAGGTGTAAATGAAGTCACATCCATCTCATCATTTCGTTCTTATTTAATACAATCTGTGGCGAATTCACTTATTCGTGAATATACTGACAGCATTCGTGGCCTTGTGGCCTAATGGATAAGGCGTCTGACTTCTAATCAGAAGATTGCAGGTTCGACCCCTGCCTGGGTCAAAAGTTTTTGAAAATTTTCAATCGATTCGTGAGATTATGACTAATTTAATATATATATCAAAGATTGAAATAGACTAGAAAATATAATGTCCTCTTATTAGAAGCAATAATTATGATCATAGATGGAATAGGAAGATGCAGTTAAGGTGTAAATGAAGTCACATCCATCTCATCATTTCGTTCTTATTTAATACAATCTGTGGCGAATTCACTTATTCGTGAATATACTGACAGCATTCGTGGCCTTGTGGCCTAATGGATAAGGCGTCTGACTTCTAATCAGAAGATTGCAGGTTCGACCCCTGCCTGGGTCAAAAGTTTTTGAAAATTTTCAATCGATTCGTGAGATTATGACTAATTTAATATATATATCAAAGATTGAAATAGACTAGAAAATATAATGTCCTCTTATTAGAAGCAATAATTATGATCATAGATGGAATAGGAAGATGCAGTTAAGGTGTAAATGAAGTCACATCCAACTCATCATTTCGTTCTTATTTAATACAATCTGTGGCGAATTCACTTATTCGTGAATATACTGACAGCATTCGTGGCCTTGTGGCCTAATGGATAAGGCGTCTGACTTCTAATCAGAAGATTGCAGGTTCGACCCCTGCCTGGGTCAAAAGTTTTTGAAAATTTTCAATCGATTCGTGAGATTATGACTAATTTAATATATATATCAAAGATTGAAATAGACTAGAAAATATAATGTCCTCTTATTAGAAGCAATAATTATGATCATAGAAGGAATAAGCAAATGCAGTTAAGGTGTAAATGAAGTCACATCCAACTCATCATTTCGTTCTTATTTAATACAATCTGTGGCGAATTCACTTATTCGTGAATATACTGACAGCATTCGTGGCCTTGTGGCCTAATGGATAAGGCGTCTGACTTCTAATCAGAAGATTGCAGGTTCGACCCCTGCCTGGGTCAAAAGTTTTTGAAAATTTTCAATCGATTCGTGAGATTATGACTAATTTAATATATATCAAAGATTGAAATAGACTAGAAAATATAATGTCCTCTTATTAGAAGCAATAATTATGATCATAGATGGAATAGGAAGATGCAGTTAAGGTGTAAATGAAGTCACATCCAACTCATCATTTCGTTCTTATTTAATACAATCTGTGGCGAATTCACTTATTCGTGAATATACTGACAGCATTCGTGGCCTTGTGGCCTAATGGATAAGGCGTCTGACTTCTAATCAGAAGATTGCAGGTTCGACCCCTGCCTGGGTCAAAAGTTTTTGAAAATTTTCAATCGATTCGTGAGATTATGACTAATTTAATATATATATCAAAGATTGAAATAGACTAGAAAATATAATGTCCTCTTATTAGAAGCAATAATTATGATCATAGATGGAATAGGAAGATGCAGTTAAGGTGTAAATGAAGTCACATCCATCTCATCATTTCGTTCTTATTTAATACAATCTGTGGCGAATTCACTTATTCGTGAATATACTGACAGCATTCGTGGCCTTGTGGCCTAATGGATAAGGCGTCTGACTTCTAATCAGAAGATTGCAGGTTCGACCCCTGCCTGGGTCAAAAGTTTTTGAAAATTTTCAATCGATTCGTGAGATTATGACTAATTTAATATATATCAAAGATTGAAATAGACTAGAAAATATAATGTCCTCTTATTAGAAGCAATAATTATGATCACAGATGGAATAGGAAGATGCAGTTAAGGTGTAAATGAAGTCACATCCATCTCATCATTTCGTTCTTATTTAATACAATCTGTGGCGAATTCACTTATTCGTGAATATACTGACAGCATTCGTGGCCTTGTGGCCTAATGGATAAGGCGTCTGACTTCTAATCAGAAGATTGCAGGTTCGACCCCTGCCTGGGTCAAAAGTTTTTGAAAATTTTCAATCGATTCGTGAGATTATGACTAATTTAATATATATATCAAAGATTGAAATAGACTAGAAAATATAATGTCCTCTTATTAGAAGCAATAATTATGATCATAGATGGAATAGGAAGATGCAGTTAAGGTGTAAATGAAGTCACATCCATCTCATCATTTCGTTCTTATTTAATACAATCTGTGGCGAATTCACTTATTCGTGAATATACTGACAGCATTCGTGGCCTTGTGGCCTAATGGATAAGGCGTCTGACTTCTAATCAGAAGATTGCAGGTTCGACCCCTGCCTGGGTCAAAAGTTTTTGAAAATTTTCAATCGATTCGTGAGATTATGACTAATTTAATATATATCAAAGATTGAAATAGACTAGAAAATATAATGTCCTCTTATTAGAAGCAATAATTATGATCATAGAAGGAATAAGCAAATGCAGTTAAGGTGTAAATGAAGTCACATCCATCTCATCATTTCGTTCTTATTTAATACAATCTGTGGCGAATTCACTTATTCGTGAATATACTGACAGCATTCGTGGCCTTGTGGCCTAATGGATAAGGCGTCTGACTTCTAATCAGAAGATTGCAGGTTCGACCCCTGCCTGGGTCAAAAGTTTTTGAAAATTTTCAATCGATTCGTGAGATTATGACTAATTTAATATATATCAAAGATTGAAATAGACTAGAAAATATAATGTCCTCTTATTAGAAGCAATAATTATGATCATAGATGGAATAGGAAGATGCAGTTAAGGTGTAAATGAAGTCACATCCATCTCATCATTTCGTTCTTATTTAATACAATCTGTGGCGAATTCACTTATTCGTGAATATACTGACAGCATTCGTGGCCTTGTGGCCTAATGGATAAGGCGTCTGACTTCTAATCAGAAGATTGCAGGTTCGACCCCTGCCTGGGTCAAAAGTTTTTGAAAATTTTCAATCGATTCGTGAGATTATGACTAATTTAATATATATATCAAAGATTGAAATAGACTAGAAAATATAATGTCCTCTTATTAGAAGCAATAATTATGATCATAGAAGGAATAAGCAAATGCAGTTAAGGTGTAAATGAAGTCACATCCAACTCATCATTTCGTTCTTATTTAATACAATCTGTGGCGAATTCACTTATTCGTGAATATACTGACAGCATTCGTGGCCTTGTGGCCTAATGGATAAGGCGTCTGACTTCTAATCAGAAGATTGCAGGTTCGACCCCTGCCTGGGTCAAAAGTTTTTGAAAATTTTCAATCGATTCGTGAGATTATGACTAATTTAATATATATATCAAAGATTGAAATAGACTAGAAAATATAATGTCCTCTTATTAGAAGCAATAATTATGATCATAGAAGGAATAAGCAAATGCAGTTAAGGTGTAAATGAAGTCACATCCATCTCATCATTTCGTTCTTATTTAATACAATCTGTGGCGAATTCACTTATTCGTGAATATACTGACAGCATTCGTGGCCTTGTGGCCTAATGGATAAGGCGTCTGACTTCTAATCAGAAGATTGCAGGTTCGACCCCTGCCTGGGTCAAAAGTTTTTGAAAATTTTCAATCGATTCGTGAGATTATGACTAATTTAATATATATATCAAAGATTGAAATAGACTAGAAAATATAATGTCCTCTTATTAGAAGCAATAATTATGATCATAGATGGAATAGGAAGATGCAGTTAAGGTGTAAATGAAGTCACATCCAACTCATCATTTCGTTCTTATTTAATACAATCTGTGGCGAATTCACTTATTCGTGAATATACTGACAGCATTCGTGGCCTTGTGGCCTAATGGATAAGGCGTCTGACTTCTAATCAGAAGATTGCAGGTTCGACCCCTGCCTGGGTCAAAAGTTTTTGAAAATTTTCAATCGATTCGTGAGATTATGACTAATTTAATATATATCAAAGATTGAAATAGACTAGAAAATATAATGTCCTCTTATTAGAAGCAATAATTATGATCATAGAAGGAATAAGCAAATGCAGTTAAGGTGTAAATGAAGTCACATCCAACTCATCATTTCGTTCTTATTTAATACAATCTGTGGCGAATTCACTTATTCGTGAATATACTGACAGCATTCGTGGCCTTGTGGCCTAATGGATAAGGCGTCTGACTTCTAATCAGAAGATTGCAGGTTCGACCCCTGCCTGGGTCAAAAGTTTTTGAAAATTTTCAATCGAATCGTGAGATTATGACTAATTTAATATATATCAAAGATTGAAATAGACTAGAAAATATAATGTCCTCTTATTAGAAGCAATAATTATGATCATAGAAGGAATAAGCAAATGCAGTTAAGGTGTAAATGAAGTCACATCCAACTCATCATTTCGTTCTTATTTAATACAATCTGTGGCGAATTCACTTATTCGTGAATATACTGACAGCATTCGTGGCCTTGTGGCCTAATGGATAAGGCGTCTGACTTCTAATCAGAAGATTGCAGGTTCGACCCCTGCCTGGGTCAAAAGTTTTTGAAAATTTTCAATCGATTCGTGAGATTATGACTAATTTAATATATATCAAAGATTGAAATAGACTAGAAAATATAATGTCCTCTTATTAGAAGCAATAATTATGATCATAGAAGGAATAAGCAAATGCAGTTAAGGTGTAAATGAAGTCACATCCAACTCATCATTTCGTTCTTATTTAATACAATCTGTGGCGAATTCACTTATTCGTGAATATACTGACAGCATTCGTGGCCTTGTGGCCTAATGGATAAGGCGTCTGACTTCTAATCAGAAGATTGCAGGTTCGACCCCTGCCTGGGTCAAAAGTTTTTGAAAATTTTCAATCGATTCGTGAGATTATGACTAATTTAATATATATCAAAGATTGAAATAGACTAGAAAATATAATGTCCTCTTATTAGAAGCAATAATTATGATCATAGAAGGAATAAGCAAATGCAGTTAAGGTGTTAATGAAGTCACATCCAACTCATCATTTCGTTCTTATTTAATACAATCTGTGGCGAATTCACTTATTCGTGAATATACTGACAGCATTCGTGGCCTTGTGGCCTAATGGATAAGGCGTCTGACTTCTAATCAGAAGATTGCAGGTTCGACCCCTGCCTGGGTCAAAAGTTTTTGAAAATTTTCAATCGATTCGTGAGATTATGACTAATTTAATATATATCAAAGATTGAAATAGACTAGAAAATATAATGTCCTCTTATTAGAAGCAATAATTATGATCATAGAAGGAATAAGCAAATGCAGTTAAGGTGTAAATGAAGTCACATCCAACTCATCATTTCGTTCTTATTTAATACAATCTGTGGCGAATTCACTTATTCGTGAATATACTGACAGCATTCGTGGCCTTGTGGCCTAATGGATAAGGCGTCTGACTTCTAATCAGAAGATTGCAGGTTCGACCCCTGCCTGGGTCAAAAGTTTTTGAAAATTTTCAATCGATTCGTGAGATTATGACTAATTTAATATATATCAAAGATTGAAATAGACTAGAAAATATAATGTCCTCTTATTAGAAGCAATAATTATGATCATAGATGGAATAGGAAGATGCAGTTAAGGTGTAAATGAAGTCACATCCATCTCATCATTTCGTTCTTATTTAATACAATCTGTGGCGAATTCACTTATTCGTGAATATACTGACAGCATTCGTGGCCTTGTGGCCTAATGGATAAGGCGTCTGACTTCTAATCAGAAGATTGCAGGTTCGACCCCTGCCTGGGTCAAAAGTTTTTGAAAATTTTCAATCGATTCGTGAGATTATGACTAATTTAATATATATCAAAGATTGAAATAGACTAGAAAATATAATGTCCTCTTATTAGAAGCAATAATTATGATCATAGAAGGAATAAGCAAATGCAGTTAAGGTGTAAATGAAGTCACATCCAACTCATCATTTCGTTCTTATTTAATACAATCTGTGGCGAATTCACTTATTCGTGAATATACTGACAGCATTCGTGGCCTTGTGGCCTAATGGATAAGGCGTCTGACTTCTAATCAGAAGATTGCAGGTTCGACCCCTGCCTGGGTCAAAAGTTTTTGAAAATTTTCAATCGATTCGTGAGATTATGACTAATTTAATATATATATCAAAGATTGAAATAGACTAGAAAATATAATGTCCTCTTATTAGAAGCAATAATTATGATCATAGATGGAATAAGCAAATGCAGTTAAGGTGTAAATGAAGTCACATCCAACTCATCATTTCGTTCTTATTTAATACAATCTGTGGCGAATTCACTTATTCGTGAATATACTGACAGCATTCGTGGCCTTGTGGCCTAATGGATAAGGCGTCTGACTTCTAATCAGAAGATTGCAGGTTCGACCCCTGCCTGGGTCAAAAGTTTTTGAAAATTTTCAATCGATTCGTGAGATTATGACTAATTTAATATATATCAAAGATTGAAATAGACTAGAAAATATAATGTCCTCTTATTAGAAGCAATAATTATGATCATAGAAGGAATAAGCAAATGCAGTTAAGGTGTAAATGAAGTCACATCCATCTCATCATTTCGTTCTTATTTAATACAATCTGTGGCGAATTCACTTATTCGTGAATATACTGACAGCATTCGTGGCCTTGTGGCCTAATGGATAAGGCGTCTGACTTCTAATCAGAAGATTGCAGGTTCGACCCCTGCCTGGGTCAAAAGTTTTTGAAAATTTTCAATCGATTCGTGAGATTATGACTAATTTAATATATATCAAAGATTGAAATAGACTAGAAAATATAATGTCCTCTTATTAGAAGCAATAATTATGATCATAGATGGAATAGGAAGATGCAGTTAAGGTGTAAATGAAGTCACATCCATCTCATCATTTCGTTCTTATTTAATACAATCTGTGGCGAATTCACTTATTCGTGAATATACTGACAGCATTCGTGGCCTTGTGGCCTAATGGATAAGGCGTCTGACTTCTAATCAGAAGATTGCAGGTTCGACCCCTGCCTGGGTCAAAAGTTTTTGAAAATTTTCAATCGATTCGTGAGATTATGACTAATTTAATATATATATCAAAGATTGAAGTAGACTAGAAAATATAATGTCCTCTTATTAGAAGCAATAATTATGATCATAGAAGGAATAAGCAAATGCAGTTAAGGTGTAAATGAAGTCACATCCAACTCATCATTTCGTTCTTATTTAATACAATCTGTGGCGAATTCACTTATTCGTGAATATACTGACAGCATTCGTGGCCTTGTGGCCTAATGGATAAGGCGTCTGACTTCTAATCAGAAGATTGCAGGTTCGACCCCTGCCTGGGTCAAAAGTTTTTGAAAATTTTCAATCGATTCGTGAGATTATGACTAATTTAATATATATCAAAGATTGAAATAGACTAGAAAATATAATGTCCTCTTATTAGAAGCAATAATTATGATCACAGATGGAATAGGAAGATGCAGTTAAGGTGTAAATGAAGTCACATCCAACTCATCATTTCGTTCTTATTTAATACAATCTGTGGCGAATTCACTTATTCGTGAATATACTGACAGCATTCGTGGCCTTGTGGCCTAATGGATAAGGCGTCTGACTTCTAATCAGAAGATTGCAGGTTCGACCCCTGCCTGGGTCAAAAGTTTTTGAAAATTTTCAATCGATTCGTGAGATTATGACTAATTTAATATATATCAAAGATTGAAATAGACTAGAAAATATAATGTCCTCTTATTAGAAGCAATAATTATGATCATAGAAGGAATAAGCAAATGCAGTTAAGGTGTAAATGAAGTCACATCCATCTCATCATTTCGTTCTTATTTAATACAATCTGTGGCGAATTCACTTATTCGTGAATATACTGACAGCATTCGTGGCCTTGTGGCCTAATGGATAAGGCGTCTGACTTCTAATCAGAAGATTGCAGGTTCGACCCCTGCCTGGGTCAAAAGTTTTTGAAAATTTTCAATCGATTCGTGAGATTATGACTAATTTAATATATATCAAAGATTGAAATAGACTAGAAAATATAATGTCCTCTTATTAGAAGCAATAATTATGATCATAGATGGAATAGGAAGATGCAGTTAAGGTGTAAATGAAGTCACATCCATCTCATCATTTCGTTCTTATTTAATACAATCTGTGGCGAATTCACTTATTCGTGAATATACTGACAGCATTCGTGGCCTTGTGGCCTAATGGATAAGGCGTCTGACTTCTAATCAGAAGATTGCAGGTTCGACCCCTGCCTGGGTCAAAAGTTTTTGAAAATTTTCAATCGATTCGTGAGATTATGACTAATTTAATATATATATCAAAGATTGAAGTAGACTAGAAAATATAATGTCCTCTTATTAGAAGCAATAATTATGATCATAGAAGGAATAAGCAAATGCAGTTAAGGTGTAAATGAAGTCACATCCAACTCATCATTTCGTTCTTATTTAATACAATCTGTGGCGAATTCACTTATTCGTGAATATACTGACAGCATTCGTGGCCTTGTGGCCTAATGGATAAGGCGTCTGACTTCTAATCAGAAGATTGCAGGTTCGACCCCTGCCTGGGTCAAAAGTTTTTGAAAATTTTCAATCGATTCGTGAGATTATGACTAATTTAATATATATCAAAGATTGAAATAGACTAGAAAATATAATGTCCTCTTATTAGAAGCAATAATTATGATCATAGATGGAATAGGAAGATGCAGTTAAGGTGTAAATGAAGTCACATCCATCTCATCATTTCGTTCTTATTTAATACAATCTGTGGCGAATTCACTTATTCGTGAATATACTGACAGCATTCGTGGCCTTGTGGCCTAATGGATAAGGCGTCTGACTTCTAATCAGAAGATTGCAGGTTCGACCCCTGCCTGGGTCAAAAGTTTTTGAAAATTTTCAATCGATTCGTGAGATTATGACTAATTTAATATATATCAAAGATTGAAATAGACTAGAAAATATAATGTCCTCTTATTAGAAGCAATAATTATGATCATAGAAGGAATAAGCAAATGCAGTTAAGGTGTAAATGAAGTCACATCCAACTCATCATTTCGTTCTTATTTAATACAATCTGTGGCGAATTCACTTATTCGTGAATATACTGACAGCATTCGTGGCCTTGTGGCCTAATGGATAAGGCGTCTGACTTCTAATCAGAAGATTGCAGGTTCGACCCCTGCCTGGGTCAAAAGTTTTTGAAAATTTTCAATCGATTCGTGAGATTATGACTAATTTAATATATATATCAAAGATTGAAATAGACTAGAAAATATAATGTCCTCTTATTAGAAGCAATAATTATGATCATAGATGGAATAAGCAAATGCAGTTAAGGTGTAAATGAAGTCACATCCAACTCATCATTTCGTTCTTATTTAATACAATCTGTGGCGAATTCACTTATTCGTGAATATACTGACAGCATTCGTGGCCTTGTGGCCTAATGGATAAGGCGTCTGACTTCTAATCAGAAGATTGCAGGTTCGACCCCTGCCTGGGTCAAAAGTTTTTGAAAATTTTCAATCGATTCGTGAGATTATGACTAATTTAATATATATCAAAGATTGAAATAGACTAGAAAATATAATGTCCTCTTATTAGAAGCAATAATTATGATCATAGAAGGAATAAGCAAATGCAGTTAAGGTGTAAATGAAGTCACATCCATCTCATCATTTCGTTCTTATTTAATACAATCTGTGGCGAATTCACTTATTCGTGAATATACTGACAGCATTCGTGGCCTTGTGGCCTAATGGATAAGGCGTCTGACTTCTAATCAGAAGATTGCAGGTTCGACCCCTGCCTGGGTCAAAAGTTTTTGAAAATTTTCAATCGATTCGTGAGATTATGACTAATTTAATATATATCAAAGATTGAAATAGACTAGAAAATATAATGTCCTCTTATTAGAAGCAATAATTATGATCATAGATGGAATAGGAAGATGCAGTTAAGGTGTAAATGAAGTCACATCCATCTCATCATTTCGTTCTTATTTAATACAATCTGTGGCGAATTCACTTATTCGTGAATATACTGACAGCATTCGTGGCCTTGTGGCCTAATGGATAAGGCGTCTGACTTCTAATCAGAAGATTGCAGGTTCGACCCCTGCCTGGGTCAAAAGTTTTTGAAAATTTTCAATCGATTCGTGAGATTATGACTAATTTAATATATATATCAAAGATTGAAGTAGACTAGAAAATATAATGTCCTCTTATTAGAAGCAATAATTATGATCATAGAAGGAATAAGCAAATGCAGTTAAGGTGTAAATGAAGTCACATCCAACTCATCATTTCGTTCTTATTTAATACAATCTGTGGCGAATTCACTTATTCGTGAATATACTGACAGCATTCGTGGCCTTGTGGCCTAATGGATAAGGCGTCTGACTTCTAATCAGAAGATTGCAGGTTCGACCCCTGCCTGGGTCAAAAGTTTTTGAAAATTTTCAATCGATTCGTGAGATTATGACTAATTTAATATATATCAAAGATTGAAATAGACTAGAAAATATAATGTCCTCTTATTAGAAGCAATAATTATGATCACAGATGGAATAGGAAGATGCAGTTAAGGTGTAAATGAAGTCACATCCAACTCATCATTTCGTTCTTATTTAATACAATCTGTGGCGAATTCACTTATTCGTGAATATACTGACAGCATTCGTGGCCTTGTGGCCTAATGGATAAGGCGTCTGACTTCTAATCAGAAGATTGCAGGTTCGACCCCTGCCTGGGTCAAAAGTTTTTGAAAATTTTCAATCGATTCGTGAGATTATGACTAATTTAATATATATCAAAGATTGAAATAGACTAGAAAATATAATGTCCTCTTATTAGAAGCAATAATTATGATCATAGAAGGAATAAGCAAATGCAGTTAAGGTGTAAATGAAGTCACATCCATCTCATCATTTCGTTCTTATTTAATACAATCTGTGGCGAATTCACTTATTCGTGAATATACTGACAGCATTCGTGGCCTTGTGGCCTAATGGATAAGGCGTCTGACTTCTAATCAGAAGATTGCAGGTTCGACCCCTGCCTGGGTCAAAAGTTTTTGAAAATTTTCAATCGATTCGTGAGATTATGACTAATTTAATATATATCAAAGATTGAAATAGACTAGAAAATATAATGTCCTCTTATTAGAAGCAATAATTATGATCATAGATGGAATAGGAAGATGCAGTTAAGGTGTAAATGAAGTCACATCCATCTCATCATTTCGTTCTTATTTAATACAATCTGTGGCGAATTCACTTATTCGTGAATATACTGACAGCATTCGTGGCCTTGTGGCCTAATGGATAAGGCGTCTGACTTCTAATCAGAAGATTGCAGGTTCGACCCCTGCCTGGGTCAAAAGTTTTTGAAAATTTTCAATCGATTCGTGAGATTATGACTAATTTAATATATATATCAAAGATTGAAGTAGACTAGAAAATATAATGTCCTCTTATTAGAAGCAATAATTATGATCATAGAAGGAATAAGCAAATGCAGTTAAGGTGTAAATGAAGTCACATCCAACTCATCATTTCGTTCTTATTTAATACAATCTGTGGCGAATTCACTTATTCGTGAATATACTGACAGCATTCGTGGCCTTGTGGCCTAATGGATAAGGCGTCTGACTTCTAATCAGAAGATTGCAGGTTCGACCCCTGCCTGGGTCAAAAGTTTTTGAAAATTTTCAATCGATTCGTGAGATTATGACTAATTTAATATATATCAAAGATTGAAATAGACTAGAAAATATAATGTCCTCTTATTAGAAGCAATAATTATGATCATAGATGGAATAGGAAGATGCAGTTAAGGTGTAAATGAAGTCACATCCATCTCATCATTTCGTTCTTATTTAATACAATCTGTGGCGAATTCACTTATTCGTGAATATACTGACAGCATTCGTGGCCTTGTGGCCTAATGGATAAGGCGTCTGACTTCTAATCAGAAGATTGCAGGTTCGACCCCTGCCTGGGTCAAAAGTTTTTGAAAATTTTCAATCGATTCGTGAGATTATGACTAATTTAATATATATCAAAGATTGAAATAGACTAGAAAATATAATGTCCTCTTATTAGAAGCAATAATTATGATCATAGAAGGAATAAGCAAATGCAGTTAAGGTGTAAATGAAGTCACATCCAACTCATCATTTCGTTCTTATTTAATACAATCTGTGGCGAATTCACTTATTCGTGAATATACTGACAGCATTCGTGGCCTTGTGGCCTAATGGATAAGGCGTCTGACTTCTAATCAGAAGATTGCAGGTTCGACCCCTGCCTGGGTCAAAAGTTTTTGAAAATTTTCAATCGATTCGTGAGATTATGACTAATTTAATATATATATCAAAGATTGAAATAGACTAGAAAATATAATGTCCTCTTATTAGAAGCAATAATTATGATCATAGATGGAATAAGCAAATGCAGTTAAGGTGTAAATGAAGTCACATCCAACTCATCATTTCGTTCTTATTTAATACAATCTGTGGCGAATTCACTTATTCGTGAATATACTGACAGCATTCGTGGCCTTGTGGCCTAATGGATAAGGCGTCTGACTTCTAATCAGAAGATTGCAGGTTCGACCCCTGCCTGGGTCAAAAGTTTTTGAAAATTTTCAATCGATTCGTGAGATTATGACTAATTTAATATATATCAAAGATTGAAATAGACTAGAAAATATAATGTCCTCTTATTAGAAGCAATAATTATGATCATAGAAGGAATAAGCAAATGCAGTTAAGGTGTAAATGAAGTCACATCCATCTCATCATTTCGTTCTTATTTAATACAATCTGTGGCGAATTCACTTATTCGTGAATATACTGACAGCATTCGTGGCCTTGTGGCCTAATGGATAAGGCGTCTGACTTCTAATCAGAAGATTGCAGGTTCGACCCCTGCCTGGGTCAAAAGTTTTTGAAAATTTTCAATCGATTCGTGAGATTATGACTAATTTAATATATATCAAAGATTGAAATAGACTAGAAAATATAATGTCCTCTTATTAGAAGCAATAATTATGATCATAGATGGAATAGGAAGATGCAGTTAAGGTGTAAATGAAGTCACATCCATCTCATCATTTCGTTCTTATTTAATACAATCTGTGGCGAATTCACTTATTCGTGAATATACTGACAGCATTCGTGGCCTTGTGGCCTAATGGATAAGGCGTCTGACTTCTAATCAGAAGATTGCAGGTTCGACCCCTGCCTGGGTCAAAAGTTTTTGAAAATTTTCAATCGATTCGTGAGATTATGACTAATTTAATATATATATCAAAGATTGAAGTAGACTAGAAAATATAATGTCCTCTTATTAGAAGCAATAATTATGATCATAGAAGGAATAAGCAAATGCAGTTAAGGTGTAAATGAAGTCACATCCAACTCATCATTTCGTTCTTATTTAATACAATCTGTGGCGAATTCACTTATTCGTGAATATACTGACAGCATTCGTGGCCTTGTGGCCTAATGGATAAGGCGTCTGACTTCTAATCAGAAGATTGCAGGTTCGACCCCTGCCTGGGTCAAAAGTTTTTGAAAATTTTCAATCGATTCGTGAGATTATGACTAATTTAATATATATCAAAGATTGAAATAGACTAGAAAATATAATGTCCTCTTATTAGAAGCAATAATTATGATCACAGATGGAATAGGAAGATGCAGTTAAGGTGTAAATGAAGTCACATCCAACTCATCATTTCGTTCTTATTTAATACAATCTGTGGCGAATTCACTTATTCGTGAATATACTGACAGCATTCGTGGCCTTGTGGCCTAATGGATAAGGCGTCTGACTTCTAATCAGAAGATTGCAGGTTCGACCCCTGCCTGGGTCAAAAGTTTTTGAAAATTTTCAATCGATTCGTGAGATTATGACTAATTTAATATATATCAAAGATTGAAATAGACTAGAAAATATAATGTCCTCTTATTAGAAGCAATAATTATGATCATAGAAGGAATAAGCAAATGCAGTTAAGGTGTAAATGAAGTCACATCCATCTCATCATTTCGTTCTTATTTAATACAATCTGTGGCGAATTCACTTATTCGTGAATATACTGACAGCATTCGTGGCCTTGTGGCCTAATGGATAAGGCGTCTGACTTCTAATCAGAAGATTGCAGGTTCGACCCCTGCCTGGGTCAAAAGTTTTTGAAAATTTTCAATCGATTCGTGAGATTATGACTAATTTAATATATATCAAAGATTGAAATAGACTAGAAAATATAATGTCCTCTTATTAGAAGCAATAATTATGATCATAGATGGAATAGGAAGATGCAGTTAAGGTGTAAATGAAGTCACATCCATCTCATCATTTCGTTCTTATTTAATACAATCTGTGGCGAATTCACTTATTCGTGAATATACTGACAGCATTCGTGGCCTTGTGGCCTAATGGATAAGGCGTCTGACTTCTAATCAGAAGATTGCAGGTTCGACCCCTGCCTGGGTCAAAAGTTTTTGAAAATTTTCAATCGATTCGTGAGATTATGACTAATTTAATATATATATCAAAGATTGAAGTAGACTAGAAAATATAATGTCCTCTTATTAGAAGCAATAATTATGATCATAGAAGGAATAAGCAAATGCAGTTAAGGTGTAAATGAAGTCACATCCAACTCATCATTTCGTTCTTATTTAATACAATCTGTGGCGAATTCACTTATTCGTGAATATACTGACAGCATTCGTGGCCTTGTGGCCTAATGGATAAGGCGTCTGACTTCTAATCAGAAGATTGCAGGTTCGACCCCTGCCTGGGTCAAAAGTTTTTGAAAATTTTCAATCGATTCGTGAGATTATGACTAATTTAATATATATCAAAGATTGAAATAGACTAGAAAATATAATGTCCTCTTATTAGAAGCAATAATTATGATCATAGATGGAATAGGAAGATGCAGTTAAGGTGTAAATGAAGTCACATCCATCTCATCATTTCGTTCTTATTTAATACAATCTGTGGCGAATTCACTTATTCGTGAATATACTGACAGCATTCGTGGCCTTGTGGCCTAATGGATAAGGCGTCTGACTTCTAATCAGAAGATTGCAGGTTCGACCCCTGCCTGGGTCAAAAGTTTTTGAAAATTTTCAATCGATTCGTGAGATTATGACTAATTTAATATATATCAAAGATTGAAATAGACTAGAAAATATAATGTCCTCTTATTAGAAGCAATAATTATGATCATAGAAGGAATAAGCAAATGCAGTTAAGGTGTAAATGAAGTCACATCCAACTCATCATTTCGTTCTTATTTAATACAATCTGTGGCGAATTCACTTATTCGTGAATATACTGACAGCATTCGTGGCCTTGTGGCCTAATGGATAAGGCGTCTGACTTCTAATCAGAAGATTGCAGGTTCGACCCCTGCCTGGGTCAAAAGTTTTTGAAAATTTTCAATCGATTCGTGAGATTATGACTAATTTAATATATATATCAAAGATTGAAATAGACTAGAAAATATAATGTCCTCTTATTAGAAGCAATAATTATGATCATAGATGGAATAAGCAAATGCAGTTAAGGTGTAAATGAAGTCACATCCAACTCATCATTTCGTTCTTATTTAATACAATCTGTGGCGAATTCACTTATTCGTGAATATACTGACAGCATTCGTGGCCTTGTGGCCTAATGGATAAGGCGTCTGACTTCTAATCAGAAGATTGCAGGTTCGACCCCTGCCTGGGTCAAAAGTTTTTGAAAATTTTCAATCGATTCGTGAGATTATGACTAATTTAATATATATCAAAGATTGAAATAGACTAGAAAATATAATGTCCTCTTATTAGAAGCAATAATTATGATCATAGATGGAATAGGAAGATGCAGTTAACTAGGGAGGTCATTTTTGGATCCAAAAGGTTTCGGGCTGAAATTTTGCAGGGTGATAGCTGAGAAAATTTTATTAGTGCACACAAAAAATTGTCCTGCACTGGGGGGTTTAAGTGGGTTAAAAAAAGGTTCAAAGTTAGCAACCTCAAAATTCCTGTAGAAAACAGTAAAAAACCATCAAATTTTGCTGTCGACAATTTATTCAATTATAACGAAGGCAGCGGCAGCAGCATCGGTGGTCAAGTGGTTAAGCGGTTCGTCATTCAACAAAAAGGTATCAAGTTCAATTCCTCACGTCGGCATTTAATTTATTTCATTTGTTCATTTCGATTCACAAATTTATTGAAAAAATTTACAAGTTTTTTTCGGTCTTTTGGACTTATGATGATAACATCCAAAAAAAAGTTAAAATTTTTTAAAATTTCATTTTAAGAGACTGAATAGTATTTTACCAAAAAATTACATTTTTTTGGCCCTCTGGACTTTCCGCTGTTTGATGACTGGAATGGCCTGGAGGCGGGTTTGCGTCTCTTTTCATAACTATTTTGAACAATATCAGTGCTGATCAGTGCGGTAATCAACATAATTGAACGGAGTTCTAACAGTTTACAGAAACTTCACGAAAAAACCACACATCGTCCGAGCAGGTGCACCTTTCCTGCGCGACACAGTCACATGTATCGTCACGAAGGATGTGCAGAGTCACATGGACAATTTAAATAGCTTACTATAGTGCTGACAATGCTATTCAGACTCTTAAAATGAAATTTAAAAATTAAAAAAAAATTGGGTTGTCAACGTCCAAGTCAATGTCAGGTCCAAGGGTTAGGGTTGATGTTTGGACGGTGTGTGAGTTTTCGAAAAGTTGCTGAAAATTGTTAGGAATCTGTTGGATAGCTGTGCCGATATGTCACCGTATCGATAACTGCACTGACTTTGTACGAAATTGTTATAAAAACACATGAAAACCCGCCGCCAAACGATTCCAGCCATCAAACAGCGGAAAGTCCAGAGGGCCAAAAAAATGAAATTTTTTGGTAAATACACTATTCAGTCTCTTAAAATGAAAATTTCAAAATTTTAACTCTTTTTTGGATGTTATCATCATAAGTCCAAAAAACCGAAAAAAACGTAAATTTTTTCAATAAATTTGTGAATCGAAATGAACAAATGAAATAATTTAAATGCCGACGTGAGGAATTGAACTTGATACCTTTTTGTTGAATGACGAACCGCTTAACCACTTGACCACCGATGCTGCTGCCGCTGCCTTCGTTATAATTGAATAAATTGTCGACAGCCAAATTTGATGGTTTTTTACTGTTTTCTACAGGAATTTTGAGGTTGGTAACTTTGAACCTTTTTTTAACCCACTTAAACCCCCCAGTGCAGGACAATTTTTTGTGTGCACTAATAAAATTTTCTCAGCTATCACCCTGCAAAGTTTCAGCCCGAAACCTTTTGGATCCAAAAATGACCTCCCTAGTAAGGTGTAAATGAAGTCACATCCATCTCATCATTTCGTTCTTATTTAATACAATCTGTGGCGAATTCACTTATTCGTGAATATACTGACAGCATTCGTGGCCTTGTGGCCTAATGGATAAGGCGTCTGACTTCTAATCAGAAGATTGCAGGTTCGACCCCTGCCTGGGTCAAAAGTTTTTGAAAATTTTCAATCGAATCGTGAGATTATGACTAATTTAATATATATCAAAGATTGAAATAGACTAGAAAATATTATGTCCTCTTATTAGAAGCAATAATTATGATCATAGATGGTATAGGAAGATGCAGTTAAGGTGTAAATGAAGTCACATCCAACTCATCATTTCGTTCTTATTTAATACAATCTGTGGTGAATTCACTTATTAGTGAATATACTAACTGCTTTCGTGGCCTTGTGGCCTAATGGATAAGGCGTCTGACTTCTAATCAGAAGATTGCAGGTTCGTCCCCTGCCTGGGTCAAAAGTTTTTGAAAATTTTCAATCGATTCGTGAGATTATGACTAATTTAATATATATCAAAGATTGAAATAGACTAGAAAATATAATGTCCTCTTATTAGAAACAATAATTATGATCATAGATGGAATAGGAAGATGCAGTTAAGGTGTAAATGAAGTCACATCCATCTCATCATTTCGTTCTTATTTAATACAATCTGTGGCGAATTCACTTATTCGTGAATATACTGACAGCATTCGTGGCCTTGTGGCCTAATGGATAAGGCGTCTGACTTCTAATCAGAAGATTGCAGGTTCGACCCCTGCCTGGGTCAAAAGTTTTTGAAAATTTTCAATCGATTCGTGAGATTATGACTAATTTAATATATATCAAAGATTGAAATAGACTAGAAAATATAATGTCCTCTTATTAGAAACAATAATTATGATCATAGATGGAATAGGAAGATGCAGTTAAGGTGTAAATGAAGTCACATCCATCTCATCATTTCGTTCTTATTTAATACAATCTGTGGCGAATTCACTTATTCGTGAATATACTGACAGCATTCGTGGCCTTGTGGCCTAATGGATAAGGCGTCTGACTTCTAATCAGAAGATTGCAGGTTCGACCCCTGCCTGGGTCAAAAGTTTTTGAAAATTTTCAATCGAATCGTGAGATTATGACTAATTTAATATATATCAAAGATTGAAATAGACTAGAAAATATTATGTCCTCTTATTAGAAGCAATAATTATGATCATAGATGGTATAGGAAGATGCAGTTAAGGTGTAAATGAAGTCACATCCAACTCATCATTTCGTTCTTATTTAATACAATCTGTGGTGAATTCACTTATTAGTGAATATACTAACTGCTTTCGTGGCCTTGTGGCCTAATGGATAAGGCGTCTGACTTCTAATCAGAAGATTGCAGGTTCGTCCCCTGCCTGGGTCAAAAGTTTTTGAAAATTTTCAATCGATTCGTGAGATTATGACTAATTTAATATATATCAAAGATTGAAATAGACTAGAAAATATAATGTCCTCTTATTAGAAACAATAATTATGATCATAGATGGAATAGGAAGATGCAGTTAAGGTGTAAATGAAGTCACATCCATCTCATCATTTCGTTCTTATTTAATACAATCTGTGGCGAATTCACTTATTCGTGAATATACTGACAGCATTCGTGGCCTTGTGGCCTAATGGATAAGGCGTCTGACTTCTAATCAGAAGATTGCAGGTTCGACCCCTGCCTGGGTCAAAAGTTTTTGAAAATTTTCAATCGATTCGTGAGATTATGACTAATTTAATATATATCAAAGATTGAAATAGACTAGAAAATATAATGTCCTCTTATTAGAAACAATAATTATGATCATAGATGGAATAGGAAGATGCAGTTAAGGTGTAAATGAAGTCACATCCATCTCATCATTTCGTTCTTATTTAATACAATCTGTGGCGAATTCACTTATTCGTGAATATACTGACAGCATTCGTGGCCTTGTGGCCTAATGGATAAGGCGTCTGACTTCTAATCAGAAGATTGCAGGTTCGACCCCTGCCTGGGTCAAAAGTTTTTGAAAATTTTCAATCGAATCGTGAGATTATGACTAATTTAATTAATATCAAAGATTGAAATAGACTAGAAAATATAATGTCCTCTTATTAGAAGCAATAATTATGATCATAGATGGAATAGGAAGATGCAGTTAAGGTGTAAATGAAGTCACATCCAACTCATCATTTCGTTCTTATTTAATACAATCTGTGGCGAATTCACTTATTCGTGAATATACTGACAGCATTCGTGGCCTTCTCGGTGATTTCCAGCTTACGTTTGCTGTCGACAGTTGGGTGATATGTGGTACCACCTTGCGTAGACATAATTAAATAGTGAGAGAGTTTTCAACTCATTTCTTCTCATTTCAAAATAAAAATAAAAATTCGAATTTTAGCCGTGAAAACGTGATCAGCTGGAGTAGTTAGGATGAGTTGGGAGAATAATTTTCATTTCATTTTGTTTAAAATTGGATTTTTATGCAAAAATAAGATAGGCGACGAGAGTCAATTTTCCCTTAACCATTCGAATGCATATCCCGTGGGTATACATGCATAGTTGGCCGAGAATATGCATATGTGGACGAGGAACTGTTTGCGAAAACACGGACGCGTGTCATCATTTTTATTTTTTACAAGTTTTTTTTCAGTTTAATATATCAACGTATAATTGATAACGTATTGTATAAGATGTTTAATAATTATTATTTTAGATGTCATATCAATGTACAAGTCGCCAAGCACTTAAAGGAGCTGGTGAATATGCCTAATAACAACAATGTTATTAGAGCAAACAATTTATATATGCGATGAGCCAAACGAAGAAGTTGACTTGACTTATAAACATTCTATCGGTAAACAGGTACTATTTAATTCAATTATATAATTAGTATAATTAAGATGGAAGCTGGCTATAGCAAACATTGGTTAATTTTTATGAAATTACACCTATCGCTCACTCGGCTCAAAATTTATAAAGTGCTTCGGTTATTAAGGAAAAGGATGTAAGTTCCCAATTTTTTAAAAATAATTTCAAGCAAAATTATTGCAGTTAATGGATGATGATATGATATAAATGAATACGAAGATATCTTTTTATCTTCAATGGGCTCATTAAGCATACTGAACATGCCGATACCTCGTTCAAGAAGATTAGACTCCCGTACGTTTATATATTACTAATTAATGATAATCGACTGTATTTTAGATTCGTTAAAATATTCGGCACCAGTGGTGGAGATTGAAAGTAGACGCGTACAGAGAACATTTTCTCAATGCAAAGGAGTTATCCGGAATGTTGTAAGTAAATTTACTTTTTATAAGTTATATATTATCCCAGTCGGGCTAATGTGCCGATTCATTTTAAAGTGATGAAATGAATTGATGAAATAATAGAGAAACATCTGAATTTTGGCAATAACGAGACATTTTGGAATAATTTTTCTTTTCTCACATAGCGTGTTAGCCTGAGAAATACTATATATCAGGGTAGCAAGGAAATATATTTTTTAAACGAAACCCGAGGCTAGAACTCGAAAAACGACGGGAAACGGAATTCCGTGCAACCTTGATTCCGTGCAACCTTGATAACAGTATAAACTTGTAATTAATTGTTTCATTATAAACAATGCTAATATTATTTAAATTTCAGAGTAAAGAGTGGAATTCATCTTGATTGGGATGACAAAAAGCTCAATTGGAAGTATCCGTGCCAAACTACAGCAATGAAGACGACAAAAATAATTACTAATTTGTGTATTATTAATTTGTAATGTATTTATATTTGTTTTTTATGTTTATTTCTGGGTCCGTATACTAAAATTTCAGATTTCGGAATTCCGAAGATTAAATAAAGTTATTCTCTCTGGTATACGGCATCCGGGTTTTACGCTGCTATTAATAAATATTTTTCAATTAATTTCCCTAAAAAAAAAGAAATAAATGGCAAAGTGCCAAGAATGCGAAGCGATGAGTGGCCGGCCACGCCCAATTCCAAGCAGCGGGAATCGGGCTGTCTGCGTCTCTCATCGTCGCATTCTTTCATCCAATTTGCTGGCTATAACCTATTGAGTGCCGCACGCGCTTCCACCTATGCTAGCTCAGAAACGCCGAGTTGTGGCCTAATGGATAAGGCGTCTGACTTCTAATCAGAAGATTGCAGGTTCGACCCCTGCCTGGGTCAAAAGTTTTTGAAAATTTTCAATCGAATCGTGAGATTATGACTAATTTAATATATATCAAAGATTGAAATAGACTAGAAAATATAATGTCCTCTTATTAGAAACAATAATTATGATCATAGATGGTATAGGAAGATGCAGTTAAGGTGTAAATGAAGTCACATCCATCTCATCATTTCGTTCTTATTTAATACAATCTGTGGCAGAATTCACTTATTCGTGAATATACTGACAGCATTCGTGGCCTTGTGGCCTAATGGATAAGGCGTCTGACTTCTAATCAGAAGATTGCAGGTTCGACCCCTGCCTGGGTCAAAAGTTTTTGAAAATTTTCAATCGATTCGTGAGATTATGACTAATTTAATATATATCAAAGATTGAAATAGACTAGAAAATATAATGTCCTCTTATTAGAAGCAATAATTATGATCATAGATGGAATAAGCAAATGCAGTTAAGGTGTAAATGAAGTCACATCCAACTCATCATTTCGTTCTTATTGAATACAATCTGTGGTGAATTCACTTATTAGTGAATATACTAACAGCATTCGTGGCCTTGTGGCCTAATGGATAAGGCGTCTGACTTCTAATCAGAAGATTGCAGGTTCGACCCCTGCCTGGGTCAAAAGTTTTTGAAAATTTTCAATCGAATCGTGAGATTATGACTAATTTAATATATATCAAAGATTGAAATAGACTAGAAATTATAATGTCCTCTTATTAGAAACAATAATTATGATCATAGATGGTATAGGAAGATGCAGTTAAGGTGTAAATGAAGTCACATCCAACTCATCATTTCGTTCTTATTTAATACAATCTGTGGTGAATTCACTTATTAGTGAATATACTAACAGCATTCGTGGCCTTGTGGCCTAATGGATAAGGCGTCTTACTTCTAATCAGAAGATTGCAGGTTCGACCCCTGCCTGGGTCAAAAGTTTTTGAAAATTTTCAATCGAATCGTGAGATTATGACTAATTTAATATATATCAAAGATTGAAATAGACTAGAAATTATAATGTCCTCTTATTAGAAACAATAATTATGATCATAGATGGTATAGGAAGATGCAGTTAAGGTGTAAATGAAGTCACATCCATCTCATCATTTCGTTCTTATTTAATACAATCTGTGGCGAATTCACTTATTCGTGAATATACTGACAGCATTCGTGGCCTTGTGGCCTAATGGATAAGGCGTCTGACTTCTAATCAGAAGATTGCAGGTTCGACCCCTGCCTGGGTCAAAAGTTTTTGAAAATTTTCAATCGAATCGTGAGATTATGACTAATTTAATATATATCAAAGATTGAAATAGACTAGAAAATATAATGTCCTCTTATTAGAAACAATAATTATGATCATAGATGGTATAGGAAGATGCAGTTAAGGTGTAAATGAAGTCACATCCATCGCATCATTTTGTTCTTATTTAATACAATCTGTGGCGAGTTCACTTATACTGGATGCATTGAGAGATAAATTTTCTTTATCAAATTTGAAAATTAAATGTATTTGGTTGAAAATAGCTGCGCTGAAAAGATCTTATAATACTGCCAATTGCTACTGCTTTCGAAATATGGAACATTTCATTTTCAATATTGAGAGTGAAATAATCGGTCCAAAACATTTTTCATTTGTAGAAATTATTCAACAGAGTCCTAATAGTCGTCGATTAGCAACGATTTGTGTGCTTCACCTGACAACACAAAAGAGAACCAGCCATAAATTGCTTCTATTGTTTGGACATGGTGGTGAATTGGTTGGTGAGCTCATAAGTTGCAATTGATTCAGGTCATCCTGAATTCTTTGAAAATCAAAAGAAGAAAAACAATCTTCCGCTTAATTTGTGTGCCCTTTTTTGATTTAACTTGTTTTGATTTTGCTTGGCACTTTTTCCCGCCTTCCGGTTGTTTATGAGGTTTTAAATTCCCTTTTTTGAGTTAATTGATTTAATTTCAACAGGCATGTTTAAGCAATGGCGGTTACAATCACAAAAGGATTATTCTCATGGACAGGGCGACTGTGTAAGAAGTTCAGCCAATTTACAGGTTTGTTTTTACGAAGAATACTATATTCTCTGTTTTTTAATTCTAAATATTTAAGTTTTGGTCTCATTGATCCCATTCACATCCCTTATCTCATCACGTCTCATTTAAAAATCACAGTTTAATTGTCAGACCGTCAAACTTCATTCGTGGCTAATCGAATCATTTTTTGTGCTCAATTTTATATCTAGAACTTAAAATTAGTATTTAAAATTATCGGTATTGGAAATCGAACCCTAAAATTGGCAATGAGAAACAAGTTTACTTATCCGTTGTACTATAGACCCCCAGGTGTAAATCAGATATTTTTATGGGAATTTGTTGTTGAATTGCTCTCCCAGAAAGCAACCGATATTCTTAAAGAAGCAGTCCGAAGAATATTGTCTGGTGACCCAATACTTAAGCTTTTGCTCAGCTGGGAAATCTTGTCTAGTTCTTCTAGTCTTTCTATTTCTTCCGTTATTTTTGTTCTTCTATTCTTTCTAGTCTTTCTAGTTTTTAGTCTTTCAAGTTCATCTCTTTATTTTAGTTTTTTCTCTTCCCTCTATTCCTTCTCTTCCCTCTAGTCCACCTAGTCCTGCCTGTCTTTCCAGTTTTCTAGTCCACCTAGTCCTTCCAGTATTCCAAGTCTTTCTATTCTTTCTAGTCTCTCTCATGTTTCGATTCCTTCGATTTCTTCTAATCCTTCTAGTCCACCTAGTCCTGCCTGTCTTTCCAGTCTTCTAGTCCACCTAGTCCTTCCAGCCTTCCCAGTCTTTCTATTCTTTCTAGTCTCTCTCGTGTTTCAATTCCTTCGATTCCTTTTAATCCTTCTAGTCCACCTTGTCCTTATAGTGCTTCTATTCCTTCTAGTCCTTCTAATCCTTCTAGTCCACCTAGTCCTTCTAGTCTTTCTGGTCTCTCTCGTTTTTCGATTCATTCGATTCCTTCTGGTTGTACTAGTTGTTCTATTCCTTCAAGTCTTTCTAGTCTCTCCCGTTCTTCGATTGTTTCTATTCCTTCTAGTCCTTCTATTCCTTCTAGTCCTTCTAATCCTTCTAGTCCACCTAGTCCTGACTGTCTTTCCAGTCTTCTAGTCCACCTAGTCCTTCCAGCATTCCCAGTCTTTCTATTCTTTCTAGTCTCTCTCGTGCTTCGATTCCTTCGATTCCTTCTAATCCTTCTAGTCCACCTAGTCCTGTCTGACTTTCCAGTCTTCTAGTCCACCTAGTCCTTCTAGTCTTTCTAGTCTCTCTCGTTCTTCGATTCCTTCGATTCCTTCTGGTTGTACTAGTTCTTCTATCCTTTCCAGTCTTTCTAGTCTCTTCCGTTCTTCGATTTTTTCGATTCCTTTTATTTCTACTAGTTCTTCTAGTCCTTATAGTGCTTCTATTCCTTCTAGTCCACCTAGTCCTGACTGTCTTTCCAGTCTTCTAGTCCACCTAGTCCTTCTAGTCTTTCTAGTCTCTCTCGTTCTTCGATTCCTTCGATTCCTTCTGGTTGTACTAGTTCTTCTATCCTTTCCAGTCTTTCTAGTCTCTTCCGTTCTTCGATTTTTTCGATTCCTTTTATTTCTACTAGTTCTTCTAGTCCTTATAGTGCTTCTATTCCTTCTAGTCCACCTAGTCCTGACTGTCTTTCCAGTCTTCTAGTCCACCTAGTCCTTCCAGCATTCCCAGTCTTTCTATTCTTTCTAGTCTCTCTCGTGTTTCGATTCCTTCGATTCCTTCGATTCCTTCTAATCCTTCTAGTCCACCTAGTCCTGTCTGACTTTCCAGTCTTCTAGTCCACCTAGTCCTTCTAGTCTCTCCCGTTCTTCGATTGTTTCTATTCCTCATAGTCTTCCTAGTCTTTCGAGTCCTTCTAGCTCTTCAATCCATCCCTTTGTCTCTTGAACGCATATTTTCCTGAAAAAGGTTCACAAAAGCTTTTGATGGTATGGCTATCCAATATAATATAGATTAATATCAATATTCCCAACTTTAAATATGAATAATTCATTTAATTCGCATCATGCGATTTCCGCATCCGGAACAAGACACAAAAATATAAAACTTTTTTTCAGAAATTCGAGCAGCAAAGAAAACTCTCTCGAAAATTCACTTCACTTCTTCAAATTGACACACAAGAAAATAATAATTGTGACAACAGCGAAAACCACAAAGCTTCGTCGGAAATGTCGCAAAACTCATTGAGCACGAACAAATCGGCATCTCAACGATTTTTGGCAAAATCCAAGAGGTTGTCTCCAATTGTAAATTGTTTCAATCTGCATTGCATTGTTTCATAGTTAATCCAACCGTTTTGTACTCATTCTGATACAATTTTATCTCTTAATTCTTTCAACATTCGAGATGTTATATTTATTTTCAGCGAAATGGCAATTGATGAGGTTGAAGCGATGACAGTACTGGAAAACAACTTGTTCTTTTCAAATAGATGGTGAGTTTTATTTGTTGGTGGCTAATAGTAGTATACAGGGTGAGTCATAATTACCCGTACTACTTTGAGTGCATGTAACTCAAAAACGAAAAGTCAGAATGGGACGAAATTAACAACAACATTTATCAATAACATAACAATTAATTATTTTCTATTTTTGTTCGACACGGCCGCCTTTCGCAGAAATTACGGCACGAAGACGTCTCGGGTAGGCTTCCACCGTGGCACGCAGGTAATCTGTGGACAGATTGTCCCATTCCTTCTCCAAAGTTTTCTTTAATGCATCCAAACTCGAATGGGGCTTAGCGTTGACCCTTTCTTGCAATACTCCCCAAACCGAGTAATCGAGAGGGTTGAGATCCGGCGATGAGGCCGGCCAATCCGAAGCCTTGATGATCCGCGGCATATGCGTCTCGCACCACTGTTGCGTCTTTTTTGCCGTGTGCGCGGGCGCGCCGTCTTGTTGAAATACCCAGCTCTTACCGGCGAAGTGTTTTGATGCCCATGGAACCAGATTCTTCTCCAAAATGTCGTTAATGTACACTTCCTTATCGATTTTCACGCCCTTTTCCACGAAAATCAGTGGGCACTTCCCAGTTGAGCAAATGGCTCCAAAAACCATCAATGAGGCGGGGTGAGGGGATCGGTGAATTGTTCTTCCATTTGAGCAATCACTCGATGATTTTGGGCATTAAATTCGGCCTCCACGGTGAACAATTTCTCATCCGAAAAGACTGTCACCAAGTGCTCCTTCCTCCGCGTGCCGGCAAGGAGCCGTTTTGCTTTCTCCAGTCGTTTCTTCTTGTTCGCTTCAGAGAGTATGACCGCTTTTCTTACACAATACGGAGTCATCCTAAGCTTCAATTTTACAATCCTTCTCATTGACGTATTGCTTATTTTCATATCCCGTGACATCCTCCTTATGCTGCGGTGGGCATTTCGTCTGATCCTCATTCGAACCGCCTTAACTCTCTCAGGAGTGGTCACAGATACTCGTCTTCCTCTCCCAACACGATCACAAAGTGTACCAAGCTCCTCATATCTTTTGATGGCATCGTAGACGGTTTGCTTTGGAACTCCGAGACGCTTAATGATCTCCTTAGCTGTGAAATTCTTCTTATGCAAGTCAATAATTGCAGTGTGATGTACACTAGACCTCGCCATTACCCTGAAACTTAACGGATTGATTTGAAATTTTAAGCATTACATAAAAATTAAATTTAGAAAAAAATAATAAAAAATAATATTATTTATAATGCACCAAAAATGCGTCAGTCAAGTCAAATGTTCAGTACGGGTAATTATGGCTCACCCTGTAGTTGGTGGCACAAAATAATTGTTGTTTGCAATTGTATTCTTGGAAAGTTGTAATTAATTATTAAATAATTTCGGTCTGATTTTATTTTTTCATAATATAAACTAGACGGTTGTAAATTTCAATAGAGCGCCCTTTATTTAAAAATAACTTATTAAATTATTCAAATTGAAGACCTTTCTGGTTAAAGGTTAAAAATATATTTTTCTTTCAACTTTTTTGAAAGTCACTCTTAATTGATATCTAAAAAACATTTTTACAATTCTAGTATAGCTTTACTAAAGCACACGAATTTCAATAATAAAAGTGGATGCTCAGAAATGGTCATAGGAACTTAAATTTTTGAAGCATTTTGTAATTTAGAGAGATATTCAGACAAATTTAGTCATTTTGCGTCAACAAGAAACTGAAACATTTCCGTGAAGTTTTATAATATACGTTTAAATATTCAAAAAGCATCATATTCATTTGGTGTGCTAAAAAAAACGCGCCGGAAAGAAATGAAAATAAAATGATAATTATAACAATCAAAGTTTGTGGAATCATTTATTGGGTTGAAATTTAAAATTTCAGAACAAACTAAAAACACAATTTTGTAGAGCAGAAAAAGCGCAATCAGATAAATATATACTGTGCCAAAAAATAAGAAAATTGTTGAGAAATAAAAGATAATATAAAAACTGTACGAACTTATTCCTCAATTCAATATACAGTGTTTTTTGAGCATAACTTTTTCATATCCATCCGATCAGTCTGAAATTTTTACGGTAAATGCATAAAACTGTTACGCAATAATGAAAAAAAGCAAATTGCATCATCATTTTTTTTTTTGAATTTTTGAACTTTTTAGTTTTTTTTTTCAAAAAATTAAGTTTTTGACCATTTTCGAAGTTTGGTCTTTAATTTTTTTCCAACATTTTTCATAGTTCCCAGAATAGTTAGAAATTGATTTTTAGACATGGGTAAAGCCCTAGGAGCCAAAAACGTGTCTCTTGACATCAAAAAAGCCGTCATAAGAGGCTATGAACGAGACCTAAAAATTAGAGCTCTTTCGGTGCAGTTTCAGATCACTAAATCCACGGTTTCCTCAATTATCAGAAAATTAAACGAGCAGGTAAGATTAAAAATGTTTATTTGTTAGTATGAATTTAAAAAAAATTTTTTTTTTAAACCTGTGTTGGCTCTAAACCGCCTGGGAGGCCTCGTGGAACCACCCACAGCATGGATCATAATACAATAAAATCATCCAGAGAGGATCTAGGAGAAACTCAATAGACATCCAACTGGCCATTGATTATCCAGCACCATCTAGAAGAATCATCAGAAGACGTCTCCAAGCAGAAAGACTTCACGGACCGTTCATTAGTGAGAAATACCGGAAAGCTAGAAATTTTTTGTTTTTTTGATAGATTGTATAATTTTTTGTCAGAACAATCACAATTACCGTTAAAATAATGTGAAAAAATTTCAGAGTGATCGGATGAATATGAAAAAAGTTATACTCAAAAAACCATTTGTTCATATCAGCACTGTACATTAGAAAATGAAAAAGATAAAAAATGAAACCTCGCGGTCAATTGAATTTTTCATATTGCTTAAAATCAAAATCAAAAATCCATTTTTGGTAAAAAAAAACAATTATACAAAAAGATATAGGAAAACGGAAAAAAAAAAATTCGGTTCACTCTAATATTTCAAGATAATGAGAGTCCCTGGTGTTGGGATACCTAGGTGATAATCGGGTGATGCAAGGTCTGGAGAGTACGGTAGATGCTGACGAACGGTCTGTTTGGGTGAAGATCTTGCTTGACTCTCGGCTTTGGCGTATCTCCTAGAGCCACCCACTCCTTTCTTTGCTTCAGATTGAGGTACAGGCACCATTTTTCATCTCCCATGATGATTCGGAACTTTTAGTGGTGTAGTGGCAGAGACACTAGTATCAAGCCACGCCCCCTTGAGAAAGGGTATATAAGTAATTATTATATTACAATAAACAGTTCATTCTCTGTCTTGGACTCGATGTGTAGCTAACGAGGCATGGCAGCTGAAGTTCAGAGCGATGCAACCATGTAGCTCGTTACAGTGATCAACATTTTCTCGTCCTCCCACCCTTTTGGCAAATAGCCAACACGAAATTTGTTTCCTCTATTTCAATGTTAATGCCCTGATGTTTCGTCAATTTTTCGATTCCAAATTTCGAAAATTCAATTGTCATATAAACCTTAACGGGCTGAATTCCGGTTTCCGAGTTTTCAATTTTCATTCCGAATTCCGGATTCCGAAATTCAAAAACTGTCATTCCGCCCATCTCTGGCGGACCCGTCTACTATTTATAAAGGCATTATTTCCCTTGAGTAAATATATCCTTTAAACAATAAAACAGACTTCAATGAACAAAGCCAGAAAAGATAGAAAATGCAAAAAATCTCAGCACCCCGAATCATTGCGGTTAGAATGCATTGATTGTTGTAATTGTATCATCTAAATGTTATAATTTTGCATCATGAAAGAGCTCCGAGTTTAAGCATGAAAGCTTTTAAAATAAAAGACGCTACGAACTTATCCACCATCAAGAAATTTGTTGGAACATTAAGTGAGCATCCACGGTTTCCCATAATTGCCTCTACGAATAGCTGTCACCAGTTGGCTCCAAGCAAAATTATGATAACAATAATTATTGCAATAAGTAGACCACATTAATCTCCTCTTCATCTTTTCCTCAAGCGCCACTGCACGGTTCCCATGGCAAACATGTTCACTGGTGTCCACACGTAGAATAATAAAAAATATTCTTATTGTTATTCTTATTCTCATTATTATTATTATTATTATTATTGTTGTTGACTGAATTGAAGCTCATCAAAGCGTCGATGTGAAGCAATGGATAAATATGAGAGATTGTCAAAACTTGGAGAAGGATCATATGGTGTTGTCTATAAATGCAGGAATAAGGAAAATGGACAGGTTTGTTTTAATGGCGACTTTTGCTGAAAATACATTCACACACTTACACAGATAGTAGCTATTAAAAAGTTTGTCGAGACGGAAGATGACCCCCATATTAAGAAAATCGCACTAAGGGAGATTCGAATGCTCAAGGTATGAAAATATTCCATGGTATTATCTCAGGTTGTCCATTTCAGCAATTAAAACATCAAAACTTGATTGGACTCATAGAGGTTTTTAAAAGAAATCGCAAACTTCATTTGGTTTTCGAGTTGTGCGACCGAACAGTACTCCATGAGCTCGAGAAGAATCCAACGGGTGTCAATGACGAATTGACGAAGAAGATTACGTTTCAGCTATTAGAGGCATTGCGATTCTGTCATAGTCATAAGTGCATTCACAGGGATGTGAAACCAGAGAATATATTCTTGACCAGAAATGATCAGGTTAAACTCGGCGATTTTGGATTCGCACGCATTATTAGTGAGTGACGTAGATGTTGGCGTCCAGATTTTGTGGTTTTGTAGATACAAATGAAATGTACACGGATTATGTTGCGACGAGGTGGTATAGGAGTCCAGGTCGGTTGTTTTTATTGGAACTTTTGTGAAATTTTAGAGAATGTTATCATCATTGGGGACAATTGATTTGTGGATTAAAAATAACATTGATTAATTATTAGGTCTAGAAATTAATTTCCACGATTTTTACGCATATTAAACTATAAAAAACTGGACAAACTTAAATAAAACTTTTATTCAAAATAATTTCCGTCATTAATAACAACATTTTCCCAGAGTTTGGGCAACTTATGGATTCCATCATAATTTAATTTTTCTGGTTTCACCGCAGTCCATTCATCTAGCCTGACGTCTTACTGATCTCGAAAGCGCTGCTCCGCCAGACCGTGAGCCATTGACCTGAAAATATGATAATCCGACTGAGCAATGTCCGGAGAGTACGGCGGGTGCGGTAAGAATTCCCATTTGAACTCTTCCAGCGTATCCTTCACCGCTTGAGCAACATGCGGTCTTGTGTTGTAATGAAGCAATATGACCTTTTCGTGTCCACCCATTCTGGTCTTTTTACTGCGATTTCATGCCACAACTGCTTGTTGATAGCGATTCGCAGTGATTGTTTCGCCAGGTTGGATTAGTTCAGAGTATTGAATTCCTTGTTGATCCCACCATATGCACAGTAAGACCTTCTTCCCGTGGATGTTGGGTTTTACGGTCCAAGTTTTCGGCTCACTGGGACTAACCTACGATTTTCTTCGCTTCGGATTGTCGTAGTACACCCACTTTTCATCGACAGTTATGATGCGGTGAAAATAAGACTTTCTATGAAATCTTTACAACAAGATTTGTGAAACTGATTTTCTCTGCTCTTTGTTGCGTTCTGAGAGCTCATAGAGAATCCATTTTCCTTCCTTTTGAAATTTCCCCATTGCTTTCAATCGATGAGAAATTGTTTTTTGCGTGAAGCCGAGAGATGCCGCTAGTTGCTCCTGTGTTTGAGCCGAATCTTCATCCAACAAAGCCTGAAGTTCTTCGTCTTCAAATGTTTTTTGGCTGTCCTGGTCGGTCTTTGTCGTTGACGTCAAAATCTCCCGATTTGAAACGCTGAAACCATTCTTGGCAGGCTCTTATGGATGGTGCAGCATCGCCGTAAGCTTGGGCAAGCATTTGGTGCGCGTCCGTGGCTTTTTTCTTGAGTTGGAAAAGAAAAAGAAGAGCTTCACGCAAATGACGTTTTCCTGGCACAAAGGTGGACATATTCTGAACCCAAAATAATTATTTTTTATAAAATACGTGAAGAAAGTTACATATAAGTAGAAAGCTGTTAATACAGAGAACATTATAAGATGAAATTCGTTATATAAAAATAATTTTATTTTGGCAAAATATCACGCGGAAATTAATTTCTAGACCTAATATAATTTCTGAAGAGAACTTGTACGTTTACAAAAATGAAAATAATATTCAAAACAAAAACTATTATATTTCTCTGAACACCATACAAAATGGAGAATGATGTTTCAGTTAAAAAAATAATTAATAAAAGATATTATCAAAATATAAGAAATTGATAATTAAATTGCAACATTTTTGAATTATTTTCAATGGCATTCAATTTATGTTAATATTTTCTCTGTTTTTCATTATATTTCTTCAAAATTTCGAGATCAAATCAGATTTATTACTTTTATTTTCTATGAAAATAAAATTGTAATTAACAATTTCTTATATTTTGATATAGTCGTCGCCAAATTCGATTACCACCGCAAAATGCGGCGCATTTTTTAAATATTATTTTTCATTTAATTTTTATGATTATTATTATTTTCCACATTTATTCCACGATTGAAACACCAGCTAAAAGAAATTCTTCAATTTATTTAAACAAAAACAGTATAGAACGAGCCTAAACAAGAAAATAATCATATAAATTAAATGGAAAAATAATATTTAAAAAAGTGCGCCACATTTTGCGGTGGTAATCGCATTTGGCGACGACTATAATAAAAATAATAAATCGAAAGGGCATGTTGTGTGGAATTGGGACGCGGTCTTTTGCAATTTACGCGTACTTCGTGAAAATGGGGCACGCCAAAGCGAAATAGCGATTTTGCAATTTTTAAACGTGTGTGGTAATTTTCACGTCTTTAGAATAAAAAATTATTACTATAATTTAATCAAGAATGTCTTAAAATATCTAAAAATACTAATCTCTTCCTAAAAAGTTTTATTTGAACATGCTTACTGAGATCATTCTTTTACCATACAAGTTGGAGTGTTAGGGTCATTGGTGAAAAATTTTTATTAAATTCGGCAGCTCGGAAAAGGACATCTTTCGTATTAATTCTTCTGATTTTTATTTTTGTGAATGAAGAGATTAGAAAAGTCTTGAAATAAATTCCGTCTGCCTGTGATTCCGCCGCCTGTCGGAATCTATATGCAAATTTTTGGAGATCTAAAAAAGTACCCTTGTGAGATGGGCGGAATGGAAGTTTTTGAATTTTGGAAACCGGATTAAAAAATTAAAAATTGATTGGGGAAACTGTTACCCGATAAAATATAAGGTAAATTTAATAGTGAATGAACCCTAATAAATCCTTTCACCATTACGATAGAGTTTCGGAATTCGGAAACCGGAATCATGATTCCATCATATAATTTTGAAACATTTCAAAAACATCAAGAGATTATTTAAAAACTAAAAAAGAGCTCCTTGGATTTAAGACATTAAAGAATAATTTTTGCAGAACTACTCGTCGGTGATGTTCAATATGGTCCGCCTGTAGACATCTGGGCTGTCGGGTGCGTATACGCCGAACTAATGACGGGTGAAGCTTTGTGGCCAGGCCGCAGTGATATTGATCAGCTCTACCTTATTCGAAAAACATTAGGCAATTAATTGATCATTCTTCATCTTCTTCGAATTATGAAATTTTGTAGGAGAATTCATACCAAGGCATTTGTCAATCTTCCGAACGAATCAATTCTTTTTCGGATTATCGATTCCAGAGCCAGAGCATCTTGAGCCGTTACCGACTAAACTACCCAATGCTAGTAGTGCTCAACTCGACTTTTTATATGTTTTCTAACTATTTCTTATGATTAATAGTTGTTTAATTTTGCAGAAATGTTTCGAAATGTCCCCCGAACGGCGTTGGAATTGTAGTGAGCTCATGCAACATCCCATATTCCAAAACTGGACGCTCCGGTTACGGTTGGATGACGCATCCAATAATAATGGATACTCGCAGAAGAGGGTATTATGGAGTACAGTAGTTAACAATATATATTACATGAAATTTAGAACCCAAATTATCTTCCACTGTTGAATGGAAACTCAACAAACCTTGTTGCCAAAAATTTCACCCTTGTTAGCCAGAATAATGCTCTTAATCGGAGTTATCTACCAACAATTTCATAGTGTTCATTATTACTGTTGTATTTATTGATTTTGTACATTTTGCTTGTCTGTTTAAAGATTAAATGAAACGTTGTAATTTGTCACACACCCGGACAATAACATTGAAATAGAGGAAACACATTTTTATTGGCTATTTGCCAAAGGAGGGGGGACGAGAAAAATTTTAGGCACTAAAAGTTCGTCTTTTATTTTTAGCTATTTTTCGAAGCGTTAGTATTCGGATTCTAAATAAGGTAAGCTAATTATTTGTATATAAAACAATTGGGAAAAATTATCTGAATGTATTAAAATAATTTTAAAACAAATAATAATCGTTTTTAATGGTTTTTTGCTACGTCGAAGTTTTTAGTTAAATTTGAATATAAAAAATTATTGTATTGTTCATTTTTTTTAAAAAGCATATCATCTGAATCAGCATTAAATTCTCTATAAGATGATATTTTGCTTGTCGCTGTAATTCAGCTTTCAATTTTTTTATTCACTAAAAACCATGTATTTGTATTAACAGAACAGTTTTTGCTTTAAATTTAATATTACAAATAATTTTACAAGTATTTTATTTTAAGATGCATTTAATCTGAATCAGCATTAAATTCTCTATAAGACGATATTTTAGTTGTAGCTTAAGTTCCAATAAAAGTGTTTTATTCACTGAAAACAATGTTTTTTTTTATCGCAGAGCAATTTTATATATTCGTCTTGGAATCGATTAATTCATCTTCGTTTATCGATCTTATGGATATTCGTCTTGGTCCGGAACATTGTGAAGCAGCAACCTATAATAGAATTTATGAATAAAACGTCTAATTTAAATTAACAAAATACCATTCAACAATTCATCCAAATCATGTATAAAAACAGTTATAAAAAATTTGAAAGCTGAATTACAGCGAAAAGTGAAACATCATCTTATAGAGAATTTTATGCTGATTCAGATGAAATGCTTCTTAAAAAAAATGAACAATACAATTTTTTTTAATAATCAAATTAATGACAGAGCAAAAAATAAAACTATAGAGAATCATTATTTTTTGTCACCAATACGTTCAGATAATTATTCTAATTATTCTAATACAAATAAAAACTTTATTAAGCATGTATTCACCATGAAATCAGTATATTTTACAAAATTAAAAAAATATGACAACAATTGTGCCCGCATTGAAAAAAAAGCGTCAATACTTATGCTGTTGACGCCGGTTTCGAAGCGGTCCCGTTTTTCGTCCGGGTGTGTTTGTCATGAATAATAAATTCAACAAATATTTTACCGGTGTGTTCTCTTCGTAAAATGCACTGTTTTCTGCAAAAAGAATTACGCAATATTGCAGAGAAATATTCATTCTTCTCGAAACCGTTAATAAATTGACAAAACTGTTATTTATTATAGTCGTCGCCAAATGCGATTACCGCCGCAAAGTGTGGCGCACTTTTTAAATATTATTTTTTTATTTAATTTTCATGATTATTTTCTTGTTTAGGCTCGTTCTATACTGTTTTTGCTTAAATAAATTGAAGAATATGTTTTAGATGTTGTTTCAATCGTGGCATAAATGTGGAAAATAATAAAAATCATAAAAATTAAATGAAAAAATAATATTTAAAAAAGTGCGCCACACTTTGCGGCGGTAATCGAATTTGGCGACGACTATAAATATATTCACTCTTATCGAATAAACACATATTATTTACACCTTAAGAATCGCAGCTAATTAATCCTTTTTGACAGTCTCCTCGAACTTCCTCGTCGCTTCCGTCACCTCAACATCATCGTTCTCGTAATACCTATCAAATCAAGCATGTGTTTAAAACCATTAATTTGTAAACCTTTGCTTCATAGCTCGGTATTTTCTCAATTTATAAAGCGCTTCAATCTCTTTTACGACAAATTCACCACGACCAATGAGTTGCTCAATTTTATTTGAGTCTGTTTCATCCTAAACGTTTATTTATTTTAATAAATTATTGAGCAACACCTTGTTCTTCAGAAATGCCATCTTCAGACGTTCATGGAACCATTGCGAACCTTTTGGGTATTCTTTTCCCATGTGATAGAGATTTTTATACAAATCGATGACACGAGAGCGTAATGGTTGACTCATTCTGGAATTAGTGATAAAAACTATTTAAAAATTGTATTTTTCTGTTGAATTCACAAGTTGATGTTTGTACCAGCTTAATAGATTTTATAAATTCTTCCACGTTTTTTTGAGGAGAGAATTCAGGAAAAGCAAATTATTCATATTGATGGCCGTCGACTTCCTCTAGAAACAGAAATTAACCTTTTTCAGCAAGACCTATTTGTATACGGGACAATTATCTATTAATTTAGATTCTATGTATTTTTAAAGAAGCTCTCTCTTGTAGATGAAATAAAACTTTCAAAAAGAACCAGAAATCGCTTACGCGTGAAATAACGTGAAGATGTTTACATATTGTCGTCAAATAAAAAGTATTAATTTTTCTTGAATATTTATTTGTCTGCGTCTTTTAAAATTCAATTTTATCTAACGATAGTACAAAAATCTTCACGTTACTTCCAACCAAAATTCTACGTATTATACCATCTGCTCCAATTACCAGTTATTTATTATATAAAATGAAGTTAATGTGATCAACATCATCATTATAACGAGCTAAATTCCTACATTTTCATCGTTTAAAATAAAGCACAGCCAAAATTACGAAAATTTTAGACATTAAAGGTCCATTAAAATAATCAATATATTCCCTACCCGACTCGTATCGATTCATCTTTTCACTTAACCAAAACAATAACAACGACAAAACAAAAAATGATATCGATTGATAAGAAATTTTTCTAGATGATTCTACTGTGCTCCCCATATTCCTCCCAACTAAAAACTAATAATCCCATTTATTAAAAAAAAACAACCAAGGATTCTTGCAAAAAAAAAAAACAAAACAGCCGTTTAATAAGTGCAATTAGATAATAAATATTCTTTAAAAAAGGAAAAATCGTACACTATTAATACCGCTGCTCATTTTGAGCAGATATTAAAAAGGGGAAGCTAATTAGATACGTCTTGATATTAGTAACAATGTCGAAAGAAAAGAGGATTTTTCGGGGCACAAAATCTAAATCACAAAAAATGGAGAAAAACAATCATAAATAGGCGAAACAACAATTTATTCGATAACTTTGAGAACTTTTCCAATAGCAATAGTCTTTCCTTCGTCTCTAAGTGTGAATCTTCCCAAATATGGGAACTCCTGAAATTTCGCTGTGAGTTTTACATGATGAAAAATACATACCTTGAATGGCTCAACCACAAATGGCTCAGAGCTTTCCAATCGCATGATGCACTTTTCGTCTTGCTTCACAAACTTGGCTCGCTTCTTTTCTCCCGTCTTCTTATCGATCGTGGCAATGACTCCTTTAACCGCAACCTCTTCCACTCCCGATTGGATATGAAGTACACAAGAGTATCCCGAAGCAATGATGGACTTGTGTTCAAGCACAAACACCTCCGCGTCGAACACCCTTCCAACACGTGCCAATGAATCCGGTGAACAGATGATAAATCCGCCTTGCAATTCATGCTCTTCAATACCCTTCAGCTTGAATTTAACGTTATCTCCGGACACAACTCGATCCGTTTCATTATCATCAGCCCATATTTGAATTACTTGTACCGGTTGCTGAAATCAGAAACTATGACTTCCAACAACTTCAAAATTTATAAAAAAATATATTTAAAACAGAAACTAAATATCAGTTACTTATACATTATATAAAAGTTACCTTATTTGGCATCACAACAAGGGTATCACCCTTTTGAACACATCCAGATTCCATTTTACCAATGATGACAGTTCCCATTTCGGAATATTTCTCAACAACAATGCATCGCACAGGTCCATTATAATCACGCTTGAATGAAGGCAAATGAGTATCAATGAATTCAATAAAGCATGGTCCTCTGAAAATTCGTTTTTATTATCCAAAGAAGTTACACCCACACTTACGTGTACCACGAATTATCAGCAGCAGATGGACGGTCCTTGAGGAAAGCACCTGTTAATCCAGAGCATGGAATGTACGTAATATCTGTTTTTGGATTGAATCCACATTTCCTCAAGAAGGGGGTCAACTTTCCTTCAATTTCTTTAAATCTGAAAGAACACATTCACTTAAACTGGACTTCTATTTTGTCATTGTTTGAATTCTAGTTTTATTTAATTAGTTCTATGGATTATAGTTAATTACAAATAACGAAAGTAAATTGTTTGTTTAGTGAATATCTATCTCACCTTTCCTCATCCCACTTCACTGTTGGATCATCCATTTTATTGACCAAAATAACCAAATGCTTAACACCGGCCGTCTTAACCAACATCGAGTGCTCTCTGGTTTGACCACCTCTGTCAAAACCGGTTTCAAACTCTCCACGACGAGCGGAAATGACCAGCACCGCAAGATCAGCCTGGGTGGCTCCGGAAATCATATTGGGCACAAACGACTTGTGGCCAGGCGCGTCAAGAATAGTAAAATGCTTCTTCTCGGTTTCAAAATAGGCACGTCCAACTTCGACAGTCTTTCCTTTGTCTCTCTCCTCGTCATTGGTGTCCATGCACCAGGAAAGGTACCAACTCTCACGTCCCTTTTCTTTGGCTTCTTTTTCATACTTCTCCAAGGTTCGCTTGTCAACCATTCCAGTTAAGAACATCAGTTGTCCTAAAATCCAGCAATTTTTTCAACGAAATGAAAATTTAAAAAATAAAACCTCCAATCGTAGATTTTCCAGCATCTACATGACCAACGAAAACCATATTGACATGTTCCTTGTGAGAACCATCTAAATTTTTTGAATTTTTTTTCGCTGCAAGATTCATCGCGTTATTATTATTTTAATGTTTCTCAACGAAACTATATTTGTAATAAACACGACGACAACATCATTATTAAAAAAAAACAAACCATCCACATATACAGTTCTCTGGAATTTTTTGGCCAATGGAGCAATGGCATCGTCTTCTTCTTTCTTCTCTGCCTTCTTCTCTTCTACTGGAGCTGGAGCTGGCTCCGCAGCTGAAGTTTGTACGGGTTCTGGTTTGGACGCTTCGACTGGAGCAGGGGTATTTTCAACTGGCTTCTCAGCCACAACTTCATTCGCTTCCCAGTCTCAAAAATATTTAATAATAAAACGTTGAGATGATATATTCTAACCATCAGCTGGTTCCTGTGCAGGTGGTGCTGGCTGTTCCTGAGCCGGTGGAATATAACGTTGACCAGGAACGAATGGTCTAGCGTTAGGGTTTGGCACAAATGCAGCAGCGTTCACGTTCCAACCGGACATATTTTATACCCTTGAATTTTGATAATTAAATAAATACAATACTTTAAATCAATTCTTAAATGCAACGATAATTTTCGTTTATGGTCATAAAATCCCTAGTTAAAAATAACACTAAAAAATTAAATATAACATGTCTCCAAATTATTGTAGCAAATCAAATCAAATGCTTCAAAATTACAATATTTTAATCCCTTTTTACGGAACATTCAAATTAATTAAAACATCGAATTATAAGATTCAAATGATAGAAATATATCAGAAAGATAGTATGTCACATCTATAATTTCAATGTATTATATTAAACAGAACCGAGCATGATATACTCATAAAATTATGTTTAGTCTTAAAAAAAATAAAGTTTAATTTGAAATGCGTGTTTAGTTATATTAATAAGTTGGTATTTTTTTAGGATCGTTGAACAAAATCAAACATAATTTTAGAAGAATGCATAAAATTTATAGAGTTAAATAATAACAAAAATATAATAAACAATTAAATTTATCCTTTGCAAATATGTCGAACATTTATTTCGAATGAATAATCTAATACAACGTCCTATTAAAAAATACTTTTTTAAATGTGCATGTATGGGAAAGTTACAACTGTTCCTAATATTATTAAACGGAAAATTAATAGAAAGTAGGCAAAATTTCTTAGTAGATAATCGCGAGTGGAGTAAATATATATGTTAAAATTATCTGTAAATCTTTCAGTATAAACATTCCCGATTTCGGATGTTTATAAGGAAAATAAAATAAAAAACGGAAAAATTGAGAAATAAAATAAATAGGAGGAGTAAGTTAAGCAATGTGCGGCACAATGAAAAGCATTATAACTATGTGACGAACAAGTCAGTTGTTTGTTTAATTGAACAACAAAAAATGTTTAGAACCGAACATTTTATTCGAATCAAATCATTTTTGCCATCAATTCTATTATTCTTCTATCAAAATTTGCAAACATCCTCATATGATTTATTGTGATTTCATAAGAAATTAATGCCCTTTAAAATAATTTAAAATTTTTCAATTATTGATTTGCACAAAAAAATCATCTTCATTCGTTTTTTGTTGTTGTTTTATTTCAAATTCTACAAGATTTGCATATATTTTCATCGTTTCGATATAGTTGTTTGTTTAAACTCTATTTTGTTTTAATCAATAATTTAATTTTTTGAAAGCGAAACTATGCTTTAATTGGTTTGTTTATCAAATAATTTATTATTAGGAAGTTTTCCTTGGTCAATAATGTATTTTTAATAATAAGAATAATACTTTATTATTATTATGGAAATGTAGCGATCGTTTTGAAATATCGGTGGTATGTTTTGACATGGACTAATGGTTAGTGAAAATGATTTTGGTTGCATAAAATGATCAATCTATATTATGAAAAAGTATTTTTATTGGATATATACAAAAATTTATACGCTATCTGCAAACTCCAATTATACGACGGTTAAACAAATTTTAGTAGTTTAAACGCGGATTGGTCAAAACCGTTTTTTAATAATAAAATATTTACTACTCAATAATTTTTATTTTAATAATTTGTATAGACGAAGACAGTGAATGGACATTGCAGATGACGTGTCATACATAATTCGCTCGTCACGTAACGTTTTTTTAATAAACAAGATCACGTAATTCATTTTTTGCATAACATTGATAACGCATAAGCAAAAAAATGGTTGGTATTCAGCTAAAATATCCTAATGTTGTTGATTTTAAGATATATTTTAATTCATAAAACTATAACCTACAACCGTTCAAAGGAAAGATAATAAAATAATTGATTTCACTTAAGTAAACAACCGTGAAGCTGTGTTGCCTTATGATTAGAATGCTGTAGATTATCATGAACAGCAGCAGTGATTCGTGTTAGTACCTGTAAGAGTTTTGTAAGGAATGGCGGCTTTTGGGCGGTACCGTTATCCTAGAGGTGAGGTGATTGGACTAATCTTTGAGTATGCAGGCTCGCCTTTATTATTTTAAAATAATTTTGGTTTTAGAAATGTTGCCCATATATACAAAAAATTTCTTTAATTAACGATTGATCTGAAATTTGTTTCGTTCCCGAGAAAAGCATTTTAGGTAAATTTTAATTACTATTTTTTTAATATATTCAAATCTGATTTGAAGCGTGAACTAAATTGTTATACTTTTGTAATAATTAATTTAAAATCTATAAAATCTGTACTTGCCCTTTATTATCCGAGATCGTTTTTAAGAAATTTTAAGAAAATTAGATACGAATAGTGTTATTATATATATATATATATATAGACAATTTTAAATACACATTCCATTACACTTATAATAATAATAATTTTAACAGATATGTTGTTAGACACACACAAATTTGTTTTTAATTTTCAAGAAATTGAGCTCTAATTTAAACGTTTCTAATTTTTTAGCTAATCAGTACTTTGACAGAAGCTTAAGTTGATAGAATCATCCTAGCATGTTCTTAAAATTGAAACGAAAATTTTGATGCAATGATTTTTTGAGTTGGATATTTAAAATTGAATTGTCATGTTTGAAACAAATTGCTCGTGATCTGCTCGGATATCTGTTTTTTATGACGATTTCCGAAATTATATAATTTTTAATGATACGGGAGTAGAATTCGTACCGTGAGAAGTCTAGTCAGAATTAATTTTTACATCTTAAAATTGAATATTGTCTTGTTATTAATGTTGGTGGTCTTCAAAAATTAAAAATTCGCCGTGATTTTTATTGTATGCTCCTATGTTCCTTTTCTTAAAATTGTTTATATTCGAATATTAAATTATACAATAATTAATAATTTCAGTTGCAATCGCTTAGGGACTCGTCATCCAATCACAATTAAATTATTCATATTCTCAAACGGCAGTAAATGATGCGGTCAACTCCAGAGCCCGATGAGAACATGCACATCATTCCGCCAATCTACGACCAGGAGAATGATCCATATGGGCCGGAAGGCTTATTATACCTAGACATTGATTATTTTTCAAAGTTTATGGAGAAAGCCGAGAGTCGTCTTCTATCGAAGCCGGTGATTGTTCGTGGTATTCCATGGAGGATTCTCGCCATTTGCCGGTAATTAAAGAAATGACATTGATGACTGATAGTTGGGGTTTTTAGTGGACAAGTTCGTGGTGGAATGAATAATCAGAGGAAGGTACATTCGTTGGGTTTCTTCTTGCAGTGTAATAATGAGGATGTAATGCCGAAACGGGGAATGTGGAGGTGCTCCGGTACCGCAACATTAGAGGTAATTTTTTTTACTTCACAGATTTTTTTCTTACAGCTAATGACAATAAATTTTTATTTGTCAATACTCAATGTTTTTTTGTAATTAATTTGATAAATCTAGGTAATAAATGTTAACGGTGGAGATAATATGAGTAAAAGAATCAACCACACATTCCACAATAATGAAGTTGATTGGGGATTTACAAACTTTGACAGTTACGAGGTGAATATTGAAATAAATATATTTTTGATACTAAATATTTTAGACACTAGCAAATCCCGAAAACGGCTTCATTATGAATGACACAGTTCGGCTGAAATGCTACTTCACGGCAGATGTGCCGACAGGCAATGGATATCAGTGAGCTTGAAGGGTTGTTTCAATATTTCTTATTCTCATTTTTCCAGCTGGGACAGTAAACTGCACACAGGGTGCATTGGATTGCGCAACCAGGGAGCCACATGCTATATGAATTCGATTCTGCAGGCGTTTTATTTTACAACGGGATTCCGGAAAGCTGTCTATCAAATGGAAACCGGAAATGAGCCGTCCGAATCGAATATATGTTTGGCGATGCAGAGAGTCTTTTATGAGTTGCAGGTGACTTTGGAATTTTTAGCATTGTTAAATAGACATATTTAGATGTCAAATGATGCTGTAGAGACCAACAGCTTGACTCGCGCGTTTGGATGGGATAAACTGGATGCGTTTAACCAGCATGATGTTCAAGAATTTTGTCGCGTTCTTTTAGATAACTTGGAGACAAAGATGAAAGGAACTTCGGTTTGAAATGATGATTCTGTATTTAATTTGATATGTTTGTTTGTAGCAAGAACAAAGTATACCCAAGTTGTTCCGTGGAAATATGAAGTCATTTATAAAGTGTACTGATGTTCAATACGAGAGTTCGAGAACAGAATCGTTTTATGATGTTCAGTTAAATGTGCTCGGAATGGAAAGCTGTATGATAATTAACTATATTTGATTTTTACAAATAACGTTTCTTTTAGTGGAGCGTGCATTTGAAGCATATACGACGACAGAAATGCTTGATGGTGATAACAAGTACGACGCGGGAGATTATGGCTTGCAGCGAGCTGAGAAGGGCGTGAAGTTTGTGGAACTTCCACCCATCTTACACGTGCAATTAATGAGATTCCAATATTGCGGTGTTGAGCAGAAAGTGAATGAGAAGTTTACGTTCCCGGAGGAGATTGATTTGGAAAATTGCTGCGAGCTGTCGGACAAGCTGAGCAAAGAAGATTGCATTTATAACTTGCATGCGGTTCTCGTGCATAGCGGAGAATTTCATGGTGGACACTATGTGACTTTTATCAACACGAATCTTTATGAGACGAATAACAGTTCGGATGTTAAGCCAAGGGTCAGTCGTTTGAACAATATCCTTATTCCTAGTTTATTTTCTCAAAGGCTAGTGTCTTCTTTATTTAAATACCAAATAGGATTTATTTCATTTGTATGATACACGCCAAATTGAAGTTTTTTTACCGTCGAGATGTTATTCCCTAAAGTCTACGCATAAAAAAGTGTTGTCTATCAGTGATGATCGGACACAATTCTAAGTTGGAACGTAAAATATATCAAATTCTTCTACACGTTGCATTTTGAAATAAGCACTATTTTGTCAATCTTTGCTGACTATCGTTGGAATTATGGCCTATAACTCATTCAGAATTATGGATAACATTATCATTACTTATTTTAAGAGGAAAAATTTCGGTAATATATGTCTCAGTGATAATTAGGCATTGGACAATTTTTATTTTCATTGTGAAATGCATTTTCATGCAAAAATTGTACTGAACAGAACAGCTATTAGTTGTGAATTTTTTATAAAAAATATTTAAGAACATTTTTAATTTAATAAATTTAGTGGTGTAAGTTCGATGATGACGTGGTATCCAGAACAACAGTGGACGATGCGATTTCGTCAAACTTTGGCGGTGAAAGATCGATGAACACGTCGGCTTATATGCTCATATACGTCCGCAAGAATTCAATTTGTAATTTTTTATTAAAAAAAAGCGAAATAGATTGTTTAAAAATTGTAGCCGACGTTTTGGCGCCTATTCCCAATAGCGATATTCCTCAGAACGTGTCTCAAACGTTTGAGAATGAAAGGCAGCAACGAAACAGGTTGAAGGAAAAGAAAGAAGCTGAGTCGATGTGCATGGAGATTCCTATTATCATGCCGAGCATCATTGCTGGTCATCATGGATTTGACATAATTGATTGCAATGTTTGTATTTTTCTGATATCTATATATTAGATATTGTTTTAGGTTGTACAAGAAGTTACGCATGAAAGTGTACGCAAATGCACAACAATTAATCAGTTGTATAGATTGATTGATAAGAGGATCTGCTCGAATGGAGACGCGATGGATGAGAATGAGTTTATGGACGATGACGATTATGATGGATATTGTCGAAAGAACTTCCGGTTTCGATTGTGGAAGATGTCGGAGACGTATTATAAGGATAAGGATACTATTAGATCCACAAGCCGTTTCAGGCCAGATACTGTATGTTTATTTTTAAACTTAAACTTCATTTTATAGCCTATTTCAAAATAGTTGACGACGCAATCGCGCTGCAAATGCGGCATACTAATTCAAATTCATTTGCAAAACGATTATTTTATTCCATATAAGCAATAAAAACTAAAAAATTTCACAGAAATAAAATAAAATAATCGTTTTGAAAATGAATTTGAATTAGTATGCCGCATTTGCAGCGTGATTGCGTCGTCAACTATTTTGAAATAGGCTATATTTTGACTGATTTGTTTTAGTACCTTGATCCGATGTCGAAAGATACCATGGAGAAGATATTCAATTCTGAGGTTGATGCGATTTACGTAGAAATGCCTTCCAATTTCTTCGAGACGCTTCCACCGTTCAATGTGCAAGGTATTATTGAAAAGAATTTGGAACGTTTGAACTTTATTTTTACAGATGACGTGTTTGTATTTGTTAAGTTTTATGATCCTAGCTGTGAGACATTTACAATGCTCGGGCATACGATTGTAAACAATCGGCGCCCCATTGAAGTATACAATGACATTCTGTGCAAGATGGCTGAACTTCCACCGGGAACCAAGCTTAATTATTACGAAGAAGTTTCTCCGAACATAGTTCGTCTTCTTGACAAGACCGATGAGATCGCATATGGTCACATGTTCACCGAAGAAGATGGAGCAATTGTGATAATTGAGCAGGCCGAGGTGTGTTCGGCGGATAACAATGCGAAAGTGCAAATGGATGAGATGTACAAGACAACTCATATTGAGTTTCACGAGAATTTGCTGAACAAGAAGCCAGATGAAGAGACGAATGAACCCTTTGTGAAAAAAGTTCAGCTTGATTCGAAGCTTTCGGTGGTGGCCGAGAAAATTGGAAAGGAGCTGAGTGTGGATCCGAGGAGAATTCTGTTTTGGTCCAAAACTTCGAATGGAAGAACAGAAATGTGTGTAGAAAACTATTCGGTATGTTTATGTCGATATTGGGAGATATGAGCACGCGAGTGATTTAGTTGTGAATATGAAAGTTAACTAATCACTTAGTTCATGATAAAATTATTGCTATATATGTTAATAAGTGTTTATTATTATTTACAGATTGTGGATGCTAAGAAACTGACCGGTAAAGGACTACACGATCCGAGAATGTGCAAACGGTATAGAGCGACATACTCGATTTTGCCGTTTGCTGTGTCGGAAATGGAACGAAGGCAGCAGATGAAAATATTTGCAATGGACGACAAAATGGATGTCGAGGAGATGACAATATTCCCTATCAGGGATGGAACGGTTGCGAATATTTTGGAAGAAGCAAAACGATATTTCAACTATGCGCCGAACGGAACTGGAAAACTGCGACTCTTGCAGATTGGAATGAATCCGAACTATAGTCGGGTTCATCAGATTTATCCAGAATCGTTATCCATCAATGAGATTGAGCAGAAGTTGTTGTATAAGGTTGTTTAGGCTATTTATTACTGATATGTGATTTTCTGTTTAGTGTCGCGTTGAGGAAGTGCCTCATGATGAGTTAGAGATTGGACCGGGAGAGTTCTTCTGCCCAGTGGTACACTTTGACCGCGATCCAACGAATAGACAGTTTGGAACTTCATTTGTGATTAAGGTGAAGAATGGAGAATTGATGAAGGATGTACGTGATCGTCTGAGGAAGAAACTAAGCGATGTGCCAGATTCGGAGTTTTCCAAATATAAGTTTGCGTTATTGTCGAGGGATAAGGTAAACTTATTTTGTTAATTATTTTAATGATTTTTTTCTAGATATGTCGGTATATAGAATTTGGACAGACCGAAAAGGTGAATTTGCAAGATATGACGACTCAAACAACTGGAAACAGTAAGTTTTTATAGAGAAAATTGTGAATTAGAGAATTGAGTCACACCAGTCAACTTACGTTATTAACCACCACATCACTGGAATATAAATTAATTTCAGTCCCACAAGTGTACATTGGAATCGACCACAAGTCACCGGTTTCGCATTCGAATGAAAATGCGATTCGGATTCTCAATTAATTGAAATCACCAAGCCGATCGTGTATGATGGGTTCCAGTGTGCTAGAGTGTCTATATTTCTGCAATTTTATATAATACCAATGTTTTGTTTTTTTAATATATGTTTTGTGTTTGTGATTTATTTTAATTATTGAATGTAATATAATTTCTCTGTAAGCAAGAATAAGAAAAGAAGGTGAATTGATATTTATTGTGTTTCATACGTGCTCGTGCACCGGTACCTTTTATTTATTTATTTTCTTATTATTATTATCAATTATTTAAATTTTTGTATATTTCGTGTAAATTTTTACTATTGTCTATTATTATTGCGTAATGGCATATAATACATCAAAGCCGATGGCAAGTTTTGTTCATTTTGTTTAGGCGCGAAAGTCACCACTAATTGTGTTTATAATTTCTGCAAATGTTTTGTACTTGATAGCCGCTATCTTGATTAACAAATAAATTAAAGAGATTTTGCTCGATGTAATTGATTGTTCCTGACTATCTGCTACATACCATTTTATTTTTTTAAAAATTTCGTTTTTATATTGTTAAAATTGACTTATTCTTCTTATTTATTAATTTAGAAAAAATAGAATGTTTTTATTGTATCAGCTCTTTTTATACTTTTGTTAGAGTAGATGGAATAAACATTTAAATTCAAGCAATTATATACAGATTAGGTTTAAAATTTAACATAGAATCATTCGAGTTCTTCAAATTCTGGACCATTGGATTTGACGGTTGAACGGGTAACCCTTTTCTTCAGTGGAGACATCTGTAAATTTACAAATTGACGCATATTTAAAATAATAATAATAATAATAGGTGCGGCATAGGTTCATGACGGAAATTGCAAATTTCGATTATTAAATTTTCTTCATAAATTTCCACGCAAATGAGTAGAAATAGAAGCTACGAAAAATTACTTAAATCTAACATTTAGTAAAACTTTAACGCTCCAGAGATATTTTAAGAAAATATAATATTGAGCTTCATATTTCATAAAATAAAATTCGAAAGTCCAAAAGCTATTACAAAATCATTCATCAAACAAACCTTTGGCACGGTTGAAGGCTTCACGTCGTTATTTGAATGCTCAACGGCCGAGGCAGTTCTCTTACGTTTGTTCGGCGTTGAATGAAGCATTGTTTTCATTCTCTTTAACATTGATTTAGTAGGCATTTTAACAGAGAGAAACTACCAAGTATTCCAAATAAAGAAGATCATCAAAAGATCCGTTTATTTCAGTTTTTTCTAATGTCACACAGCGATCAAGTGCAAAAGTAAGAACGAGCTCCTTTTCGGCCACCGAGTCGATGTGAAGTCCGAATTGGGCGAAAACGTCACTTCAATAATAATCCGTAATTGTTATTTGCGTGCATTTCTTACTTCCATTTGTCGTCGACAAGTGATTTCGAGCAGTTGAGCAGGTTGACACGATCCTGAACCGTCATCATCTTCTCGTAAACACTGTTTGTGGCATCTTTCACGCCTGTGGAAGTGTTCATTGATATATTTAGTTCGACCACAGATTGGAAAGGATGCCTCGGGTTTAAAATTACCTAATGTCCTGGTGCTCGGTATCCAGTAGATGTACCACTTCTTCAGGTTGTATTCGCGGTCGTAGACAAGGATTTTTGGTTGATGAAGCATTTTCTGTGAAAATTATTGGATTTTCTAGTCTTTTAATTAAATGCGTTAACTGTGATGAGAACTGTATCAATTTATTCATTTATGAGTATTTTTAGCGAATTAAAAACGTTGAAAATAAGATGAATATCACAATAAAAACATAAACAAAGTGTTAAACACATGACAGACGACCTAAAGAAATATGATTTGGCACGTAGAGGGGTTAGATATTAGAGAAAAGAAATAGAAACAACAACAAACAAACAAAAATAGGTTGTAGAGACTTTGAATTTTTGAATCAATAATAAATCTACACGTTTTTTAATCAAATGGCACTCTATTTTGGGAATAAATGTGTCATAATAAATATATGAGGCAGTGATAACTAAACCGCAACAGTGTCATTGGTGAAATCAATGTGATTGTAAATGTACCAGTCGAGGCCATACATTAAGATGGCCAATGGTTGACCAACAATCAGTGAGAGCCATACGATGATGTTACCTGTTGTAACAAAAAACGTGCAGAATCACAGTGAAATCACAATTGTTTACCTGTTCGACCGCCACGAATGATCTTGTCAGTTATAAATGATAATGGTATTTGTGCCATCATTCCATAATAGGCCCATAGACGGAACATCTTTAATGGTACTGAGACAAGGTATTCATGGAAGAAGGCGGATACGAAGAAAACGACAAAAAATGCGCTTCGTTTACTAAAAATTGTATGGTTTAGAAATGTTAAAATCTGATATTGTTCTTGTAATTATTTATTGAAATTGGGTACCTAATAATTTCCAAATATGACACAGAAAATGTTAAAATTTTAAGCTTGCGGGCTGATAAAAAATTGTATTTTCCCCATACTCTTATTTTATGATTTATGTATTTTTCGGGAAAGTATTTTACCTAAAATCATTTCTCATCATCGGCATGTAAATATGCCGAACAGCAAATCGATGAGCCGGAATATTCCAAGTCTTCCAAAAGTAGGAAATCGTTTCAGAGTTCCAAAAATCTCTGAAAACAGTCTTATGATTACAAAAAAGCTAACAACTTCTACCGATAAAATTCGCGATCAGCAAATCGCAATAGCTCAGCCACCAAATTGAGATACGAATGGAAAAAGGTATAAAAGAATATTTGCCAAATAACGTGATTTGGCACCGCAAGTTTGAGCAATCGTTCAAGACACCTTGACATACATAAAATTATATACACAGAGATAAGTACAAACCTGCTGAATTCCATGTCACTAAGAGGTTTCATGCTGTTCATAACAGCCGGTATAACCCATTGCTGAATCAGAGCAGCGATTAGGAACGTGAGAAATACGAGCTGAAACGGATGAAGGTTATTCTTAATCAGACGTCACTGTCACACCTCGATCAATCTCTTTATAATAAAGTGCTTGCGAATCCGTTTTGATCTCGGGAACTTGAATTCATAACAAAGTGTGGGCGCGAACATAAAATAATACAGATGCGTAATTCGAAGTGACGATGGGTACAATTGGGCCATTTTATGCATTGACAACTTTAAATGATAATTTGATATTAGTATCTCATCTAATATTCGAACCTCATCCTTGAGCTCCCAAAACTCTTTAGGGTCTGTGGTCTTTTTCGCCAACTCGGTTACCTGAGCCTTTATAGAATCAATCTTTACCCGAGCTTCACGGGCCCAATAGTTGACATGCGCATACGAGACAAATTTGAGCGATTCAACCACATAAATCGACATGGCGAATACAGACCACATTGGGTTCTTCGACTAAAATCTGATTTTTGTTTTTATTACATATCACTATTCACGTACAGTGTATCTTAAAGTGACAATAATAGGAATAAGCAAGTGGATAAAGATTAGTGTAATGTAGAATATAGCAGCGAACACATTTCCAACCAATCTTTTTTCTAAAAAGTTTGACGAAAGATAAATCTATGAAGCATAACATTATTACCCAGTAATTTCTCGCAGGAGAATATAAGCAATATTTGGATATTGGATCCAACAACAAGAGCAAGGTTGGGAAAATTCCATATCGACCAATCTTCAGAGAATAATTGAATCCATTTGATTGGGCTTACAAGTATCCCATATTTCATTAAATTTTCAAGGGCAACGCGACCATTTGAAATCACCTGATAATTTGCTTGTAAATATTCATTAGTTAAAGAACTTTTTAAACCAGTAAAAGAATAGAAAGGTTGAAGAATCCGCGAAAGTTGGTCCAACCGGAGCTAGTTGAAAATAAGGAATCCTGTTCATCGTGAACGATTCGCTCACATGGGCTTAAAACACAAATTATTTAAAATTGATGTAAAATTCTTCTTTCTTTTGGATTAATGGATCAGATATATAATTTTTTAAATGACTAGTCGAAAAATTTTGGTTCAAATTATGAGTAATAACACCAATATGTTGGCCAATACTTTGTTTGAAATACAAAAAACGAACTATTTGTACGGATGAAGATTCGAAACAGAAAACTTCTCGCCATCCATCGCACGTCCATTGCTATACGACGACCTTCTACTATTTGATGCCGAAACTGTATTCGAATCCGTCGATGTTCGACGACGGTGTCTCATCTAGAGATAATAAAATCTTATCCAAATTGAATTATTACAAAAATACATTATTGTTATGTCGCATAGGTTTCTCCCAAATACGAGCCTAAACAATCAGCTGTTCTTTATAATTGAATAAAATTACAAATAAATTAATATATCATAGGATGTACAATTAAATGCCTAAAACGAGTTGAGGAACACTAGAAATTGTTGTTCAACTTCCAATCAATCAGATAAGCAAGAATACTACAAATATACTTTAATAACAATAAATATATCTACTAAACAAATGAACCACCTTCTTTTCCTTCACTATCAATTCTTTTACATTCTTTCCCGTCCAGGCGAGTAGCGCTCTATCTTAATGCCGAGATAGTTTTTCATTGTAAACAAGCCACTTTAAATATAATTTTAGACGGTTTAATAATAATAAAAAAAATATACTTTTGGAATAGGTAATTAATACGAAAATGAATAAATGATAAATTTGTTGTGATGGCAATAGATGATAATGAAACTACAACAATGAGAAACGATCAGGCTACAATATTGGTCGGCGGATATTGTTGTTCATTCGACCATTCTAATTATAATTAGAAATCAATATGTCGAAATATTTATTAAAAAAAAAAAACAAAAACTACAACATTAATTTTTATCATAATAAAATCTCGACACTTTTTAAATAAAACAGAGCTATAAAAATCATAAAGGCTAGTTAACATTTATAAAACTTCACAAATGTTCCCCGATCGCAACTTGTTACACGGATTTAATGGTCATCGACCTTGTCAGCACGACGAAGAACCTGAAATCATATTATATGAAATAAAACGCTGATATATGTATTATTCATTTCAGAGATCGATGCCTAATGGAAGAGGAAAATTTTAGGGGCGGGGCAAAGGTCTTGTTTAGGCAGCCACACGGCCACTGAGGCCATCACGTCTCTTTCTCTTTTGTTTGTCATCAATATTTTTATTTCATCCATTTTCATTTTTAAATTAAACTTTTCATTTCTTGTCATCAAAAAATAAATAACAGAAATTGATGAGAAACAAATGAGGAAGAGACGTGATGGCCTTAATGGCCGTGTGGATGCCTAAACAAGACCTTTGCCCCGCCCCTAAAATTTTCCTCTTCCATTAGGCATCGATCTCTGAAATGAATAATATTAATACCTTGTAGTCCTTGAATCTCTTCTCAATTTCTGGAGTCTCATTCAATCCAATGTTGCATGGATCTGGGATTCTGAAAACTCATATTTAGTAACATTATATTATTAACCGATACAAACCTGTTCTGGTAGCGCAAGTCATAGAAGTGCGATGGGAAGTATTCAACAAAGTGTTGTCGGTCGAAGTGCTCAACTGGTGGAGCCTTGGACCACTTCTCTTCAACCTTCTTGGCCTCTTGGAGACCATCGGCGACCTTGGTCTCATGAAGCTTAATGCGAGCGTTGTTGAAATCAACCCACTCGTCAACTTCCTAGATCAAGTAAACCCACATGAAAAGCGTTTAAGTTAAGCAAACCTTCATGTATTCGGCTGGAACCTCACCATATGGGATCTTGATGGATTCGTATTGCTTTTGAAGAGAATCGATAGTGGCGGCGTGAGTTGGAAGAGCCTTCTTAAGAGCAGCAAAGTCAACCTTTGGGAGGTCAGCTGGGAGTTGACTGACAGCAGATTGGAAAGTTCCGCTGACTCCCTTAACACGGGTGAGCTCAGCGGCGTGCTCAGGAATAAGGCGATCAGCTTGAATTTTACGATAAAAAATACCGAGTAATTAATTCTAACATACCCAATTTTGACCAGTTAACAGATGAAGTTGCAACCCTCTTTGCGGCTCCAGACATGCCTGTAACTTTAAATATAAATATTAAATCACTAAGCAACGTGGATGATCTTCAAAATCAAATACACGCATGAAATATAATAATTCTTAACGTTTTATAAGCATTAAACATAACACAATTTTGCGAAAATCGTTAAAAATTAAGGATAAATGTAAAAATTAAATAAAAATGAAAAAAGTAGGCGGAGGGGCGCCCGTACTAAAGGCAACATGCGGCATAGCTAAACTGCAAATCAATTGCGCAAAATCAATCATATAATATTTCGTGTTGTCCGTTTGGACGAAAAATTCAATAATTTTTAATAAAGAAAAACTGTATAAGCTCCAGTAAATTACTACTATTATAATGGAGTAAAATAATAAAAGTATAAAGGGAAAAGGTTAATTGGGATATTAATAATGTATTATCCTGAATTTAGAGATTATGGTCTAATTAATAATAATGGACGAAGTTTTGAACAACAACAAAGTTATATGGGAAAATACAGATTATGGTATTCAGAAGCCTCTGAAAAAGCAAGTAGGATATAACAGTGATGCACTTCTGATGGTTTCCAGACTATTAGCGAAAAATACACTGTCTGGAGTTTATTCCACTTGTCAATCCGAACGCGTCCGCCGCGAAGTAAAAACGCTTCGTTCACGAGAGAAAATTTTAAAACATCAATTTTAAGTATTCAGAAGCAGGCTAAGAGAGAAGAAATATGTTTAATGTATTGTCGTGGTGTAGGTTGATGAAAAATTAGGGATAAAGGAGCATACCCCAAAAAAAGATGATCTCGCTTGGGCTGGTGTAGATTTAATTTGCAATTTGTTTCTTATTTTGCTTTTTTTCATCACAATTTTGTTTTCTCTTACTAAATTGGTTGTTAAATCAACATAATAATTATTATAATAAAAATTTTAGGTATAATTTATTATATTTAGGGTCGAAATAATAAACAAATTGCAAATTAAATCTACACCAGCCCCAAGCGAGACCATCTTTTTTGTCGGTATGCTCCTTTACCCCTAATTTTTCATCAACCTACACCACGACAATATACGAAATAGTTGAAACATTTAAGCCTACCGTAAATGTTTTTTTTTAAATTCCAAAATTGCTTTTAAAATCCTATTATTTCAATATTAATTTATTTTAATGACCTTGACTTTAATGAACTTGAAAAAGTTTTGTTTTTATATCTTTATACTTTAATTTAGTTCTATATTTTATTTCAATTATCGTGAGGAAGCCTGGACTGCCAAAATTTTAATAATTATTATTAAAAGCTTTTTCGTCCGTCGCCGAAGCGCGTTTTGTTCTCAACCGACGCGTTCGGATTCACCACTGTACGATGAACTGATCAAAAGTTTATTAAAAGAGCTCTTTTAATAGTCGAATGCTATATTCATTTGCTCGCTAAAAATTTCGTACAATGGGACTATTTTATTTAAATAATTTTACCGATTAATATATAAAATCCCCGTTTCCTATTCTAATTTCAATCAAGATATATTTTAAAAATGTTGGTTCTGCTAATGAAACTTTAAAATTTTAATTAAAACTACCATTCATTAGTTCTTTGAAACCATAATTACCGACAAATGCTATTAACAATATTTTTATTTCAATATAAAGTATAAATAGCGAGTTTTGTATGTATACTTGAAAAAGGTATTCGAAAAATGTAGCCTTTGGAAGTTTCTGATATTTTAATCTATGAAAATATTCGCGAGCCGGTAACAGTCGAAGGAGAGTCATTTGAGAGCATTTCAACGGTTTTTTTTAAATATTATATAATATTATATATATATATTGAACATCATGGAATTTATTAAATTGGTACGTGATTTTGCGAAATCATTTTTGCACCTGTTGCATTTTATTGAACGCCGCTAGATGTCAAACACAGAAATATTTAAGCTTAAATTAAGTATTTATAGTTTTAGAAAAAAAATTTATTTCTATAAGTTTGTAATAGATGAAGAAAAATAGACATACAGAAAATAGAAATTATAACCAAATACAAGATGAAAAAAAAGAATAAAAAATTAAATGTCATATTAAGAAATTCCCAAGAAATGCTCAATATAATTAAAAAAAATATAATTAGACCTGTTTGAGTTTTTGTGTGATAAAAATATTCAGACATTCCTTATTTCTTAAAGGTAGACAAGATTCGGTCTAAACAATACAATTCCAAGGGTGGCGAATCATTTAAAAAATATATTCAATTATACATAAAAATTGGTCTCATTATCACAAAGTTGAATTTATCAAATGATATGATTATTAAAAATAAAAACGAGAAACTGAAGAGGTTGGTGGCGTGGGAATCAGCTAATTAAATCGAATATTTATCTTCATAATTGATGCAATCCAGACGTCTCACCAAAGTGATGCGAAATCGACGAGGACGTGGAAACAAATGTCAGATTTGGTTGGCCAGATGGGGTTAAACCGGTGTTGCTCGATAGAAGATCGGCTGAAAATAATATACATTTATTTTGTGCGACGGAGACGACTCACTTTCAACGGGAGAGAATAGCGACGAAGTCTTTTGGTGGCCGGAGTGACCGAGGTGTTGCGGTTGGGCGAATGGGAAACGCCGTTGGTTGAGTGGTGTGAGCCGCGGAGTTTGGAAGCCTCTGGAATTTTTTAATCGTTAATTAATCGGATTTTTTTGTATATTATATGTAGGAAATTTTATCTGGTATATGATATTAACTGCCAAACTAGAAGAGAACTTCGTAATAAAATTATTTGCGTAGATCTAAAAATATGTCGAAATTATAGCAAAATCGCCCAAAATAAATATAGATTATAATATATATGGAAAATTGCTGATATATGTTTATAAATTGAATAAAATGGTATTATCCTTTTCAGCGAACGGTGCCTAATCGAAGAGCAAAAAAAAAATGCAAGACTCGTTTGGACGGCCACACGGCCACAGACGACTCTTTCGTCTATTCCTCTTCTATGTATGTTATTAATTTCTTTTTGAGACAACATATATTGATGAGATAGAAAATTGTGGCCGTCTAAACTAGAACCTCATTTCATTCTAATTTTTTTTCCATTAGGCACCATCTTTTTTCTAAAAATGTTTTTTAAATATTGCCCTTTTCAGAGATCGGTGCCTAATGGAAGAGAAATAAAAGAAGAGAAAATGATGGAGTGTCCGTAAATAACAATAAATGCGCTGAGTCGAACAGTGGCGGTGTTTATGTATTGTCGTAAAATAAAATGTTCGCTTGTTTATTATTGACATAAACAAGCGAACATTTTAAACAAGCAATCATTTTATTTTACGACAGTACGTAAACACCGCCACAGTTCGACTCAGCGCATTTATTGTTATTTACGGACACTCAAAATGATGGGCGACCACACGGCCACAAACAACATTTTTCTCATTTCTTCTTAAATATGTGCTGCCCATAATTCCGTAAAAAAAGAATGGCCGTCCAAACGAGAACCTCATTCCATCCCAATTTTTTCCTCTTCCATTAGGCACCGATCTCTGAAAAGGACAATAGTTTAGTGATGCAATTTTCATCAATTTCTTAAATCACAAACATTCTGCTATTAAAACAATTAGATCAATTTGATAATACATTGCGAAAGAAATGCGGGATTCAGTCATCATTTTAAGCAAATGTGGGTTATAATGCATTTCTTTTGCAATGACCATACGAATTTATCTTATCTAACCTGCTCGGCGTTTCCAAATCAGGAGCCACATTATCATTCGACAGTGTCGGCAAGACCGAAGGCCTCTCCACATCGTCCACCGAATTGCAGGCCAATGAAGCCAGAGTGCGATCGCCATTATCCATCTTGGCTATCTTTAGTTCTGGCTCAAGGAACACATCATCATTGCGCGACTCGACATTCGCTGTGCTTGTTGTCGCCGTCGTTGTTATAAAGCTCATCGTGGTTGTTGTCGTAGACGCCGATTCGCCGCCGTTCTCGTCAGAGCGTGGCGATGAGGACGCGCTTGTCGTCTTGATGCTTCCAATCGGCGGTAGCGTGTTCAATTGATCGATTGTTGGTTTGTAATCCTCGGCTGGCGACATCTGCCGACTCGAACACGTCGAGCTCACCATTGACATTTGCGAAATTGTCGAATCTGCGCGTGGCGGCACCGAAGGCGGCGGCGGCATCAATAAACCAGAGTGCTCCAGTTGCGGCTGAATTTGCTGCACGCAGCTCGGCCGCAGAATAGAGTTTATCTGCGCGAAAAGTGTGCTACGGTCGTTTTCCGACAATTTGCAATCGTGCTGACCGAGCAACGCGTAGACGTTGTTGATTTGCTTGCGCAGCTCTTTCACATCTCTCTCATGTTGGTCATTCTTCGCCTTCAAGTCATTCGCTTTCTAAAAGACATTCAAATCATTCTCTTAGAACAATTATCAACAAAAAACCTTCTGCAAATCAGCCATCAATTCCATTCGTCGCTGACGACATCGCGCAGCCGCTTCTTTGTTGCGCTGGCGCCGCTTCATCTTCTTCTCATCATCTTCATCTTCCATGTCGAGCTGAAATCATACATTTAGTTATTCACGAGGTCCCTCAGATTAAATTAAATCATTGGAGGTAATTGGCAACATTCAATGTTATGACTAATTGTTTACTCATATTATATTACTCATGTTTGTACACGCCGCTGCCTTAGGCGTTAGCAAAAATTGTTGTTAGTCATCGAGGTGAATTTGAATATGATAACTTTCAGTTTAATAAAAAAAACAGGAATTTGGTAAGTCTCTTATTGTCGTTGATAAGGGAATTGATAGTACATTTTGCTGTTTTAGCTTTAAGACAGTGTTAGTCTTGCAATATTATCCTTGTAATACAATCGCCAAAATTAGCCTCAAGTTTTAATATTTAAACGCAAAATTAAGAGTCTTAAATCTGAAATTTCCTAAAAATGTAAATTTCCAGAGATAATTTAAAGAAAGCCTGGAAACCTGGCGTAAAAATTATTTTTAAATTTCACGCAAAAAGTAATAAAATGCTTTTAAATATTGCAGAATCCTCATTTTCATTTGGCGTGGCATATACATTAACTGATAACGAGGCACAGTGTGCTAATGAAGGGCGAAATTCGAAATTCCCGATTTTATTATGAAATTGTAACTTTTCAATCCATCGATTAACTTTTTCGCTATTTTCAATTTAATATTTAATAAAGAAAGTTTTTAGAATCTTTAAAAAATTAAGGATTATAAAAGGAATCAAATTTTTAAATTCCAACTTTTTTATTCCAAATTCTTTATTTTATTTTTCTTCACAATTTCCCGTTTCGCACTTCTTTCAAAACATAGCATAGTAGTTCACACCAGAGGGGCGGAATGACAGTTTCACCCCAACTTGTATGGTTAGAGAATGAGCTCAGTAAGCATGCTCAAATATAACTTTTTAGAAAGATCTTCATATTTTTTTAGATAGTTTAAGACACGCTGAATTAAATTGTAGTAAAAATTTTTCCGTTATAAAGACTTAAAAACTTGCACACACGTTTAAAAATCGCTTAATCGCTATTTCAATTTGGCGTGCAGTTTTTGAATTTCGTAAACCCAATCCGGAATTCGGAATAAAAATTGGAATTTCGGAATCTCATTTGAAAATTCAGAAACCGGAATTTCGAACGTATACGGTGTTAACGTTTTTATGAAAAGTGAATTTTCGAAATTCGAAATTAAAATATAAAATTTCGGAATCCAGAATGCGGAATTCAGACCATCTCTGGTTCACACGCTCTTCTACGAAGAAACTGCTCCCGGGTTCGCTTCCACTCAGAGGCATTAATTTCCATAATTTTATATGAAAATCATTTTTTCATTCCCATTGTTTGGTTATTAATTAACTTCTAAAACTATAATAATGTATTTTAAAACGTTTCTTCAGGGTTTTTGGACTTTTCAGAATATTAAGGTGAACCAAAACTTTTTTCCGATTTCCAATATCTTTTGTCGAATTGTTTTTTTACCAAATAAAGATTTAAAATCTCGACGCCATTGAAATTCTTTCACATCCAGCTTATAGTCCGGAACTTGCGCCATCTGATTATCACATTTTCCGATCCATGGCACACTTTCTTCGTGGTCGTAGCTTCAATGACATGGGCGATGTCGAAAACGGGTGTCGCGAGTTTTTCGCCTCTTGTAAGAACAAGGAGTGGTACCACAGTGGGATCGAACAACTTGCCGATAGATGGGTTCAAGCCATAGAGTCAAATGGTCTTTACTTTGAAACCTAATTGTTTTTCATGTGTTGTAAAATTATGATTAATTTTTTAATAAAAAATATTTTGGTTCACCCTTATAGATTTAACAATGAGGTAATTAAGAATTAAGCAATAAAAATTAAACTAACAAGTTGTGTAATCATTATTGTAATTTTGTAAATTTTGTAAGATCTAACACGGTAAACTTTCTTCCAAAAAGAAATTGCTCGGTGAGTTATGTTCCAACCCCAGGAGCTTTAAAAAATGTAGAATAAAAAACTTTCTCACTGTTTAATACAAAGAATTTCAAAATTGGAAGAAATCAATTTTCGACATTCATTATAACTTTTCCAAACATTTTTATTCAATCTTCAAACTCTCTCTAATGCCCTTCTGCAACAATTTAAATATGGGAGGCGGGAATTTCCCAGGCTCGACGTTTTAGAATTTGAGTTTAAAGTGCAAATTAGCACATGAGTACGTCAAATAAATTCGTAAGAAGTTCAGAAATGCCACTTATACCTATTGCCCTTTTCAGAGATCGGTGCCTAATGGAAGAGCAAAAAAAGTAGAAAATCTGACAGTCTCGGATGGACGGCCACACGACCACAAACGACTTTTTCGTCTATTCCTCATCAATGTGGGCTACCTATTTTTTTTGAGACAACACAGTGATGTGACCGTCTAAACGAGAACCTAATTTCATTCTAACATTTTCCTCTTCCATTAGGCACCGATCTCTGAAAAGGATATTAATATCCTTTTCGTGAAAGTCTAAAATCCAGGAGATGTTTTTCCCGCAATATTTCCATAAAATTTGTTGATAACCTTCACGTATATTTAAATAAAATTAAAACTTGCAAAATTGTCATTTTCATTTGGCATGCCAATACACAATAGAAATCTTTTCTAAATATTTTTTCTATGACATATTAAAGTCTCAATTCCTTCCACTCACTAGGGAATGGTCTGCATAGTGTTTGGAGTTACAGGATGTGACATATATCATTAGAAAGAGAAAAAAATCTACTTTCTAAATATAAAAAGAGTTTCTGCTACGGCCACAGCTATCTCGAGAAAATTGCGTCTGAAAACCGAACTTGTGCGACACTTTCCATCTTGAAATCCAACTTTGGCTGGCCTTGAATCCTTCAATTTGCATCTGTTTCCTGTTGATATCTCTGGCAATCAATTGCAGATCCAAGTCGTGAAGATGAATCCCAGTTTTCAATTTTTCCTTGGCGACATCAGACAGCCGTTTTGCAAGAAGTTTCAGAAAATTAGTCCTTGATTCCCGGTAATCCTCTCTCTGAATCTCATATTCTCGGAGCTTCTCCAAATGATGGAAAGAGATGCAAATTGAAGGATTCAAGGCCAGCCAAAGTTGGATTTCAAGATGGAAAGTGTCGCACAAGTTGGGTTTTCAGACGCAATTTTCTCGAGATAGCTGTGGCCGTTGCAGAAACTCTTTTTATATTTAAAAATTAGATTGTTTTCTCTTTCTAATGATATATGTCACATCCTGTAACTCCAAACACTATGCAGACCATTCCCTAGTCACTATTTGGAGAGAAACTAAGGAAATATCGTAACTAACTGGAAGATTTCCCGCATAGATTCTCCTTTTGTGTCAAATCATTTTTCCCAATACTCTGTTATAGAATATTTATACAAAAAAGGCGGACATCCATCAATATTAATTTACTCATGATTACAAACACAAAACATTGAAATACTGACTAATCGTACATTTTCATTTATTTGTCATACTAACTTGTCTGAATGAATGAAACTGACTCATGAACACTCCGATTACCAATAAATCTATTATACGACACGCAAAAATACACAAATTAATCATTCAGTGTTCATCATCATCATTTCCAATAGAAAATCAGAAAGAATAATAATAATAAATAAATGATAATCATAAAAAAACTACGATGAATAACAAGAATTGTATAAACACATGTGTCATATCTCACTCAGCAAAATTTTCAGAGTCATCGCCTAGTCAGCTTCTTCGTTTTCACCGTAAAAATGATTCAGACATGGGGCGTGTCCAGCGTTTCAGTCAGTCAGTCATTCAGTCAGTCAGTCTTCACTTACCGCTGCGTTCGGTTTACGTCCGGCTTGTCTTTTTTGAGTTTGTTGTCTTACTATGCCAGAAGATGATAGACCTTGATTTGATGAATTGTATTGGACCATAGACGTCGGTGCCACGTAGAAGTCACTGAACGATGGCGTTGATGTCCAGTTTGGTTGGTTTCCGATTGTTTGTGCTTCAAATTTGTTTTTTATTATTATTACTATCATTGTTGCTAGATTATATTTCAGTACATTCTTTGGACAAGCCTACTCTAACATAGTTTAAGGTTGAAAAAAAATTAAGTTACTGTTTATATTTTCTACATCCTATTGTCATTTCTCATTTTCTTAGTAATTTATCGTAAATTGAAATTGATGGTTTTCCATAAACGCCAAAAATTTGTGCGCGCCACACGCAATAATAAACTCTAACATTTGTTCAAACGTAAATTTGAATGAAATTCCAGGTTATTACGATTGTTTGACTTAAATGGAACTTAAATTATTCTGCATAGTCCACTTAGTTACACGAGACAAAACGACATTTGCGGGAATGCTCTAATCAAATGGCTTCTATATTATAACTTTTTACATGCCAAATTGAATACCTTAAGAGTTAGGCCAGAAATTTTGCTTATGTTAAATATTTTAACAATAATTTAACATTATCGGATAGTTTACTACAAGATTGACCAACTGGCTTAACAATTTAAACATAATTTACACGTATATATAATCAAAATTGATAAGAAGATTGAGAAATGCTCATTTTCATTTGGCGTGCTTTTTAAATTTTAAATCATTATAAAATCCATAATCCACTAGCAAAATTATTGAAGTTAATAAAACGAAATGAGGTTATCTCGTCATTGGCGTGAATGTTACCTCGCTAACTATAAGAACACCCAGTTAAGTAATACTGGAGATATTTATCATTAGAAAATACTCTCACAACGAAGTTGGTCCTTTATAAGCATTGCCACATGAAATAAACCAGCTTAATCCGTTGTTTCTTCTAGACCACCCAGTTAAGTTATACCAGCCGCCTGTTTTATCCATAGCTCATTAGAAAATACTTTCACGCCGAAGTTCGCTTAAACGCTTAAACAGTTATTCCTTCTAGACCACCCAGTTAAGTTATACCAGCCGGAATTTTTAAATCCATAATTCATTGTAAAATACTCTCACGTCAGAGCTGGGCTGGACCGCAAAACAAAACAGTTCTTTTTTATAGACCACCCAGTTAAGTTATACCAGCCGCCAGTTTTATAAATAGCTCATGAGGAAATAATCTCACACCGAAGTTGGATCTTTATAAGCATTTCCTCGTTAAATAAACCAGCTTAATCCGTTGTTTCTTATAGACCACCCAGTTAAGTTATACCAGCCGCCATTTTTATCCACAGTTCATTGTAAAATACTCTCGCGCCGAAGTTCGACCGTCATTGCCACGTTAAATAACAGTTATTTCTTATAGAACACCCAGTTAAGTTATACCAGAGACAATTTTAAATTCTTTTTTTACTGTAAAATATTCTCACGTCCAAGCTGGATCGACATTGTCATGCCAAACGCTTAAACAGTTATTCCTTCTAGACCACCCAGGTAAGTTATACCAGCCAAATGAAAAATGAATATTTTGCAATTCTTGAACACATTTTATTAATTTTCACGATAAAAAAAACTATTTTTGACGTAAACTTTACAAGCGCCCTTAAAATGCCGCTTTCTCTTTAAATATTTGCAATATTTTAGATTTAAGAGACTTTCCTGAAACCCTGTTCTTAAAATTTAATTTGGCGTGATTTTTATCCATAGGTTCATTGTATAATATACTCATGTCAGAGCTGGACCGTCATTGACGCTTAAACAGTTATTTCTTGTAGACCACCCAGTTAATTTATAGCAGCCGCTTTTTATACCAGACTGTAAAATATTCTCAAGTCGAAGCTGGACCGCCATTATCACGTGAAATGAACCAGCTTAAATGACCAACTGACGTGACAATTCGAATTTGATTTACACGTAACAATTAGCAATAGTCATTTGAATATTTAAAAAAGCTCATTTTCATTTGGCGTGCAAGTATAATTCACCTGGGTGGTCTTAAATTTGGCGTATTAACTTTCACATATAATTTTTGTTGTGGTGTCTTATAACGGCTCGACCAGGATGACATTGAGCTGGTCGTTTTAAACATCCACCAATTCTACTGCATATCTAACTTAGCGCGCGCATTTAGGCCGTTCAAATTGTGGGATTGTTTGCTGTTTTTATTCATATTTTTGTTTCTGTTTTTTACCTCGTCACCAATCTCCCCGCACATATTTTATTGTTATTAATCAATTTGTTATTATTAATAAAGTATTATTAATACATGACAATTTTAAAAGAAAACTTTCTAACATTGATTCGGCAGACTATTATTCACACATAGCCGAAAGCGTGCTACACAAATATCAAAAACACTGGTGATTTTACGACGGAACTCAATTGACATTCATACTAAATTCATCATAAAAAAGTTATTCAAACAAATATCAATCGAGATTCCGTGAATCATCGTTTTTTCCCTGAAATGTACAATTTTAAGTGATACATTTAGTTGAAAATTGAATATTTACATGCGTGTAAGCTATCTGATATAATACATTGCACTATTTAAGGCTCTCAAATTCTCTAATTTAGTTGGAAGAGGAATTTTTGTTAAATGTATTCAACGAAAGACTAAAATCCCTAAATGTAATTACGGTGAATATATTGGGTTTTGTCTCTATTTTTCTTTTAACTGAATCCTGAAATCTCACAAGATTGCAGAGAGCCAAGGATCATCAGAATTTGCTGCCATCCTGGAATCTTCGATGGAAATGACGTGGAAGGGAAACTTCAACCGCTAACAATTCCAGCTATTGAGACCATGCCTCAGTCAGCAAATTTCCAACACATTGACAATCACTTGGATAGTTTTGAGCAAGAAATTCTTCAAAAATCATTTAATTACATCATCACTATTACACGCCAAATGCAAATGACAATTTGGCAATATTTAAACGCATTTTATTAATTTCCACGTGTAAACAAATAGCTAATTTCATAGTCAATCTTACAGGCTTTCCTTAAAAAGTCTCTGGCGATTTAAAATTATCCGAAATATTAGATTTAAGTAGCTTATTTTAGGTCTTGTTTTTACGAATTCATTTGGCGTGCTCTTAGGACGCGGTAATTCTACGTTAGCGGCATAAATGAACTTGTTGGCACGTCAACTGGTATGGCAACAAAATGAGCTAAATAAACGACATCAAATCTAACTTTGCGGCAATATATTCATACGTTTAGGTAGTCGTGTTTTCTAGAAAGGCTTAACACGCCAACTGGAATAAAATGAGCTAAGTAAACGTGCTCAAATTTAACTTTTTGAAAATAAATTTATATTTTTAGATAGTTTCAGACAAGTATAGTTAAATATTAGTGACAAATCTTTCTTGCAAAGACGCAAAATTTTTCAGGAACGCTTGAAAATTGATAAATTTCAATTTGACGTGCGTTGGCAAAAGTTTGCTGATTCTTGTGCTTATTAACTTTTTTAATAATAGAGATATGTCCATTTAAAACAAATGGATTGATCCAAAAATTCGAAAGCTCCTTTTTGCACAAATTAATTGGTTCCAGGTTTCCATGATGTGTCGTGCGGCCACCCGGAATAGGAAAATAGGAGAGGTCTCATTTAACGATTTAAATCCATCCGCACCCGTATAATTTGATGATATATGGATTCTTTTACTTAAAATGGCTAAAATACAATTAAAATATGCTGAGAAGTTAGAAGTTCACGTAAAAATTAGTAATACATGATTGAATTCCGGGAAATCGACAATCGCGATCCTCATTTATACCTAATTGACATAGATACGCTTAGTTATTACTGGAAAATTTTTTTAATAGGGAAGTGCGCGCCAAATAGAAAAATGTGTTTTATTATTTTTACGCTTGTCTTATAACTTTCACGTGTGCTTTACACAAATATTGTCAACGTCACTTTCACATAAACTCTTCACAAAATATTACATTTGAGCATGTTTTTTGAGCTCGTTTTATTAACCTTCCAGCTGGGCGTGTATAAATATCCAAGAGTCGGCAAGTAGCTGGTATAGCTTAACTGGGTGGTCTAAAAGGAATAGCTGTTTAAGCGTTTAAGCGAACTTCGGCGTGAAAGTATTTTCTAATGAGCTATGGATAAAACAGGCGGCTGGTATAACTTAACTGGGTGGTCTATAAGAAACAACGGATTAAGCTGGTTTATTTCATGTGACAATGCTTATAAAGGACCAACTTCGGTGTGAGAGTATTTTCTAATGATAAATATCTCCGGCGTTACTTAACTGGGTGTTCTTATAGTTAGCGTGGTAACAGTCGCGCCAATTATTAATTTCGTTTTATTAACTTCTGTATAAGAATGGCTGCTGGTATAACTTAACAGGGTGCTCTAAAAGTAATAACTGTTTAAGCGGTTGGAACGTCAACAGAAAAAGACTAATTTCCAATTTTAAGAATGGCTTACCGTTTTTACGCCTACAGTACAAGAAATGTTTCATGAGCATTTAGAAATGTGTTTCTTAATCTATACAAAAGTCTAAATATCTTTTCAAACAGTTAGATTTGAGCACGTTTTCTGAGTTCGTTTTATTAGGTTTCCAGTGGGTGTGCGTGTGTATCAGTGTATCAGTGATGGGAGGCACCCCGTTTTTTTGGAATTCCGGGCGGGCAAGACCTTAAAAATTCAAAATTTCAAAACCCGGGGCCCGTGAGCGGGACTTCCCTTTTTCTCTACCCGGGACCCATTTTTTAAGGAAAATACCCATCGGAAGGGTTCGGGGGGGGGGGGGGGGGTCCCTCCAATCACTTGCACATACGTGTCTCTGTCTCTACTGCAATCAGCTTCTTTTAGGAAATTTAAAAACTCGGTGCCCGGGACCGGCACTTCCCTTTTTCAATACCCGCGAACCGGGACCCCTTTTTTTTAGGAAAATACCCGAGCGGGGGGACTTCCTCACATCATTGAACGGTAATAGTGAAAATTACAGACGAGAAAGAGCGAGAACTTTCTCTTTTAAATTATGCAACAATATGTATCAAAAAACAGCACTTAAAACTCGGAATTTCCGATTTACAACCAATATACAAAATAACTAAACTGATACAAAAAAGCTAAAATGATAAATAATTAAGCTAGATTATTAGACTTCTCGCCATATCAAATAATCACATTATTAAGCACATTTCTGAGCTATAAATTATTCATCGCCTCTAGGACTCGGAAATTCTACCGAAAAAAGAAACTTTTCTCGTTGGCAAAAAAGTGTTGATTCTAATTACGCTATAAACTTTTTAAAAAGTGATTTCAAAAATGTTAAATATACGAAAATCCTGCAAATTAACAGTCTCAAGATTTTCAAGTCGTTGCGAGACTCCGAAATCTATTAAATTGACGTGAATAACAATAATCATTCTATGCAAAAAAGGGTAATTGGTCTAATTCTTCTATTTATGATCATAATATATTATAAGCTGAGTTATGTCCTAAATTAAAGATTGAAAATCGTGCATTTCTACAACAAGCTATAAATATATTTTTAGAGACTACACAGCTATAAATTCGTCTACATCATTATCAGTAGCTATCAAATGATTCAAAAAAGGACATTCAATCCAATCTGAATGATTTGTAAACCAACATATATTTTTCCAAAACCTCTGAAAAGAAAAATGCTCACCAAATGCTTGATTCGCCAGTGGTGACTGCAATCCTTGTCCAATCGGGCTTCCGGAATCCGCCGAGAACTGAAATCAATCATTTCAATCAATACATTCTTGTGTGTTTTATTTGCAATTCTTAGTCAACTCGCGCACATTTTCCGCTTTCCAATGGTAATTATAATAATAGTTGCGAAACGAGTCATCATCGTTATTACTTCTGCTGCTGCTGCTAGTACTGCTCATCTCCTCATAACACTGATAAGCCATCATAATTCTAATTAGTCAATATTAAATCGATTAAGGGTGGTGGAGAAGAAAAAAGTTGTGTGGAACTATTATTTGACATAGATTATTGATTTTGATTGTTCGCACCGCCCATTGTGTTCCCATTCGACCACTAAATGCACTCCTCCCCTATTGGTATGTTTGCTGACATTACGGTAATGCTTAATAGGTACACGGAAAATGGGTCTCAATAGAAATCTTCAGGGTTCTTGTTAAGATACATTATTTTAAAATGGTTAATGGCAGAATCTAGAGCAGCTAAGTGAAATGTCTTCTCACTTAAGGTTGCTCTTACAGCTCTCCATACTTGGCTAATCCAGTTTTATAATATTAAAAAAAAAACAACTTTGTCTACGCCAAATAAAAATGACGATTTTTAATTTTTAAACTAATATTATTAAACCACGTGTAATTTTTCAACGTGTAATTTAATAAGAAATTTCCACGTCAATATCACAAGGTTCTTTCAAAATAAATCTTATAATTTAAATTTGTGTGTTATATTAAGCTTAAAACACTTCTCCTGGGCTCCTATTTATACCAACGAATTTGGCGTGCTTTCTTATGCTTTATTTATAACTAGAGTGTAAGCTCTTTCAAGAATGTTACAATAGGGCGCATTTGCTTGTTTAAAATCATCAAAAATTAAACGACAATGAAATTAAAAATCAAACGAAACTAAATTAAACTGCATTTTTTGCAAATAAATGAATCAATCTAACTCAAGAAAGTACTCAAATCTTGTGAAAATATTCGTAGAGTCATTGTCTACGATCTACAAACAACACAAATAGTGTTTTCACAATTATTTCATTTCTTACAAAATACACAAAATCACAAGTCCAATAAATATAACTATAAAGGGTTTTCGCAGACAAATGCATCGAACTAATTTAAGAAAATACTAAAATAAATCTTGTGGAACAATTAATTGAGTCTAATTTCAAATATTGTTTTTCATAATTATTTTATCTTATACGAAAAAAATAAATATCAGACTTCCAATCAAGGTGACTCTCATTGTTTTTTTACAAAAATCAGATTCAGCGTGTTATTCCGAGTCGAATGACACCAATAATTTGAACATTTCATAAATTTTTAAACTTTCGTTACGTCAGCCTACGTGAAAATATTTTTTGCACAAGGCAGCCAATATGGGTGTCAAACGACTCCATTTAAAACGTAGAATTATATAAACACTAAAAGTCCAAATATTTACGTGAACCTACGTCAAAAAACCACATTAAATAAATGAATACTGGACATGTTTTCCAGACAAATCGTATTTGAAAATAGTTTAATTATTCAAAACAAGTTCTAGCATGGATAAGAAGTATTGACAATTAAGATAATTTCTTTCATGGAAAATTGATGAGTACAAGGAATTCAATTTTGTAAAAATAAAATTGATTTTATGACCAACATCACTACATTAAAATACAGTTTATGATTATTAAATAGTGGAATAAGCACATAACTGTCGAACTAATTTCCTCATTCTAGAATCTCAATCACCATCAAAACTAATGTTAATTGAACTTATGGAACTAGTACTTATCGCCCGAGTACTTTTGATAAGCTACAGTATCCACTCACATTCCATCGTTCAGATCAACGTAGTTTTTCTTGACCGAACCGTTTAACAATCACCTTACTCATTCGTTTAATATCCAGATATGTAAACAAACAAACAAATAATGCTGGTAACACTTGTTTAGCTCGATTGTCGGTTAACATCAAATAATGGATTATTCTGGATTAGAATCACACCATATTTGATAAGAGATATCTATTACACGCGGTCTTGCTTGTTTGAAAATTCTATTCGAATGTACTCTCTATAAATTCTAACAAATTAGGAAAACATTGTAAATTCGGCATTAGTGCAAATCTATTATTGTCGTGAGACCTTAATTTAATCCTAATTTTCATTTCAGCATAATATTTCCACTGGAATCGTGTTCAGTGTGTTTTTACGAGTTGAAAGACACCTATATTTACTATATTTAAGACATGTTCAATTTCACCTGCGTGAACTTACGTGAAAATTTTTGTTAAATAAAGTGGGTAATATGGGTGTCAAACGACTCCATTTAAAACGTAGATTTAGATAAAAACTAAAAATTCAAATATTTACGTGAACCCACGTTAAATAACGACAATTTAATGAATATTTTATACTTTTCCTGATGTGTATTTTAAAATTGTTTAATTTTTCAAAAGAATTTCTAGTTTGGAATAAAAGTATGGAATGTTAAAATAATTTCTACATTTTTTACGTGAAAAAATGTGAAAAAGACTGAAAAAGACTGAATATTAACATTTAGAAATGTTAATAAGAGTCTTTGAGAAAACAAAGATTTCAACCCAATACTCTTTCTTTATTAACACTGGAATAGGTTTTTTAAATTTAGAGTACATGGAAAAAAATTGGACGCTTGGTCTTAAAAAAAATTAAATTTAATCTTGCCACAATTGCATACCAACATTATTCACTTTAAAATAATCTTCCAAATATTATTTTTTAGCAAACTGATACTCTCTACAATTCACTTCCATCGATTAATCCGCGAATCTCGTACACCTGCATACTGTATAAGTAAATAAAAACGTGTGCTAAGACTTATATTTGGTTGATATTACACCGAATGTTACACTTTTATCGCAAATAAGGTGGTCATCATCGGCACCTTTTGAGCCACGAGTTTGTCGTTAGTTTTAGGTAGTTAAAGGAAAGGAGTGAGAAAAACAATATTAAGGAATAATTTAAATTTTAATGAGGTTCAATTGTGGGAAAGAACGCATTATGGTAATATTTGAATTTGCAGAATCGTTCTACATTTGGAAGCGATATCAAATGAGAGAAAAATATTCTTTATCTCATTCTGATACGTGAAATTATATATAAAGAAGAAAGAGAGGAAGATAGTAATGGGTAGTTGTTGTATTCCCGAACGGACACGTTAAAATGTTTTATGATTTGAATCCTTTAAAACTAGGAAATCTCAATTATGTTTGCGAAGTTGTTGCAAGCAATTAAAAATCAACAACAATAAAACTGTTTCCAGTAAATAAAGGCTTCTCTCATGAATTTTATACTACACTACCGCAGCTCCATTATGTTCTCAAAAACATCGTTATTATTTTATTTATAAGTAAGGTGTATTCTTCTTCTTCAAGAAAGCTTCACAGGGACGCATTTGCTTGTTTACCATCATCTGGTCCATATTTCCCGAAAGGGAAAATCAAAGCAAGAGATTTTTGCAGACAAACGCATCTAACTAATTCAAGAAAGTACTCAAATAAATCTTGTGAAACTATTAATTGAGTGTAATTTCAAATATTTTTTTATAATTATTTTATCTTCTACGAAAAATATGGATGTTATTAAATCTAGGAAAATCGGAAATTGCTCCCGTCGGAAAATAAATTACATTTCTGCAAAAATCACGGATTATTACACCATCTCATTTTAAATTTCGATTTTTTTCATTTTTATAAAAAAAGACTAAAAAATCAAACATCTCAAAGGAATCGAACCAACATAAATTTTTCGTGAATCAAATCCTCTACCAGGTATGCTACGCATCCTCTTTTGTTTTAATTAATTAATCCGTTGAAGTTTGAAGAAGTATTTTAATGTCTATGGTGTAATAATCCGTGATTTCTTTTGCGGAAATGGATTTTATTTTCCGACGGGAGCAATTTCCGATTTTCCTAGATTTAATAACATCCAAAAATATATATCACACTTCCAATAAAGGCGACTCTCATTGTTTTTACAAAAATCAGAGTCAGGGTGTTATTTCGAGTCGAATGACACCAATAATTTGAACATTTCCTACATTTTTAAAATTTCGTTACGTGAACCTACGTGAAAATATTTTTTTGCACAAGGCAGCCAATATGGGTGTCAAACGACTCCATTTAAAACGTAGAATTAGATAAACACTAAAAATTAAAATATTTACGTGAACCTAAGTTAAAAAAAGACAATTTAATGTTGATGAGTAAAATTAGTTCAATTTTGTAAAAATAAAATTGATTTTATGACAAACATCACCACATTAAAATAAATTTTATGATTTTTAAATAGTGGAATAAGCACATAACTGTCTAACTAATTTCCTTATTCTAGAATCTCAATCACCATCAAAACTATTGTTAATTGAAATTCTGGGAACAGTACTTATCGTCGCAGTGATTTTTCTAAGCTACCGTATCCACTCACATTCCATCGTTCAGATCAACGTAGTTTTTCTTGACCGAACCGTTTAACAATCACCTTACTCATTCGTTTAATATCCAGATATGTAAACAAACAAACAAATAATACTGGTAACACTTGTTTAGCTCGATTGCGGTTAACATCAAATAATGGATTAGTCTGGATTAGAATCACACCATATTTGATAAGAGATATCTATTACACGTGGTATTGCATGTTTGAAAATTCTATTCAAATGCACTATCTATAAATTCTAACAAATTAGGAAAACTTTGTAAATTCGATGTTAGTACAAATCTATTATTGTCGTGAGACCTTAATTTAATCCTAATTTTCATTTCCGCATAATATTTCCACTGGAATCATGCTCAACATGTTTTTCTCAGTTGAATGACACCCATATTAACTATATTCAAGACATGTTCAAATTCACTCGCGTGAACTTACGTGAAAACAACTTTCAGATAAAGCGGACAATATGGGTGTCAAACGACTCCATTTGAAACGTAGATATAGATAAACACTAAAATCTCAAATATTTACGTGAACCCACTTTAAATAAATACAATTTAATGAATATTCTATATTTTTCCTGTTGTGTATTTGAAAATTTTTCAAATTTTCAAAAGAATTTCTAGTTTGAAATAGAAGTATAGAACTTTAAAATAATTTCTACATTTTTTACGTGAAAAAACTTGAAAAATACTAAATCAATATACTATCATTTAGAAATGTTAATAAGAGTCTTTGACGAAACAAAGATTTGAACCCAATTCTCTTTCTATGTTAACACTTGAATATATTTTTTTAAAGTTTAGAGTAAACTGATAAGATTTGTAAGCTTAATGTCTAAGTATAAAATCGTACGTGAACCCACGTGAAAAAAGGAAATTCAATATGATGAATGTAGCAATATACTAGCACCCCAAATCGAAATAGCGATTTTGCGAATTTTAAACGTGTGTGGAAATTATATTTGCGCATAATTACTGAGCTCATTCTATTACCACACAAATTGGAATGCATATTTCTAGACAAACCAGTTAATGGTTACCGTCATTTACACGTAAAAAATCCAACAATTTTTGATTATACCCAAGAAACTATTAAGAAAAGGAAAACAAGATAAGGAAAAATTAAGAGCCTCTAACAAAATTTCAATATTTTATTGACATCGCTGTTTTTCAAGAACGATACAATTATTTGGAAAGGGCCCACAAATAAGAATTACAAAAAATCATAGTCAAGAAAAAATGTAGCAAATTCTACCTGAAAAGGCCATTCTCCACCAAATATCAACGGCAAGTTATACGGATAAGGAGACGAAGCGGCAGCTGCCGCGGCGGCCGCCGCTATCGAGCTCGTCGACGGAGATTCATCCGCCTGATGCTGCTGATACGAATGCTGCGGAATATGATGAAGCTCCTGCGTCTGCTGACGCTGCTGCGGCTGTTGCTGCTGCGATCCATCAATCGACGACGACTGTTCCGGATCGAAATTATGAACACCGGCGGTGAACATTTATAAACAAACAATCGATCGATTGATCGAAACAATCAGTAGAGGAATGTGTCAGTGATGAATAAATAATGACGAGTCGTGCCGCAACAACAATGATTCACAATGATCCGTCGCCAACCATATACGGTACTACTTTTACGTCGACGCCAGCTTCTTCCAATTCGACGCTCCGCCTATGAGCGAGACTGCGCTCTGTCTTTTTTAGAGGGCAAAATATTACTGCACAGTTATTTTTTTGGTTTCTCATTTTTTTTTCTGTGGTTTTTTTCAAAGGATTAGGACTCCGCCCAATTGGAAATGTCAGGTAACTCGTTTGACCTTGTTACCTAAAAATGAGCAATAAATGAGAATTCAAAATATTTGGATTGTCGAGAAATGCCAACAGAAAGACCATTCGATTGCTACAATCTACAAGTAGAATCGTAGTGAGTTCAAAATTATGATCCGAAGAGTTCCTTAACTCATTTCGAGTTCAAAATTTAAGAACTATTCGGATCACGTGTCCAAACCGTGTCCAATCCAATTGATAATCCTATTGGACCATTTGGCATCTCGGTAAAGTTGAAATATCGAATGGATCAGATCAGAAAACAGTAAAAGTTGTTTTACTAGGATCAGATTACGGTCAGAAACGGATGAAAGAGATGAGAATCCTAGATCCAATTGAGAACAGTGTATCAGTATATCTTGACTGAAGGATTAGTTTTCGCATACTGTTTCGGATATGCATCAGGAAACACAAAATTCTACACTAGATTTCTTGCGATTAAGTAAAAAACAGGATTAGCAGAAATAAGAAAGTATCAGAATAGGATCAGAAGAAAGCAAAGATATGAATATTTTTCCCTTTGGAATAATCTTTGCTTGAAAATTTATTGAGATTGAAGATGTCATGTTGAATATATATATTTCAGGATCAATATTTTACTATCTGGAGTTTTAAACTAACAAAAATATAATTTTAGCATCAGATTTCATAACATAAGAAAGTTGAAACTCATATTAGGATCAGACAGGATCAGGTTCGACATATAACTCTCTAATTTGTAATTCTTAAACGCAAATGTTCAAGCCTGTGTTTTGAGAAAAAAAGTTCTGACTGACATTTTCCTTGTGAGCGTGTTAGGATAATAACTTGAGCAGAAAGAAGAGGATCATGTTAGATAAGGAATGACCTAAAACTTTTTGTAAGATATATAATCCATAAATAAGTAATATTTGAGTCTGAAAGTTTCTGGATAAAAATTTTAGAGAGAATAGTATCTGGAACAAGCTGGATCAGGATTTTTTAGATCTATAAATTAGAAAATATAAATTTTGCATTAAGCTTCTATTCATTAAAAAAGAGAATGTTCATGCCTGAAATTGCCAAGAGGATAATTTCAGAAAACACAACATGATCATGTTATAATCAGATTGGATCAGGAAAAGGGTGAAGCTTGAAATTGTCTTTTACCAGAGCGCAGAGGAGGATTAGATTGGCTCAGATTAGAATTTAATTTTAGACTTGACAATTTAAATGTTTTAGATGCTTTCAAATCCTTAGATAGAAAATGTTCAAGCCATCAGAATTTCAGCAGATACAAGAGGAGGATCACACTAAATCAAGATAAGCATTAGAATCTAGACTAGTGCCTATAACTTTTGCATCAGATTTTTCAATACTCAGAGAAAAATACAGTTTTCTTAGAGTGAATCATTAGAATTTTAGGATTGTTGGTATATTGGTATCGAAATTATTCCTGATCTAACTTGATCCTCTTCTTTCTGCTAAAGATATTATCCTAATACACTCACAAGTTAGTCGAACTCTCAGAATTGTTTTCTCAAAACACTTCCCTTGTCAGACTAGAACATTTCGGTTTAAGAATTACGGATTACAAAAAATTATATGTCTAACCTGATCCTGTTTGATCCTAATATGATTCTCCCACGCTTCAACTTTCCCTCCTTAATTATAAGAAATGTAAATTCAATAATAAAATCTGGATGATTAATTGAATTTAATCATCTACGGTGAGATGTTTTTACTGGATCTTTCCATACCGGATCAGGAAATAAATTTATAGGAAAAATTGTAAAAATGTTAATAATTTCGTAACCAACAACGAATTTGATTCCGCTACTCAACATCTTCAATTAATTTCCCAGAGAACAATTCTACCGTACTACTCAGCATTGTATTGATACGGTATTCGACAAATGTCAACTATTGTCTCAAGGCGAAGCTAAATTCAACAAATAAGCAAACAAACAAATAATTTGTGGTTCTTCCTTCGCCCCAAAAAAGTGCATTCATATAGCATTTTGTTCTCATTTTTTGTTGCTGATGATGAAACAAAACAAAACATGACCAAAACCGAAATTGGGAAAGAGCAGCCGTTTTTTGTGTTCGATTCTCGTTTAAAAATTGATTAGTTCCATCAACAAAAAAAACGCTGTGAGAGAACATCGTTTTCTTTTTGGTTTGTACTTTTACTTTCTTCTCGCTTTTTTTTGTATTCAAATTTCCACCTTGACGGCTTTTTTTGTGGTTGGAATTTCTCTTTTCATATTTGAAATAGATTTTAGGTTGGAGATGGAGATGGAAGTCCCGGATGGATTATACAATACTTAGCAAATTGAATAGATTTGGAGAAGAGCATATTTGGACCATAGAAAATACTAGATCAGGGAAAATACTTTGAAGGATTGTGAACTGCTAGATCAGAAGAAGAAACTCAAACTATAAAACAAAAATGAATCGATCCAGATGAAGAAGTGAAATAAGTATTTGGATCCAATAAGTATTCAAATCAGAGAAAGTGTAGAAATCATTAGGATCCTGAGAAGCATCTCTGGATAAGTTTGAATCCTAGTTCAGTTGGATCAGAAATAAAGAAATTTATGGATCACCAATCCTAATGTGACAAAAAAGTAGGAGTTGGATAACACACTGGATCAGGACCTGAAGAAGAGCATATATGGCTCACGACAAACAAGATTAAGACAACTGGGAATCTGATATCTATGATTTTAATGTATTGTAGTTGGATAAGGATCATAACATAACAAATGAGTAGACCAGACTCCCACAGAGTAGAGCAAAATACTTAACACATTGATAAAGAATCAGAAAAGAAATAGCAGAAGGTTTGAATCGGTCCAGGAGTGTACTAGGTGAATTCTTGAAAATTGAGATTCTTTTGTCTCCAGCAAAAAATAAGTTTGGATCATAGATGGGATGATGATTGGGGATTTTCTGGTTGTTTTGTGCAATTTCAATACGAATAGTCAGAAACGGCTTGATTTAAGACTTATGTCACGCTCACAAGTGACTGTCGATCTTGTTTGATCGCAGACGCAGGGAGGCTGATCTCAGCTCAGGCCCGGATCAAATGAAACAACGAAATCTCCTCATTTCGCTCCCCTTTTTCATTCCCACTGAACTCCGCCGAGAATAGAGGGAAACTCGGATCAGGAGAGTGAAAGAAGACATTCTGGATCAAATATTTTAACCAGTGAAAAATTGAATTTGGACCATATATAGAGAGAAAATCGGATCAGGTTTATATGTTGAGAAATGTAGATCAAGGGAAGCACATGTTAACTGGAAAAAATCACACACAGGGCCATAGAATAGAGGGAAATTTGATAATGAAGAGAATAGTTGGATTCTAAACAATCTGGATCCAGGAAAGAACGTTTAGCCTCAAGTAAATTACATATGGATCATGTAATTGAGGGAAAATCGGACCAGGAGAGCGAAAGACGACATTCTGGATCAAGGGAAGAGGAATAGAAGAGGAATAGATGAACTCTAAACAAACTCAATCCAGGGAATCACAATTAGCATCAAACAAATCACGTTTAGATCTTAAAATATAGGGAAAATCGGATCAGGAGAGCAATATGTTGACCAATCTGAATCAAGGGAAGAGCATGTTAACTGGAAAAAATCACATTTGAGTCATAGAATAAAGGTAAATTTGATTAGGAGAAGAATAGTTGGATTCTAAACTATCTGGATCCAGGAAAGAACTTTTAGCCTCAAGTAAATCACATATGGATCATGTAATAGGGAAAAACCGGATCAGAAGAGCGTGAGACGACATTCTGGATTAAGGAAAGCACATGTTAACCGGAGCATATACCATTTGGATCATAGAATAGAGAAAATACCGTATCAAGAGAGGAATAGATGGATTCTGAACAATCTGGATCCAGGGAAGAACATTTAGCCTCAAGCAAATTAGGTGGATCATATAATAGAGAAAAATCGGATCAGTACGCCACACGCTCAACCAAATTAGCGTGATCATTTAATGCTCAACATCGTCACTTAGATATAAATTGTGACGTTATATGGATTTATTGAATTCTAATACCTACAATGCTTCAAAACGATACAGATCACTCCACGTAGAAATCATAAATACTTCACAAAATGGACATTTCCGGGTGGCGTGGGATCAGAAGAACGAAAGACGAAATTCTGGATCAGGAGAAGAACATGTTAGCTGGAGCAAATCCGATTTGGATCATAAAATAGAAGGAAAATAGGATCAGGAGAGCGAAAGACGAAATTCTGGATCAAGAGAATAACATGTTAGCTGGAGCAAATCACGTTTAGATCTTAAAATATAGGGAAATCGGATCAGGAGAGCAATATGTTGACCAATCTGAATCAAGGGAAGCACATGTTAACTGTAGAAAATTGATTTGGAGCATAGAATTGAGAGAAAGTCGGACAATGAGAGCGAAAGACGAAATTCTGGATCAAGAGAAGAACATATTTACTGGAGCAAATCACGTTTGGATCATAAAATAGATGGAAAATCGAATCAGGAGAGCGAAAGACGACATTCCGGATTCAGGGAAGCACATTTCGATAGATCATAAAAAAAGGAGACCATTATATGGATTCTAGACAAGCTGGATCAAGCTCCATTAGACAAAAACAACTTTTTATCCATAAAGATTCAAAATCTCAAAAAACAAGTTTCCAAATCCCCCTAAACAGAATCTCCTCAAAGCAACCTGAAACCATCTGCGACCCCCTATGGGAAAAACGGCTAATTATGAGAACACAATGGGGTATTTCAATCAAACGCCTAGAAATATCTGAAACGAAACGAAAATGAATGGTGTGATTGAATCTGTCTGAAATTGAGCTCGTGCAAAATGAGAGCAGCCTATGGAACAAAAACATATTCTATCTGTTTGTTTGTTTAATAACAATATTGTTATATATTATTATTATTATTAGTGCGGATTTTGATCTTTATCTCTTATTGATAAGGTAGCAAAATTTGTTTGGAAGGACAAGGAATGAGTCAAAATGGTTATTTCACAGTTTGTCAGTTGATTATGAATAAAATTTTCGATAAGTTGTCAAACTCAATAGAATTTTAACTTTTTAAGTTGAAATACCGCGGAAAGCGTGTTGGGCTTGCGGCCTGAACACGAGTAATACTTCAGAAAGTTTATATCCATATTTTTAACAAGAATGAGAGAGAAACTACCTGCGACAGAAGATTCTGAGTTCGTCCAAACGAAGATATAAAATATTGAATAGCTGCATTCATCGTTCAAAAAGAGTTTGAGTTAACTATTCCAACGTCAAAAGAATGCCAGCTTCTATTCAAATGCGCATTAAATGACAAACTGATTAAAAATAGTTGTTCTAATTATTATTCGAGCGCATAATCATGGGTGGGGCTCTCCACCAAAGTGCACTACATCATTATTTCGACTATTTCTTTCAGTGCTCATTGAGCATGATGATAATAACACGTTAGGTAGGTATTGTTGTTATTAATTGCCATAATTCCTCTTGTTAATTATTTAATTAATTAGTTTTGGTTGTTCTATGATGAAATCGAAGCAGCAATTCGCGTGAATGTAATTGTTTTGAACTTTTTTTGTGATGGAATACTGATAATGAACTCGAATTTGAATGTTATTAAGTATGATAACATAAAAATATAAATAATCATCTAGTAAAGTTTTCTATTGTAGCAGCTAAAGTGCACGCCAAATCGAAATTGAAATTTTACAAAAAGTCAAATTCTCCTCATTAATTTCCACGTGAAAATTAAAATGCCACGCCTTTAGGATGGTTTTTCTTAAACTATCTAGTAACCTTAATGGTTTGTTATATTACAAAGACTTTATGTGGTCCAATTTTTATTAATCAAATTGGTGTAAAGTAATATTCCTAACTCTTAAGTAAGCAGCTGAACACAAGTTAACTTTTCCTGATTAGGATAGTCATAACAAATCTTTGTTAGGGACAACGTCATTAATGAGAATCAGAGAAACAGAGAGAGCCATCATATGCGCGAAATTTAATTTTTCAAACTAAAAACTAAAAAAGCTTAATTTTTATCAGATAAGAATTCGCCGAAATAGATTTTGCGACCGCGTTTTTTCTACGATACTGTAATTAATTCAAAATATTCCCTAGTCTTCTCAGAGTTGGATCTTCTACTCTAGACATTCTGGATCAAGGGAAGCACATGTTAACTGTAGAAAATTGAATTTCGATCATAGAATTGAGAGAAAATCGGACCAGGAGAACGAAAGACGACATTCTGGATCAATGGAAGCACATGTTAACCGGAGCATATACCATTTGGATCATAGAATAGAGAAAAAACCGTATCAAGAGAGGAATAGGTGGATTCTAAACAATCTGGATCCAGGGAAGAACATTTAGCCTCGATCTTATACTCTAGAAATCAAATTATTACGTAGAAGGTATGTAAATGCGGTCTAGTTTAGGTTTGACGGAGTCAATGGGCACGCCACCCGAAAAAACGATTTTTTGAAATTCAATTTAGTTGTACTAATTTCCGCATGGACTTATTATAATACTTTTAAAGGTGTTTTGGATATTGTAAGTCAAATAAACCAAATAAAAACATAAAATTCTATGGATAAATAAGGAAATACCTGAATTGAGGCAGTAATTTTACCATAACGCGCGGCGTGAAGGGAAGAAAACATCCCACCAGGATGCTGATCTGTCAGCAGAGTCTAAGCAGCTGCTCTTTAGTGGGCACAAAACTCATTAATCTTTACTAAACATTCTCTCCTCACTTGGAGCGGAAATGACAGTTTTTGAATTTCGGAATCCGGAATATCATTTGAGAAAAGGGAATGCGGAATTCCGCCTTGCTACGCAGGCTCGCAAGAATTTTACGTCTTATTGTTTTCCACGTGTAAATGGCAACCAACTTTTCTCATATCTTTAGAATGTCATCCTAGTCTAAACTCACCCTAACTTCTTTTCAAAATGTTAGATTGTCGTGACTTTATTTGCTTATTTTTAATAATTTATTTTGGCGTGAAAAAACGTGATCTGCTAAAAAATAACACCAATTGGAAATGAAACTTTTTTCGATATATGATCTTTTTGCACGCCAAATGAAGAAGTTTAAACGGGGACTCATTTCAGACCACCCAGTTTAATTATACGGTTCCATCGAAATTTTTGTAGTCTGGGATTGATATAAATTTAAGCTTGTCAACAAATCAAATTTGGATATTCCCATGGAGTACTGTAATATGTCCACAAAATTTCAAAAAATCACACATTTCGGTTGACGTGCATTTGATAAAATATCGGAAAACCCGAAACCTTAAATCAGAATCTTTAAATAGAACCTGATGAATTGAGCCTCTGTTTTTACAAATTCACAACAAAAAAAGAAAGCTATTTTAAACCCGTGGTCAGTTAAATATTTTTGATACATTGAGTAGTTTCTGAGAAATCCATCTATAATAGTAGAAGGGGTGATTTTGGATCCTACAGGGTGGCTGAAAATTACCCGGACTAAAATTTCGCGCCTTCGTGAGGCGCACTGGCGCTTTTTCAGCGCAATGTTTTTTAATTTTTTTAATTAGCAATGTTTTTTTTACTATCTCCCAAATTTTCATGATAATTGGTTCGGTTTTAGCAAAATGGCAAAGCAAAATGCAAACCGACCCGCAATTATCGCATTATACAAGTCCGGAATGAGCACGTATGCAATTTGGAAGCATCTGGGAATTCCGAAAAGTACCGTCTACGATGCAATTTCTCGTTTCAAGGATCTTGGCACAACCCAGGACCGTGCAGGCAGAGGAAGAAAAACTGCGGTGACGACTTCTTCGAACGTCAAGATCGTCCGAGACAGAATCAGACGAAATGCTCATCAGAGCATCAGAAAGATGGCGTCCGCGCTGAATATGTCACGAGCTTCAATGACAACCATTGTCAAAAAGAAGCTTAAGTTGACTCCTTATCGTGTCAGAAAAGCGGCCATCCTTTCTCAATCCAACAAGCTCAAACGGCACCAAAAGGCAAAACTCCTTTTGGCGCGCGCGCGGGTTGGGGAACATCTGTCGACGGTCTTTTCGGACGAGAAGCTGTTCACCGTGGAGGCCGAATTCAATTCGCAAAACCATCGAGTGCTTGCCCGAACGTCCGAGGAAGCTTCAGAACTCGGCCGGACGATTCATCGTACGTCGCACCCCGTCAGCGTCATGGTCTTCGGTGCCATCTGCTCCAATGGCAAATGTCCTCTGATTTTCGTGGAAAAGGGTGTCAAAATCGACAAGGACTACTATGTCAATGAGATCCTGAAGAAGAACTTGCTTCCTTGGGCCCAAAAACACTTTGGTGGACAACGATGGGTGTTCCAGCAGGACGGGGCGCCAGCTCATACTGCAAAGTTTACGCAGGAGTGGTGCGCCAACAATTTCCCCTCCTTCATCAAGTCAACAGAATGGCCCGCCTCGTCTCCTGACCTTAATCCGTTGGACTACTCCGTATGGGGGGTCTTACAGAGTAAGGTCTGTGCTAGGCCTCACCCGAATTTGGACTCTCTAAAGAAAGCGCTGGTCGAGGAATGGGACAAATTGTCGGTGGAATACCTGCGCGCCACGGTCGACGCATATCCGAAGCGTCTTCGCGCCGTCATCAGAAACCGCGGAGATCGAATCGAACAACGATAATCTATTTATGTTTGTTATTGTAAAAATAAACTAAATATGAAATTTGAGTGTGTTTGAACAATTATTCACTGAAATACATTGGTTTTCATATAGTCCGGGTAATTTTCAGCCACCCTGTAGAATAGGTTAATCAGGAGCAACAAAGAGCTTCGATTCTAGAAGACCTGGGTCAGGATCAAAAGAGGTTCGCTCATTATTTTATTATACATATTCACTCCAAATCGAAATTGCGATTTATTTGCGATTTTTAAACGTGTGTGGAAATTTTTACGTCTTCATAACAAAAAAGGTTTTAATACAATTTTATTAAGCTTGTCTTAAACTATCTAAAAATATCAGTATCTTTCTAAAAAGTTATATTTGAGCATGCTAACTGAGCTCATTCTATTACCACACAAATTGGAACGCATATTTCCAGACAAACCAGTAATTGGTTGCCGTCATTTACACGTAAAAATCCAATTATGCTTAAATATTACAAAATCGCCAGAGCCTTCAATTTTGCGTGAATATAATTTGTTTAAAAGAACCAGCTTCTAATGAAAACGAAGGTTTTCAATTACTTCAAAGTATGGAAACTAGCGATTTCACATATTTGTCAAAAATTATCACGTGAAAATTTGCAATTATTCTTCTACGTCAATTGACTATAGAGGTTCAAAGTTACCTGTTCAGCGCGCCAATTGAAATAATATAAATTGATGCTCATTTATGAGGCAAGAAGCGTAAATTTCAGAGATTTTGTATAATTTAGAGATAATTGTAGACAGATTTAGTGATTTTGCGTCAACGGAAACGAGAAATGTTCACGTAAAGCTTAATTATATACGTTTAAATATTCATAAATCATCATTTTCAATTGGCGTGGTTCAGTATAGTACATTTCTAGAAAAATTGATAGGCGTTTTATTTTGAGTGTTTTCACTGAGCTCATGTGATTTTCCACGTGTTGATTAAACAATTAAAATTTCACGTGTTTTAGAGGATTAGTGTCAGAATTTCTAACCCTCTCTCAAAACAGTTTACTTTTACCACTTCCCGCGATCCTCCGCTTCTATTTTAAGGCTGGCGTGCTTGTTGGTTCACGTCTCATAGCTTTTCTATTTCTTATTATTCCTACAGTATCTTTTTTTGCACCCCAACTTGTATGGTAATAAAATGCGCTCAGTTAGCATGCTCAAATATAACTTTTTAGAATGATATTAATATTTTTAGATAGTTTAAGACAAGCTTAATAAAATAGTAGGAAAAACTTTTTTGTTATAAACACGTTTAAAAATCGAAAAATCGCTTTTTCGATTTAGCGTCTTTTTTTGTAATTTTTCTACAGAAAGCTAAAAGTTTATCCATGAAAAGCCCGCTACTTCTATTAATCCTCATACAAATGCACACAGCAAGCAATACTCTTGAGAGAGACTGCATTTGTATTCAACTAACTGGAAACATCGGGCTAGATATTAACGGAGCCCACACTTTCAGCTAAGCAATTTCGCATACGTGTTAATGAGTAATATAATATGAATTGAATCAACTCCCACGCAAAGTTCAAAGCACACAGCAAGCAATACTCAAACTCCACAACACCTAATTAAGTAAACAACCAACCTTTTGAATAGGCGTCGACTGCCGATTATGTGCAAATTGAGACTCGATGCTCTGAAATATTCCAGACTCATTTAATTATCGATTCTTATATGTTAATAGAGGCGACGAAGAAAAGAGACAACAAAAATTCAATAATCTTATCAATTGTATTAAGAATTGTAATAATAATAATAAGTATTATGAAGAAAAAACACACACACATTACCTAGTTTGTTTTGCAGGTAAAAAATCGAGTGAGTCACATTTGTTGAAATTCTTAATGAAGTTTTGAGATATATAATTATTGAGAGGAAGCTAATTTGAATTGAAGGGGCATGCTCTCGAACATTATCGTAACGAGAGCTCAGACAAGATGCTCAATTGGTGTGATCTGAACCTGTTTCCGATATACACTAGCTGACAAAAGTTTTGTCACAAATGTTTTTTCGGGTTTAACTTTTTTGTGACTTGAACAAATTGGCTGATTTTTTGATATAATAGATTCATATGGTTGTAGATTATTTTACAAATTCCCGCTTGTGATTACGATGATCCGTTTTACAGTGACAAGCGTTTATCGTAAAGCGCGTAGCTCAAAGATATTACGCACTTTTCTTGCACTGCATTTTTTAATAATTTTCAAAGTTCAATTGTATTTTTTTCATAATTTATTGAAAATAGCAGTAATTGGCAACATTTTAGAGATGACTCCACGTAAAGAAACTCCAATTGCCACCCGGCAAGCTGTTATCAATATGAGGGAAAACGGAATGCGTGGTACCGAAATTGCCATGGTAATTTAAACCAAATTTTGCTACTTTAAAATTTTAAACACTGATTCACATAAAATATCAAAAAATCAGCCAAGTTGGTCAAGTCACAAAAAAGTTTAACCCGAAAAAACATTTGTGACAAAACTTTTGTCAGTTAGTGTATTTTAAAATATGTGTATTAAGATTGCATAAAGGGGTTTAACAGTTTAAAAACTGTAATAATCCAAAAAATTTGAAGACGAAGAACTTCAGACTTTGTTGGATGTAGATTCGGCTCAAACACAGAAGTAACTCGCGGCATCTCTCGGCGTCACGCAAAAAGCATTTGGCGTGCATTATTAAAGTTGGTTTTACCGTCGCAGTGTTAATTCCTAGCGCGTTTATTTACAGTTTTCTTTCTAATTTATGCTTGTGTCAGCATTCTGACCTTACGCATTAATATTATTAAATCAAGGGACAGCACGTGCTGAATTTGAAACAAAAACATTGACTAGAATATCCGCAATTCGATTCAAAATACTTTTTAGTGAATTCTATTTCTCAAATTATTCCCTATAAGAACAATAAAGAACATAAAACAGCCATACTCTATGACAAGAAAATACCAAAAATATACTTAATGAAAACTAGAAATAATAAAAACTAAACACTCCTATTTAATCCACAACTTTTCAAATCTAAAGAATAAAAAAGACACTTTATACGACCAATAATCAATTCAGAGCTAATTATGGCAAAAGTTGTAATCTTTCGTCAAGCTTCTTATGAGCAAAGATCGGTGCAGATGTATAAATCCGAGTCTTGCTTGAAATCATGCAGAGTTAGAGGAGATTAGCGATTATTATTTTATTGGAAATATTCAATATGATAACTATTTTGATTAGTAGTTTTTATGGTAGTGATTTGAAGGGTTTTATATCGTGAGCTCATTTGATAAAATGATTATCAGAAAAAAATATTAGAAAGAGAAGAAAGATTAGAGAATAAAAATGAGAGAGTGAAACAAAATAAAAAGGGAAAGAAAAAAGAAAAAAGGAAAATGTGCAAGAATTAATATAAAAGATTAAGAAGAAAAAATCAAAAATAATATAGTCGTCGCCAAATGCGATTACCACCGCAAAATGTGGCGCACTTTTTTAAATATTATTTTTCAATTTAATTTTTATGATTATATTCTTGTTTATGCTCGTTCTATACTGTTATAGCTTAAATACAATGAAGAATATGTTATAGATGTTGTTTAAATAGTGGAATAATTGTGGGAAATAATAATAATCATAAAAATTAAATAAAAAATAATATTTAAAAAAGTGCGCCACATTTTGCGGTGGTAATCGAATTTGGCGACGACTATAGAAAGAAATAAGAGAAAATAAGAGGAAAAAGAGAATAAAAGAATAAGCGAATAATGAAGAGTTTAAGAATGAGGGAAAGAAAATAAAGAAGAGAAATAGAGAAAATGGAAATTTAAACAGAAAAGAGAAGAAGACAAAGAAGTAATTTAGATCTTTTTATAATTTTTTCAAATATTGTCCTTTTCAGAGATCTGTACCTAATGGAAGAGGAAAAAAAGAAGAGAAAATGATAAGCGACCACACGGCCACAAACAACTTTTTCGTCAATTTCTCTTCAATGTATGCTGTCCATTATTTCGCAAAAAAGGGTGAACGTCCAAACGAGAACCTCATTCCAAGAAAAGGATTATAGTTCATTTGAAAAATCAAATTTCGCGCCTATCCCGGCACGCCAAATAATATCTTAAAAACAAGCCTTCAAAGGAGACCACGTTTCAGAGATATTTTAAATAAGTCCTGAAAATATGACGTAAAAAGTTGTTCTAAACTTTGACGTGGAAAATTTTAATAAACAGCGATAAAATCTAGAAAAATCGTAAGTTTCATTTGGCGTGTACCGGTCCCGCTGCTCTTTTTCTCTGGGTCTCATTATTGACCTGCCTCCTATTTGAAGAATAAACTTTTTCTCGTGACTATCAAAAAAGGCACAATACATTTTGGAATATTGTTTCTTTTAAAATCCCTTTTTTCGAATATGCTTCTGTTAAAATATTAATTGTAAAATTTAGACTAACTACCCTAATTGGAGAAAAAACACGATGAGAAAAATCTTGGTCATGACCTGCTATAACTAGTGTCGTCTGCTCCAAGAAGGCTTGATCACAGGAATGAAGGACGCCCTCTACGCCTGGAGTGTCTCTGCTGCGACCATCGCCACGTACTAACTTAGGTAACTACGACAAAGATCGATATATGAGGAACGGATTTGGCAACAGGGAGCAGAATTCTAACAATCCATCAAAACGTCTAACAATCCACCAAAAGGAAGAAGAAGAAGAACGAATAAGAAGGAGAAGAAGAAAGAACGAAAATTATTCCATTCCTTTATTTCATATTATTATTTTTTTAAATATTTTCTCGAAAATGATGGTCTGTCTGAATTCTGAATTTTCCTAAATGTCAATATCATTATTTTAAAGTTCATAAGAAAGATCACATTTCGAGCCTCTCGTGATTTCCATATTCTGTTTCTCTGTTGCTCCTAATCGACGATATCTTAGATTAGCTTGCTTTCTTTATCGACAATATGAAGCAGAAGAAGAAGATGATAAAGAGGAAGGAAAAATAATTTTGAGACTACAATACAAAACACAAGGGGATAGTAACTAGCAATAGAGAATGAGGGAAAGTAAGAAAATAGAAAAAGGAGAAAATTAATTTTTATAAAATATAGAGAATGAGAATAAAGAGGAAAGAACATTGAGAAGGAAAATAGTGGAAAAGATAACCAAGCCTATTATTATGACTAGAAGATATATTCAAGAACAAGGATAATATATAACTAAAGGAAAAGTCCGTAAGATATTTGAAATCCTTATTCAAAGCAAAAGAAACATTATAACGTGGATACATCTAATAGAGCTAACTTAAGGAGCTGGAATATGTTATATTGTTAGCAATATCTTTTTTATCTGCGTTTTCTTGATTGCTAATGTTGTGTTACTACTACTAAATAATAGAATGACAACAAAAAAGGATAGTAAAGCACACTTAAAATACGATTTGCCCTAAGCTCGATATATCTGTGCAAAATTCCAAAAATTTGATAACACTAAATTCGAGCAAACATTAACCAACGCAAGGAAATTAATGAAATCGGAGCGCGTTTTCAAACATAACCACATTTTTGTTTTTGTCTTTTCTATCTCCACTCCTTATTATTATCTATTTTAATAATAGTGAAGGCTTAGTAATGGTGACATAGAAGCGGAGACAGAAAAGATAACAACAAAATTCACCTATTTCTGATTAATGACGTGTACGAGAACGCAATGACTATTGAGCTTAAATTTCCGTTCTAAACGTTATAGTTTAACAAAAGTATACTCATTTTTCTTTATGAGTAGAAATATCTGAAGGCAGCACTCCAACTGGAACGCTAATAACACCAGCTCAGAAAAGGTGCTCAAATCGAGTATTTTATAAAGATTTAAATATTTTTAGAGAGTTTAAGGAAAAGCTGACAAACTGGAAATGACAATATTTTTGTAAATTACACGTGAAAGTTTTAATACAAGCGTAAAGATAAGAAAATCATCATTTCCATTTGGCGTGAGGTAGTTTGGCGTGAGGCGTGAGGTAGTGTCATTTTTATAAGTTTATTGTATATCTTAATGGAATCTTGTTTATTAGTAATCCACAGTATTCAAGTATTCTATAGCTAAAAATAACATAAGAGCTAAATTAGATTGTTCAAATCTACAAAACTTGCAAAGAAATTCAATGCCAATGTGAGGTTATGATTATATTTAGTAAGCACAGCTGGGATTCGGGCTCTCCCCTGGAACAAGTAATTGCATTGAATTAAAATTAGTAATAAATGAGCCACCGACAATTCAAACAATCTTCCATAATGGACAAATTGATAACACAGAATAATCACCATCAAGAACACGATCGAAACAATTCCTTCCCTTGCTTTCTTCTCCTTCTTCATTTTTTTATCAACTGAATATTATCGTTGAAGCTTATCAAAACAGCGGAGACACACACATTAATCAATATCTGCCAATGGGTTTAAAATTGAAATCGATTCGATTCGACCGAAAAAAGGAAAACAAACAAGCTTCACGCAAACACTTTTATTCTATCGATTAGTGACGTGGAGAAGAACATGGGAAAAATGAAATAAAAATATATTTGAACAAATGTTTGTTTTTTGATTGTTGTTGTTTTTGATTGTTGCTGTTTCTGATTCGGAAAATATGATTTGTTGCCCTCGATATCGATCTCATTGTGTAATAATTGAGTAAATATTGAACTATTATTTCTCGGTAATTGATTTTTTGGCAAATTTAATAATTTAATAAATGACATATCTTCCGGAGAACAATAAATTTATTTTTTAAAAAAATTTGGGGGGCCGTGGACGAGTGCAATACACGTGTTATTCCTCAACCACTGTTTTCGATTATTTGCGTTCTGCACGTTTAAATTGTAGAATAATTGCGTTTATTTTATACGTACAAACCATTGATGGGAGGAACTCCGTTTTTTGGAATTCCGGGCGGACGCGACCTTAAAAAATTGAAAATTTCAAAACCCGGGGCCCGGGACTTCTCTGTTTCCCTCCCCGGGATCCGGACCCGGGACTTTCTTTTTTTTAATACCCGGGACCCGGGGGGACATATTGTTCTATAATTTAAAAGAGAAAGGTTCGCGAGTCTCGAGTTTTCGCTCTTCCTCCTCTAGTGATAGTGTTAAGTTAAGGACTTTAACTTTAAAAGAGCTTCTGATTTTCTCAGTAAAATACCTATATCATAAAATAAAACAATTTAAATCTTAATTTTCTTCATTGAATTTGATGTTAAGTATGATGTTACAAAAAAAGTAGTTAAAAAGGTAAGTTAAAAAGGAGTTAAAATGTTTAAAAATACTTCTCACGTCAAATATGAAGGCTTTCCTTAAAATATCTTCTGCGCTTTTAACTTTTGCACATTTTTAGATTTAAGTTATTTTCTGACCTCGTCCTATTACGAATTCATTTGGTTATATAATACAGAAAGACAAATTATCTATAAGAGAGTGGAGAAGATGGCAGTGTGCAATAGGGAGTCGTTTATGTCCTAAATCACCTTATTGCACATCCCAATTATCAATAAAACACACACAATGTATATATTTGTATCTATTTTAAAGTGAATTAATAGTATCTATAAAACAAATGCAATATTAATTTGTAAGTTTATCCGGAAATATCATAGGCCGTATGCAAGAAAGTATTTATCCGTTAAAAGTTGATGGAAAATCATTGATAAATTACCTTTTCTATAGACTATTTCAAAATAGTTGACGACGCAGTCACGCTGCAAATGCGCCATACTAACTCAAATTCATTTTCAAAACGATTATTTTATTCCATATAAGCAATGAAAACTAAAAAATGTCACAGAAATAAAATAAAATAATCGTTTTGAAAATGAATTTGAATTAGTATGCCGCATTTGCAGCGTGATTGCGTCGTCAACTATTTTGACATACGCTATAATAAATTAATTATATTTTTCAATCAATTTTGCAATTTAAATATTATTTCTTGCATACACTTATTTACATGTACATAGAAACGTATTTAATCAATGATTTACCATTAACGTTTAACGTATAAATGAGTTTTTGCATACGGCCTCATATCTTTGTCCAAACTTCATAATCACAAATTATCTTTCTTTCACACACATAAAAGCATAACAAAATCATTATTAATATTAGCTCTGATATAAAAAGGAAATTGAAAAGTTCGAATGCCCTTTTCGTAGTATAGTTTCAGCCAATTTATCGATTTCCGGCAAGTCGCTACAAATTCACGATTACATCATATTTAATTGAGATTAGCCTAATTGAGATTATCCTAATGGGCATTAAGATTAATACAAATAAGAGGGTATCAATCTGTTACGTGATCCTCCCAATTATAAAAATATTAAGCTCATTATGTTACTCAAATATTGGTTATCTATGAGCACGCAAAATGCAAATGGTTATTTTACTATTATCAAAATGTCAACATTTTTGAATTATTTTCAATGGTCTCAAGGAGATCATGAAACAAATATTCAATTTATGTTAATAATTTCTCTGTTTTTCATTATATTTCTTCAAAATTTCTATATCAAATCAGATTTATTACTTTAAAAAATATAGATTTGAGCGCGTTTTCTGAGCTCATTTTATTCCCAGTTGACGAGAGCAGGTTATGCTTTTTCTTAGATTTAATAACATCCATTTAATTTAATGGGTAAATTAAGCTTCAAAATCTTATTTTCTTATTTAATACAGTTACACTCCACTGCCAAGAAACCGCGCCGCATTGCAAAAGACTTCGCACCAATTGTTGTTAATATAAGTGACTAGCACGTCAAATTCATTACTAATGATGAGTGGTCATTTAAAATAGTTAGACACAATTTTTCGGTAAAATTTGACTCCGTATGTATAATTAAAGACAGTTAAATGGAATCGCTGCTAAAGAAATTTTGAAAATGATACGTAAAAATTTTAAACGCGTCATTTTATATTGTTAAATCATCAATTTCATTTGGTATGTGACTTGTAAATATTGAAAATAAAAATTATATATTAAAAAGTTGAGTTTGCAATTGGTGCGAAGTGTTGTGCAATGCGGCACGGTTTTGTGGCAGTGGAGTGCAGTTATTTTCCTAACAGCCAAAAAACTGTTTTAATTGTAAAAATGCGCAATATTCGAATCTATAAAATATAACGTTGACTGTTGTTTTTCGAAAAAAATACAATAAAACAATGCGAAAGAGATCTTACATGGGTCATTAAACCAGTAAGAATAATCCAATGCAATAAGCCAATTAATTAAACGAAAGAAAAGAAAACGACAAAATAAATGGCGAATTTGGCGATTAGCAATAGATAATCTTATCTATTTGGCATAACAATGATCACTTGTATTGAGCTTACAACAAAAAAAGAAGAAAAATTCAAAAAAGAAAACGTCGATGAGACGTAGAGACAAACGTGTGTCGAAATACATCAAAAATGGGTGCTGTTTGCGGGTTTTTCATGCGTCGCACACAAAAATTTGTGTTGTGTTTTCTATAATATTTTTTCACCACCATTTCGAATTTCTATCTATCTCTTGCCACGGCCAGGACACCTCGTGTATACTTGCATGACTCATTCATTCGGTCCCCCCCCCCCCCCAACCATTCTGTCTCCCTTTAAACGAGCGCCACACACAAGAAATCTCCATCTCTCCCTTCTCCGCCATCCCATGATTGCACAACACGTTTTCAGGAGAATTAGACAGAAATATCGCTACGACTACGTGTAAACGCACGTGTTTGCCAGACGGTTGTGGTTTCGATGAGAACAAATCACTGTGCGTGTCGTTGTTGTTATAGAATAGATTTGTTTGTTTATTGCAACAAACTATTAAAATTATGACGTCATTGTTAAAACTTTGAATATACCTAGTTAAAAAAATGAGGCTGATTATAGCTTGTTTCTTCGATAAAGAGAAATTAGACATTAAGTACCTAACAGAGAATTAGGGAAAGGGCAATCATTTAGTTGTCTGGAAAAGTTAGTCATTAAATTGTATTCGTATTTCGGTATAAAATTCGTATATTTATATAGAATAAATATGTAATCCATTCAGCTGAGCTGAGTAAATTTGAACTCAAAGCCTGCAAATACAATTTCAATAAGTTATGACGATTATTTCTCAAATGTCACATCAAAATAAAGCAATAACGGTTCAATCTGATTTGTTTAACCCAACCATAATTAATTAAACCGGCGGTATTTCAGTTCATCGAGATAATTTCCTTGTTTAGGGAAATAATAACCCAAAAGTTCTTTAACATTTTTTAAATTTTGAGATTAAGTTACCGTGCTCCACGTTATTATAATGATTAGACATTTTATCGGGAATATGACTATATCACACTGGTGAATCCGAAAGCTCGGTTGGGCTTATAATGCGCTTCGGTCACGAAAATAACCAAAATCGAGAAAATATTTGCAACATTCAGAAGAATTTTATTAATTTCTACATAAACTCCAACTGAAATGTATTATTTTTGAAAGTTTGAGAATATTTTACAGTACTCCACGTGATTATAACGATTAGATGTTTTATCGAGAATATGGCTATACCACACTGGACAAAACGCGCTTCGGTGAGAGAAGAAAAAGCTTTTAATAATAATTATTCAAATCTTGGCAGTCCAGGCTTCCTCGCGACTTCCTCGCAACAAATAATACTTTTAAAGGTGTTTTGGATATTGTAAGTCAAATAAACCAAATAACATAAAATTCTATGAATAAATAAGGATTTAATATCTGAAATGAGATAGTAATTTTTACCATAAATGGGTGATAATCGGCGTAACAGCGCCTGCACTCGGAGGCTGACACTGGTGAATCCGAACGCGTCGGTTGAGAACAAAACGCGCTTCAGCGACGGAAGAAAAATCGTTTAATAAGAATTATTCAAATTTTGGCATTTCAGGCTTCCTTGCGACAATTTAATTAAAATATAGAGCTAAATTAAAGTCTAATGATATAAAAACGAAACTTTACAAGCTCAGTAGAGCCAAGCTCATTAAAATAAAATGAAATTGGAATAATAGGATTTTCAAATCAATTTTTTCTTAACATTTAAGATAGGCTTAAATGTTTTAACTATTTTGTATACAGTAAACATATTGCTTCACTCTTAGCCTTCTTCTGAATACTTAAAATCGATGTTTTTAAGATTTCTCTCGTGAACGAAGCGTTCGGATTCACCAGTGTTAGGAACTATCCATTTTATGTCAACAAAAATATCACTGGTTTAATTAATATGGGTGGTCTTAAACATGTTGCAGTACCAGCTTGGCGAGCTCTATGTTCGCAAACTTCATTAAATCAAGCTAGTTTTCAACGTATTTTTCAGCAGAAACTGTTATTTATATCTGTAGAAACATTGCACTATATTAGTAGGTCTTGAAATTAATTTCCGTGCTATTTTTGTTGTTGATATTTTGTCAAAATAAAATTATTTTTATATAACGAATTTTATCTTATAATGTTCGCTATATTATCGGCTTTCTACTTATACATAACTTTCTTCACGTACTTTATAAAAAATCATTATTTTGGGTTCAGAATATGTCCACCTTTGTGCCAGGAAAACGTCATTAACGGGAAGCTCTTCATTTCCTTTTCCAACTCAAGAAGAAAGCCACTGACGCGCACATTGTGGAACCAACAAGGAATTCTGTACTCTGAACTTCTCAAACCTGGCGAAACAATGAGATCATCAAGATGTCAAAAAATGGCTAGATGAATGGACTGCGGCCAAACCAGTACAATTCTAACATGATGGCACCTCAGAGCTATTTTAAGGAAATCCTGAAAAATTGACTTAAATGTAAGCTTTAAACTTCCTCATGGAAAATTAATAAAATGCGCGTAAATCTATAACAACCGAAACTTTCATTTGGCGTGGAACTATAATATGAAACTTTTTTGTCACAATCACTGCACATTGATCCAACAAGATTATCGACAATGCCCATTTTGATTCCAACCACTGCAATGTGTAGAAAGAAAATCTAAACTTTGCTGAATTTGAGCAAATTTTTAACCCAAAGTTCGAGAAGATTTTTTTCCTTTCATCTTCTCCAATCTGCAAGCATTTCACAAACGTTTGAAGTCTGTTATGAATCAAAACACAGATGTACATTTATTTTTGCTTGGCACTGTACGTGCTCCTTTCTGCACGCCAATTGATAAAATTAAAATTTTTCTACGAGTCCCTGCATGTTTTATTCATGTTTTTCACGTCAAGATAGAATATTTGTTTATAAAAATTCGCAATACTTAAAAGATTGCATTTAATTGAATGAATGAGCTCAAATTTATGCATGAAAAGTAATGTTTTTACGGTTATACTTAAATTCGAGCATAAATGTTTGGAAATCAATTTGATTGTGCACAATCGATTGTGAGATAATAGAATCGAACAAATTGATAAACTTAATTTTCATGGATTATGAAGCAAAGTATATTACAAAATTTGCAGGAAAAAAACTTAAACTTGTAATAATATTTTAAACTTAATCGTTAAAGTGCCTATGGTCTTCTTAGTTTATTTTAGTTCAAGTAGGTACCTTCTCGGAAAATAATCAGGCAGTTCTAATTATTTTAACGTGCTTTTTAAAAACTCAGCAGCCTCTTGTAACCAAACAACACAATTGCAATTAGCTTCTAGTTAAGAAAAGTGACTTTTATATCTTTTAAGTAAATTTATTCTTTATCTAATCTTCTTTTCTTTTCATTAAAAGCTAAAACTCTTCAAATTTAAATTCCAATTCTAACCTCGTCAAATAAAGCAAACCCTTCCGCAGAAACATGTGCATTTGGGCGCGTACTGTGGCGCCAATTCCTTTCTTTCAAATTTTTTTCCGATAATGCGGTAAATTAACCTTTTTACAATTTAATGTTTAAAACGTTTTTAATTTTTATTCTGCATACTATTTTATAATATTTAGATTAAAATATGGACGGAATGGATGGTATGTTCATCGATCGTGCAGAAGATGCAAGAAAACAAGAAATCACTCAAGAATACCTGAATTTCCTCGATAATCAAGTACGCTGAAAATAGCTGTGAAATTGAATGTTTTCATAATTTTGCAGGCAGATACTAACCATTATCGTCAAAAAATTGTTAAAATGATAACTGATGGTGGGTCCAGACTTATAATGAATTTGGATGAAATCCGCGAGAAAATGCCTCAAAGGGCTGAAGGGTTTTTGATGGAATATTTCAATTAAATCATTGATATGATTTTGTAGATTATTGAAAGATAGCGTCTGTGAGTTAAATTGCCTCCAATCTGCTTTAATGGAAGCCATTTCTAGAAGTGATGTACAAGCAACCGTTAAAACGTGAATATTTGATAATGAAAATCGTGTTCCAATCTTGTTTTTGCAGTGGATTTCATGTTGGTTTCGAAGGCACGTTCGGCGAGCGTCATGTGAACCCACGGTCCCTTAAATCTACATATCTCGGAAACCTTGTTTGCTGTGAAGGAATTGTGACAAAGTGCTCATCTGTTCGGCAGAAGTTGATGACAAGTGTCCACTATTGTCCAGCCACTAGCAAAGTTCTTGAGAAAAGATTCGCTGACTTTACGATGCTCGACACGGTTATCACTAACAATTCGTATCCAACGGAAGATGAGAACAAGAATCCACTTGAAACCGAATTCGGACATAGTGTTTATAAGGATCACCAAACATTCACCATTCAAGAATTGCCTGAGTCAGCTCCTGCCGGACAATTACCACGATCAGTTGAATGCGTAGCAGATGTGGATCTGGCAGATCGAGTAAAACCCGGAGACCGAGTAAGGATCATCGGAGTCTATCGAGTGTTGCCGAACAAACAGAATGGCGTGTCTAGTGGATCATTCCGGTAATTTTGAATCAATAAACCAATTGAACAATTCATTTTACAGATCAATAATAATAATTAACAATATCCAAATGCTCTCAAAGGAAGTTATACCGAACTTCGAGCCCCAAGACGTCAAAGACGTTCGCAAAATCAGCAAGAGCAAAAACGTGTTCGAAATATTAGCTCGATCTCTTGCACCGTCCATCTGTGGACACGAGGAGACCAAAAAGGCGCTGCTTTGTTTATTGCTGGGAGGCCAGGAAAAGGTTCTCGATAATGGCAGTCGTTTGAGAGGAGATATTAATGTTCTCTTAATTGGTGATCCATCTGTAGCCAAATCGCAATTGTTAAGGTAAAAAATGAAGCGTAACAATTTATAGGAATTATAAATGATTGTAGATATGTCTTGAGAATGGCTCCAAGAGCAATTACAACAACTGGAAGAGGATCATCTGGTGTTGGACTGACAGCAGCCGTAACAACAGATCCTGACAATGGAGAACGAAGATTGGAGGCAGGAGCAATGGTCCTAGCCGATCGAGGAGTTGTTTGTATCGATGAGTTTGATAAGGTATGGCGGATTTAATTTGAGAACATTTTTATTTTGCGAAATATTGAAGATATTATGTTACCTGGAGCCTTCCAGGTATCTATTTAATTTTGATAATAATAATTAGAAAGAATTGCCATTCAGTATTTCACTTAAAGGTCAACTGAAATATGATTTAAATTTGTATTTTTTCACTATATTAATACAATTTCACTAATTCAGTCTGTCTGCCTTAATAAAATTTCGGTTTTTGGAATTTCAGCTGGCATTCATTTGTTAATTTTTAGTCAGCCTTTATATTTTGCAATAATTCACACTCCAGATGTCTGATATTGATCGTACTGCAATCCACGAAGTTATGGAACAAGGACGCGTTTCAATTTCCAAGGCTGGAATCCATGCAAAGTTAAACGCGCGGTGCTCCGTTTTGGCTGCTGCAAATCCAGTTTATGGAAGGTTTTCATATCATGTTGAATTTAAATCTATTCTTGCAATATTCAGATATAACCCATTCAAATCGCCTATGAGCAACATTGGAATGCAAGATTCCCTTCTCTCTCGCTTCGATTTAATATTTGTTCTTCTTGATGAGCACGACCCGGAGAAGGACAGCGATGTAGCCGGTCATGTCCTCAAATTGCACACGTATAGGACCCCAGGAGAACCAGATGGCACCGTTTTACCCATGGGAAGTGGCGTTGAAACTGTTAGCACATTGAATATGGAAACGAAGAAGGCGAGCAATTCGATCTACGAAGAGAACACTTCATGGGCCGGTGTTGATGGGTAAAAAATGTTTTCTGAAACTATAACATTGTCTATTTAAGCGGTAAAATATTGACAATCGATTTTATGAGAAAATATATTCATTTGGCAAAAAATGTGCAACCAAAATTAACAAACGAGGCAACTGAGTTCATCTCGGAAGTATATGCAGAAATCCGATCATTTGATATCTCCAAGACGGACCAAGAGAGGGTATATATATATATATATATCAAACTAATAAACCAACATTTCCCTTTTCAGACCATGCCAATCACTGCTCGCCAGCTTGAAACCCTCATTCGTTTGTCTACAGCCATCGCAAAGGCAAGATTCTCAAAGAACGTCGAACGTGAAGATGCTGAAAAAGCCTATAACCTTCTCCACTACGCGTGTTTCAAAGAGAAGCCGAAGGCTCGCATGGAATACGAAAAACGTCAGAAAAAAACTTATGAAAGCGACCACGAGGAGAGTGATAAGGAAGTGGATATGGAGGAAGAAGAGCAGGAATCCATCCCAACGGCGCCAACGCCAAGAAGAGGTCGTCGTCGTGCGCATATTGATGATGAAGAAGAAGAACAAGACAAGACAATTAGTGAGCCAAGTCAGCCAACAGCTAAACGACAGAAAACGGCAGCTGCGGCTATTAATGTTGACAGGTACCGTTTTAGGAATTTGCCTTAACATTAATGTTAAAATTTAGGTATAAGGAACTTCGAAAATATGTTAGAAAAGCTTTTGATGAGATACCAGATGCGGCCGGAGAAATGGTTGAGTTATCGTTGATTACGGAAAGCGTTCAGAAGCAAGCCGGAGCCAATAAATTTAGTGAGGATGAGCTTCGTATTGGATACGAGCAATTAGAGAATGATAATGCCGCCATGATTGCCGATGACAAAATTACCCTTATCTAATGATTTTAAATTTAAATTGAATCTACTAATTGATCTCGTAATTATCTTACCCGATGTTTTTGTGAAATAATTTGTTAAGATTAATTACTCACCGCAATAAATATTGGATATCTTTGTAGTTTCAATTTCAACAAAAAGAACACAAATTTTATTGTTAAAATAAATTACCGTTTCAATAGATTATGATGAATTATCCAGACGAGACCGGGTTATAAAACAAAAATTACAAATACAATTCTTCTGGGGCTCCTTCCTTCTTTCTATACAATACATTCTCCTTTGACTTCTGGAAATCTTCCATGGTAACTCGCATACGACGTTCACGAAGTGCCAAGAGTCCAGCTTCGGTACACATGGCCTTGATATCGGCTCCACTCAATTCATCCTTAGCCGTGATGAACTCTTCCAAGTTCACGTCGTCACCGAGAGTCATTCTCGATGTGTGAATCTGAAATCTGAACTAAAGACTCGTTTCATAACCATTTTACCTGGAAGATTCTTCTCTTTGTTTTTTCATCTGGAAGTGGGAATTCGATCTTACGATCAATACGTCCAGGACGAATTAGGGCAGGATCGAGGGATTCAATACGATTCGTTGCCATGAGAACTTTCACATCTCCTCGACTATCGAAACCATCGAGCTGATTGAGTAACTCAAGCATAGTACGTTGAATCTCACGCTCGCCACCAGAATTCGAATCGTAACGCTTGGTACCGACGGCATCGATTTCGTCAATGAAAACAATTGAGGGTGCGTTCTCCTCGGCCACACGGAACAATTCACGAACCATTTTTGGACCATCACCAAGATATTTCTGAATTAATTCTGATCCCACAATTCTTAAAAATGTGGCAGATGTTTGATTTGCAACAGCTTTGGCGAGTAATGTTTTTCCAGTTCCGGGACATCCGTATAAAATGACACCCTTTGGTGGTTTAATACCCATTTCTTCGTAATATTCAGGATGAGTGAGTGGAAGCTCAACAGCTTCTTTAATTTCTTGGATTTGTTGATCGAGACCACCAACATCGGCATAAGTTTCCTGTGGAGCCTTTTCAAGTTTCATGACAGACACCATCGGATCGGTATCATCAGCAAGAACACCAATAACGGCATGATTCTTTAAAAATCAACTATTATTCTCTAAATTAATTATAAACTACCTTATGGTTCAATAATACCGAACATCCAGGCTCAAGTTGTTCCTTATCAACAAACGATAAAATATTAACGTAATGTTCGCTTCCCACGTTCTATTAGATCAGACATTACATTTTTACCAAACTAATAATGCTTACTGTTGAAACAATGGCGTGATGATCATCAATAATTTCTTCAAGAGATCCAACAGCCATTGGAGCTCCACGAAGTTCATCAACCTTGCTTCGTTCCTCTTCTTGACGTTCCTCTTGTGGCTTAAGCCTCTCTTGATTTTGAATGAATTCTTGCTCCATGAGGAGGTAATCCTTTATTCTCTCATTTTTCAACAACTTCAGGCGACAGCGAGCGTGTGGTGTTACGGTTGGAAGCTTACTAGCCGCATCAGGCCCTTTGGATCCCTTCTTTCTTTTTCCAATCCTTGTTGGTATTGGTGCCTCGTACTTCTACAATAAAATTAGAATTATAAAAATGGTATTCATACCTTCTTCTTATCCTTATCCGCATCTCCGGACCCTTTTTCGTTGCCTTTACCGCCAAACCCCGACTGTTGTTGACCCATTCTTTATTACAATCTTAAATGGGTTAACTCTCGTTATTATTAAAGTTATAAAGCGATATAACGATTTATTATTTTCAAAATATTGTCATTATTGCAAAAAAATTTGAATAAAATGATGATAAATAGAAAGTGCGCCCTAGTGATATAACTTAACCAGCGGTAAACAATATCCATAATCGTTAACGTCGGAGCCTTGTTAATTTATTTCCAACATTTATTTATTTTATTGATTTTCCTTATTTGTATTAAAGAAAATTGGATAATCATAATAACATTTAGACTCAATATGATGCAATATATGCTGCTGTTCAGCCGTCAAGGCAAGTTACGACTTCAGAAATGGTACACAGCATATCCCGATAAGGTACGAATTATTTATTTTTCAAATAATACAATTAATTTAGCAAAAAAAGAAGATCTGCAGAGAACTGATTACTCAAATCTTAGCGAGAAAACCTAAAATGTGTGCATTTTTAGAATATAAAGATATGAAAATTGTTTATAAGAGGTTTGAAGTTAAATTGATCGAAATATTATTGAAATTTTTTTAAAAATAGATATGCGTCGCTATACTTTTGTTGTGCTATTGAACAATCGGATAATGAATTGATTTGCTTGGAAATAATTCATCGCTATGTAGAATTATTGGATAAATATTTTGGAAGCGTAAGTTTACGTTCGAAATATAATTATAATTATGTGGACTGATACATTTAGTGTCAATTCGGATGTTATTAAATCTAGAAAAAGCGGAAATCGTTCCCGTCTGAATATAAAATGCATTTCCGCAAAAAAATCATGGATTATTACACCAATACAAATTAATATTCTTCATCCAACTTCAACGGATTAATTAATTAGGACTTAAGAGGAGAGGATACCTGGTATAGGATTTAATTCACGAAAAATCTATGTTGGTTCGATTCTTTTGAGATCTTGGATTTTTTAAAATAAAAATTAAAAGAATCGAAATTTAAAATGAGCTTGTGTAATAATCCGTGTTTTGTGCAGAAATGCATTTTATTTCCCGACGGGAGCAATTTCCGCTTATCCTAGATTTAATAATATCCGTCAATTCAACCAAATTTGCTCTGTTAGATTTTCTACATTCACACTGACAGTATTTAGACTGTTTTACAAAAAAGAGTGATTTTTATGAGACTTGAGTTACATATTTTGCTCCTCGTAAAATTCTGATTTTTCTAAATTGATTGGAAATTTTATGTGAAAAATATACGTGAAAATTTACTATTTGCTTTGGCTTGACTAGAATGTAAGTTTTTATTCGTTGATTTTTTTACTCTATTAAATAGGTAACTTAAGTAATAAATTTTAATAGAAATAGCAAAAACGGAATTCGGAAAATTGTGAAATGTTAAAATTTTAACTTAAAACGCGATGAAATTATATTCTCGATATAATTATCGTAAAATTTCTTCGATATTTCATATTTCAGGTTTGCGAATTAGACATAATCTTTAATTTCGAAAAAGCTTATTTCATTCTGGACGAATTTCTTCTTGCCGGAGAAATTCAAGAAACGAGCAAGAAACAAGTTCTAAAAGCAATCGCTGCGCATGACTTGATTCAGGAGGTAGGAAGGCAATGATACGCCTTTAGAACCAAGTTTTCACTTTTCAGGAAGAAACACCACAAGGATTCTTCGAGGACCATGGTCTCGGATAATTAGTCATTGATTGTGTATATTTAATTGTTGTTATTGTGATTGCCGAATAATTTATTTTGCCCATAGTCTAATTGCTTTTCCCTTTATTTACTGCATCATTATGATTGTGATAAAAATGTATTATATGAAGAATAATAATAATAATAAATGAAATCAAACTTGTTAAGTGTAAACAACAACAAATCAACAACAATGATGTGGGACAGGATGTGTAAAGCATCTTGTGTGCGCAAGTTGATTGAAATAACCGAAACGATGACGGAGATGAATTGATGAGTTTTGGGTTGAAACCGGACCGTTGTTGGATTCAACGCGTCTTATGATATATTATTATTTAGTATATTTTTGTTTTGATTTTGTCTTTAAGTTTTTTTTCGGAAAGGAATGTTTGTTACTGTTGTGCATCACTTATAGAATTTGTTTAGAAATTAAATAAATATAAATGTAAGAAAAAGATCCGATCCTTGTTTTTAATAGAAAAGATAATCGATCTTCTTTTCATTTGGGATCTTTAAAGTTATAAGAATTCTTAACTTTCAGAATACAAGTCAGTCGGATTAATATTTAATCTAAAAATATCTATCTAAGGTCTAATGTTAGGTGTTAGTTTCTCTATATTTCACTTTTTGATATTGGAATCCACGAATATTATCCGTTATTTCTGAAATTTGCAATCCAAACCGAATTTGTTGAAATTTTAAGTTTTTACATTTAAATTGGTTGTTTTATTCAGATTATGGGTTCTTTTAGTCAGATAGTCCGTATAACTATTACTATAACGCAAATCATGCTATTTTTAAGATTATATAAAAGTACACTTTAATCTTATAATAAACATAAGGTTATTATAAATTATAGAATTCATTTTCATTCTACTAACAGTATATAATTTAGTTTCAGATCAGATCAAACAAAAGAATCTGATGGAAAATTCTTGAATTTCCCAAAAAAAAGAAAACCAATTCTCCAAACTTCTGAATTCTAGTTGAACATTATCCTTTTTACTATTTTCACATAATTGTCATAAATTTCAATGTGTGTAATATGCATTAAACGTTTATTAACAGCTGGGTGGTTGATTAGGTTTATGATCACCGAATTTTATACTGATACTTGGATGTACGTTGATTTTTCATTTGGTATAAGTTCGTTTACTTTACCATTTTTATGTTATTAAGTATCGATATATGTAAATATAAGGGAATTTGTTTTGTGCGGATAGCCTAGGACCAAGTGTACGTGAAGTGTGCGTGAATGTTTTTGTTTTCTTTGGGAATTCGAAATACGGAGCAGAGAAAAGCCTCTACATTTTTCCACATTGTTCAGGTTTTAAGATTGTTTAAGACAATAATGTAAAATTTATTATCCACTGGTGAATCCCAACACGTCGTGTGAGAACAAAACGCGCTTCGGCCACGAGAGAAATATTTAAAAAAAAACGATTTTAAGTATTCAGAAGCAAGATAAGAGATAAGAAATATGTTTACTGTATACAACATAATTGAAACATTTAAGCCTACCGCCTACCGTAGCTACCGAAAATGTTTTTCAAAAATACCAAAATTAATTAAAAAATCGGATTATTTCAGTTTTATTTATTTTAATGATCTTGGCTCTAATGAGCATGAAAATAGTTTCGTTTTTACATCATTAGACTTTAATTTAGTTCTATGTTTTATTTCAATTGTCGCGAGAAAGCATGGGCTGCCAAGATTTGAATAATTCTTATTAAAAGTTTTTCGTCCTTCGCCGAAGCGCGTTTTGTTCTCAACCGACGCGTTCGGATTCACCAGTGATCGTTGTCAGGCTGCCCTTTGGGTTAGAAAAATATGGAAAAATATTTGGTTCCTTAATTTGGATAGTTTCCAACTTTTTATTTTCCACGTCATGAATATTTTCCTCATTTTTCATTAACAAAAATTTAATAACGAAATTAATGAGATGGAAGATGTTAAACGACACCGCTATTGAAAAAGGAGGTTTAAAGGAGCATTCCGAATAATAAAATGGTCTTGCTTGGGACCGGTATGGGATCATGTCGATTTAATTTCCAATTTTAAAAAATTATTTCGCTTTTCTTTTTTTTCATGACATTTTTATTGTTTTATCTTCTTAAGTTGGTCGTTACATTATCATATTGTCGTGGTGTATGTCAATGAAAAATCATGGTTAAAGGAGCATTCCGAATAATAAAATGGTCTCGCTTGGACAGGTGTAGATTTAATTTGAAATTTGTTTATTATTTCGCTTTTTTTTATCACAATTTTGTTTTCTCTTACTAAATTGGTTGTTAAATCAACATAATAATTATTATAATAAAATTTTTTGTATAATTTATTATATTTAGGATCGAAATAATAAACAAATTGCAAATTAAATCTACACCTGTCCAAGCGAGACCATTTTATTATTCGGGATGCTCCTTTAACCCTGATTTTTCATTAACCTACACCACGACAATAATTATTATAATCATAATATGAAAAAAAAAACGAAATAATAAACAAATTGGAAATTAAATCGACATGACCCCAAGCGAGACCATAAACATCCTCACCTTATGCGCCAAAATTCTCTCAAATTCACACGATTCCTTGAATAATATTCAAGCAATGTGATGAAGTCAAAAAGCAGCTTAAATTCGACGACGTAATTATCTTTGAATTCCCTTAAAATTGAAATTCAAAGAAATCAAACTATGAATTGTTATATTTCATTAACACCTGATTTTCAACAAACTTCAATATACTATCAGAATGGTTTTTGTTAAAATTAGCAGGAAATTATAAATCGTCTAGTGTTTATTCAGAGGTTGTTGTTACACGACGGCACGCAAGACACTACGGGGGGTCTTTTTTTGATTTGAGAAATTGCCAATTTTGTTATTTTTTTGTTATTATGTCATCTCAATTTGACATGAAAATGCGATGAATTCAAACTGAAAAACTGACAGTTTTTTTTAAATAAATATATTCCGAGTTTGAAATAGGTGAAAGTTGGTGTAATATTGCATGATGGATTCATTGGAAAAACATTGTGTATTGCATTTTTAGAATATTTAATAGGGCGGGACGGATTAATATTTAATTATATTTTGTAGGTAGAAGCTGTTTGTGTGATATCACCTGGCTGGAAATATTTAGTTCTTATTGATTTATTTTATTGTCATATTATTGTTCTGTTAAAATAACTTTTAAGTGAGGAAATAATACTTTAAAATAAACCTTAATTTTTAAGGCTAAAATCTCGACTTTATTTTGATGTCAGAGATTTAGATAATCGCTCATCGCAAATTCTGAACAGACAATCTCTATTTGGGCCCGAAATCCCGCAGTTCTTTTTCTCTAACTAGGGGGGGCATTTTTGGATCCAAAAGGTTTCGGGCTGAAACTTTACATTGTGATAGCTGAGGACATTTTATTAGTGCACACAAATTGTCCTGCACTGGGGCACGCCAACTGCTATGGTAATAAAATGAGCTCAGTAAACGCGCTAAAATCTAACTTTTCAGAAAGTTATTAATATTATAGTTGAAGACAAGCTTAATCAAGTTGTAGTAAAACCTTTTTTGTTGAAAAGACGCAAAAAATGTTTAGACTTGCTGAAAAATCCGAAAATCGTTATTTCCAGTTGGCGTGCTGGGTTGTTTAAGTGGGTTAAAAACGGTTCAAAGTTACCAATCTCAAAATTTCTGTAGAAAAAGTATAAAACCATCAAATTTTGTGGGCCAGAACTTAATCAAATTTAATGAATGCATGAGCAAGGTGGTCAAGTGGTTAAGCGGTTCGTCATTAAAAAAAGGTTGCGGTTGGTAATTTTGAACCGTTTTTTAACCTACTCAAACCCCCTCCCCACCCCCCTCCCCCCAGGACAGGACAATTTTCTGTGTGCACTAATAAAATTTCCTCAGCTATCACAATGCAAAGTTTCAACCCGAAACCTTTTGGATCCAAAAATGACCTCTCTAGTAAACTAATTGTAATAGCACGCCAGGTTGACCTCTAAAATCAGGAAGTCTCTTAAATTATAATTAAATATTATTATCCTTTTCAGAGATCGGTGCCTAATGGAAGAGGAGAAAAATAAGGATGGAATGAGGTTCTCGTTTGGACGGCCTCTCTTTTTAGACGTCCATTATTTTTTACGAAATTATGGGCAGCACATATTTAAGAGGAATTGAGAAAAATGTTGTTTGTGGCCGTGTGGTTTTCTCTTCTTTTATTGCTCTTCCATTAGGCACCGATCTCTGAAAAGGACAATATCAAAATATAAGAAATTGAAAATTCAATTTCAACATTTTTGAATTATTTTCAATGGTCTCAAAGAGATTATGAAACAAGTATTCAATTTATGTTAATAATTTCTCTGTTTTTCATTATATTTCTTCAAAATTTCTAGATCAAATCAGATTTATTACTTTTATTTTTTATGAACATAAAATTGGCATTGTCAATTTCTTATATGCTGATAATAGACAAATGCTTGATTTTAAGAAGCAATGATGTTTCAAAATCTTAATTTCCCGATTTTATAAATAATATTTTCAAAAGATTTGTTTTTTTTTTCTTATTTGAAGCCAATGTTAATTAATTAAAAACCTTCGCGAGGTATTGATAAAAATATTAACTCAGTTGGTCTCCCTACAATCGTCAGTTTCAATCGTCAATATTATTATTTTGAATGTGAAATTCTCATGTCCTTATTCAAGTGGTCCCGCTGTGGTGTTTTTCGCATTATATTATTATTTTTTTATTGTTATTCTTTTCTAGTTCTTTTCTTTATAAGTGTCTAAATGAAAGAAACATTTTTGAATATTCAAAGCTTTATTTTTATGTTTAAATTATTGCTTCATAGGAATTATGTAGTATTGTCAAAATGCACGTCAGTAAAATTCTAGTAAAACTACTGTCTTATTTAATATATAAGACCTTTACGTTCTTCATCCATATTCGCGGATAATAAATAGTAGAATCACCTGACATAGTTGAGATTCTTGCGCAACAAAGGATGATGTCATTATTGATGGATTAATTGGAAACTAAATTGGTAATGTGTAAGTAATTATAGGCGTAATTAATACGACGGAAGACTAGTGTCAACATTGATGACAATTTTTACACTTTATAGGTTTGAATTGTCATGGCTTAGGTCAGATTTAAAAAGTAAAATAGAATGTGACAATGGAAGACAACCCACTGAACGTCAATGGGAAATGATGATTTTCTTAAATTTACGCTTTTCTTTTAACTTTCATGTGAACTTTACAAATATGGGTCAATTCAAATTTGACAGTTTTTTCTTAAACTCTCTAAAAATATTAAAATCTTCCCAAAAATATAAGATTTGAGCACGATTTCTGAGCTCGTTTTATTAGATAATTTTAAATATGCATTTCAATATTTTCCTTCCTCTGGCATATTTATTATATATTTTTATTATTCATTTCAGAGATCGATGCCTAATGGAAGAGCAAAAAAATTAGGGGCGGAGAAAAGGTCTTGTTTAGACAGCCACACGGCCACTAAGGCCATCGAATCTCTTCCTCTTTTGTTTCTCAGCAATATTTTTATTTCATCCATTCTCATTTTTAAATTAAACTTTTCATTTCTTGTCATCAAATAATAAACAAAAAATAGATAACAAAAATTGATGAGAAACAAAAGAGGAGGAAGAGATTCAAATGAGGAAGAGATTCAAATGGGCCACTATGGCCGTGTGGTTGTCTAAACAAGACCTTTTCACCGTCCCTAATTTTTTGCTCTTCCATTAGGCATCGATCTCTGAAAAGGACAATATTATAGTTCCCTTACTATAATTATAATTCCCGTTAGCTTCCCAATTAAACGGGTAATTGAATGTTTAAAGGTTTCCATGATCTTCTTCCAGTTGGCGTGCCACTGTAGTAAACTGTTTCTCTTATTTTAGGCTTTAAATATTTATTTACGTATTCAATTTGTTAATGTTTGATTTTTTGACTTAAAGCATACCTAATTAATGTAAAACTCTCCCAGGATTTATTCTATATACAGTGATGGTCATAAAGATATGAACAAATGGTTTTTTGAGCATAACTTTTTTCATATTCATCCGATCAGTATGAAAGTTTGTCACGTTGTTTTAACAGTAAATTGATTTAAAAATAACAATTTATTCGAAAAAATTCTATATTACCTTGGTTTTTTGTTATTTTTAAATATCTTTCAATATATATTTCAATATTTTCCTTCCTCTGGCATATTTATTATAAAATATTATAATTCCCTTAGCTTCCCAATGAAACGGGTAATTGAATGTTTAAAGCTTTCCATGATCCCATTTTATACCCCTATGCACTCGACTGCCACGAAACCGCGCCTCATTGCAAAAGACTTTGCACCAATTGCACGGACACTATTTTTTAAGTAATTTTTTCTATATTGTTCTGTAAAATATTATATATATATATATATATATATATATATAATAGTTTGGTTTATACTCTCCTGTTAAACAATAAGTAATAAATACAATTTTTCACAAAAAAATTATTAGATAATGTTCGTGCAACTGGTGCGAAGTCTATTGCAATTCGGCGCGGTTTCAGTGTGTTTATGTTTTTCAAAAATTTTCACCTTTCTGGACTATCTAATTTTATGTTTACCTATTGCCAATTTTACGAAAAAGGTGTGGACAAATTGCAAAACCACGCCCTTCACTTTATTTTTAAAATGGTAACTTCTTCAAATTTGGTTCAACTTGTTTTTAGAATAGTTTATAATTATTGATTAACAGTATTTAATTTGTTTTAAGGTTCAAAAACGATTTTAGAATTCTTAACAACAACGAATTTAAATAAAATGGGAGGGGCGTGGTTTTGTAATTTGTCCACACTTTTTTGCAAGATACGCAGTGATCGTGGCAGCCGAGTGCTATTGCATTTCAATGATTTATTTTATTCAAAAATTGCATTTAATTTCTACTCAACTTTTTTGTTTTTAATTGATTTTTTAAACCCTTACGTTTTTTTAATGTCTCAGTTTCACAGTCTCAATCTCCACTTGTGATATTTTTATTTTTTTGTTATGTTTTATTCTTTTCTTCAGGTGTCTGGTACATGTATTTTAAATAAATATTATCAAAATCTAAAAAATTGAAAGGTCAATTTGATCATTTTTGAATTATTTTCAATGGTCTCAAAGAGATCATGAAACAATCATTCAATTTATGTTAATAATTTCTCTGTTTTTCATTATATTTCTTCAAAATTTCTAGATCAAATCAGATTTATTACTTTTTTTTAATGAAAATTAAATTGGAATTGTCAATTTCTTATATTTTGATAATAAATAAATAGTAGGATCTCTCTCATTATTACAGCCGAACGCCAACTGGAAATAACGATTTTCGGATTTTCCAGCGTGTCAAAAATTTTGCGACATTTTTACAAAAAAGGTTTCTACACAATTTGATTATGCTTGTCTTAAACTATATAAACATATTAATAGCTTTCTGAAAAGTTCGATTTAAGAACGTTTACTGAGCTCGTTTTATTACCATACCCGTTGGCGTGCAGCCGGGGTCCACGCACGGCATGCAGTTATAATAGAGACATTGCAGTATTTTTACATAATCTACATGGAAATTAGTAAGGAATTCTCGGTCGACCTGCAATGAACGAGACGTTTTCCACGTGTAGAACCTGTAAACAACAAGAATATTCCAATGAACGTGTTCGTTGAAAATGATGCACCCAAGGACACAATTTAAAGTTAGAGATAAGAAAAAAGGAGTCTTGTGTTTTTGCCAAAAACATTGAATTAAATTAAGGCACACTTTACTTTCCAAATCGCATGCGCGCGATTATGTTTTTTCAATATTTGGGAAACAGTATTTCACTTTTCCGTCCTGGTGTGATGATGTTTTGTGCTCACAAAGGAGCGTCTCTCACATATTTCTGGTCAGCCCTTGTTTATTTCTAATTGGCTTCTAGGGTCGGACGATAAAATTTTTACCTGAACTTCGGTGCTTGCCGCCTTCCTATCTACCGGAGATTTACAGCTAGCAACTAGAAGTGCACAAGAAATCCGTCGTTCTCTCCCACTTCTCAAAATGAAATTATAGAATCCATAGACTCCTAAACACATGCTTAAACACGCCAAATGGACGATTTTACAATATTTAAACAATTTTTTATTAATTTCCGCGTTTAAGTTAAACACAAATTTCTACGGGTATATTACAGACTTCTCTTAAAACATCTATTGTGCTTGAAATTTAAGGTTATTTCTGTTCTTCTGTTTTTACTTAATTTGGCGTGCTTTTGCCCTTCAAGCTTCGATCAATTTCAAGACACATTCCTTGGTCGTTTACTACTCAAACCATCCTAATTTCAAAATTATCACAAACCCAATGCAGTTAGTTACAACACTAGCCATCGGTCAATCATAACTGCGCAAAATTCATATCCATCTGTCGATGATCATTTGTCAATTGATGTCTTCATTACAATATGTAAGATAGTTTGTCAAACATTTCTGTTTCTAAATGACACTTTTTTTTCAAAATTCCTTTAAGAAGTTACACAAATGGTGTGAAATGTTGTTATTATTATTAGTATTAGTACATGTGGTTGTGTAAAAACCAACAAAAGGTTAAGTCATCAATTATTAAAACAAGCGATTGCATAAATTAGGTCGTTTTGGGGGTGGCTTTGTGGGTTTATTTACCTAAATTGTATCGGTTAATGTGTTGTTTACACGTGCCTTGTTAGTTGTTTTTTTTGTTTATTTGATTGTCTTTGATTCGAACCGACTGTGATAAGAGTTGGTAAAGGATTTGTTTGGCTCTTTTCTTGTGGTTAATGATTCATATTGGCATGTTGGTTTAGATTTAATCGTTTTTAGTTTTTATTCATAATTTTTCGATGTTTCGTGATACTTCTGTGACTTTATTCGATTGAAAATTATGATGTATGTCTTAGAGATGGGAGGGACCACGATTTTTTAGAATTCCGGTGGGGGGAGTGCCTTAAAAAACTGAAAATTTCGCTTTCTTTGTTAGAAAAATACCTGGGCCGGGGGGATAGTATTCTGGGTAGACGTAAACTTTAATCTACACTGTAAAGTGTATGCTTAAAAATGTTCAAAAGCTTTAAATTATATAGAAACGGTAAAATTTTAGGCGCTGATAAAATAATTTTGCCCATTAATGTAATTATAAATTTGACGGGACTTTCAGGGACTTTCCAGCTTTTCTATGTCAGCCTTTTTTGAGAATCAATCAATATTCCAAGCTTTTTGTTTTATAGTATAGTATGGCATCGTAAGAATGTAGTCAAAACCAGTAATGGGCGGTTTTCGGAATTCTGTTTTTTCTATTATGAAACAGATCAAAAACTGAAAAGTTCGAAATCCAGGACTCGGGACCCCTTTTTGTTAGGTAAAATTGAATGATCAAGTTGGCCACTCAGAAAAGATGCTCATGTTGTAACTTTTGGTAAGAAGCGCCTATTATTAGATAGCTTAAGACGGGGTAGTAAAAATTACGTATCAAGTTAGTTATAATAAAATATATCTATATTTTATATTAGATGATGTAATATTCCGTTATTTTTGCGGAAATGCGTTTTATTTTCCGACGGGAGCAAATTTCGCATATTTAATAACACCTGCAAATGTCAATTTTACGGAACGCACTCCAATACCATAAAACCGAGCCGCATTGCAAAAGAATTCGCACCACTCAACCTTTTAATTTATTATTTTTATTTTCAATATTTTATTTATCAGTTAACTTTTCCTTCTGCAGAAATCCTGTTGAAAAGAAATACTTACTAGAGAACCATGATTCGGCATCATCTCAGAATTTTTTCTAAATTTGCTCATTTATAGTTTCGAATACGGGCTTTCTCATGGTGTACTTGGTTTTCTGCACAAATTTCTAGAAGTCTAGAAAATTCCATCTGAAAATATTATGTTTTTTGCTCTCCACTTTCCCCCTTTCCTCTGTGCTTGACGGTGGCGTGACTGTGTTTTGCAAGAAATTGTTATCAAAACATGTGCAAAACTGCCTCCAGAACATTCAATTCAAACCCAAAAAGTAACCAAAGTTTCATCAAAGTTACACGAAGCGTCCTCACTCCAAGAAACAACATCAAGTTTTAACAAAAATTGATGACGTGTTTACGCTATATAACAGGATGAGCCTGTTTTCACGCAAAAAGCACCTCGCGTCTTAACAGGAGCACTTTTCGTGCAAAACACAGTCACGCCACCGTCAAGCGCAAAGGGCAGAGTGTGATTACCATTCATCCGCGCTATCAACTCGGCCACTGTTTCTTGCTTTTCCATAGAGGAAAGGGAGAAAGTGGAGAGCAAAAAACATAATATTTTCAGATGGAATTTTCTAGACTTCTAGAAATTTGTGCAGAAAACCAAGTACACCACGAGAAAGCCCGTATTCGAAACTATGAATGAGCAAATTTCGAAAAAATTCTGAGATGATGCCGAATCATGGTTCTCTAGTTAGTACCTCAATTAATGGACCAGACGAGTCTTCATCGATTATATAAGTGACTTGTAAATATTTAAAATTAAAATAATAAATTAAAAAAGTTGAGTTTGCAATTGGTACGAAGTCTTTTGCAATGCGACGCGGTTTCTTGGAAGTGGAGTGCCGTCGCGGTACTAGTCCCTTAATTTTAGGTCACACATTAACTTAAAGCTCTTTTTAATGTATGATTGGTTGTTATTTAGTGGCAAATATGTCAGAACGTTAAAATTAGAATCACTAGCCCTCTATAGGAGCAAATAACTTCCGTTTAAACCATGGTTTTATAAAAACTCAAAAAACTCTCATTAAATAAGTGAGCATTTTATTTTACGACAATACGTAAACACAGTCACATCTACGCCACAGTTCGATCCTCGTCATTCGTGTGAGTTTACTCTCACTCAAACTCGAAACAAGAACATGGACTAAAACTTACAAGGCCACGACAAAACTCAGAATAATTTGGTGTGGTAATTTTATTGAATTTTGCCTCGCAAGGTCCACGTAAAATTATTGGCCCAAGAGAATTTTTACAAAATTATGGATTAAACGGATGTTATTTGCCCCTATAGAGGGCTAGTGATTTTAATTTGCACGATGATGTACATTTTCCAGCAATAGCAACAAGCAATTTCACCTAAATGAAGCAAAAAATCACTTAAAGTATATATTAGAATGGCCTACAGTCCGATATTCCTTCACATCCACCTTTATTTACAACTGGACTACTTTGACCATTTAATGAATATCGTAAACAATTAAATAATTGACTTGAAAATGAATAAAACCCTAAATTGACGTCGACACAAATTATCGTTGGGTAATTATAGTGAAGCTTGACGGCCAATTAATACGATCGTATACAATCCTTGCGACTGTAGAAGCTTATATATTTCAATGTTCTCTTCTCACGCTCCAAATTGGGTTCAGGTATGAGCCGAGATGTCCCGCTGAGAGGATCAATGAGAGTATTTGTATTTGATTAATTAGTGAATGCACTCAGCCACAAGCAATTTTTATATGGGACATTTTCTTTTTGTTTTGCCTACCGATTGTTGAATTGCTTTTCTGATTTATGGGATTTCGGATTGCTTGATGGTTGCAAAGTTTGAATATTTATTTATTTTATTGATTTTTGTGAGGATTATTTTGCTGGAAGGAAGGGGTTTTTAGTGATAATTAGATTTTAATCGTTAGAAAAACGTGTTACTTTTTTTTAATTGATTGGTAGTACACGTCAATTGGAATATTCGTTTCAAGAATGCTTGCAAGTAATAACCAAAGTACGAATAATAATGATTTTGGCAGTTTTTGATGATGATTGTTGAGTTACGTCCAATTCCGGATATTCATTTTTGAGTTAGATTCTCTCAAAGATCTAAAAGTTAAGATCTTCTAATTTATTTAAGAGTGTTGTTCATAATATTGTCTTGATTTTCATTACTACACTATTATTTCACTATTACGGTTTTGAATTTTGACGCCTTAAAATGTTTGATCCGTCACTAATTTGATATTGAAAGGGGGAATGTCTTCCTCGTGCATTTGTTGTTGTTGTTGTTGTTTTTTTGTCAATTTGATTTGAATGTTGCGGCGAGCTCATTCTATTGGATTATCCACAAGAACAAAACAAGTGAATGAATTGAAAAGTTTCAATTGGATTTCATCCATTTTCTGTTTATAAGTCTGGATTAGGGGAAAGATGGATTTCATTTATGAATCTATTCGACTTTTCTTATTTAATTTTGCTTATTATATAGCAAACAGATTATTGTGTTATTGTGTTTAAAAACAGATAAATTTATTCATTTTTTAAAGAACGCCTAATGTCGATTTTGTAATATTTATACGATTTTTTATTTGTTTTCACGTGTAAAATGGTTAATAATCTTGCATATTTGTCTCATTTCATGACTAACAATTTACACGCCAAATGAATTTATAAAATCAGAAGATCAGAAAATTAATTTAAACTTAACATATAGCGCAAATCTAGAATTTGGGAGATACACTAGCTGACAAAAGTTTTGTCACAAATGTTTTTTCTGGTTTAACTTTTTTGTGACTTGACCAAATTGGCTGATTTTTTGATATTTTATGTGAATCAGTGTTTAAAATGTTATAGTAGCAAAATTTGGTTTAAATTACCATGGCAATTTCGGTACCACGCATTCCGTTTTCCCTCATAATGATAACAGCTTGCCGGGTGGCAATTGGAGTTTCTTTACGTGGAATCATCTTTAAAATGTTGCCAATTACTGCTATTTTCAATAAATTATGAAAAAAATATAATTGAACTTTAAAAATTATTAAAAAATGCAGTGCAAGAAAAGTGCGTAATATCTTTGAGCTTCGCGTTTTACGATAAACGCTTGTCACTGTAAAATGGATCATCGTAATCACAAGCGGAAATTTTTAAAATAATCTACAACCATATGATTCTGTCATATCAAAAAATCAGCCAATTTGGTCAGGTCACAAAAAAGTTAAACCCGAAAAAAGTCAGCTCGTGTATGTTAAGCGACTGTAAAAATTCGACTGTCTGTAAAATTGCTGTAAAAAATATTATATTTATAGGTGGATTTTAATAGCGTTTAAAATTTGTAAAAGTGCCATTTTCATTTGGCGCGGATTTCATTTGTATATATTAAATCTGAATTTCTATGAAATTCTCTATAAATGCATATACGTACGGTCTTTGCTTGCATATGGTGCGCAAGTATAATTCCCCACCAAAGTTCGTGATGCGAATTTGATAGTGAATGTGCAGAAAAGATTCACAAGAAAATTGTTGCAGAATCAATCGTAATTTTTTTAAACATTAAACCGATTGGATATGTTTTTATTAAACTATTAATGACTTACATTTCGTTTAATAAATAACATGTTAATATTAACACTCACCTACCTACCTTTTCATTATCTCTCTTATATTTCTTCAAAGTTTTCAAATCAGATTTATTACTTTTATTTTTTATGAAAATAAAATTGGAATTGTCAATTTCTCATAACCTGATGGTAGTATTTTGATAATTTAATAAAGCTTTCATTTATAAAGCTTTCATTACCGTAATAACATTCTTGGGAGATTCATGTGAAAGTTGAAGAAAGTTAAGCAATTCCAATTGGTCTGTTTCTGTATAAAAATATTTATTTCCATATATATACTGGTGTCCAAAAGTTTGCGACCCCCCACTAACTAGCTGTTTCGTATATTACTACAGGACTAAAGTTGAAATGAGCGGTACCAGTGGATTCCCCGTCATGAAAAACTTATTTCCATAAAATTTCATTAAATTCGGTTTTATTACCGCTACGCTACAGTACATTTTCCACAAACAGTGGTGGTCACAGTGATGAGTTATCCTTCTATTTCTGATCATTAAATCTTCATTTGGCGCACAAAATGGAAGTTTTTTTCAAATAATTAGAGTATAAAAGGTCTGAAAACATGTCTTGAACATGATATCACGAAATGAGCAGCCGATGTCGTCTTTCTCTCCAGGAATGTGCAAATTTGAAGCCATACGCCGATTCGGATTATCCATCGCGAAAATCTCTGCGCATCTGAACTGATCACGTTGCGTTGTGAGTAATTATCTGAAGGCACCTTTTGGCTACGGAAAGACACCAATTCCGGGACGTCCAAGGATTCTATCAACCAGAGATGATCGACAATTGCACGGAAAGCTTCAAATTCGGCTAGACAAATTGGCCGTGAAGCTGGAGTTTCGACCTCGAGACCAAAAATGAAAAGATGTTCAATCTTGACGGACCGGATGGCTGGAATTCTTATTAGCGTGATTTGAGGAAGGATCCACTGGAATTTTCCAAGAGAAACTGTGGAGGCGGAATGTGCACGGTTTGGGGAGCCATCTCGTCAACTGGAACTCTTGATTTGGAATTCATTTCGCCTCGAATGAAATCTGTGGATTATCAAGATGTCCTGGAGAAACGTTTAGTTTCATTTCTGGCATCCAGTTAAGCTATTGCCTGGACATTTCAACAAGACAGCGCCGCCATTCATTCTAGTGCTTCAACGACGACGTGGTGGAGGTCAAAGAATATCAGTGTTATGGACTGGCCAGAGTGTTCTCCCGATCTCAATCCAATTGAGAATCTCTAGAGTTTACCATCAACGACGTCAATTCAACTCTGTAGCGGATCTGAAAGCCGAAATTCTTCGTCAATGGTCGCTGATCGATACAAATCTGACTGGAAGCCTAATTGCAAACATGCCAAACCGAATTAAGGAGGTCATTCGGATCAATGGAGCAGCAACAAAGTATTAAATAAAAAAATTAGTCAATAAATTTTATGGAAATAGGTTTTTCATGACGGGGAATCCACTGGCACTACTCATTTCAACTGTAGTCCTACAGTAATATACGAAACAGCGAGTTAGTGGGGGTGTCGCAAACTTTTGGATACCAGTATATATACAGTATTTTACGCAAGTATTCCCCACCAAAGTTCATGATGCGAATTTGATAGAGAATGTTCAGAAACGATTTACAAGAAAGCTTTATTGTAGAATCAAGCGTATTTTTCATTAAACCGATTAGCTATTTTTAATGAAACTATTAATGACTTACATTCCGTTTAATAATTAAGACTTACCTACGATTTCCAAAAATTAAAAATTTTAAATAATGAAATAATAAATAAAATAAATGAAAAAACACTATGCCCATCGTTACATTAGCACAGGTCATCTTTTTTGAGGATCCGCCCACTTGATTAGTGACCGAGTTGTTCTAATTTTCAAAACATTTTTGATTTCGTTAGTTCACCTGGAGTATGTAAGTATATTTCTTTCAACGATCCTGATTATTTTTCTTACCTAGAGCGGTTGATAGCTTTTTAACTAACAAGGGAAGTGTTTTAGGTCTTCATCTCAGATTTTAATAAAAATTTTCAGATAGATTCCTTATGATCCAAATAGTATACTGACAAAAAATGAGGACCCACGAAATGGTTTAAGTTGTTAAAAAATGGGTCTAAAACCCAAACAATCACGACTTTCAAACACAAATCTTATGTAGTTAATGTTAATCAATCTGGTTTATGTTTTAAGGGATATATTATCTTATTATCGTATTGTATCGTAAGGAACATTATCTAACTAGGGAGGTCATTTTTCGATCCAAAAGGAGATTCGAGATTTCGAGACGGAGACGAGTTTTTTCGGATTACAAGTTTCTGTAAAAATCTCATTAGGTAAGGCCCATTTAATTGGAGAAAATAGTTCTCGATTAATGCTTCTACCAATTGAAGTGGTGTTAAGTTAAATTTTAAGCCTCAGTTGAAAGCAATTCGTAGAAATATTTCGTGACACGAGAGTTTGTCGGAGAATTTGAAAAGAAAGCTTCTTTTGGAGATTCTAGGATTTTCTTTCGAGGTAAAATAAAATGTATGTCCGCAGAAAATTACGGATTATTTCATCATCATTTTAAATTTCGATTCTTTTCATTAAAGTTTAAAAAGAGTTTATCGCCCTATCTAACAATTATATGAAGTTATAAGATTTTTCTCCCGTTAACCATTTTAACAAAACACATTCAAACCGACAACAACCTTAACCATTCTGCCGCACACACAAGCTCCATCGAATAGTTTATTATTCATTTTATTATATTCCCAAGGTCTATTACTTCGTATCAATCGTAAGAATCAGTAGAAAAATTGGTTTTTGGCGCCCTCAATTTCTCTCAAAAGAACTCTTACCGATTGGAAAGGAAAAGGGTTTTTCGCACACTCGATTGTTTCAAGGTTGACGATCCTTGGCTTGTTTATAGGTTTACTATAGTTTTGTTGTTGTTTTTGTTGTTGTTTTTTTTATTTACAACTGGTGTTTAATAGAGTTTGGAATTTCAGAAATTTCAAAGTTGTAATAAAAGGCGGCTAGTACTTATACGGCTTCTTTCAGTTTTGCTTGAAATCACGCTATCATTGATAAGAAGATTTATTTCGAACTTTATTGTTCAAACAATTGTTTGTTGTTCGAACTATTGTGTGGAGGTGCTGGATGTTGGAACGTATTGTCCCTTTTTTGTTTATTATTGCCTACTATTGTTGGTCTTTTTATATAATTTGCAGTGATTTTATTTTAGAGATCATTTGTTCAACCGCGGTCAGGTTAGGTTGTAATTTTTATTGAATGCTGGTCAGTTTCTTCAATTATAATTGTGTAATGCGCAGCGACGCCAAAAGAATTAGCAAAAACAGGACCTCAAAAGAGTCACTTAAATCTAAAATTTTGGTTCCATAGATATCGGACCATTGGCCTGTCGACCAAGTTCATGAACCAAATGTTTCGCTGTACATCTCGTACTAAGCACTTTCTCAATAACACATCAGTAGGGTAAAACTAACCTGTCTTACGACGGTCTAAACCCCTGTGGTAACTTTTTTGACACCTCATACCACAAGCTGTATGTAAGAAATTATTTATCCTTTAAATGGAGATGGAAAATCATTGATAAACTGCGTTTCTAAGAAAATGTAAACAAGTGTACCTAAGAAATAGTATTGAAATCACGAAATTAAATGATAACTTATATAATTTACTGGAAAAGTTAATTAATAAATGATTTTCCATCACCATTTTACGGATAAATCCGTTCTTGTATACGGCCTCAGAAACAATCTGGATTAAAAGGATCGATAGGCCACTCTTTCGCGGTCTGTACAAGTAAAGTTCCATAGATAATGTAAGAAAATCCTGCCAAACAGACGTAATAAAATTAGGTTTAGTCGGAAATTTATAAGTTTTATAATCAGAGAATTTTAATAAAAAGCTAACTACAATAGCTCAATCCGCGATTCTATTAATTTTAGACCACCCAGGTGGATTATATCGGCGATATTTTTTATTGTGTATTTGATGCTCATTTTAAGGTTTTTCTCTGAGCTTAAATACACTGTCATAATTGTAAGAATAATCACGTTTAAACGCCAAATGAAAATGATGATTTTTGAATATGTAAACGTATATAATGAAGCTGCTCGTGAATATGATTTGTCTAAAATTCTCTGAAGTTCAAGCTGACCCATTTTTCCATGTCTATTAACGTGCGTCTATCACATATCCACAGCACATCCTTGTGCGTGTATTCCCAAAAATAATTAATCAGTATCAACCGTCTTCTTATGTCCCCGACGTGGGTATTTTACACGTCTAGAGCTTGATAATTGTTCAGTATTCTCTAAAATTAATGGGAACGTTTTTGAATTTTTTATTTACGACAGAACACTTGCAAGCACAATTGTGTGTTGTCTCAGCGGGTCGCAATGCGTCGTCAGAAAAATTGAAATAGCCTACAGAAACACGAACATTTTTTCAAGCTAATTAGAGCCAAGGCCATTAAAATATATTAAAATTTACATAAAAAGATGTTAAAATAAAATTTGGAATTATTAAAAAATATTTAGGTACGCTTAAGTGTTTGCTTCTCTCGTAGTCTGCTTCTGAATACTTAAAATCGATGTTTTTAAGATTCCTATTTGAACGAGCGGTTTTGGTTCGCGTTGGACGCGTTCGGATTGACCAGTGATGTGAAAATACAGAATCCAGAATTCCGCCCATCTCCGTGTTATAGTTATACGTTTAATTTGGGTCTAGAATATTTGTTAGCAATTGCCAAAACCATGTCCTTTTCAAATGATCCGAGAACATTCGCGATGTCAAAATCAGCGCCATGGGCAATATCGTGTTGTGTTGACAGCTAACACCACCCTTTGTTGATATATTTCCTACATGGCACCCCTGATAGGCGTTGCTTGCTTGGTCCACCTTAATTACTGCTTGAAGCGACGAGTGGTGTCAGGTAAACAGGCATTGTCTTCTCCCGTGGTCATCATTGTTTTTATTTTTGTGTGTTGATGGCTAGCGAGTCAAGGTCGCCAATCTTTTGCATTTAATCTACTTATCGAACCTTATTCGATATATCGGTTTCTATTGTTGTTTGTTGTTTAGATGGCTTAAAATTTAATTGTGTTTCTTTATATTGAATGTTCGGGGATTGTGTCAAATTGGGATCTAATTAGGGTTTCTGCGATTGTTGATTGACACCGGGTTTTGTAATTAGCCGGTAATTATTGATTTTATTAGCTTTTGTACATTTTTGTTAAATCTAGTGGTAGCTCGTTCTAGAATCTTATCAAATATCATTGAACGTATTTCTAACAAATTAACTTGTAAACAGAATCACGCCAACTGAAATCCGAAAAATGTTTGCTCATAAGTTCACTATAATGTAATATTTTGGGAAGATTTTAATGTTTCCCAATACTTTAATTGCAACCTACTAAAGCGACGTAAAAAAGTAGATTGCAATTTACGCGTAGAAATTAATAATAATACACGTTTTAAAAATTGGGAAATTCTCATTTGGTGTGATTGGCTATATTTTAGTTTTTGTATTAATTATTAGGATGAACCAAAATTTTTTTCCGATTTTTTGTTAAAAATTTAAACATAATTTTACAACACATGAAAAACAATTAGGTTTCAAAGTAAAGACCATTTGACTCTATGGCTTGAACCCATCTATCGGCAAGTTGTTCGATCCGGCTGCGGTACCACTCCTTGTTCTTAGAGGCGAAAAACTCGTGGCACCCGTTTTCGACATCGGCCAGGTCATTGAAGCTATGTCCACGAAGAAAGTGTGCCATGGATCGGAAAAGGTGATAATCAGATAGCGCAAGGTTCGGACTATAAGCTGGATGTGGAAGAAGATCAGTGGCGTCGAGATTTTATATATTTTCCTTCGTTTGCCTTGTGGTGTGCGGTTTTTCTTTGTCTTGGTGAAGCTTCCGATTGATCAATGCTGGATGATTCTCGCCAAGTGCCGCATAAATTCGATCAAGTTGGGCTCAATAAAGGTCTGCGAGTACTTATTGATGGATTGATCTCCACAGCTTCACGGATTGCTTCAGAATCCACTGTCGTAGGTCGGCCTGAATGTGTCTGGTCCTCGAGATCAGTGTCGCCGTCGTTAAATCTTTTGAACCAATTTCGTGCAGTACGATCCGAGATCATATTGTCGCCTTCAACTTCGCATATCTTTTGTGCTGCTGCAGTTGCGTTAAATCCTTGTTTCCAGTAATGGCGTAAAATAACACGAATTTCGGTTTTTTCCATGTTTCTTCTACAAGTTCAAAAATTTAAATAAAAGACCAATTAAAAACTTTAATATATTATGATAGAGCTAATTAAGAGCTATATATATATATATATATATAAATCTTTATTTGGTAAAAATCGGAAAAATTTTAGTTCATCCTTATATTGCATTTTACCCCCATTTCAATTATTTTGTGAGCTCGCTATTATTTTTATTGTCAGTACACTATTCGATCCAGAAGAAATATATCTGCCATATTTTATAATCGGAATCTGAGATTGCTACCGAAATAATTTTATTATTGTCTCTTGTAAATTTTTGCTTTTAAACTACTAGTTAACTTAATAATTGTTTATACTTACTTACTTAGGATACTTAGGAGTCCGTTGTCATTATCTTATAGAGAAGCGGACCAGCTCTCTTCAATCATCGCGGCTGCGTCTCGCAATAGTGGGCCAGGCAACCTTTTTCTCTTCCAGGATTCCGAATCGCCTTCTTGTGTTACTGGAGGTGGACTTCTCTTTCACAGTGGCCAGGCCACTTCAGTATCCTTCGTGTTATTTTACGATGGACGTCTATTCGATCGCTATTTGCGTGGTGAAAAATTGTGTTCATACACCTCTGCATTCGGCTAAAATTTTCTGTCGTCAACGTCCATGTTTCCGCGCCGCGAGCACATTCTGGAAGAGAAGGTCCTTAGATTTCTCTTTGTCAAGATGGGCGAGAAGTAGTTTGACCTTAGTGAAAACACTCCACGCAGCCTTGATTCGTCTCGAAGTTTCCTCGCTCAAACAGCCATCGGATCGAATGTAGCTGCCAAAATATTTGACTCTTTCTTCGACTTTGCACGAAATTCCTCTGTTTGATACCGATTATGAAGACGCAAACTTGTTGCGCAGCACGGTGGTTTTCGTCGGGTAGATAGCTAGAGGGCCGTCAAGGTTTATCGTTATTATTCTTATAATAACGAAAATTTTGAATACATTGTTGGAAAAAAACGACCGAAATTAAAGGAAAACCGGGGACTGACATTTGGCCGGTTTTACACTGGTTTAAATACAAACTGATATCGATATGGTTTTTCACAAAAGAACTTTGGTTGGCAAGTCGATCGGTTTTCTTATTTTTAGGTTGTTCTTGGTGAAATTCAGCATAAAGATATCATTAACCTGTATACTGTGGCTTATCAATTAATCATCATTTAACAGATAAATAATATCTTGCATACGGTTTTAGGACAACATTTACATTTTTATTTATTTTTTATCAGAGCATTAGATAAGCTTTTGAATAACATGAATAACACAATACATAATCACTCTGGTTATATATTGACGAAATATTTCAGCCAAATCTCTCTTCACTTTCTAAAAAAATACGTCTTAATTATGTGTGAATCCTTAAATCTTAAAAGATTATTAATCCTACAAACAAAGTGGAATCAAAGAGCCTTGCATAGAAAATTTACCTGAAGAAACATAAAATAGTCATTGATCTATATAAGCCTCAACAAAGATTTTACAAAATTTGTTTCTAGATTGATAATCTGAATAATTAAATATTGCTTCTATTTTTGTTTACAAAGACTAATACCTATTCTGAAAATAATCATAGCTATTGAAGGATCTTCTGAATAATTGTCACTCTTGTTTACATTTTCGATTATTTCTAATCAACATTTCTTTGAAATTTTAATTCAATGTGATATGCATACATCTAATCTCTTGGACAAATATATCAAGTTTCCGGAATGTTACGCTCTTCTTGTATTCTCGTTTTTATTAATAACAATTATTTAATTAATATAAATGAGTTGTAGATGTCAACAACATCATCTGCGAACGATCTAGCGACCAGTTGTCATTATGCGAAGCCAGTTATCCAAGCCTCATCCACACCCAAAGACAGACAATGTAATGAAACAGTAATCAATTAGTCACAGAATGCATTTCAGCTAAATCGCCCCATATTCGATATCCGAAGGTTGTTGTAGATTCAACGATCAGAGGAGGCACTTCCTCGCCATCGTATGCTGTTCCGGCGCCGAGATATGTCAGTTTTTTTCGTTTCAGATTTGGACTAATAGTTTTTTTTTCAGATGTCACAGAAGGTTCAACAACAACAAGAGCCGCCGCATTACTCGACAACACAGCTTCAATTTGAGCATGTGAAGCACCGTTGCAAGATGTTGGACGATGAAAATCAAAAGTTGATGAAAATGCAGTCAGACGTGGTTAATGATGCGAATCGACGCGTGCAGGTTGGTTTGTTAGGCGAGCGCCTAGTGGAACGCTATTGTTCGGATTAATGAGCTATGTCTGTTTCTTATAAATACGACATATATGTCTTGCAAAATTTCATGAGCCTGAACTTCTTAATAGTGACTATGTGGTGTAATCTAGCAAATCATGATCTGATAAAGCTCAGTGTCCGAGCACGCACTATGAATGCTACCATATAAAATATTATATGAAGAACTATGGGAATTCTACATTATTGGTCTGATTACATAAAACCTATATATTAACATAATAATAAATGATTAAATCAGACAACTTTCTTTTCAATAACTCGATAGTGATTATTATTTCAGTGTAAAACTATGTTCAAGTATTGCATTGAATTTATTAGATCTTGACCATAGATTGTTAGAACTAATGAATTAATCGCATAGATTCTTTAAATAATGTAAAAACTTTCGATTAATTCCCGCTGGAAGGATTAAAAATTGAGAAATATCTTAAGAATTGGTAACTTTTCGAACAAAGTAAGGTTCGAAAAGTCTAAAAAATATAACAAATACTGATACAACTTTTCAAACACTTCCGGTTCAGATTGTTCGAAAAAGTGAACTATAAGGTAAAATATTTTAAGAATTGGTAACTTTTCGAACAATTTGAAGGAGTAGTGTTCGAAAAGTTGCCATGATTTTACAAAAACTATAAAATTAGCTACTTTTCTAACAATATCAGGTCGGAATGATTGAAAAACCTAGGGTATTTAATAAGTTTGAGAAGAATTTGTAACTTTTCGATCATTTTCAGATCGTAAAGTTCAAAAACTTAACAGTGTTTAATAAATTTTTGATAAATTGATATCTTTTCAAACACTTCCGGTTCAGATTGTTTAAAAATAGAAATTTAAGATAAAATTTTCTTAAAATTGGTAACTTTTCGAACAAAAGTTGCCATGATTTTACAAAATCTATAAATTTAGCTACTTTTCGAACAATATCAAGGCGCAATTATTGAAAAGTCTAGAGTATTCAATAAATTTGAGATGAATTTATAACTTATCAATAATTTTACGATAGTAAAGTTCAAGAAATTAATACTAATTAATAAGTTTTCGATGAATTGATAACTTTTCAAACACTTACTGGCCAGATTGTTTAAAAACGGAAATTTAAGATAAAATATTCTTAGAATTGGTAACTTTTCGAACAATTTGAAGGAGTAGTGTTCGTTGTCCAGAAAGTCCAGAAATAGTTGTCCAGAAATAATGTTTGAAAAGTCAAGAGTATTTGATATATTTTAGAAGAAATGACAACTTATCAAACAATTGTAAGATGTAATGTCCGAAATGTTAACAATGTTTAATACATTTTAAAAGAATTTGTAACCTTTCGAACATTGCCCAGAAATAATGTTTGAAAAGTCGATTTTATTTAACAAATTAAATAAAAATTGAAAACTTTTCGAACACTTTCTGCAGAAATTGTTCAAAAAATTGAACTTAAAGATAAAATATTCTTAGAATTGGTAACTTTACGATCATTTTGCGAGCATAATGTACGAAAAATTGAGAAAAAAATTTCTATTTTTTTATAATTTTTTTTATAATTTTTAATGTAATCAAGAGTTCTTTTTCTTGAATGCTAGAAAGTTTTAAAATTTGTGTTGCTTAAAATATCCAAATTTCTATGTTTTTGAATTCTAAATGTTCGTGAAATGTTTAAAAAACGTATAGAAATACGTAACATTTCAAACACCCGTTATAAAAAAGGAATACGTGTAAATTAGTAAGACACGTTTAAATATTTAAAAATATTCATTTCGATTTGGCGTGCTTTTCTGCAATGCTTATTGTTCTTAATTAAACGTTATCAAAATATGTGAAGAGAAAAACAAACAAACAGACTCGAGATCCGATTCATTATTTATCCAGAAAGATTGAAACGATCAATTACGTTTTTTCCCTATAAACTCCTGTATTTTTCAGATGCACATCAACGAGATTCGAATGCTAAAAGATGAAAACAAAAAGATGCACGCTGCTAATAAGGTACATCTTGTCTTAAATCTCTAATGAATTTTGTCTCAGGAGCTTCGAGATCTCTGCTGTTTCCTCGACGATGACCGCCAAAAGACACGACGTTTGGCACGCGAATGGCAAAAGTTTGGCCGCTACACGAGCAACCTAATGAAGCAGGAGATTGATACCTACCATCAGAAGCTGAGCGGAATGGAAGAGAAGCTGAGCGAGAAAGAGCGCGAAGTGGATGAGTTGCGGCAGTTGTGCATGTACCTCGACGAGCAGCGTCAATACCTGATGGCCAACGCGCATCACACGGACGACGTCAGTGAAGACCTGGGATGCGGCAGCAGCGAGCAAAGCGCCGGCTCCGACGACAAGGATTATTGCTACAATCAGCACAAGGAGAAGACGCTGCGACGCATCACCGAGCAGATGACGGCGTCGATGTGCTCTGAAGACACGGACGAACAGCGGAAGGAGGCGTCGAAACGTGAACGCTCGCGGCTATTAGGTTATATTCAATCGCTGGAGAATCGTATCAAGCATTTGGAAATGTCGCATAATCATGAAGGCTATTGGACATCGCAGTCGAACGTGGCGTCGGATTGTGATGAGAAGACGGTGATTGAGCGCAGCTGGACCGAAGAGGAGGAAAAGAAGGACAAGAAGGGCATGTTTGCGTCAATGACGAGTAGGTTGCGAAGGATGTTGGCGGGAAGGTTCTGGTAGAAAGAATAGCTGGAATTTGTCGTCGAATATTTGGATTTTTTTAAAGCTACGATCTCCCTATTTAGCTACGTTCTGCGTCGCTAATTTTCTAGATTTTTATTTAAAGGAGAGTAGAATAAGCGAAGCTTTTTCCTATTTCTTTCCTATTGAGAGCGTAAATCATCCAAGACGGAACTAATTAAGGGCTACGTGCTGGGAATTGGGTTACGGTAGAGTCCACGATTTGGAGATTGCGCCGAAATTTCTGGAAAGAAAGTCATTTGGTACGCCAGAGAGCGAGGGAGTACGGTAGATTACCAAACACATCCAACTCTTCAGTGATGTGTCGGCACGCCAAATTAAAATAGTGATATTAGTATATTAAATTGCGCAGTGTAAATTCTAACGTGCACACCAAATGAATTCTAAGAAAAATTCCTTCAAAAGACTCCACCTAAACACAAAATTTTGTAAAATTTTAAAGTTATAATATATTTTAATGAAAGCCTGAAAAAATTAAGTAAAAGTTAGCTTTAAACTGGAAAACAATGAAACGGGTTTAGATCTAGGAAAATTGTAATTTTAATTTGGCGTGAACGCACACCAAATCGAAATGATCATTTTATTTTATTTAACCATGCCTTATTATACCGTGCGTCTAAATCAAAAATCAATTTTCACGTAACTTTATCTATTTTAATCTAATCTCCTCGTGAATATTAATTACTTTACAGAACAATTTTCTCTTACAACGGCTGTATGATCTTCTATTTTTATAATTGAGTTTGGAGTGTGAACGTGTTAATTATACAATATTTTTCACGAAATTTATTGAGGCTTGTCTTGAACCATCTAAAAATCTAATTAGGTTTTTCTAATACAGCTTACAGAAGTATTACGGGGCTTTGCTGAGCTACTATATTTAGAAACTCCAATTTGGCGTGTTTATATACTAAATTAAATCAGCTTTCAAGAGATACTTGTTAAAATGACGTAAAAATTAAAAATTTAAAAATTTAGAGTTTTGTACGTGTAAACTTTCAAGACGTATTCAATTATTTTCAATAGATTTTATTTCATTTTGCTTATTTGCTTTCGCCAAAAGTAAATTAGAATTTTAAAAACTTTATACTTAATTTTTTAATTGTTACGTGGAAATTTCAAATTATTTTTTGCGCCATTTAAATAAAAAATTTAAAATTTTAAACTAAAGATACTCTTCTGGGGTATCTTTTTTAACCTTTTTGCTATTTCATTCGGCGTGCATTTAGCAAATATTTCACAACGTTCAATTCATTGCTTTACTTTTAACCGCCACGAACTTATTTTCCATGCGCATATACTTAATACAGAAATTTATTTTCTAAAAATTGAATTGAAAAAAATGTTTAATAGTTTTCCAATCAACAACAAATATAAATCGAACACTAAAACGCAAAGAACTTATTCCCCAGTTTGACATCTTGTCCTAACATGGAAAACATTTAAAAAAAGAAATCTAGGAACTAGTAAACAATAAAACTCTGCTGAGAGGGGAAATAAGCGCTTTCAGATCTATAAACGTGTTGATTCTAAACACAGAAAAATTGGACGCTACGAACTTATTCTCCACGTGTGTTTATTTAACACGGAAATTTATTTTCTGAAAATTGACCAAATAATTTACGAACAGTTTTCCAATAAACAACAAATAGAAAACAGAAGACTAAAACGCTACGAACTTATTCCCCAGTTTGACATCTTGTCCTAACATGGAAAACATTAAAAAAAAGAAATCTAGGTACTAGTAAACAATAACACTGTGCTTGAGAGGGAATTGAGCCCTTTAGAATTAGATCTATAAAGTGTTGGTTCTAAATACAGAAAAATTGAACGCTACGAACTTATTCTCCAACTTTCGCCCTAACATGGAAATTGTTAAAAAATAAAAATTTACTGGGAAATAATACACCAGACGCTTTTGACTATATAAACTTGTTAACTACAAGATTTTAAAACAAAAATATTAAACGCTACGAACTTATTCACCAACTCAAGATTACTGTAATTGTTTAAAAATTCAGTTTATTTTAAATTTCCGAGTAAAAGTAAACAAATACAGATTATTTATTAATGCCAAAAAACCTGCATCCATGCCATGATCCAATAACCCCAAACCCCCTAACAGGATCAGGCTTCTTTCAGGCACAATGAGCTCTTCTGGATGCACAACATTTGCCTCGTCTGGAACCGATGATAATGAAAGCGTTTACGTGATGGGTGATGATATTGGTAAGTTGTGTGCTCATTGAAATTGCTTTGATGAACATGTTTCTCATCTGTTAAGCAGTTTCATGCACACTTGCTGCTATAATAAATGCTCTTTGAAGACATTGGCAACCTCGAGGTCCGACCACTTTCTAGAATCGATGAGGAAAAGACATTAAGCATTGAGCAATCGACGACAGTGATTGAGGAAAGCGCCAAGATGCCGCCGGCGATCGCTCCCGGAGCCTGTTCGAGCTTGGTAAGAAATGACAATCCAGTGAGATTCATAAAGCTTGTTTAGCTGTCGGTTGATAAATACGACGACTTGCCGAAAGCCAACGATTTAATGCGATCCGCCTCGGAATCCTACCGACCCACGACAATCCTCATTTCAGCGAAAGGAACACCACGATGTGTATCCGTTGAGAAATCGAATCCGTTATGAATGACGAACGACACTTCACCCCAAAACCCTTAAGATCCCCCATTTTGAATTGAAATTCTAGTCGCCAACTTTTATTTTGTTTTCGATTCATTGTATTTCTTTTGTGTTTGTGTACCTCTCTATATATATATATATATGGTTTATTAAAAATCTCTAGCGTTTTATATTATCATGCCACATTATGAAAAAAAAAAAAACAAATGAAAACAACCAAAAACAAACAAAAATGTTGTGGTAAAGATCATTCGACGGAACCGTTTTCGTTAATATATCGTGCATTTAATGCTAATCTGACGATGCTCAAGCATCAGCTGAGATATTTGAGGCAGAGATCGTGCGAATAAGACCAGAGGCGTTCTTGCAGGCGTTCGTCGGTGGCGTCGCTTCCACTGCGCAGTTGTTTGCCGCTCGGGTCGAGGTATTTGCCGGACATTTTGTCGAGACTCGAGCTTTCGATGAGCTGCGCTAGGTTGCCGGCTTGTCGACAGATTGATAATGTGGACATGGAAGAAGAGAGTGCCGACGTGGTTCGTCTGAAGTAGCTGGATTATTGTCAACCAATGATTAAAATCTTACAATTTGCCATTGTTGTTTGGCTCCTTCTCTTTACCCAATTCGATGATATTTACAGTAATTGGCTGTCTTGCAATATTCATTCTAAATTTTGATATGAAATGGCTAGTAGGTGGCTAGTAGAACGAACCTTCGGTGTAATGCGAAAGCCATCAAATGACACATGAGCTTTGATCGAGAATATTGAAGATATTTTTCGTAATCCTTGGTGGCCATAACATCTGCCCAATCCAATGATGGCCTGCAAATAGCATTTTATTGCTTTAATTTTGATAGTTTTACTGTATTCCACGTGGACTTATTGGATATGAATAATAGCACGTTTAAATAGCACGTTTAATTGCAAATAATGATTTTTAAAATTTTAAACGCATTTTATTATAATCCACGTGAAAGTCACCTCAACTTGTATGATAATAGAATGAGCTCAGTAAGCATGCTCAGATTTAACTTTTTAGAAAGATATTAACATTTGTAGATAATTTAAGAGAAGCTTAATTGAATTATAGTAGAAACTGTTTTGTTATAAACACGTAAAAATTTCCACGCATGTTTAAAAGTTTAAAAATAGCAATTTCGATTTGGCATGCTAAGTTTTACGGCAATATTACATGCGTGGCTCAATTAAAGTTCCGAAAACTTCTCTCTTATAAATTCAAGCTCGTTTGATAGCTTCAAATTAAATTTTCTGGTAAAATTTTAAGGTTTTTAGATATTTATAGAAATGTTCATTAGACTTGCATAAAAACTAATTTGTTATTGCTACAGAGAAATTCAAAAACCACGTCTAAAAATGCGAGAAATGTAGTTTTCATTTGGCGTACCTATCATTTCAGAAAAATATTATAGGTAAAAGATAATTTTGGACAAACTTTGGAAATTGACAGCAAAATCCTACTAGATTATTTATCTGACAGTTAGCTAGTCCCGTTTAAATATTCTAATATTGCTGTTTGCAATTGGCGTGTATTAAATATTAAGTGAGACTGGGGTTTACTGTACTTTACTGGCTGGAATTACTATAATAATAATTAACGGGGTCGTGCGTGACGTGGCATACACACTCCAATGCCTTGAAAACCGTGCCTCATTGTAAAAGACCGCACGACTATCTTTTAATTTATTATTTTTTCAATATTTATTGATTAATTGTTGTTTAACAGAAGAATTAGTTTAAATGTAAAATATTGTTCTGAAAAATATTATATATATATACACTAGCTGACAAAAGTTTTGTCACAAATATTTTTTCGGGTTTAACTTTTTTGTGACTTGACCAAATTGGCTGATTTTTTGATATTTTATGTGAATCAGCGTTTAAAATGTTATAGTAGCAAAATTTGGTTTAAATTACCATGGCAATTTCGGTACCACGCATTCCGTTTTCCCTCATATTGATAACAGCTTGCCGGGTGGCAATTGGAGTTTCTTTACGTGGAGTCATCTCTAAAATGTTGCCAACTACTGTTATTTTTAATAAATTATGAAAAAAATATAATTGAACTTTAAAAATTATTAAAAAATGCAGTGCAAGAAAAGTGTGTAATATCTTTGAGCTACGCGTTTTACGATAAATGCTTGTCACTGTAAAACGGATCATCGTAATCACAAGCGGGATTTTGTAAAATAATCTACAACCATATGAATCTATCATATCAAAAAATCAGCCAATTTGGTCAAGTCACAAAAAAGTTAAACCCGAAAGAACATTTGTGACAAAACTTTTGTCAGCTAGTGTATATATATAGTCGTCGCCAAATGCGATTACCACGGCAAAATGTGGCGCACTTTTTTAAATATTATTTTTTCATTTAATGTTTATGATTATTTTCTTGTTTATTCTCGTTCTATACTGTTTTTGCTTAAATAAATTGAAGACTATGTTATAGATGTTGTTTCAATCGTGGAATAAATGTGGGAAACAATAAACATCGTTAAAATTAAATGAAAAAAAAATATTTAAAAATGTGCGCCACATTTTGCGGTGGTAATCGAATTTGGCGACGACTATATATATATATATATATATAATAGTTTTGCTTATACTCTTTGCATTTTTACACGTACACGTTCTCTTAAAAAATTTCAAAAAAAATCCTTATAGCTCATTGTTTATATTATTTTCAGTAATTTTACTAGACAGAGAAGAAAAGGAGAAATTGTTTGAAAACTGTTTCGTAAAAATTTATTCATAGATTTTCGAGAAATCATCATTATCATGTTTCCTTTCGTATTCTTTACCTACTCTTACGTACGAAAAAAATTAAAATGTTCGTGCAATTGGTGCGAAGTCGTTTGCAATGCGGCGCGGTTTCGTGACAGTGGAGTGAATACGTATTTAATATAGATAAGTTAACGAATGGCAGGGTCAAGTAAGACCAGTTACGAGACATTAACACTTATTACAACCGTTGAATATATCAGAAACTACCCACGAATTAGTATGGGTGGTATGAATGAAAGCAAGGTTCTTTCTGTTCACGTTAGAGTGAGCCTAGTATGCACCACAAATTGAATGATCAAGTTGGCGACTCAGAAAAGATGCTCATGTTGCAAATTTTGGTAAGAAAGCGCCTACTTTTAGATAGTTTAAGACGGGCTAATAAAAATTGCGTGTTAAGTTATATAAAATAATACATATAAACTAGGAAAACACGCTTAAACATTGAAAATATTCCATTTGACGTGCAGTATGTGTCAGAGAAGGACGGAATGGAAGTTTCTGAATTTCGGAATCCGGAATAATTCGGAATGAAACTTAAAATTTAGGAAACCAGAATATGAAATTCGGAATCGAAAAATGGCCAGAATCCAGAATTTCGAACGTATTCGGTGTAAAAGTTTAAATAAAAAGTGAATTTTCGAAATTCGGAATGGAAAAATGGACGGAATACGGAATCCGGAATTCCGCCCATTTATTTATTTATTTATTTTAAATACGTGTACTAGACACGTGAAGAAAAGTAATGTAAGATACCACAAAAACATACAAAAAAGAAACCGTTGGGTTTGTTAAAAAAAAAAAAACTAAAAAAAAACAATTATAAAAAAGAAAAAGTTTGGCAAAATTTTAATTATGTATTGTCCTTTTCAGAGTTCGGTGCCTAATGGAAGAGAAATAAACGAAGAGAAAATGATGGGCGGACACACGGCCACAAAGAACATTTTTCTGAATTCCTCTTAAATATGTGCTGTCCATAATTTCGTAAAAAAGGATGGCCGTCTAAAAAGAGAGGCCATCCAAACGAGAAACTCATTCCATCCTAATTTTTTTCCTCTTCCATTAGGCATCGATCTCTGAAAAGGACAATAAATAAAGTTAAATTAAATAGTTCACAGTAGGGAAATCTGATGGGAATAATAAAGGGGATAGGGAAATATTTAAAACAATCAAAAAACCCATCTCTGGTATATGCTGTTTGGAAGCAATTAAAGGAATTATGAGAATCCACACTTGTAAGCTATTGTATCTACAGCTGCACACCAACCGAATTTGTACGAATAAACGGGTGATCATTTAAAAGACTTCAATTTATTATTTTAATTATGAACTCGATGGAAAAAATTATTTTCTTATTTGTAGGATTGCACTCCAACTTCTATGGTAATAAAATGAGCTCAGTAGCAGCAAGTTTAACGTGTACTTCACAAAAATGTTGTCTACCCTAGTTTTTCAGATATTTTAGTAACTCGCTAAAAATATTTAAATCATTACAAAATATTTGACTAGAGCACGTTTTCTGAGATAGTTTAGCGTACGCCAACAAATTAGCGTGCTCATTTAAGAATCTAAATCCTCACAAAGCTAAAAAAAATTTGTCGGTGTATGGATTGATTGAATTTTAATACCTACAATATCTTAAAACGATTCAAATAAGTTCACGTGGAAATCTGTAATGAGTTATTAAACTTCACAAATATGACATTGTCGGATGACGGGTCACGTGAATTTGTTATCTTGTCTGTTGCAGAGCGTGACTTTATTATTTGGCATCCCACGTTTATTGTATTACTTTTGGCACACCATTCCACTCTTAGAAAGCAAAGTCCGGCCATGTTGTGAATCCTAGTCCTCGGCCAATTTTTTTATTTTTTATAATTTTTTTTATATTCTATAAAACGACTTAAAGGTAAGTATATAATAAAATATTGCTTTTATTTAATTGTTTTAGTGTTTCGTAACAAGTAGAACCTTATACCACGTTCTTATCAACAATGATGACGAAGAAATCAAGGTGCTGTTCGACATAACTTCAAACGTAATTTTCTTTGAAAATCGTAATAATCTTTAAATTAAACTTGCAGTTATTAATCTACTCATGATGACGATTCGAATGATGCAAAAAAACGTTATAAAAAATGTTTTAGCAAAAGTTACACGGGTCGAAAGAAAAATGAATACTTTATAGGTAAACACAGGTCTGAATTTACTTTTTTTCATTTTTTGAGAAGAAAAATCGTATTTTAGGCTATGAGTAACCTATGCAGTGCCGAAGAAATGTTGTAACTGATTAAATATAAAAGTTACGAGGCTGTTTATGCTCATCAAATAGGTAAACTTAATTTTTCTTAAAAATTAATATAAATAATTAATTTAGAGTTGGATAATGAGTTGCTCCATATGATAAGGAGTCCGTAGATATGCAGATCATATCAAATAGCATATTTTGGAGCTACGAAATACGTGAATTTGATGTATCAAACTATGATTAGTTGTGGTTCGTTTGTTTTTATGAATTAAACTGGTTAGAAAATAATTTTTATAGGAGAAACTATGATGGCATGATTATTACTCAATTGCTGAGTTAATAAATAATCGAAATGGATATTCAAGTGCTATTTTTGCACAAAGATGCCTAAGACCGGATGTATAGGATTGTTAGAACTTCATATTGTTAGGTATGACATTTATTTAATCTATTAAAACATTTCGATTGCTTTACAGGTTTTGTCAAAGCAATGTGACTGTTTCGTATCAATTATATTTATTATTTAAAGAATATACGTAATTCATAGTGATTTTCGGGATCTCATTATAGGTAAAATTAAATTTTCTTTATAGTTATATGAATATTAATGTTTAGATGGTGATTATGAGCATCCCTGATGAACGGCACGTTGTCTGATGGTTGAAATAATTCGACTTCACTGGATTCGATTTGAAATTTGGAAGGATTTGCATATTATTGATCATGCATGGAGTAAGTTGTGTTGATTTGACAAATTTTCTACTGGCAATGATTATATATTGTATTTTAGGTATCAACATGGGACAGAAGAAGATGTTAGACTTATTATAGACAATTGTTTCACTTGTATAATCATTATTTATAGATATATGTTGTTGTATATTTTATAAAGTTGTTTCTTTGAATTTAATAGTTTTAAATGAACTATTATTGTGTATTGAGTTAATGGTGATCGACATTTTCATAATGGCTATTATATAGTTTCCTAATATTTAAATTAAAAATGTATCAGCTAACTAAAATATAAAATACTATCTTATTATTGCAATTTATTGCACCAAAAATATTTATTCTGTCAGAATGAGGATAACAAAATGTTTGCGGTCCGATCTAGTTATGATTCGAATAGTACTATGTTAGTTTATAAGCCTTGTGGTTGTTTAATTAGGAAAACATTAATATCAACTGCAAAAAGTTGAAATGATTATTCGAAATCGAGAGAGATCAGATAGGTCAGATAATAAAATTAGAAAAATTCACGAATTTATTGTTTTTTATTTCAATTTTTTGTATCATCGTCTCGTGCTGTTCTATTTTTTTATGTTCCCTAGTGATTCCCCAGTGTAATGGTGTGCTTTTGGTCATTTATTGAGTTCTAGTTCTCGTCAGACTGAGATTCAGTACTATATTGTTGGACCATATCTATCACACATTCTCTGACCGTATTATTATTATTAACTACTCTGCACTTTGCGCTTAACGGTGGCGTGACTGTGTTTTGCACAAAAAGTGCTCCTGTTAGGACGCGGGATGCTTTTTGCATGAAAACAGACTCATCCTGTTATATAGCGTAAACACGTCATCAATCTTTGTTAAAATTTGATGTTGTTTTTTGGAGTTAGGACGCTTCGTGTAATTTTGATGAAAATTTAGTTACTTTTTCGGTTTGAATTGAATGTTCTGGCGGCAGTTTTGCACGTGTTTTGATAACAATTTCGTGCAAAACACAGTCACGCCACCCTCCAGCAAAAAGTGCAGAGTATTTTAATACCTAACATTGCCAATTTAGAGTTAGGAAGATTTTGTGTTTATTAGTTAGACTTGACAGGTTTAACTAAGCTTTCCTTTATAGATTTCATCATTAAACACCCCCCCCCCTCCTTTGTGACTGAAAAAATAAGACTTGCTCCCATCGTTTCTAAATTAAATCACAACAAATGCTCCACCCACTATTTCCGTTGAAATTGATAAACAACATTACCATTAAATCGAATTGGCTAGAATAACAACATCAAAAGTATCTTATTTTTTCAAAACAACATCCATGAAAGGCGATGAATAAAGAAATCATTAAAGCGTCTTCACATTAAAAATAAAAATAAAATTGAGCCAAATTCAAGAAAACAAGCGTTCACAAAAACTAGTAAACATTCGACCCCCTTGAATCGAAGAAATTTTCGATTGCAAACACGTCAAAACACTTTGTCATTGCTTGAATCCCCCTGAGAGACCGAGCTCCATTTATATTTGAAACTCACTCGGTGTTGCTGATATAATATGCTACTAGGACAACAAAAAAAATCAAACGAACCATGAGTGCAATACACTTCCAATGACAATTAAATTTGACTTGTTCTTTGTTAATAATGGGATTAGAAGATTACATAAAAGGTAATGTGCCAGATAATTAATCTGAATTGAAACAATTGAGTGGAAGTAGGTAGTACCTGGAATAATACCTGAAATGTCGATTCAAGACCATCTTTGGTTTCAAGTCGTCGTGTGTTCAGTATTCCAGCATTGCAAAGAAGTATGTTGAGGTGTGGGAATCGATGAATCACATCATTGGACATCTCGAAAACCTGCAATTTTTAGTGATATTTTTCTGAAAGGAGAACCCATCAATGATATTTTAATATTTTAGAGGCTTTACTACACGTCATTATGTATCTTTTTAATTGTCTTTAAAAATTTGATTATCAACATAGGAAATTGACAATTCCAATTTTATGTTCATAAAAAATAAAAGTAATAAATCTGATTTGATCTAGAAATTTTGAAGAAATATAATAAAAAACAGAGAAATTATTAACATAAATTGAATATTTGTTTCATAATCTCTTTGAGACCATTGAAAATAATTCAAAAATGTTGAAAATGAATTTTCAATTTCTTATTGATAATACAATAATATCAGTTTAATTTGAAAACGGAAGATTTATTGGTTTACTATTCAGAAAGTAAAGTTGTTTTACATATTTTCACCTTAGGAAGAATGCACGCCAAATGTAAATTACGATTTAGCAATCTTTTAACACATTTTTCTAAATTTCACGTCTAAATTTAACACTAAAATATTAAATACATATCTATTTCACATGAAATATTAACGAAATATTAGGTTTAACTATACTTTTCTAAACTCCAGTTCTTACGAATTCATTTGGCGTGAGAATTAAATGTCATTTTCTCACAAAACGCAAAATTTTAATAGAAGGAAACATGCTCTATTGATATTTGTGAGACTTAGATATCATTTACCACTTCATTTTTTTTTTATTATATAAAATGTTGATTTAATTAGAAAAAGGATATTTGGTTAATTCCTAGGTTGAAAAGAAATTAATAATGTCGTTTTTACATAAAAATACAAATTTAAAAAAAACTTTCAGAAGGCACGCCAAATGGAATTTATATTTTGCAATATTTGAATGTGTATTATTAATTTATACGTATTATTTTCATAAAATTTCAAACGTAATTTTTACTAGAAAACTAGCTAAAAACATGCGCTTCTTGCCAAATTTGCATCTTTTCTGGGCCCCAACTTAACCATTCAATTTGGGGTGCAGAAGGAAACACGCTCTATTGAGAATTAGATAGCGTTTTCAACTTCTTTATGTTTATAAAGATTTGTATTAAATTAAAAAAGTATATATATATATATATTTTATTATTATTAGATTGGAAAGAAAGTAATGTCGCTTTCTTTAAAACAAAATAAAGCAGAAAACACGCTCTATTGAGACTTTAATTATGTCTGCACGTCAATTGCAAACGATGATTTTTCAAATTTTAAACGCATTTTATTATAATCCACGTGAAAGTCAAAAACTAAGTCACCCCAACTTGTATGAGCTCAGTAAGAATGCTCAGATTTAACTTTTTAGAAAGATATTAATATTTTCAGATAGTTTTAGACAAGCTTAATTCAATTGTAGTACAAAAGGTTTTGTTATAAAGACGTAAAGATTTCCATGCGCGTTTAAAAATCGTATAATATCAATTTCGGCTTCGCGTGCTAAATTCTTCGAACTTATAAGAGTGATTTTTGAAATTGCACGTAAATAATAGAAAATAATAGATAAGTTTTTAACCAAGTTTCAATAACTTGTCTTAAAATATCTAAAAACCTTTTGTTTAACATGTGGAATCCTAATAAGAGAAATTGCGGTGTATTTTAATAAAATTATTGTGAGTGTCAAATGACTTTAAATTTTCCTGATATGTTAATTTTCGATGACATTTTTGAGCTACTACTTTAATAACTCATTTAGCCTGAAATGTTGTTAAACACGCCAAAACAACGTCTCTTCTAATATCTTTATGTTAAGCGTCGATGATATTTTTAAGCGTCTGTTTTAAGAAATAATTTTTTAAGAAACTCATATTGATTGTAAAAATGTTGCTTTAATTAAAAAAAGAACATTCTGATAATTATAATTGTTATGAAAATAACTTCGTTTTCTTTCAAGAACACAAAATTTCATTTACCAAATATTTTATCCCTTTGCATCTCAAATAGAACCAATAACCATTTATTCTTTGGTCTCTTCATCTCAAATATCTTATTTATACATTCCTCATTTCAAACAGTGAATAACCCCTTTTTCAGAAAAAAAACCGACTTAGATCGAAAATCTATTTTCTCGAGGTTAACTCAACTCGCAAAAAATATAATTTATTGCCATCTATCAAAGGAATTGAGCAATCTCTTTAAAGGAAAAAAAAAAACATTTTATGGCTCAATTAATCCTACAATGGATTATCAAACAAAATTCCTTTAAAAACGCTTTAACAGGGAATCCTAAAAAATTTTATTGGGCTAATTAAATTTATAAGATCAACCTTCCAAGAGCTCCCAAAATTCTGTCTCTTTATTTACCCAAAGTACACCGGAATTCCGGACCACCTAGCTTGAAATTCGAGCTTATCCACCCCCAGAAACAAAACGAGCTTGCCAAAATATAATCTTGTTGTTTTTGTCAAAGAAATGTCGCCAAATAAACAACAACAACATCATCATAAACAATTTTAATTTAATTTTCCGGAGCAGTGGAACGTTTTCTTATTAAATTATATTTTCGTTTTTTTTGGTGCTGCTCCCTTCCCACCGTTTTTTGTCGCCTAATTTAATGAGCTCTTATTAAATTGCTTACACAGCAGGTACTAGTAATATAAATGTTGTTAGATTATTTTGTCAAGTGCTCTTTGGATGCGAAATTAAAATCAATTGTAATATTAATCTAAATTTGATTTGAAGAGCTAATGTAAATATGGATAATTTGAAATTCAGATGAGAGTGAAGGAATATGAATGAAAAAATAAGAAAAATAATTTTAAAAACACTAGTAAAGGTGAAAAAAGGCAAATGGAAATTTTACTTCTAGGGAATTCAGTTCAATTTCTGCGACACTTTCAACCAGGGATCGGAGGAATTTCAGTTTTTTGAATTTCCGAATCCAGAATACGGAATCAAAACTGATGTTATTTACCTCGGAATCCCGGAAAGCATTCCTTCATTGAAACTTATTCAAGTCAACTACAGTACCCTACAATAAGACAGCAAATATGATCACATACGATCACGATGTAATTTCTCAACACTTAAGGAGAATCGGTCATTTTAACACTCTTACTAGAAAAAAGCTTGCGGAAAATGATATCATTCCTGAGGCGAGGCTGCATACTCAAAGATTAGTCCAATCACCTCTGACGATGACCGACTATCCGAGTTAGGAGAGCATGATTAGGAAAGGCAATTGAGTTTGTGCTCACAAAAGAGCTGCTTACACTCTGCTGACAGGTCAGCCCCCGGTCGCAGGCACTGTTATGACAATTATCCCCCTTTGGTTCCTTGAACGGTGGGAACCTGAACTAGGGGTGTAGGATAACGGTAACGCCCAAAAGCCGTCATTCCGTACAAAACTCTTACAGGTAATTTCCTCCATACTGAACAAGGCTATAGAGTATTGAAGAAAACCTATTGAAGAAAACCCTGGACAAAGTATGAACTGCAGACTAACTAATCTCATTTCGATTGGTTAACATTAAAATCTCAATGTTTTATATTTTTTACTGTAAAAATTATAATCTATGTATATTTGTATTGCTAGTATGTATGCCTAGATGTTCCTGTTTATATTTAAAATATATGAATTTTACCAGTACACCGTTTTGTAATGGAGAAAACATTGTTCTTTTCAGAGATCGGTGCCTAATGGTAGAGCCTCGTTTGGACCCGACTTTTCCATCTATTCCTTTTAATTCATTTCTTGAGACAACCCACATTCAGGAGATAGAAAAAAGTGACCGTCAAAAACGAGAACCCCATTTTTTTTATTTTCAAGGAAAATAATCCGAAATTTATTGAATTAAATAGTTCAATTAATGTAGATTGAATTTGCAATTTGTTTATTATTTCGCTTTTCTTTTTTGTCAGCACATTTTTGCTGTATTATTGTTTTCTCTTAATAAATTAGATGTTACATTAATATTGTCCTTTTCAGAGATCGGTGCCTAATGGAAGAGGAAAAAAATTAGGATGGAATGAGGTTCTTGTTTGGACGGCCTCTCTTTTTAGACGGCTATTCTTTTTTACGAAATTATGGGCAGCACATATTTAAGAGGAATTGACGAAAAAGTCATAAAACAACCATTATCTTAAAAACTCGACTGATTAAATACAATTTTAAACACACCCTAATATATATTTTCTATAAAAGTTCCCATTAGAGAACTTCTCACGCTCCACGCTCTTCTAGAAGACTGTTCAAAGTGTTAATCCCGTGACGAAGGAAAACTTCGATTCGAGTCTATAAATATTTATAAAATTTATAAACAAAAAAGTGCAAAAAAGGCAATAAAAAAATTGTCTTCGACATTCGTCAAGTCAGCTGTCGGCTGTTTTCACACCATTTTTGTTTATTTATTTAAAACTGCTTTATGTTTGTGTTTCTATCATTATTTGGTCCAGGCACGTCGATTGAAATCGCAAAACCAGAGGCCGACTGATGGGGAAAGCGTAACTCGATTGTAAAAAAATTGTTACCCGATAACGCTTGACGGTGGCGTGATTGTGTTTTGCAGGAAAAGCGCTCCTGTTAGGACGCGAGGTGTTTTTTGCATGAAAACAGACTCATCCTGCATGTGTTTTGATAACAATTTCGTGCAAAACACAGTCAAGCCACCGTCAAGCGCAAAGCGCAGAGTTACGATTTGATTTTCTTGCAATCGGCCACAAGAGCTACGGCTCTAATCTAATATTTTAGAACAAGGATATGATCCTAATATCGGTTAAGTTAAAACTCAAATGGAAGTTATAATTTCGCACATATTTAAACCAGTGAAATTAAAATTCGGATATAAAAAAATGTCAGAACGTGAAAGTGTATTCATCCTTTAAACTATAATTTTGAATTACATAATATCTAGAACAATAATAGAATTTAGGTAGTAGTAAAGTACTTAAGCTTTCTTTAATATTTCAAATAAAATCCATAATAACAAAGCTCAGAAAATAGTATAAGCTGTTGTACATAATTCTACCAAGACTACACGAAAATAAAATTTAAATTTGTACGTTTATACTTCTAATAACCACTTAAATATTGAAAACAGTTCATTTCCATCTAGCGTGTTTAATGTGTTTTTGAAATTGTTGCGGAAAGCGGCATACGGAAACAAGATTATTGACGAGCATTTATATTTAATTCGCAATAGTGTTGGATAATGTGCTTGTACACTGACCGCACTTTCACGGCCTGACCGTTTTTACATCCGAATATAAATTTCATTCTGTTTAAACCAATTTTATTAACTTCCACGTGTAAACTAGAGGCTAATTTAATTGACAATCATACAGACTTTCCTTAGACGCTTTAAAATTATACAAAATACACTTCACTGCCTCGAAACCGCGCCGCATTGCAAAAGCAAACGCATCAATTGCAAACTCAAGCTTTTCATTTTCAATATTTACAAGTCACTTATATTGGCTATGAAGACTCTTCTGGTCTATTAATTGAGATACTAAGAATTTCTTGTTAACTGATAAATAAAATATTGAAAAAATGTATATTAATAGGTAGTGTTTGCAATTGGTGCGAAGTCTTTTGCAATGCGGCGCGGTTTCTTGGCAGTGGAGGGCAAAATATATTTTGTATGAATTTTACGCCAATATTAAAGACTTCTTTTAAAATATTTCTTTCACTTTTATTTCTTTCAAAATATTACATTAAAGCGGCCTTTCTGAGATCTTATTTTTACAATTTCATTTGGTGTGCTCACGTAACAATATGTCTGGAAATATTTAAATGCCACTTATTTGACATTTTCCCTTGGTGTGTCTTAAAGTGTCACTTTTTTAATCAGAAAATAATACAAGGAGGGGACATTAATTTACCAAAAGAGAAAAAACCATTTCCCAAGACATTTTAAAATCGCTCGTCATTTGCTTCTACTAAAGAATGTTGGAACTCAGCTTCTTCAAACAAATGCTCAAAAATCAATGGTTATTGGATAGAGAAAACGTAAATCTTCTGTTTCCCATTTTAGGGGTTTAAGTCGTAGATTTTAGAGTCAATTCATGGCCACTCACCTCTTCCAATGACGAAAAATCGGCGGATACATAATCAACATTACTAGTTGAGCCATTTTCCTTTCCAATGTAATCAATAGTAGCCTTAAATCAATTCTGCCATTGTTGCGTGTAACTCTTTCCCTACCAAGCACTTGGCTTCGGTTCGCCCGTGCACGATCACGAAATTGTCTGGATGCGCCGACAAATCGACCGCCGTTTGTTTCCCTATTCCATCCGTTGAACCAGTGATTAGAATCGTCCGTTTGAACTCTTTTGTCATGAAGATCTGTTAAAAATACAATGATTATATAGTAGGCGAATAATTAATAAAGAATAAACGCGAAATTGTGCTTAGAAAAGAGCCAAAAGGTTGCAATCAATAGAAATGTAACAAAAGAGTGCATGGAAAGTCAGCGAGCTGAAAACTAATCGGCGTATGATTTACTACGAAATCTTCTTAATTTCGTTTTAGGGAGTGCATTTGGTGAAAATATTTTTTTGTAGAAATGTCATTAAAGTGCTAGGTTATCTTGTATTACAAGGGAAGTCACTTTAGCGTACGCTTCAGATTTTGATGAGACTTGCACCATTGATAGATTCGGACGCGCTGATATCAAATCCGCTTCTGCAATTTTCTCTGAGCCCAGATATGAGCCGTCAAAGTTTATTTTTGATAGGTTTATTGAGGTGCATGAACTATAAAATATCCGTCATAAGGAATCATTTCATTAAATAAGAAAATGTTAAATTCAAATTATTATTATTACTATTTTTGGTTTTAATCCATCTTGCAAAAAAAACCGTGGACAAATTGCCAAAACCACGCCTTACCAATTTTATTTAAATTATTTTTTTAAACCGTAACGTCTTGGAATTTGCTTTAATTTGCTGTCTAGAACCATTCAGAGTTAGTAAGAAATTTGTTCTAACAATAGAATTCTTAATAAAGAATTTAAAGAAAAAGGAAAAGGGCGTGGTTTTTGCAATTTGTACACACTTTCTTGCAATTATGCGCAGTATTCGGAAGAGTGGAGTACGGTAGGAAAAAATAAATGTAATTTTGTCTCAAACAGAATTATATCCAGAAGTTTTTTTTTAAATTTTTTCTTCTTTTTTAACTTGAGATTTTAGCAAAAACGGCATTACTTTGTTTCCATGCTAAAAATAATTTTTTATACAATTTTGCAAATATAATCGTGGATGTTACTAAATCTAAGAAAAGCGGAAATTGTTCCCGACGTGAAATTAAATACATTTCACACTTTCTAATTTAAAATTCTTCCTCAAACTTGTTTTTTTAATGAAAAGAACTGAAATTAAAAATAAGATGGTGTAATAAAACACGAACGTGATTTTTTGAGGAAATGCATTTTATTATTCGACGGGAGCAAATTCCACTTTTCCTAGATTCAATAAAATCCATAATGGTTTAGAAAACCCGTCTCAAAGGAGCGAATAATTTGGATAGTAAAGAATATTTTTAATAAGTAAAATATAAATATTTTATTCCTCCATAGGCTCATTTTAGTACCCACAATTTGGTTGCATAAGAAATGCAGGATTTTGTTGTTGCTTATTTTATTTCAACAAAATTCTAGGTCATGATAATTTTTGGATAATAAAAGTAGTCTTTTAGAAAGTTTATAAAATATCCTTCAACACATTAAAAGACATTAAAAGTATTATTCATTTCAGAGATCGATGCCTAATGGAAGAGCAAAAAATTAGGGGCGGAGAAAAGGTCTTGTTTAGACAGCCACACGGATACTAAGGCCATCACGTCTCTTCCTCTTTTGTTTGTCATCAATATTTTTTACTTCATCCGCCGTTTGGCTGTCGAAACAAGACCTTTTCTCCGCCCCTAATTTTTTGCTCTTCCATTAGGCATCGATCTCTGAAAAGGACAATAGTTCAAAATTAATTCGTGCACGCAAAATCGAAAAAGCGATTTAGCGATTTTCTTTTACTATCTTTATAAGAAAACGTTTGTAGTACAATTGAATTAAGCAATTTTTAATCGACGAGATATTTCTCAGAAATCTCGTAAAAGTCGATTTTTCGAATAAACTGACACAATTATGGAAACTCATACAAGAAACTGATACAGACACAATTCATATTGATTTTAAAACTTTTATGAATTTCTTAGTTTAAAGATAGAAAAAAGTCAAACGATCATAACAACAAAATAAAAAATATTCTTTATAGTCGTTTTATTGCTCACTGACGGTTAAAAATAGGTAATAAATAGCTCAAAATATTACCCCCTCCCATCCCAATTATCTTAAAATTAATAAAAATAATATTCGATTAAAGCTTTTGGGAGCAAGAAATAGTGTAGGATTACGTACTTGCAAGTGATAGAGAAAACAATTGAGGGCTCTCTTGTCTCAAAGTCATGTAACTTTTCGAACGTTTCAAGTCGTATGGGTTTAGAAGACAAACAATTCAAACAATTTCTTATTTAATTATATTAATTTTCTAATACATATTCACTGCACTGCCACGAAGTATGCAGCATGTTGCAAAAGTTCACGCACCAATTGAATTTTTAAAAAATGAAAACACGCCCTTCATTTACTAATTTCCAGTATTTAAACTTTTTTAATTACAGCGTATCTTTATTAAATTTGATGTACTTTCTTGCTTAGAATCGTTTATAATAATTTATTAATTGTATTAAGTTTGTTTTACGCTCCTCAAAATGTTTTAGAACCAAAAAAATTAAGTAAAAAAAAGGGCGTGTTTTCATTTTTTAAAAATTCAATTGGTGCGTGAACTTTTGCAACATGCTGCATACTTCGTGGCAGTGCAGTGCATATTTAAACCTTGATTCTTCTAAAAGCGACGCCAACTGGAAGACCAATACCACGAGCTAATAAAACCAAATTTAAAATTTTGTGACGATTTTAATGTTTTTAGAGTTTAAGGAAAAACTGACAATCTGGGGTGAACAATATTTGTGTAAAGTACACGTTTGCGAAGTTTAATGACGCATTACAGATTACCACGTGGAGTTATTTAAATCGTTTTAAGATATTGTAGGTATTAAAATTCAATCAATCCATATACCGACAAATTTTTTAGCTTAGTGAAGATTTAGATTCTTAAACGATCACGCTAATTTGGTAGCTGGTGTGACATTTCAAAGATATGCTAAACTATTTCAAAATCTTTCTCAAATCTTATATTTTTGGGAAGATTTTAATGTTTTCTGAGAGGGTTAAAGAAAAACTGACAAAATGGAAATTACAATATTTGTGCACGTGTACACGTAAAAGTTATAAGACAAACGTAAAAATAGGAAAATCATTATTTCCATTTGGCGTACGAGTGTAATTCAGAAAAGATGCTTCAGTTCAATGTAAATTAAGATAAAACACCTTAATAAGTATCCACATATAAGTAGTTTGAGATAGTTTAAGACTTAATTTGACACACTTTCTAAAATACATACTCTTACCTATGCAGTGGCATGTTATTCGAGAATAATCTTTTTATATTAAAATTTAATAGACTTATAAGAAAGCGCGCCAAATAAAAACTAAATCACCCCAACTTGTATTGTAATAGAATGGGGTCAGTAAGCATGCTCAAATATAAATTTTTAGAAAGATATTAATATTTTTAGATAATTTAAGACAATCCTAATTAAATTGTAGTAAAAACTGTTTTGTTATAAACACGTAAAAAATTTCCACACACGTTTAAAAATCGCAAAACATCAATTTCGGCGTGCTACATTTTTCGAATTTTTAAGAGTGATTTTTGAAATTGCACGTAAATAATAGAAAATAATAGATAAGTTTTTACCCAAGTTTAATAAGCTTGTTTTAAAATACCTAAAAATCTTAAAATTGAGCTTGAAAATTTTCTTAAAACCGCTCAAATGAGCTCTCATTTGGCGTGATAAAGTCATTTGTTTAACCTGTGGAATCCTATTAAGACAAATTGCGGAGTATTTTAATAAAATTATTGTGAGTGCCAAATGAAGCGTAAGAGCTCAGAAAACATACTCAGATATACAGATCAGCTGTAAGAAAGGAGGTATTCTATAAATGTTTCTGGCAAATAAACGTGAAAATCTTTCTGGAGCTCTCACACACGCCAAATGGTATATTAATAAAATGAGTTCAGTAAACATGCTCAAATCTTACTTTTTGAGAAGATATTAATATTTTCAGATAGTTTAGGACAAGCCTAGTTAAATTTTCTTGTAAAATATTTTGTTATTAATAAGTAAAAATTATCAGAAAAATTTTTTAAATTATTTTTTTATCAATGGTAAGGAAATGAGCTGTGAAAACGTACAAAAATCCAATATTTTTTGATAGTTTAAAGAATAAATGAGAAACTGACGGAAAATTTGTTTTTCTAAAGTTTACGTAAAAATTGTGTGACCCGCATAAAAATCGGAATATCGTTATTACAATTTGGCGTGCTCACGTATAGGCTTCCAATACTTATTGAAATATCTGAAAATGGGCGTGTGAGTGTTATTTTATTGTGCTTGTTTCGAATTCTATAAATCTTTATCTCATAAAGATTTAAAAAAATAAGGATTTTCCAAATTTTAAACTTAAATATTTTTAATATCCACATATTATTCATTAACAAGTATTATTCATTTCAGAGATCGATGCCTAATGGAAGAGCAAAAAATTAGGGGCGGAGAAAAGGTCTTTTTTAGGCAGCCACACGGCCATTAAGGCCATCGAATCTCTTCCTCTTTTGTTTCTCATCAATTTTTGTTATTTATTTTTTGTTTATTATTTGATGACAAGAAATGAAAAGTTTAATTTGAAAATGAAAATGGATGAAATAAAAACATTGATGAGAAACAAAAGAGGAAGCGACGTGATGGCCTTAGTGGCCGTGTGGCTGTCTAAACAAGACCTTTTCTCCGCCCCTAATTTTTTGCTCTTCCATTAGGCATCGATCACTGAAATGAATAATAATTGTTACGGAAACATTGCAGGCTCCTTTAAAAATATCTCCTGGCCTTTAAATTTCCACAGTTTGAGATAGATTTTTTAAATATAATTTTTCCTAGCTTCTATTTGGCGTGCATAAAGTGTTATTCATCCACAAATTGCAGTGAGAATGTTCAAATAGTCGAACGAGATTTACACGAATCACCCTAACTTGTATGGTAATAAAATGAGCTCAGTAAGTATGCTCAAATATAACTTTTTAGAAAGATATTAATATTTCTAGATAGTTTAAGACACGCTGAATTCAATTGTAGTAAAACGTTTTTCTTATAAAGATAGTAAAAGATTCTCCACACGTTTAAAAATTGCTAAATTGCTATTTCGACGAATTAATTTTTTGGAGTTCAGAAACATTCAAGTGAAACTTTATTAAATCCTCAAAAATCTTCATTTTCATTTGGCGTGCTACAGTAACCACAAAAATCACATCATTATCAGCTTGCAAACGCCAAATGAAGTTATACAAATAGGAGCTCATAAAGCCGCTCAAAGTATTCCGTAATGAATATTACGTTTCTCGGTTAGTTTAGAAAAATCTGATAAAGTTACATGAAAATTGTCATCGAACTTAGACGTGTAGTTTAATCAAAGACGGTTAAAAATATAAAATGTTCATTTTCATTTAGCGTGCCTTATAGGAATATAGAAAACGCCCGTCAATTGTAACTTGATGCTCATTAATTAACCTAGCTGCATACATTTCCGCAATTTTTCGTAATTTAGAGAGAATTTGGCCATATTTTTTAAATGTCACTTTGAAGGATATTTTATAAACTTTCTAAAAGACTACTTTTATTAGCCAAAAATTATCGTGGAGCACATTTTCTGAGCTCACAGAATAAGAATTCCATTCCGTATGAATAGAAATTCACATTCTTAAGCCAAACTAAAAAAAATACTAAGAAAATATAAAGAATGAATGAATTATTATTCTTAAAATTGAAAGCCCTATAGAAAAAATAACAAAATTATAGTCAAGCAAAAATATTTTTCAGCCGTAATAAGCATAATAACAACAACCAAAAAAGAAAAAAAAATAAATGAAGTCATTCAAGTGTCAATAAAATCGAAATCCTATTGTTTCAACAAAAAAGTAAATAAAACACATCGAGGCCAGAAACAGGCCATTTGAAGAAAAATTGAATTTAGTAACATTCAATTCCTACCTATCCGTTGAAGCTCACTCACAAACATGCGTGTTGCGGCCAATTTCAAGTCTCTTTTTATGGTCCATAAAACACAATTCCAATTGGACTCTAAAGTGATCACAACAACAACAACAACAAAAAATGAGTTGGAAGAAGCCGTCTCGTCTAATTATTCGATAAGATTTCGCGCCGCTTTAGAACGCCACTGCTTCACAACAATGACATGCAGGGCAGCGTTCCGCCCCAATCTTGGAGCACAAGGGGGGAGGAGTTGTGCTGCGGAACTGGACATTCATCACTTCTGCCATCAACAGCCACAAAAACAATGACAATCATAAACAAAAATGAGCATCATTAAAATTAATTGGCAACGGATATGCACAGGTACTTCCTCTTCTATTCAGCAAATGAATATTCGAAGGCTTATTAATATTATATACGATATAATTCAGTCTTTTTCTTGGTAATACAGACTTGGTCATAACTATCTTAATTAAGGGAATAGCATTACAGAAAAAGAAAAAAAGAAGAAGAAAAAGAGGAAGGAGAAGAAGAAGAAGAAGAAGAAGAAGTAGAAGAAGAAGAAGAAGAAGAAGAAGAAGAAGAAGAAGAAGAAGAAGAAAAAGAAGAAGAAGAAGAGGAAGAAGTGACCAAAAAATATGGAAAAAATAAAAAAGAATATGTGGAGGATAACTTGAAGCTCAAAGCGACTTAGTTCGCCTAAAACACCAAAATTTCGACTTAGCTCGCACGCCAAATGAATTAGAAAAACAGAAGATCAGAAAAGTTATTTAGACTTAACAGATACTAAAAAAATAAAGTCCAGAAGATATTTTAAGAGTAACTTACAATGTTGTCGTAAAAATTTGTTAACTTTCACGTGGATTTTAATAATTTTTCTTTCAAAATCGTCATTTTCAGCTGGCGTGCTAGCTTAAAAACCATGAGCACATTACTGCAACGAAGTATGCCGCATATTGCAAAAATACCGCTCCCCAATTGAAAGAAAAGAACGTGCTCCTTTACTGTTTACTATTCTTTATTTACACGTTTTTATTAAAGTTTATTTTCGTCAAATTTGAACAACTGATTGAAGTTGAACTAAACACCTAAGTAAATCAAATTCGATGAATATACACATTAATAAAAACGTTTAAATAAAGAATAATAAAAGATGAAGGGCGTCAACTGGTGCGCGGTGTTTTTGCAATATGCGGCATACTTCGTGGCAATGGAGTTCAATGAGGATAGTTTGGAAAACATGAGGATTTGAACGTCAACAATTTTACTTATTTTTCACATTTTCAACTAGAATGACATCCGATATGAGGATATTCCCTAGTGTTGCGTAAGAAAGAAGGAGAAGGAGAAGGAGAAGGAGAAGGAGAAGGAGAAGGAGAAGGAGAAGGAGAAGGAGAAGGAGAAGGAGAAGGAGAAGGAGAAGGAGAAGGAGAAGGAGAAGGAGAAGGAGAAGGAGAAGGAGAAGGAGAAGGAGAAGGAGAAGGAGAAGGAGAAGGAGAAGGAGAAGGAGAAGGAGAAGGAGAAGGAGAAGGAGAAGGAGAAGGAGAAGGAGAAGGAGAAGGAGAAGGAGAAGGAGAAGGAGAAGGAGAAGGAGAAGGAGAAGGAGAAGGAGAAGGAGAAGGAGAAGGAGAAGGAGAAGGAGAAGGAGAAGGAGAAGGAGAAGGAGAAGGAGAAGGAGAAGGAGAAGGAGAAGGAGAAGGAGAAGGAGAAGGAGAAAAGGAATTATAAACAAGATCTGCAAGAACACGCCAATAGTAAAAACAATTATGAGATTGGTACGTCTTCTAATTTTGTGCGTCTTTTTGCGTCAAAAAATAAATTTTCAATGCAATTTAACTAGGCTTGTCTTAAACTATTTAAAAACATTAATATCTTCCTAAAATACTAGATTTTAGCCTGCTTACTAAACTCATTCTTTTAACATACAAGTTGGGGTGTTGTGGATGAATCTCGGAAATTGAAAAAAAAAATTTTTTACGATTATTTATTTTTTTACGTGGACCCTGTATAGACTAGAAGTTACTCAAAGTTACTCAAAGTTCCTCATAAAGAAATGGAAGCCAAATATGACAGGGACACTCCAACTTGAACGCTGATAAAACGAGCTTAGAAAACGTGTTCAAATCTAATGTTTTTTTTGGGGGGGGGGGTTTAATATATTTTGATACTTCAAGAAAATGATGACAAACTGGCGTTGACAATATTTGCGTAAAGTACACGGGAAAGTTGTAAGAAAAGCGTTAAAATTAGAAAATCGTCATTTCCATTTGGCGTGCATGGAATATAGAGTGAAGGTCCAAAGCACTTTCCGACACAGGAGCGTAGATAAATAAATTGACTTGATCAATTTAACACAATGTAAGAATTATGTTTATATAGGGAATATTTCAAATTTTATGACGGCGCCTCGCATAAATCTGCGCATTTTGTGTCTCTCTATTTATAATGGTCTTGCTGCGCAGCGGTTCGCAACGCGTTTTGAAATAACCTATAAAACTTTTAATGCAGCAAATTGTCTATAGATTATTTCAAAAGTTTTGACGGCTGCGTTGCGAACCGCTGCGCAGTAAAACCATTATAAATTGATAGACACAAAGACAACTCTCTATTTTTATAATTTTCGCAACGCGCAGCGGTTCGCAACGCAGCCGTCAAAAACTTTGAAATAGTCTATAATTTGCGAAATCCGTCTCTCTTAATAACAGAAAGAAAGAGATCAAAAAAGGAAAAATCTTGTCAGGGTATGAATGAACGAGAAAAATGATTTAAAGGAGTATAAAGTGAAACTGTCTTGATCTCGTTTAGAGCAAAGAGACAACAGTGTCGATTTAATGTTCAAATGCCATTGGTTTCCTTAATAAATTGTTTAATAAATTGATAAGAATTATAAATTATTATTTTGGAAATTCTGCTCGAATAGGATTTATGATAAAAGTTTTAAATAAATTCTTCGAAAAAAAAGGCAGAGAAAACACATTATTCGTCATAAAAAATAGTTTTTGCTTCAATTCAAAATCACGAACGATGAAATTACAGCCGCAAAATCAACAACCAACAAAAAAATCGTCTTCAATTTCAAACAAACAACATTCCTCCCAATCTTATGAAAATTGTGAGCCTCAATTCATGAGCCATTAATCATCTGAAACGTCGCTAGCGGCTCAAATCAATAGAACAATCAGCTGCGATCATTTCTAGCACAATAAAAAGAGACAGGACAAAAACATCATAATAATGGAGCTCGAAGAACCAGAACATCATTGAGCTGCACGAAATTTGAGAAGAGAGTGAAGCTGCGCCGGAAACGAAGGCCAGTGAGAAGCTGCGGTTGTTGTTGTTGTTGTTGTGGTTGTCGAATGATGAAAACTGATGCACACTCACACATCGATGAGTCGCAACCAACACTGCGCCCAAAATAACCACAACAAGTAGAAAACAATAAAATAAAATAAACAAAACAACAGATGAGCAAGACGCCGAGATTCGGCCGATGGCTTTGAATCTCATCAATCTCGGTCAGATTCTTCTCCTTCTTCTTATTCCTCTTAACTATGCCACGGAACCACATCTGCTTGCTTTTCATATTTTAATTTTATTAAATTATTCACGCATTTTTCCACCACTACTACTAGAAATTTAACAATACTAATATCAATAATAATGAGACAAGAATTGTGGTCGAATTTGAGTGGAAAATACAAAACAAAATGCTTAAAAAAGAGCGAACAATTTTCCGATTTTTAAGCTTTTCAATAAAATATTGTTTACGGAAAATTAACAAGGCTCGTCTTAAACTATCTAATAATATTAAAACATTTTCAAATAATTTGATTTGAGAAGGTTTACGGAGCTCATTTTATGGTTCATTCCAGTTGTCGTGCAACGTGCTCATTAATTGTATCTAAAGAACAAAATTCTTAATTCACGTAAATATTCCAATTAAAGTTTAATGGGATCCATTAAAGTTTAATTCGATCAAACAAAACTTTTTTTTCAATTTCCGAGTTTCACCCAAAACCCAACTTGTATGGTAATAGAATAAGCTCAGTAAGAATACTCAAACTTAACTTTTCAGAATGATATTAATATTTTCAGATAGTTTAAGACAAGCTTAATTAAGTTGCAGTAAAAACTTTTAAGTTATAATAGTGTAAAAATTTCTACAAACGTTTAAAAATCGCAAGATCGCAATTTCGATTTGATAGTTAAGTTGGGGCGCAGAAAAGATGCTCATTTCGAAAATTTCGGTAGGAAGCGCGTGTTTTTAGATAGTTTAAGATGGGCTAGCAACAATGACGTGTCAAGTTGTATGAAAATAATACGTTTAAATTATAGTCCATTTCAAAATAGTTGACGACGCAATCACGCTGCAAATACGGCATACTAATTAAAATTCATTTTCAAATCGATTATTTTATTTAATTTTTGTGACATTTTTTAATTGTTATTGCTTATATTGCACGTTTATTAATTAAAAATTATTAAAATAATCGATTTGAAAATGAATTTTAATTAATATGCAGCATTTGCAGCGTGATTGCGTCGTCAACTATTTTGACATACACTATACTAATACACGTTTAAATATTTAAAAATAGTCATTTCAATTTGAAGTAATTGCCGATATAATTAATCAGGGTGGTCTTGAACATTTATAGTCGCACGAAAAATGCATGTGAACATTTCCCAATATTGAAATGAATCTTACGTTAGAGATTTACACATTTTATCTGCAAGCAACTTTACTAGAAATTTTGTCAAACATATCTTAAATTATACGAGAAATCGACTCCCTTACTGAACAACTATTTTGAGCAACATTTTTGAGTTTTCAATTTGACAATTACATTTGGCATGCAGTCGAATGTCATCTGGAAATATAGATAATCGAAATTTCCTCAAATCAGTGTCTAGCTTCTCCAATTCGTCTTTAAATAAGCTATTACCACGTCAAATCTAAATAACAATTTTGCGATTTTTAAACGTGCGTGGAAACTTTTACGTCTGCATAAGAAAAAAGTTTTCACTACAATTGAATTAAGCTTGTCTTAAACTGTCTAGAAATACTAATCTCTTTCTAAAACGTTATATTTGAGCATACTTACTGAGCTCATTCTCTTACCATACAAGTTGGGGTTATTCGTGTAAATCTAGTTCGACTATTAAAAATGTATGTGCTTTATTCATTTTTTTTTTCAATATTTTAATAATCTATGGATTGTACTCAATTGGAAAGTTCTTTCTTCTCACCATTCCATCTCCTTGGAACCGTTCTCTTCTGAATTGCTTGGCAGCTCCATCTGGAGTGTTGGCCCTGTAACAGGCGAGCCGTCCAGTATCTACTCTGAACGAATACTGTGACGGACGTCTGTCAGTCACTACACGGAGACCAGGACCAGAGACATAATAAGCATTTATTGAAGAGTAGAAATCTCTTTTATACGTTTCTCCTTGGGGCGGGGCTTAGCAATGCCACATGGCATTGCTACAGTCCATTCGATAGTTATACGATCATTGTTGGTGTCTTCTTGTCCGAAAGCGAAAGCAAGAGACAGCCATGAGAAGAGCTTTCTTTGACGCCAAGTCGCTTCATGTTCGTCGTCTTGATGCCGAAGCCAATACGAAGGGCAGATGAGTTGATCACCTTGATGTGTTAGGTATGCTTGTCATCATATGGAGCATTGAAGACAATCTTGGAATTTTGTTGAGTGGCGATGTCTCCTGGTGGGATTGATTGAGCCATTCTTGTTGTTTCTTTCAGTCGGATGTGATTACTGACTATTTGAAAATTCTCATTTCAATTTGTGGTTGAATAACACTTTATGCACGCCAAATAAAATCTTATGTTAGAATAATTATTTAAATCTAACATACTGTGGAAATTTGAATTCAAGGAGATATTTTAAAAGGAGCCTGCAATGTTTCTGTCGGCTCTAAAATGAAACACCTCCATTTTGAATTTATACGAGAACCTATTTTTTCAAGTTGTATATATGTAGAGCTCAATAGACGATTAATACTAAAACTAAATTAAACGAAAAGCCAACTAAAAAAAATCTCGTTTCATATATAGAACCCCCCCCCCCCCCAATTTTTTTTGAGGGAGTTATAGTTTGAGCATTGTTTCGTGGGCGTCCCAACTAATTTGTTGATTCGATTAGCAACAAGAATTATATGGAACGTGGGTGTTTTTCAAATGTATTGTCTGCTTATATATATATATAGTCAAGGTGTAAATTGATAAGAAAAATGAATTTTTTCCAGCAATAGTATTATTCGGTTTACAGTAGGCATTAGATAATTAGAAAATTCGAGAATTGTGCATTATAAACACGTGTCGTAGTGTAAATGCAGACTATTTCAATTTTTTCAAACGACACATTGCAAAAATTTGCGCATGGCGAAAATTATAAAAAGAGAGAATTTTCTTTTGTATCTCTCGATTTATAATAGTCTTACTGCGCAGTGGTTCGCAACGCACCTTCAAAAAATTTTAAATAGCCTATAACTAAATATTGTCATTTTCAGAGATCGGTGCCTAATGGAAGAGATAAAAAATTAGGATGGAATGAGGTTCTCGTTTTGGACGAAAAATGGACACATTGAAGAGGAATAGACGAAAAAGTCTTTTGTGGCCGTGTAGCCGTCCATCATTTTTTTGCTCTTCCATTAGGCACCAAACTGTGAAAAGGACAATAAATAAATAAATAAAATTAACGAATTCATTTATTTGTAACGCACATCAGTAGCCGATTGCAAGAACGATGGGAAAAACATTCCCCATTAAAAATCTATAGGGGAAAGTTGCATACTTGGGAAATTTACGGCCGGGCCAGGCCGGGGCCAGAGATTTTCGATTTTTTCGGCTCGCGGGCCGGCCCGGTAAATTTGGCAACATAATTTATTTAAACGAAATATAATTTTTATAAATATTTATTTTAGCATAAAATATCAGGAAATAAATCAAGAAATTGAGAGCACAGCTGATGGTGCTTTATCAGCATTTTCAGCTCATTACGACAACTATGCAAGCTTGAACATCGTATCTAAAAGGGTTACCAATCCGCTAAATTGTCACCCTGCTGATTTTATGGAATCAGATATTAGTCTACTTGAAAAATTTCAAAAAATTTCTGATGTAGCGTTAGGTATTAATTCAGATTTTGAGGTTAATATTTAAGTGTCGGTTCTTAAAAAAGTGTAAGGATCTATTAAAATTTTTTATTTGATGATATTTTATGTTAAAATAAATATTTTAAAACATTTAATTTTTGTTTGAAATAATTTATTTGACAAATTTGACATTGAAGATCGGCCCTAAACTTCTCAAATATCTACTAATTCAGTTCAGAAACAAACGTGAACACGATATTTTAAGAAACATATCAATAATTAAGAAATAATGAAAAAAACTAAAATTTTGTTTTATTTTAGGGCCGGGTCGGGCCAGGGCCGAAAAATCGAAAATGCGGGTCGTCCTTTCCCAAGTATGGAAAGTTGCAAGAAAATTGTTAACCAATTAAATATTAGGTAAATTTAATAGGAAATGAACCCTAATAAAACCTCGTAATGGGTTTAAAAAAACCCATTACGACTCCCCGATAGATTTTCTTGCAATCGGCCACAGGACAAATCCTTCTCTAATAAAATAAAAAGTCGATCTCAAATTGTGCGCCCCGTTGCAAACTGTCCACGGTTTTTCTGCGCCATTTATTTTTTCAATAGTTTCATTATTTTTTTTAGATGTGCCATTTACTTTATTCGTTAGTTTGAAGGTGATTTTTATCGCATCAATAATGTTTTTTTTTTAAATTTGTTATTAAATTATCATTGTCCTTTTCAGAGATCAGTTCCTAATGGAAGAGGAAAAAAATTAGTTTGTGGCCGTCTGACCGTTCATCCGAGACTATAATTTTTTCTTCTGAAGATGTCGAATTAATATGTCGAATTAATTGAAAATTCTTCTGAATTCAAGTTACAATGTGGAGTAGCGTCCAAAATGTTTGAATGTTTTTGTCATGAATGAATACGAATACACTCCTTAAACTGAAATTTATGTTTGAGATGATCAGTTTCTTGTTCAAAGATTGTGCATTTTTAACAATTATAATTATAAGGACGATTGCCTACTTGTTTCAAACATCAAAATCATTGATTTATTAAATAAACAAAATATTTCCTAAACTCTCTTAAACATTTAAAATGCGTAACTTTAATTTAGCTTGCATGTGTCGCTATGAATTTTTTCAATTTCCTTGACGGAACTATGGTCAGCATAAGTGGTCACGCACTTAGCCATCAAATACCCAACAAAGCGCGTCTCAGCCTACTCCTGGTCCCCTCCACGAGATGTCGCTATGAAAGAAAAACGCCTAATTTGACCCAACCGTTCAATAATTTTTGTCTAAACGAAAAGAATCTATTAGGGTGAACCAAAATGTTTTTCCGATTTCCTATATCTTTTTGTCTAATTGTTTTTTTAACCAAATAACGATTTTTATATACATGTGTTATATATTTTTTTTAAAGCTCTTGAACAGCTCTATCAGAACATATACTGAAATTTTTAATTGGTCTTTTATTTAAAAAGTTTTAACCTGTAGAAGAAACATGGAAAAATCCGAAATTCCTGTTATTTTACGCCATTACTGGAAACAAAGCTTCAACGCAGCTGGAGAGACTAAAAAGATATTCGAAGTTGAAGGCGACAATATGGTCTCGGATCGTACTGCGCGAAATTGGTTCAAAAGATTTAACGACGGCGACACTGATCTCAAGGACAAGACACATTCAGACCGACCAACGACAGTGGATTCTGAAGAAATCCGTGAAGCTGTGGAGACCAATCCATCAATGAGTGCTCGCAGATTATCGGCCGGGCTCGATATTCCTAAAACATCAGTTGTACGAAATCCTAACGCCCTTGGAAAGTCAATAGACGCTGCCGAGAAGTACCTCATGCATTAACTGAAATTCAAGCTCACAAACAAGTTGAGACATGGCGAAAATTGCTCGAAAATCCATAAGATTGCCGTTTTATTCGTAGAGTTTCAACTTGTGATGCAAACTGGGTCTATTTCAGTAATCCGGACAGAAAAAATCAATGATTGGAACCCGAACCGGTAGCAAAATGTGATCGTTTCTCAAAGAAGGCACTTCTATGTGTTTGGTGGAATTCCGAAGGCTTAATTTACTTCGAGCTAGTTCCAAATGGTCGGATCATCGACTCAGACCTCTATTGTGCCCAACTTGATCGAAAGTATGCGGCACTTGGCGAGAAATATCCGGCATTGACCAATCGGAAGCGGATACTCCTTCAACAAGACAATGCAAAACCGCACACCGCCAGACAAACGAAGGAAATGATTAAAAATCTCGACGCCATTGAACTTCGCCCACATCCAGCTTATAGTCCGGACCTTGCGCCATCTGATTATCATCTTTTCTAATCCATGACACACTTTCTTTGTGGTCGTAGCTTCAATGACCTGGCCGATGTCGAAAACGGGTGCCACGAGTTTTTCGCCTCAAAGAACCAGGAGTGGCACCGCAGCGGGATCGAACAACTTGCCGATAGATTGGTTCTAGCCATAGAGTCAAATGGTCTTTACTTTGAAACTTCATTGTTTTTCATGTGTTGTAAAATTATGTTTAAATTTTTAACAAAAAATCGGAAAAAAATTTTGGTTCACCCTAATAGTTGGAACCTCTGATTCCAATGAGTACGATGAAAATAATTTATTAGACAGAATAAACAAATAACATTAGACGGTTCTGTCACACCGTGAGGCCTGAATTTGACATTTACTCCAATCTGAAACAAGTCGATTATATTCGCCTACAAAAATAATTCGAACTCAGTATTTGTCACGCGAATTCCGTGATGCTTCTTCGTCCATTGTGCTGGAACACCTTTTGCAAGGACAACAAATATTGCATTACACGTAAACAATATCACAAAATGTACCATCCAGACCCACCTGTAAGATAGAGCGACTATTATATTCTTGTGTTGAAGAAACTGGAAATAACGTTTTCTGAAACGTGTCTGAAAATTTTTTCCTCTTTTAACAGAAAATTGTTTACTTCAATTTAATTAGGCTTGTCTTAAACTATCTAAAAAAATTAATAGACTTCAAAAAGTTTTTTTTATTTTTTTACTGAGCTCATTGGGGTGCTGAAGAAATTTAGAACTTACCACCACTCATCCCATGTATCATTGGACACAAAGATATTGACAATGACTGGCGCTAGAAGAGCACTAAGACAATTGATGAACGAGTTAACCCCCATTATGAAGTGATTGTGCTGACTAAATTCGAATTAAAATTCCCCTAGAGAGACGCCTACGCGGCATAGATGGCTGACGCACGGTAGAATCCGCCAACATTCGTTCCGATGATTGAGCAGGCAGCAATGAGCATTATTAAACCCAATAATGGGGTTGATCTATTTATCTCTTAATACAAATAACTAGAATCAAAAACACTCACGTTGGAATTAAAGCGAGTCCGAGAAATGCAAAACTCATGCCACCCAGAGCAAAAGAGCTGAAAAGCTTCGACGATACTTCAGGCGAAACGCAACTCATCTTATCTGCCGAGTAGCCAGCAATCAGCTTGAGCACAAATGTAACAACTTGGGGAAGAGCGCTAAAAGTTCCCGTCAGTTCCACAGGAAACCCAAGAACCTTGTTGAGATAGGTTGGCGAGAATTGCATCGTCAATTGAATGCCCATAAAGTTGCCCAAAGCGGCGATCCAGATGGAAAGAATCACAGGATCTCTGATGATTGTCAGTATTGGCACGGGTTGGCGCTTCTCATCGCCTTTTCCGCGCTGTATCTTTTCCAGCTCCCGGTAACTAACGCAAGAATGTCTCGCGGGACTCTCTCTAAAATGGAGCAACTAGAATTGAATGAATAATTGTATAAAAACCTATAAAAGAAAAAGAAAATAAAGAAGAGGACAAAGGTAACAAGAGAATGAAGATAATAAACCGCTTGCCATCCGAGGGAAGACGTGCAAAATGCGCCCGCAATTGGCATTGTGAATATGGGACCAATCTGATTATGCAAATAAGATGACAACATAATACTAAAATCACCTGAAAGAACGAGTTCAGAACTGCAATGTACAAGACACTCTGTGATATCATTGACCATTGACGGGTTACAATTCCAACGAGTGTGAAGGCCGTGGAGAGGCCAGTTCCCTGAAAATTGACATAGACTATGGTGTTTTCAGTAATCTAAAAAGGCTCTTATATAGTTTATGCAAACAACCTGGAAATGGAATAAGAGATTATATTTAATTTACACGGGAAGGTCGCTTCTATTTGGGAGACGCGCCCCGACCGTCGGTTATATGTTAGCTCCTATTCTAGCTCCTATAGTTTTATTTCTCTATTGTATCCTATATGTGGAGTAGAATAAAATTTTACTAAGAGCTCGGTGTTCTGTGTTCTTGGTAGTGTCCGCCAGGTAAGATATATTGGGCGTTTAGTATTACGATTACATCGGATCCTAACACCAACTACTACTCTTCGGGTCGGGATCCGTATTGTAACGAGTCAAATAACGCGTTTTTCTCGTCGAATGGACCAGGAATAGGCTGAGACGCACTTTGTTGGGTATTCGATGGCTAAGTGCGTAACCATTGTGCTGGCCATAGTTCCGCCAAGTTAAAAATCTAACAAGCACGCCAAATGAATGAGCAGAAACTGAACCTCGGAAGTTTCACTAAAATCTAAAATTTTGTAAAAATTTAAAGTGCCAGTGATATTTTATGGAAATTCTGTAAAATAACATAAAAAATGAGTTTTACATTTCTCACACCAAATTGAATTAGTTGATTTTTGTCCGATTCAATTAAAATAATGCGGCATAGTTTTTATTGGAATGACCGAACCACGCCAAATCGAAATAACGATTTTGCGATTTTTAAACGTGCTCGGAACATTTTACGCCTTTAAAACAAAACAGTTTTTACTAAAATTCAATTAGGACTGTCTTAAACTGTCTAAAAGTATTAATATCTTTCTAAAAAGTTATTATTGAGCATGCTTACTGGGCTCATTTTCTTACCATACAAGTTGGGGTGCCGAACTTTCACGAAATATTTGTCGTCCATCATTTATTTAGTAAAACGGTTTTTATTGTTTTTTTTTAATTAACAGTTCGAGTTTTGCATTTTGATTGTTATAATAATATGGAGAAAAATATAGGAAATATTTTAGTATATGACACAATACACGTTTTTTTCAATGACTTTATATTATTCAGAAACGATTCACGTAAAGAATGCAAAAATTTCCTACTTTAATTTGTCATACTTTTTGTGAAACACATATCATCAGGTTAAGCAAAAAATTCTCTATCGATTGATACGTTTCACGAAAATAATTATACGCTCTGTTGTGTGCAATATTGATAGAAATGCATTTCTCATAAGCTTTAGCGCGACATGTTTAAGACCACCCGTATTATTAGGATGAACCAAAATTTTTTCCGATGTCCTATATCTTTTTGTCTAATTGTTTTTTTTTACCAAATAAAGATTTTTATGTGCATGTGTTATATATATATATTTTTAAAGCTCTTGAACAGCTCTATCATAATATACATTAAAGTTTTTAATTGGTCTTTTATTTAAAAATTTTTAACTTGTAGAAGAAACATGGAAAAATCCGAAATTCGTGTTCTTTTACGCCATTACTGGAAACAAGGCTTCAACGCAACTGCAGCAGCAAAAGAGATATCCGAAGTTGAAGGCGACAATATGGTCTCGGATCGTACTGCGCGAAATTGGCTCAAAAGATTTAACGACGGCGACACTGATCTCGAGGACAAGACACATTCAGGCCGACCGACGACAGTGGAAGCAATCAGTAAAGCTGTGGAGACCAATCATTCAATAAGATTGTCGGCCGAGCTCGATATTCCTCAAAGATCAGTTGTACGACATCTTCACGCCCTTGGGAAAGTCAATAGACGCTTCCGAAATGTACCTCATGCATTGACTGAAATTCAAGCTCAAAAACGGGTCTAGACTTGCCGAAAACTGCTCAAAAATCCACAAGGTTACCGTTTTATTCGTAGAATTGTAACTTGTGATGACAAGTGGGTCTACTTCAGTAATCCGAACAGACAAAATCAATGGTTGGAACCCGGTCAAACGGCGGAACCGGTAGCAAAACGAGATCGTTTCTCAAAGAAGGAACTTCTGTGTGTTTGGTGGAATTTCGAAGGCCTAATATACTTTGAGCTAGTTCCAAATGGTCACACCATTGACGCAGACCTCTATTGCGCCCATCTTGATCGAATGTATGCGGCATATCTTTCGGAAGCGGATACTCCTTCAAGAAGACAATGCAAAACCACACACCGCCAGACAAACGAAGGAAAAGATCAAAAATCTCGACGCCATTGAATTTCTTCCACATCCAGCTTATAGTCCGGACCTTGCGCCATCTGATTATCACCTTTTCCGATCCATGGCACACTTTCTTTGTAGTCGTAGCTTCAATGACCTGGCCGACGTCGAAAACGGGCGCCGCGAGTTTTTCGCCTCTAAGAACAAGGAGTGGTACCGCTGCGGGATCGAACAACTTGCCGATAAACGGGTTCGAGCCATAGAGTCAAATGGTCTTTACTTTGAAACGTAATTGTTTTTCATGCGTTGGAAATTTATGTTTAAATTTTTAATAAAAAATCGGAAAACAATTTTGGTTCACCCTAATAATTAAACTTAAAAAACGCGTTTCAGCCTCAACCCAAGTATAGCGCAGGCGGAAATCGCCTACGCATAACCAGTGGCACCTGCCACGATGTATGCCTCATATTGCAAAAGACCGCGCACCACTTGAACGATAAGCACGCCCTTCACTTTTTAATTAAATTCTTTTTAAACTTTTTTAATTAAAGCATATCTTAATCGAATTGATTTACTTCGTTATTTAGTTCAAATCTCTAGTTAAAGTTCAATCAGTTCAAATTCAATAAAGTTACGCTTAATTTAACAAATTTGAATAAAGAATAATAAAAAGTGAAGACCGTGTTTTCCTTCAATTCGTGATCGGTCTTTTGCAATATGCGGCATACTTGGTGGCAGTGGAGTGTCACTGGTGTAATTAATACGGGTGGTCTTAACTTGCCGAGCTAAAGATGATCCAGCTAGCGTGTGCATTCAATTTAAAACTCCTTTTTATTTCAATTTTTCAGAATTTCCTTAAAATATCATTGGCACTTTAAATTCGTGGCAGTGGAGTGCAGTGATATTTTTGTTGAAATGGATTGTTCCTGATATAGATGTTACATGTTACAATGCACGGAGAGGACGCAGACCGGAGACACGCGAGCATACACTATGGAACAGCACCTCTTGAGGTTCCGCATGCTTCCCTTGATGCTATAGTCACTCGTCTAATCAGATTACGGGTTACCGAATCAGATTACCGATTCCCTAGTTTATATATTCCCGTTTATTCTGTATTATGTATTCTAATATATTTTACTAATAAATATTACTATTAGATTGAGTTCTATCGAACCAGTCACGGTTAATCCTCTTGCTGGTTTTAAGTAGTTTACAGCGTCTCAACTCCCGAAACACTTCTTCGGATCGCCATACAATAAGGAGAGTATGAGTTGGAGTAACGCTTCATATTCTCGATAATACCTCTAATCGTTATAATAACGTGGAGTACTGTAACATATTCTCAAACTTTCAAAAATCTAACATTTCAGTTGGCGTTCTTGTAGAAATTAATAAAATGCTTCTGAATATTGCAAAATCTCGTCATTTTCATTTGGCATAGTAATGTATTGAAATATAAAACTACTGACTGTATACTAAACTCACTTGAAAGAATCGCATTGCTAACAAAGGATAGAACCCAATTGAAGCCATCCAGGGCACCAATCCAGTCGAGATCGCCGATATCATCCCGACCAGAAATACAACTCGCCGTGATCCAAACATCTGATCATCAAAATCGCATTCTGATATCAATTGTTGCTCTCTTACTTGTATTATGAACATGACCGGATATACAGCAACCATTGCACCAATGGCAACCATCGAGAAGAGAAGATTCCTCTGACTCGCCGTGTACAAATAAGGCGAATCTGTTGTAGTTGTATTACTCGTCGCCCCATCAGCCATGCAAATGATCGTAAAATTGAGAGTCAATGTATCGGATTGAGCAATGGACAGACATAATGTGCAAATGAGTAGAATTATGAAGCGAGTCTTGTTGCAGAAATGGTGCTGAGCATCTTGGGAATCATGCAGCCTTCGTGATACCGACAACCCAACCATCAGGAAATGTTTCGACGGAATGGGAATGATCAATAAATGGACGACTAGTGTTCATTTGCATAATGGGGGATGAAAATTATTTGATCAAATATTTTCATTTTTTTGTAGTTAAATCATATAAAAGTTAATTTGTTTTATAGAGAGAAAGTATCAACAACAAAATTAAAATGTGTTTATTTTGAGAAACGTGTAACCTTTATATCAAACATCAATGTATTTTCTTTAAAGTACAGGAGGGTGCAACATAATTTCAGGCACCCAAGTTTGGTTAGCATCGCATGGCGTGGATTGCAGCAAATCTATGTTTCCAGTTTGTACCAATTAGGACACACTTTCAGGAAAATAACAAAAGTGACCTAGGCCTCGTTAATTTAACTTGAAAAACGGAGATAATAAGACGTCTTGTTGTCACCAAAATAAAAGTGAACTACATCATCAAACATTTGCCAAGATACTACAATCAAATAAAAAACAACACTATATACAATAAATTCATCAATTTAGAGAATCAACCTTGCTCACAATAATCAACTTTATCATTCGAATAGTTTTCGCCAAATAGAAGCACATGAGCTTGAGGGTTCTTCCACCAAGAGCCCTTCAAACACGCATTCGATTCCATTTGATTACAAATCATATAGTTGTCGGCGGTCATTGGCCACTTGTAAAACACTTCGTATTGATTATGATGTGCATTATTCAGCGTGTGAGATATTCGGAATGGTGTATCGGGAATGAAGTCGCCGTTACGGACTATTCGAAACGATTCGTTGACATTCTCGCGCATGAGCTGCGCAAATTTGATGTCACCGCCTCGTGGAGCGGACCACGAGTAGGCTGAGACGTGTTTTGTTGGGTATTTGATGGCAATGTGCGTGGCCATTATGCTGGCCATCGTTCCGCCAAGGGAATGACCAGTCGTCTGAAATGTAGAAAGTTACGAGCTGATTAAAATGTGTTATGGAGGAATTGATACTTTCACGTAGCTTGAGGCAAAGTTACGTAAATCTTGTAGCGCAGAGCTTATGAAAAAAAAGATTATGTGCGGGTGGGGTTAAGATGCAGCTGTAAATAATGTGGTTGAATTAAATTCAAAGAATGTTTATCGAAACGAACAATATTAAGATTTTAATTAGTAATTCTCATACACACACCTACGTCAATTGAAATAAGTAAAAGAGGAGCTCAATTAAAGTTCTGAAAACTATTATTTCAGAAAAATATTATATTGAAAACATAATCTTGGACAAACCTATGAAATTGAAGTAAAAATCATATTAGATTCGTTACGTGAAAATAAGCTAGTCCCGTTTAAACATTCTAATATTTATACTTTCAATTGGCGTGCACACCAAATGCAATTACATTCCACTGCCACAAAGTAAGAGAAAATTGCAAAAGACCGTGCACCAAAAATATTACTCATTTTCAATTAATTATCAAAAAACCTTTTATTTATGAATTATTGTTTGACGGAAACATTAATTTAAACGTTGTATAGTGTTATAATGTTTTGGAGAGTTCGTCGACGTTCCAGATGACAAGAAAAACGATGGAACATGAGCTAAAGCCGAAGAGTAATAAAAACATACAAAGGACGATATCTGGAAAATGTATTGGTTTACTTTTACGAAACCAGTATTTAAAATTTCCTCATTTTCTGCTCTATCTATCTGCAGTTCTTAAAATAGTACAAATAATTTTTTGAATGAGCTACAAGTTTTTTTGTAATTTTTGAAGGAAACGTGCAATTGTTGCGCGCTCGTGGCAGTGGAGTGCAATTATAAAAATTGGAGCTCGTAAACCCATTTTAAGATATTATTTAGTCGACATGTTAATTTTCTCGAATATTTGATAGTAAATCTGGTAAAGTTACGTGAAATTTTGATTTCAATTATTTAAATTTAGACGTCCCATGCGATCAGAGTCGCTTAAATAATGTAAAGATTTCACTGCCTTCTAGCTTGCACATTATTTATAATTTACAGTACAATTTTTAAAAAATACGAATCGCGTCAAGTTCCACCCAATTTTGTTAATTTGACGCTCCATCAAGAGTATGAAATCAGTACTTACCAGAATATCATATTGGGAATAATCTGAGAAGACCGTTTGACAGATCTTTTCGAAGCCACTTTCAAGCAACAACTTGTAGGCTTTACCATAATAAGGTATCATCTTCGCGCCACCCAATGGCGTGTCTTCCATGGTGCCCAAGACGCACCAAATACCCTGAGCAAGCATCTGAATTAAGGCAAAGTTTATTTATTGTATTACATTTCCCCCTTTGTAACAGGTACTTTCTTTAAAAAATTTTTCTTGGAATAACGAAAGCTCAGTTATTTCAAGACAAATTTAAAAACCAATGTTTTATACAAAAAGTTTTGTAAAATCTAAATTTAAAAAAATTTCTCGAAAATAATATTTAAGCCTTATTTTCTAAAAATATTCAAATTCAACTATTAGGTCTAGAAATTAACTTCCGCGATTTTTTTGTTGATATTTTGTCCAAATAAAATTATTTTTATATAACAAATTTTATGTTATAATGTTCTCTATATTATGAGATTTCTACTTATATATAACTATCTTCACGTACTTTATAAAACATAATTATTTTGTGTTCAGAATATGTCTACCTTTGTGCCAGGAAAACGTCATTTACGGGAAGCTCTTCTTCTCCTTTTCCAACTCAAGAAGAAAGCTACTGACGCGTACCAAATGCTTGTCCACGCTTACGGCGATGCTGCATCATCCATAAGAACCTGCCAAGAATGGTTTCAGCGTTTCAAATTGGGAGATTTTGACGTCAACGACAAAGGCCGATCAGGACAGCCAAAAAAGTTTGAAGACGAAGAACGTCAAGCTTTGTTGGATGAAGATTCGGCTCAAACACAGGAGCAACTGACGGCATCTCTCGGTGTCACGCAAAATGCAATTTCTCATCGATTGAAAACAATGGGGAAGATTCAAAAGGAAGGGTAAATGTTGCCCAGATTTCAAATAAAGTCTTTTTTTACACAACATCATAACTGGCGATGAAAAGTGGGTGTACTACGACAATCCGAAGTGAAGAAAATCGTGGATTATTCCCGGTGAACCGACAACTTCGACCGCAAAACCCAGCGTCCATGGGAAGAAGGTCTTACTGTGCATATGGTGGGACCAACAAGGAATTCTGTTCTCTGAACTGCTCCAACCTGGCGAAACAATCACTGCGAATCGCTATAAACCTCAACTAGTGCAGTTGCGGCGTGAAATCTCAGTAGAGAATGGGCGGGTCGACACGATAAGGTCATATTGCTTCATGTTGTACCATAATTCTTAATTCAACAAATAATAGAACGTCACGCGTGTCCCAGATATTTACGATAAATATGTCAGATTTTTACGATCAGATTACTGTTATTTCAACGAACTGAACCCAGAAAAACAAACACACACACAACCGAGAAGCGATGGACACTAGAGCTGTACAGAAGATGCTGGAAAGCCATGAGCAAGCTACCAAGCTCATGCAAGAACGGATGATGAGAGAAGCGGAGGAAAATCGAAACTTCATGAAGGAGATGATGAACAGGATGATGGAATTAGCCTCATCACAACATGAGGCTAAAACAGGTACGCATAATGGATCCGACCCGATGCTAATAAAAAAAGATTGCTAATCCATTGGAATTTTCCTGCGTGAGTTCGAATCTCACCCTGATCGCCAGTTGTTACGGAGTTGACGACAGTTGATGAATAATATATTTATTATAAGGTACAGGTAGTAAGGAACAGATATTATATTGACTGATTGGCCACATATTTATAGTAAATATCTGGGACACCCGTGACGTTCTATTATTTGTTGCATTAAGAATTATGCTAGAACACTTCACGACAACGCAAAGCTGCATGTTGCTGAAGCGGTGAAGGATACGCTGAAAGAGTTCAAATGGGAAATCTTACCGAACTCTCCACGTTCCCAGTCGGATTATCATCTTTTCCGGTCAATGGCTCATGGTCTGGCGGAGCAGCGCTTTCGAGATCATCAAGACGTCAAAAATGGCTAGATGAATGGACTGCGGTCAAACCAGAAAAATTCTATTATGATGTAATCCATAAGTTGCCCAAACTCTGGGAAAATGTTGTTATTAATGATGGAAATTATTTTAAATTAAAGTTTTTTTAAGTTTGTCCCGAAAACACGGAAATTAATTTTTAGACCTAATAGAATTAGAGCTGTTGTATATACTGTATAAAGTTTATTATATACAAGATTCTTTATTAAAAAAGGTCATCTTTTGGAAATTGTAGGTACGATTTGCTTCTCTGAGCTATGAACTTATTCTTCAATCCTATATTTATGTAGAAACGAGTTTCAGTAATTTACTAGCACATATAACAGAAATCTAAAACAAAGGGGAAATTAAATTGAATTTAAGTGACTCTTAAAGTTGCACAGAATAATAAGTTGGTATAAGAAGATTTTTTAATAATAAATTGCAAAAGTAATAAGAAGATTTTTAATGTTTTAAATTCCTGGAAATGATAGAGAAAATTGTTTTTTATTGGATTTGCTTATCATTTTGGTATTTAAAACGATGCGAACTTATCAATTTTTATACATTAAAGTTAAATTAAATTAAGGTATTGTCGTGGTGTAGGTTGATGAAAAATTAGGGGTAAAGGAGCATACCGAAAAAAAGATGGTCTCGCTTGGGCTGGTGTAGATTTAATTTGCAATTTGTTTATTATTTCGCAAATTTTATTATAATAATTATTATGTTGATGTAACAACCAATTTAGTAAGAGAAAGCAATATAAAACAAAAAATGTGATGAAAAAAAGAAATGCGAAATAATAAACAAATTGCAAATTAAATCTACACCAGCCCAAGCGAGACCATCTTTTTTTTCGGTATGCTCCTCTACCCCTAATTTTTCATCAACCTACACCACGACAATAACACCTCCTGAAAGGAAAGTTGCACCGGAGAATAAGTTCGCAGCGCACCCCGGATTTTAAAATTTTCTGAAATCCTGAATCATATATAGAAAATGTTGTTTTATAGATTTTTAGTTTTTTCAAAAAGAATTTGCAGGATTTTCTTAGAATCTTGATAATTTAAACGCTACGATCGTACGCGTAGCTATGCACATAACTCATTTTAGGCAAAAATGTACGCGTTACAAGGTGAATGACTAACAAAACCTGAATATTAGAATTTGTTGATCTAAATCCAAAGAAAACATGTTTTAAATCGTGATTAACGCCAATTAAATATCCAATTGAGCCCTAAACCGAAACGTATAAACCATTTATGTGAAGCTGTCACACGTCAAATTGAAATTACGTTGTACAATAGTTGAACCAGTTTAGACTAATTTTATAGTTTTCTTAAAACCCCTCTGACGCTTTTAATTTTTTAAAACAAAATTTTGGATTTGACTGAGGTTTCTGCATTCTTCTTTCTACAATTTCATTTGGCGTGCTTTCATAAAAAAATAATAAACAAAATCATTGTGGAAATTCTCCTCCATTTCGTACAATATTTCAACATTCGAATGCATATTATCCAAACACGATTTCGGCTGAAAAATATTATCAATATTATCAATCAACTGTAATCGACTAATCTAAACGACTCACAGCTCCAGGCAGAGAATCTTTATTAACCCGATTGGCAGCTTTTATATAATGTGATAGGACATCTCGATTGAATTCATGACTATAGGTGTTCGGCAAGAAGTTGGTTGGACAGTTTTGCCAGTCGATGACGGTCCGCCAAGGATGGCACATGTATTTCGAGGGAACGCAGGAATGCGTGTCGAAGCACCAGCTAGAAAAACAATCTTCTGTTTGAATTATTTATTCTAGTAGGACGTCATCATCAAATTGCATTTTTGTGAAGTGTAATCACGTATTACTAATTTCCTCGTAGATTTTTCTGTTTCGTTTTGATATATTGTAGGTATTTCAACTCAATCAACCCGCATATCCTCAAAAATCCTCAAACAATCACACCAATGTGGTAATGCTACTAGTACCTACTAGAATTTTTGTCGTAGATCCCGACCCAAGCGCGCTCTAGCGATGATAGCTTGCTTTGGCGACCCAGTGAACAACAGTCGTGTTAGCGATGCCTAGAGATGGCGACGTGGGCGAATATGAACCCAGGCAGTACTCACCAACTGACCTGTGGTCCCCAAAGCCGTACACGGTCAAAACCCCCTAGTGCTAGCTAATATGCACGCACGACACTCCCCCATTTGGTGGAACTAGCAGGCATGCGCGCCCCTGGCGCCCTGTGCTTGCTTGTCGCAGATAGGAAGGCGGTGGCGGGAAACTCCGCTATGCGTGTCTGGACCTATCCCTGAGTGCCGCATAGCACATGGAGGAATCTACCTGTAAGAGTTTTGTAAGGAATGACGGCTTTTGGGCGTTACCGTTATCCTACACCCCTAGTTCAGGTTCCCACCGTTCAAGGAACCAAAGGGGGATAATCGTAGTAACAGTGCCTGCGCCCGGGGGCTGACCTGTCAGCAGAGAGTAAGCTGCTCTTTTGTGAGCACAAACTCAATTCCCTTTCCTCATCACTCTCTCCTGACTCGGATAGTCGGTCATCGTCAGAGGTGATTGGACTAATCTTTGAGTATGCAGGCTCGCCTCAGAGTTTTCAACATTTAACTGACAGTTTGATCAAATTTACAGAAGTGTAAACTCGGATTGTCGTAACAACGTGAAATATCGATGAAATTTTTAAATTTTACAAAAAACTTTATTTTCGAAGCTTTAATATTGAAAATAAGTTAGTAATTTGGTTTTAAAGCTGTGCATAATACAAGATACTAGAAGCACGCCTAACGGTTTAACAACATTTAAACGTTGTTTATTAATTTCTACGTGTATGTTGAAAAATCTAGTCAATATTACAGTCATCTCTTAAAATGCGCTTTACATTTTAAATTTTTCCGATATGTTAGGTTTAATTGAATTTTCTAAGCTCCCAATTTTCCGAATTCAAGTGGCGATATATACACTAGCTGACAAAAGTTTTGTCACAAATGTTTTTTCGGGTTTAACTTTTTTGTGACTTGACCAAATTTGATAACAGCTTGCCGGGTGGCAATTGGAGTTTCTTTACGTGGAGTCATCTCTAAAATGTTGCCAATTACTTCTATTTTCAATAAATTATGAAAAAAAAATTATTAAAAAATGCAGTGCAAGAAAAGTGCGTAATATCTTTGAGCTACGCGTTTTACGATAAACGCTTGTCACTGTAAAACGGATCATCGTAATCACAAGCGGGAATTTGTAAAATAATCTACAACCATATGAATCTATCATATCAAAAAATCAGCCAATTTGGTCTAGTCACAAAAACGTTAAACCCGAAAAAACATTTGTGACAAAACTTTTGTCAGCTAGTGTAACATTTAAATTAATTCTTCTGTTAAACAATAATTAATTAATCATATATTGAAAAATTTCTTGTTAATTTCACTTGTTAACTTCAGAATGCTTTCCACGTAAACGATATTTGATTATGTTTTCTGAGCTTTCAGTTTAAACATTCCCTTTGGCGTGGGAGTGTAATAGGGCTTTTTTTTTTGTGTTTCTGACTTTTGTGTTTCTTCGAAAATTTGTTGATAAGGATTGAGTTAGTCTCTAGTTAATTTTTTATTGAATATTCATATCATACCCCAGATGAACAGAGCTTCAGAAACGTCACATAACTCTAGAATTTTGTAAAAATTTAAAGCGGCACAGATATTTTAAGAGAAGCTTGAAAATGAGTTTTAAATTTTTAAGCGTAAACAAACTAACTGGTAATAAAATGCGCTCAGACTAACTTTTTGGAAATTGTTTAATATTTTGAGATAGTTTAAGACAAGCCTAATTAAATTGCAGTGAAAACTGTCTTGTTAAAAATAAGAAAACATTTTCAGGAACGCTTAAAAATCGGAAAATCGTTATTATTATTTCCATTGGACATTTCGAAATCTCTATTCTCATATGGTTTGCATATTACCGTATATGAATTAGTCCTCGAAATTAATCACTTGAATAATCACTTACCGACAACTAAATGGCCCATCCACTTGTGAAGCACATGAATCACAAGTCTTAAACTTGGTGCATTCGAGCTGCTCCGTGCTAGATTTCTTAACATCGCCAGTTATTAAAATAAATAATAAACTGGTATAAATATCCATATTGTGGTTGCCATAGAGTTTGAAGCAGAGAATTTAATTTTTATTGTTTTTTGTCCTCATACTTTTCTTTATTCTAAAAATCACCTGTTGTTTTTGTTAGAGAAACCATGCGTGATAAAAATAATAATTAAAATAATAAAGAGCTAAAATTTGTTTACATATATGTTACTCTTGTAGTTCTGAGGGAGAAAGGTACGGAAAAATTGTGTTCGGCTCATAAGCATTTAGAGCAGATTTGCCTCCTAAATCGCAATCACGCCAAATTCAAATGACAATTCTACATTATTTACGTTTGTAATTCAGCTTACTATCTGATTTTCACGTGACTTTAGTACGCTAATTTTAAAGTACCTTTTAATATTAGTATATTTTAGAAATATGAGATTGTTACATACCCTAGATGATACATGTGTGGACCGCTATGCCGTCGAGCAAGCGGGACACCACAACACCATAAAGTACGGAACATAAAGACAAAACTCCGCCTCCACGGATCATAAGGACAGCTCACTCGACAGGGCTACGGGAAGGTCGCTTCTATTTGGGAGAAGCGCCCCGACCGTGGGTGAGATGTTAGCTCCTATTCTAGCTCCATATTAACTATATTCTTCTATTGTATTCTTATGTGGAGACGAATAAAGGTTATATTAAAGAGCTAGGTGTTCTGTGTTCTCGGTAGTGTCCCCCAGGTAAGCCATTTTATTGGGCGTTTAGTATTAAGTTTACATCGGATCCTCACACGGGGGAGGCGTATTGTAACGAGATCATTGAGGCTTTGCTGAACTAATATTTATAGCATAATATTTTATTCCAATCTTTCAAGTGCTCCTTCGCCCAGGCAACTCTGGCTTTTCTGTTCTTCTCCAAAATGAAAGTCTTCTTTACTGGACGCTTTCCCATGATTCCAGCTTCTCTCAAACGACATTGGACCGTCGAGGTCGATGGGCAAAACCGGAGAATTAATGAAAACGTCTCTTTGAATCGCAGGCGCTGTCAGCCTGGGACTGCTTCATGGGCTGACCAAGCCAGAATTTGTGGGAAGAGTTGTAGAGACGATTGGCAGGAAAAAAGCGAAAATGTGGAAGAGAAGTATCAGCGACTCCATGAAGCGCAGATGCAAGGCTGTCATTGACTCTCGTGGCTTCGCAACAAAGTATTAGACCCAATTTGTTCGTTTTTATATGTTAAATATGTGTTGAATAAACGTGTTTTTGAGAAATTATGATTTTTTGAAAAAATTAATGCCAAAATTTGATTTTTTCGAAAAATCATTTTTTCCCTCAAAAAACTGTATAACACACGCATGTACATGTGTATAAAAATCTTTATTTGGTAAAAGAACAATTAGACAAAAAGATATAGGAAATCGGAAAAAATTTTGGTTCACCCTAATATTTTCTTTAAGCAGCTTTATAATTTTTCGGAAATTTTGCTGAAAATGAGCACAACTTCATTCTAGCTCGATTTTCTTAAAAAATATATTCACATGAAACCAATTTTGAACAGAAGTCGATAAAAACATCCATTAATTAAAGAAAAACAAATTTATACATCAATATATCAAAATGAAAACATATCTCAATTCCTATTTCAATCACAAATATCCATATTAAAATTCATAAAATCCTGTCCAAACATATGCACATGATGATAAGGGTTCTTCCACCAAGATCCCTTCAAACACGCATCCGATTCCATCTGATTACAAATCACGTAATTGTTCGGATCGGTTTCACCACGATAATAAACTTCATACAAGCTATGATGGGAAGCTGGCAACGTATACGAGATGCGCATCGGTATATCTGGAACCCAATCGCCATCTCTGACAATTCGGAAAACGTGTCGTATATTTTCGCGAATCATCTGCGCCCAATTAACATCTCCGGTTCTTGGGGATGACCACGTGATGAGTGAGATATTATGGTAAGGATGATTGTGCGCAACTTCCAAGGCCATTGCATTGGCAAGAGCCCCGCCGAGAGAATGACCAGTTAGCTGAATGAATTGAATTTGGAATATTGGGTAGAAAAAGATCACCAGAATCCCATAGTTAGTGTAATTGTTTAGAACTCGAGCAAGTTTTGAATTAAAACCATTTTCGAGAAATAGCTGATAAGCTCGAGCATAGTACGCAACCATCTTGCCACCACTGCGAGGATAATCATCCATCATGCCCAATTGGAAGGTAAAATATTGGTAGAACAGTTGAGGGGTTGACCGTGTGGTACGAAACGTGACAAACACGTGCTGATAATCATGATTGACCCCTATTATATATGCAAGAGTATCCTTAAATTGAAGTATATCTGAACAAATTGTTCATAATCAGACCCCATCGAAATCAAAATCCAGCTGGACTTCCTCAAGAATATCAATATTTGTAAAAGTCCTGTCAAAGCATGAATATTCCTGGAAAAGATGATATTAAAGGAACTTTGAAGGTGACCTACAGGTTTGTAAGGCTCGTTTCCTCTGGCTCGATTCGCCGCATGAATGTAGTAGGCAATAACATTTCGATTGTAATCATGACTGTAGCTACTTGGAAGAACTTCTGTTGGACAGTTTTGCCAGTCGATGACGGTCCGCCAAGGATGGCACATGTATTTCGAGGGAACGCAGGAATGCGTGTCGAAGCACCATCTACAATCTTCTGTTTGAATTATCTATTCTAGTGTCAAATTGCATTTTTGTGAAGTGTAATCACGTATTACTAATTTCCTCGGGGATTTTTCTGTTTCGTTTTGATATATTGTAGGTATTTCAACTCAATCAATACGCATATCCTCAAAAATCCTCAAACAATCACACCAATGTGGTAATGCTACTAGTACCTACTAGAGTTTTTGTCGGAGATCCCGACCCAAACGCGCTCTAGCGAGAGGCGCAACTCCTGATGATCCAACCGCGGTCAAATTTAAGACAAACTTAATTAAGTTGCATCTACTGTTTTATTTGTTATTTTATTGTTTGATTTATGGTTCCCACATTTAATAAATGTTTAATTACTCATGATTGCTTTCTTAATAGGCTGTGGTTTATTGAAGCATAACAGATAATAAGACACTATTTTGTTCCAGAAAAACATTTCAAACATTCAGATATGCGTGTTTACTGGTTTCCTATACCTTGACTTAGTTGCTATAACTAAACAATCACAAAGTTTTAATACATTACCGGCAATTATACGGACCATCAATTTTTGAGGCGCACGTCTCGCATCTTGTAAACTGTGAGCATTCTAGTTCATTTGCCTTTGATTTATTATTAAAACAGCCAATCAGTAAAATAAATAAATGAATATTTCCTAATAATCCATTATAGAATATTACCATAATATAAGAGACAAAATAATATTTAACATTATATTAACGGGAAAATAATGAATAAAAACTTTATTAATAAACCATAATTAAATTCAAAGCACACTTTAAACAAAAAATGTTTCAAAACTAACGAATATCACCTGCTTCGAAATGTGTGTCATACGACAGCATCAATTTTATCACAATTACCCAACATGTAGTTGAAATAGTCTTGATCGAATAGGAATATATGCGAGACGGGCTTTTTCCACCAAGAACCTTTCAAGCAAATCTCGGTTTCCATTTGATTACAAATCATGAAATTGTTCGGATCCATATGAGATTTGTAGAACACTTCGAACAGATTGTGATGCGCACTGTGCAAGGTCTGAGATATTCGGAATGGCATATCAGGAACGAAGTCGCCGTCGCGCACGATGCGGAATGATTCAGTGATCTTTTCGCGAATCAGCTGCGCAAAGTGCACGTCTCCACTGCGCGGAGCTGACCATGAATAGAGCGACACGTGTTTTGTCGGATAAGTGAGGGTAATGTGCAGAGCGATTATATTGGCCATAGCTCCCCCAAGCGAATGACCAGCCACCTGAAAATGTTTATTGATTTTTCGATTGTAAAGAAAGTCAAGTCGTTTTTTGGCAGAACAGTTTCGAGCTCCCGTCCTACGCAGAAATTACGGGAGAACCACGCGTTCCATTTAACATTCAACATTTATAATTTTTTTTGAACTTTTAATTATATATTTAACTTTGTTTCTTATTTAATATATTGTTGTAGAACTCTAACTGCCCTCTTAGAAAGGAAGCTAGTTTGAGGATTTCTAATGAAGTTTAAAACTTAAAGATGTTTTAAGGAAAGATTGTTAAACTTCCATAAACCTTATTATTACTACGCCCACGCACACCAATTGAAAATTATTATTGTTCTAGATATAAACGCGTTTTATTAAGTTCCACGTTGAAGTTTAAAAATAATTTTTATTTCAATTTTTCAGGATTTCCTTGAAATACCTTTTACGTTTTCAGATTTTACGAAAATTTTTCTTAAAATGGCTCTTTTGAAGGCCTGCTTTTAAGATATCATTTGGCGTGCGCACGTCAATTGATCTATCGAAAATTGGAATTACGTTTCCTTACTCTAATTAATATTTTATTATAATTTTAGGGGTTTTTAGATTTTAAGAAAATCCCGTATGGTTGACGGTAAACATGATTTATAAATGATACACGTAAATTTAAAGTATATGTTTAACAAAAGAAAAATCGTCAATTTCAATTGGTCTGCTACGTTAAAATTTAAAAATCACGCTTAAAATGTTAATTTGAAGAGCTATAATTTTTATATATAACTTTTAAGAACGTTATTCTCTCTATCTGAATGTTACATGGATTTTCCTTTGAAAAATCAATTCACGTCATATAAGAGAGCAAGATTAACGAGACTATAATAAACTATAATTTCTATTTTCCCGTTCAGATCAACAAACATCGATTCATAAGCAACTCGTGGCATTTCTCGGCGTCACAGAAAATTCAAAGGGAAGAAAAATGGATCCCTTATGAGCTCTCAGAACGCAAGAGAAAAACAACTTCACAAATCTTGTTGGACAGATTTCAAAGAAAGTATTTTTTACACCGCATCATAACTGACGATGAAAAGTGGGTGTACTACGACAATCCGAAGCGAAGAAAATCGTGTGTTAGTCCAGGTGAACCGACAACTTCCGCAAAACTCAACGAATATAATTTTCGAGCACAGGTTATAACAAACAATGTTTATCATAGATATACACTAGCTGACAAAAGTTTTGTCACAAATGTTTTTTCGGGTTTAACTTTTTGTGACTTGACCAAATTGGCTGATTTTTTGATATTTTATGTGAATCAGTGTTTAAAATGTTATAGTAGCAACATTTGGTTTAAATTACCATGGCAATTTCGGTACCACGCATTCCGTTTTCCCTCATATTGATAACAGCTTGCCGGGTGGCAATTGGAGTTTCTTTACGTGGAGTCATCTCTAAAATGTTGCCAATTACTGCTATTTTCAATAAATTACGAAAAAAATATAATTGAACTTTAAAAAATATTTAAAAATCTCGCATCGTAATCACAAGCGGGAATTTGTAAAATAATCTACAATCATATGAATCTATCATATCAAAAAATCAGCCAATTTGGTCAAGGCACAAAAAAGTTAAACCCGAAAAAACATTTGTGACAAAACTTTTGTCAGCTAGTGTATCTCCTCAATACCACCAACTTACCAGAACATCATAATTTGAATAATTTGAGAAAACCAGTTGGCACTTTTCATCGAAGCCATTGTCAAGCAACAATTTATAAGCTCTATTATAGTAAGAAACCATTTTTCCACCTCCAAGCACCGTGTCATCCATCATGCCCAGCTGATAGCTAAAGTACTGTGCTAAAAGCTAAATCAATACAATTAAATAATGTCAATGTACATTAATATATTGGGTTGAGGAATAAGTTCGTAGAGTTTTTATATTATCTTTTGTTTCACAACATTTTCTTGTTGTTTGGCAAAGTGTATATATTTATCTGATAGCGTTTTTTCTGCCCTACAAATCTGTGTCTTTAGTTTCTTCTGAAATTTTAAATTTTCATTATTTTTCAAACTTAGAAATAAACTAGATCCAGGAGGCAAAACACACCTAGCTCTCGACATCTGCTCTTCTTCGCTTTTCATCGAAAGCAAAAAGCAGACAAAGCCTCTCGGAAAATATGCAGTCTGTATGGAGGTGTTTTAGGCGCGTCTACTGCACAAAAATGGCGACTTTAATCTTGAAGTCAAGCGTCGAAGCGGACGACTTGCAGAATTAGAGAAAGAGCACCTGAAGGTACTACTGAAGGAAGATAGGGGTTAAAACGGCCTTAAAGGAGCTATGTGTTGTAGATAGACAAGGCCAAGTCATAATTGGTTAATTGATTATCTTCATTTTTCTAACCACCTCGTGGTGAAGAAGGATAACTGTTCTTCGACAAATCGAATGGAGTTTGCCACCATTCGTAGAACAGGCTAATAGAATTGTCTCCCAGTCTTGTACAGTAGCGATAAATACCTGTTCAAGGTGGTCCTGGTTCTGGAAGGCTTGGTAAGCCACCGTGGTCCTGGAAGGCCTGGCAAGCCAGCTGAAAGGCCTGGTAGGCCACCGTGATCCTGGAAGACATGGTAAGCCACCAGGAAGGCCTGGTAAGCCACCGTGGTCCTGGTAAGCCACCGTGATCCTGGAAGACATGGTAAGCCACCTGGAAGGCCTGGTAAGCCAGCTGAAAGCCCTGGTAAGCCACCGTGGTCCTGGAAGGCCTGGTAAGCCACCTGAAAGCCCTGTTAGGCCACCGTGATCCTGGAAGGCCTGGTAAGCCACCGTGGTCCTGGAAGGCCTGGCAAGCCAGCTGAAAGGCCTGGTAGGCCACCGTGATCCTGGAAGACATGGTAAGCCACCTGGAAGGCCTGGTAAGCCACCTGAAAGCCCTGTTAGGCCACCGTGATCCTGGAAGGCTTGTTAGGCCATCGTGGTCCTGGAAGGCCTGGTAAGCCACCGTGGTCCTGGAAGGCCTGGTAAGCCACCTGGAAGGCATGGTAAGCCACCGTGGTCCTCGAAGGCATGGTAAGCCACCGTGGTAGGCCACCGTGATCCTGGAAGGCCTGTTAGGCCACCGTGGTCCTGGAAGGCCTGGTAAGCCACCTCCAAGGAATCTCAGGGAAAATCTTCGCCACGATCCCCACGAAGATAGAACCTGGGTGTAGTTATGAGAGGATCATAGGACCAACAAGATACACTAGAAGACAGATAGAAGTCCTGGAGATGAGGGCAGCATGGTCGACAGTGCCACGGCGCAGTCGCTCAAATTGGAGAGAGTTAGTCCTCTTCTCATTGCGAGAATGATTCGGACTCAAAATATCAAAAAGTAAGTATTATTATTGTTTTTTGTTTAAATAAATCATTGTGACAAAACTCTACGAACTTATTCCTCAACCCAATAATAGAAACCTGTGTTAATGTATTTGTCGAGCGGAACGAAAAGAAAACATGCTTAAGGTCATGATTAACGCCAATTAAATAACCTATTGATTCCTGAAATTTGCCACCATCGTCATTTTTTTGTGACAATTACGTGATCAAAGTAGAATTCAGTCTCAACTTCGAATAAAATGTCAATTGGAGAATTGATATTGGACAGGCACGTTTTTGGCTAAAGATGCTTGGTTATTGTTTTTCGCGTAATTGGAAGACTTACGGATCCAGGTGGAGAATAGTGACTAACACGGTTTGCAGCTTGGATGTAGTTGGCAACAATGTTCCGGTTGAATTCATGATTATAGGCATGTGGCACGAAGCTGGTTGGACAGTTTTGCCAGTCGATGACGGTCCGCCAAGGATGGCACATGTATTTCGAGGGAACGCAGGAATGCGTGTCGAAGCACCAGCTAGAAAAACAATCTTCTGTTTGAATTATTTATTCTAGTAGGACGTCATCCTCAATTTGCATTTTTTAAAGTGTAATCACGTAATACTAATTTCCTCGTGGCTTTTTCTGTTACGTTTTGAAATATTTTGGGTATTTAAATACAATCAATCAAAATCCTTAAATGATCACGCTAATCTGGTAATGCTATTAGTTAGAAAACCCAGCTAGAAAAACGGTCAAAACCTTAATTGGAAAAAAGGTTTTTTAAAAATACTAAAGTTTTTGTGCTATTTGGACTAGTACCAAAGTTTTCGATAACTTATTGAAACTAATGCACCCCAGGCGGAGCCAAGAAGGGCACTAGAAGGATACAATTGATAAAATCAAGGCATCCTTTTTTTACCAAAATCCAATCCTTCTTGGCTCCATCTTAAAATTGCGTAATTCAAATTTGGGAAATAATTTTCTATTGCTTTGTCCTGGAGTGCTAATGGAGACCTCTCCAAGAATAACTTCTCATCTAGAAACCTTCACTTACCGACAATTAAACGGACCATCAATTTTCGAAGCACAAGTCTCGCATGTCATAAACTTTAAGCATTCGAGCTCTTCATTAGCATCGATTTGTATAAAAATCAATAGCAATATTAATACGATTGTTATATTAAATATTGAATATAGCATAGTGAAAGCTAATTAGAGCATATCACATTTTAACAGAGCTTGAATATGACATAATTGAATATAAGCTAATTATATGTCTCGGTGATGATCAATGTACATTATTACATGATGTTGGTTGTTTTTATATTTTATTTTACTTATTTTAAATTATCAGCTGTTTTGAATTATGGCAATGGTTCAGTTATTTTGAATTCTGGAAAACTTGTTTTGTCGTAGTTTTCATGATATTGACTATAATAGAGAGTTTAGACGAAAATTATATAATTGAGCATTCAAATTAATATTAGCGGATGTGAATTATTAGCTATTAAAAGACCAAATTATTATTTGCCTGATTACTATTCAGTTTGTATCATTTTCAAAGAAACCCACGGAAACAAGCTTTAGGAACATTTTCCTTCGAATAATTTCAAAAAAAAAATTCACGTCATATTTACAAAAATCCGAGTGGGATAGCAGATAGTCCCCGTGCATTTTTCCGTCGCTGTGTTTGCTTTACGGACATTTACACAAACATAATAATTTCAACTCGAGATTATTCCATAATTATAAACAAATATTGTCCTTTTCAGAGATCGGTGCCTAATGGAAGAGGAAAAAAATTAGGATGGAATGAGGTTCGTGTTTGGACGGCGTTTGGCTCTTTTTAGACGGCCATTCTTTTTTAGGAAATAATGGACAGCACACATTGAAGTGAAATTGACGAAAAATGTTTTTTGTGGCACCATAATTTTCTCTTCTTTTATTACTCTTCCATTAGGCATCGATCTCTGAAATGAATAATGCGTAAATAATAATAAATAATACTGATTCAGGTAATTATATAAATATCATTAGCTGCACTTCAATCTGAATGCTAATAAAACGAGCTCAGAAAATGTGCTCAAATCTAAAATTTTGTGAAGATTTTAATACTTTTAGAGAGTATAAGGAAAAGCTTATATACTGGTGTAGATAATATTTGTAGAAAGAACACGTGAAAGCAAGTAAGATAATCGTAAATATAAGAAATTAGTTATTTCCATGCTAATATTTTATTCTCATTAATAACTTTACTTTTTAAAAATAGTCTATAAAACACCACAACACAGATAAATATAAAAGCTTTGCCAAACAACAAGAAAATTGTTGTGAAACAAAAGATAATATAAAACTATACGAACTTATTCCTCACTCAATACGTAAAACTGTCAAGCTGAAGCTATCTCGGTGCCTTCAAGCCGAAACTACCTCAGAGCGTCATGCTGAAATTACCTCCGAAAGTCAAGCTGAAGTTATATATATATATATATCAGTGACGGACGGAATAGAAATTTTCAATTTTATTTCCCGGAATATGGAAGAGAAAAAACAGCGGAATACGGAACGCGGAACACGGAATACGGAACCCGGAATACGGAATTCCGTTCATCACTGGTACACTAGCTGACAAAAGTTTTGTCACAAATGTTTCTTCGGGTTTAACTTTTTTTTAACAAACTTTTTGTGACTTGACCAAATTGGCTGATTTTTTGATATTTTATGTGAATCAGTGTTTAAAATTTTATTGTAGCAAAATTTGGTTTAAATTACCATGGCAATTTCGGTACCACGCATTCCGTTTTCCCTCATATTGATAACAGCTTGCCAGGTGGCAATTGGAGTTTCTTTACGTGGAGTCATCTCTAAAATGTTGCCAATTACTGCTATTTTCAATAAATTATGAAAAAAATATAATTGAACTTTAAAAATTATTGAAAAATGCAGTGCAAGAAAAGTGCGTAATATCTTTGAGCTACTCGTTTTACGATAAACGCTTGTCACTGTAAAACGGATCATCATAATCACAAGCGGGAATTTGTAAAATAATTTACAACCATATGAATCTATCATATCAAAAAATCAGCCAATTTGGTCAAGTCACAAAAATGTTAAACCCGAAAAAACATTTGTGACAAAACTTTTGTCAGCTAGTGTATATCTATATATATATATATATATATAACTCACTTTCTAACCTCCTCGTGGTGAAGAAGGATAACTGTTCTTCGACAAATCGAATGGAGTTTGCCAGAATTCGTAGAACAGGCTAATAGAAATGTCTCTTGATTCAGCTTGATTTTCGGAGGTAATAACGCTCTGCGGTAGCTTCGACTTGAAGGCTGAGTTCTTCTCTTGTTTCAGAGACCATATTGTTGTTGCGAAGTTACATTTCCACGGTTTCTTCAAAGCATGTGACTTTCCTATCAATGCGTGGAGAACTACGTGAACTACGTCCGACATGGGTCCTGTCGTTGGTTTGTATGTTCCGATCTCTTCGTTCTTTTTAATTTAAATCGAATGTGTTTGTTGCGAGGGACCATTTTTATCCAGTGTAGGGACATTCTTTTCCCGTCGTACCGAGATTTCAAGAGTAGCTCGCAAAACTTTACAATGTGTCCTACGCTACCTTCTCGATCCAATAAACATCTTCTTAGTTTTTATACGCCCAGATGGTTTGAGTAAACTGAGTTAAAGGTACAAACCAGTGTTGGGAGAGACTACCCCCGGTCCCCCCACGATTCCTAAAAAAAAGGAGCCCCAGTCAAATTTTTCAATTTTTTTAAAATCCCGCGGTCCCTTCCATCACTATTGCAAATACGTTAGATGAGCTTTCCGGGTCCGTTTTCTTTCCTAGAATGTTCACACCAAATGAAAATGTTGAAGTTTGATTTATGTGAACCATAAAATGTTATAGTTTCTGGAATACTTTTATGTTTGATGAATTATAGAAGAAGCTTTAAAACATTTGGAAATCTAACATTTCCATCGAAGTGCCTTTGTCGATGTTCTGGACCAGCGCTACAGGGAGAGACCACAGATGGCTGTGGCAGTATTTGATGGTTGTGCGGAGCTTGTGCGAGCCTCATGGGCTGGACATCCCCAACACTATGAAGAATCGGTATTTGAGGAAATAATTTTAGTAAAATCTAAGGATTTTGAATCTTTCTAGATCCCGCTATATAATATTTGATTTGGCTGTTTTGTCATAATTATGTTTTTAACATTCGAAATAAATAATGATTATTGAAAAACATTATTTTTCCTGATGAAACAAATTTCACAGGCATACCCCCTCGTTCCATTCAAAGATGACAAGATTCTCAAAACGCACTTTATTAACGACGAGTTAAAGGCAATAAGAAAAAAAAACAAAATAAAATACATGATAGAAAATGACAATAAATTCAATTTCACCTATGATACATTTCTACAATTTAAATGATTGTAAACAAACAAAATTATGGATATTCCGGTTAAATGAAAAACATTGGAGAGAATACGTGATTCAGAATCAAGCAAATTGCAAATTAAATCTACACCTGTCTCAAGCGAGACCATTTTATTATTCGGAATGCTCCTTTAATCCTGCTTTTTCAATAACCTACACCACGACAATATATAAAATTTACCGTTCCTATTGCATTTTTTGCGTCGCTGTATTTGGTTTTAGAATGTTGTATCGACGATTTCTTTTTGCTGCTGGTCCCAGAATTCTTTCATTCTGTTTCCAAAACCACCTTTTAAATTCCGGACGACAGGGAAGGACAATAGAAATCTCAATTGGAGACGTCAAGAATCTGGAGCGACGATGTTCAAACTGCGTGGAATTGATGGAATTAAGAGGGTGAGACGTGTTGTGACAGCTATTTCTGGTTCGCTTCGCGTGGAACGTAGGAATTTGCTAAATTGGGACCGGTATTCGTTTTCCAGCACAACGATTATTCAAATCACATTTCTGGACGTGTAAAACATAGATCCATCGTTGCCGTGTGGATCTTCTGGACTGGTCCAGTCAACTGCCCAATTTTAATCACATTGAGCATCTTAAAGAGAAGCTCAAGCGTTGTGGTAAAGATGTAGGTGTGCAGAATGTCAATCGGAAGTTCATGGAAAGCCAATCTGATGTCTGTCATCCACAGGCTTCTGAACTCGATTCCGCATCGACTGCACACCAATCCAATTCAAATATATAAAAATGATTATTGTGTGATTCATAAAAAATTCTCAAAACGCACTTTATTAACACCGAGTTAAAGGCAATAAGAAAAAAAACAAAATAAAATACATGATAGAAAATGACAATAAATTCAATTTCACCTATGATACATTTCTACAATTTAAATGATTGTAAACAAACAAAAGTATGGATATTCCGGTTAAATGAAAAACATTGGAGAGAATACGTGATTCAGAATTAAGCAAAACAAAAGAGATCTGTTAGTAAGGTTAGCGAGCAGAATTTAATGCAAATCAAAGAAGCCATGCTCAAGCAGTTCCGTTTTGCGCGACAATTGGCGGTGGTGATTCGACATCAGCCACCTTCTTGCCGTAACCGGGTTTGGTCCATTCGGCTGGTACGCCCTTCCCGAGGATTAAGAAGATGATGTTGCAAGAGAAAAGAAAGATGAAGTGCACCATCCACACCCACCTAAAGAAAGGGGATCGTTCTACTAGAAATTGGAAGCATTTCCTACCACCACTCATCCCATTCGTCATTCGATACAAAGATATTGACAATAACAGGAGCTAGAAGGCAACTAAGACAGTTGAGGAATGAATTGACTCCCATTATGAAGTGATTGTGCTGTCTGGAAAGAAAACAAGCTTTAAAGAATAGTCAAGGACGACTTACGCTGCATAGATAGCGGATGCTCTGAAAAATGCACCGCAATTAAAACCAATAATCGAACAAGCAATAATGAGCATTATCAGACCGAATAGTGGCATGGTCCTAAAGAACCCTCATTGAAGAATCTTATCCATTGAAACTCACGTTGGGATTAAAGCGAGTCCAAGGAAGGCCAAGCTCATTCCTCCCAATGCCAACGTGTTGAAAATCTTGGTTGAGGTTTGCGGAGTACAGCACCTCATCTTATCAGCCGAATAGCCGGCAATAATTTTAAGGATAAACGTGACCACCTGTGGAATGGCGCTGAAAGTGCCCGTTTGCTCCACAGGGAATCCCATGACTTTATTAAGGTAAGTTGGCGAGAATTGCATCGTTAATTGAATGCCCATGAAGTTACCCAGAGCTGAGATCCAGATGGCAATAATGACCGGATCGCGAACAATCGCCTACAATTGTTTTTGTTTGAAAAAAAACAAGAAATTAAAGCACGACATACTAGAATTGGCACCGGCTGCTTTTTATTCTCACCCTTACCACGCTGAATCTTTTCAATTTCCTTGACGGAGACGCAAGAGTGGCGTGTTGGCTGCTCACTGAATTATAAATATAAAACGAAAGTATTATTCGAAGTTACCGATAGAAGTAGTAGAATATGAGGAAAAGAACAAGCGTAACAATCGCGTGAAGGTAGTAAACCGCTTGCCATCCGAGCGAAGAAGTACAGAAGGCGCCAGCAATTGGCATCGTGAAAATGGGACCAATCTAGAGGAAAAATTAATTGTCCAGTTTTTTAAAGAGAAACAACTTGGAAAAAGCAAGTGAGCACGGCAATATAAAAGGCACTTTGAACTTGCATCGACCACTGGCGGGTGACGATTCCGATCAAGGTGAAGGCGGTTGATAAGCCGGTTCCCTGAAACAGCATGGTGGAATATGATGAGAGCAGGAGACTATATTTAAAGTTTGTACTCGGCTTTTTAGAATCCAAATATTAAAATTAAACGCGTGTAAAAGTTATAATTGCCGCTCTGAAATTCGATTTTTTTTGTTTTCACCAAGATTTTCACGTAATTTTCACGTCAGCCGGAAATCACTGTTACAATCATAAAGAGTACATTATACTGAGTTATTTGACACCCATATTGACTCACTTCCTGACAATTTTTATTTTTGACTGAAAATTTTCAGCCAAATTCTGAAAATCAGAAATACTCTTCAATTTGAGAAAAGCTTTATGTCATTCTAATTGGAAAATTGTATATAATTCAAACTTTATAATGAAATGCAAATTGGCGCCTAAAACTGGATCTTTCTATTTTAACTTGATTTTCAGGTAGCTCGTAAGAGACATTTTCAGGTAAACAGAATCGTCATGACATAATAATGTTATATTAATAATCGGTAAGTTATTATGAGTTGTTTGACACCAATATTGACTAGTTTCTTTAAAAGTTAATTTTTAACTTTAGAAATTTCAGTCAAATTTCTGAAAATGATAAAACTTTATGGATTTAAGAAAATATGGATGTCATTCGGATGACAAAATCAAGTAAAACTCACATTTTTTTAAGAAATGCTTGAATTAATTAAAATAGTAGCCTAAAACTGTATTTTTATGTTGTAGCTAGATTTTCACGTAAATCATAAGTCACATTTTCACGTAAATAAAATTGTCATGGTATACTTTTAAAATTTCCTCATCTAACAAGTAAATTTCGAATGAAAACGAGACTATGTGCAAATGAATATTACAAGTTTTCCATTGTAAATTTTAGAGTGTTAATCATATAATCTCAATAAGAATATTCTAAAACAAATAGGAAAGTTCTACTCTTACCGATAAACACTATTTGAGTACCTTTTCTGAGCTACATTTGGCGTGCAAGAAATTAAACACCAGGCATTATAAGATTCTTTGTATTTAATACAACAAAAATTGTGCATTTTTTATCGCATATATTTTATTTCAGTGTCAATTAATTCAATTGAGTATAATTTGTAATATTTCCGATTCAAAATTGGAGTCAAAATTAGCATAATCCACTTTCACTCGCAGAAAACTCTCTCAAACTACCAACGTTGAAATGTTGTCTATAAATTTTACCTGTATGAAGCGCATAACCAATAATGGATAGAAGCCGAGCGATGCCATCCATGGCACTAAGCACGTGCTCACGGCCGATACCAATCCCATAAGGAAGACAATCTTCCTTGTGCCAAATATCTGTTGTAAACTTCATTAAAGAAGATCATCAAGTCAATAGCTTACTTGAATAATAAACATGATGGGATATACAGCTACCATGGCACCAATGGCAACCATCGAAAAGAGAAGATTCTTCTGTCCAGCCGTGTAAAGATACGGCGAGTCGGTAGCATTCGTAAAAGTTTCAGAAGCGTTGGCTGCACCATCAGCCATGCAAATGATCGTAAAATTGAGCGTCAATGTGTCCGATTGGGCAATCGATAAGCATAGTGTGCAAATAATTAGAATAATGAAGCGAGTCTTATGAAAGAACTTAAGCTGAGCGTCTTCAGCATCAGGCTTTCGAGTTACAGACAAACCGACCATGTTTTTGGAAGGTTTTGTTGTGTTTGTTGTTTTAATTGAGTTTGATTGTGTGGTGTTCACGCAGAGTGTATTTATAATAAAGTTCTGCTTGAAATTGAATGGGAGGCGTTTCCAGCAAAGACTGTGCCAGTTTTTTTTTGTTGTTGAATATTAACAAGAGTTGGACTTGATTTGAGATTTTGTTTGGGATGACAAAAAATTCATTGATATGCAGATCAAAATGTTGATAGAGAATTGATGGAATTATTGTAAGAACATTCTAGAGAGAATATTAGTGTTTTAATGATATTAATGATTAAACCAAGATATAATTATCTTTCAGTTGCTTCCCGAGATTCTGCTATTTACTCAAGTAGGACAAAAATAAGTAAATTACTTTCTCATTATAATAGTTAATAATATAAATAATTGCAAATTTCGTAAAATAAAATCCATCGGATGGTGTTTGCGTATTCTGTGTATATTTGCGATTTATTAATTGCTTCAGATCTGGAAGATCATTCATCGACAATATCCATTCTGTCCGGCAACTGATTGAAAAATGCAACGAATTCAAAATCCCTCTGGTGCTTGCTTTAATCGATTTTTCGGCCGCTTTCGACAGAATCTCCCATGAATCGATAGGTCTTTCTTTACACATCGCTGGCGTTGCCTTACCTTATCAATTCAGTAAAGAGAATGTTGTCAGGAGGTACTGCAGAAATCAGAATCCATGGGAAAGCAATCGAAATTCCATTGAAAAGAGGGGTGCGTCAAGGTGACTCGGCATCACTATCTCTGTTCGCATTTGCTCTCCAAATGATTCTCGATAATGTGGAAGAATCTGAAGGTATACGTGTTGATGGGAAGATTTTGAAACGACTCGAGTTCGCCGACGACGTGGTGCTAATTGGAAGTTCCTCAGAAGAAATAAACCGGCGTCTGAATCAACTCGAAGAAAAGGCAAGAAACCATGGTCTACAAGTCAACCCAACGAAGACGATGATCCTACACAACGACTACGCTACCAAAGACCCCATATTTTCCGGTGGTTCTGTTTGCTCATCAGTAGCTGGTGCCAAATACTTGGGTAGTTTCATCGCGATCGACGGTTCATTGAATGAGGAGGTTTCCCGAAGAATCAAGGCAGCTTGGACAGCTTTCTGCAAATGAAAGCCTCTATTTCCTCACATTCCAGCAAAGGGAAAAAGAGAGCTAGTTCACCAGAACATCGTTCCGGCCTTGCTCTACGGTTGCGAAACTTGGTGCCCTTCTAAGGAAACTCTCCAACGACTCCAAAGAACTCTGGACATCATCTGCTTTCCCGCCAATGTCGAAGGATCCATTTCGGTTGATTTGCTAGTTCGGAGGAAGCTGCTCAGTTGGGCTGGACATGTCGCAAGGCTGCCGGACACGAGGTGAAGCAGAATTCTTTCCGAATGGGATCCACGAGGCTGGTAAAGAGCAAGAGGGAGACCCAAAGGAAGGTGGTTGGACACAGTCAAGCTCTGGGTCGCGAAATTCGTCTACGAGAAGTCTACCATCCGGACAACACGGAGAAGAATCGGTATTATCGAGGAGAAGACGGCTTGGTCAACATTGACAAGGCGAAGCCGAACACTCTGGAGAGAGTTGGTCCGCATCTCGACGCAGTCGGAATGACGTCGGACAATCAAGTAATCAAGTAAGTAATTGTTTTTTTAATGATTGTGTTATTGCTCTTTTCAGAGAGCGGTTAATAATGGAAGAGGAAAAATTAGGATTGAATGAGGTTCTCGGCCATCTTCTCATCAATGTGTGTTGTCGCAAACATAATGGGCAGCCCATATTGAAGAGGAATAGACGAAAAAGTAGTTTGTGGTCGTCCATCCGAGACTATAATTTTTTCTTATTTTTTGCTCTTCCATTAAGCACCAATCTCTGAAAAGGACAATACCTTTATTATTAATTTAAAATAATTTTACAACATAAGAGCTAACTATGAGTAAAAACTATACTCACCCCAAATGGAACGGTTAAGTTGGGGGCTCAAAATACATGCTCATTTTGCAAATTACGATGAGAAACGCATATTTTTAGATAGTTTAAGACGGGCTAGTAACGTTTCAAGTTATATGAAAATAATACGTGTAAATTAGTAATACGTGTAAAAATATTGAAAATATTCATTTCCATTTGGCACGCCAACTGGTATGGTAACAAAATGAGCTCAGGAAACGTTCTCAAATCTAACTTTCTGAGAAGATATTAATATGTTTAGATATTTTAAGACAAGTCTAATTTTTATGTAGTAAAAAATGTTTTCGTTAAAAAGACACAAAAATTTTCTGGCACGCTTAAAGATCGGAAAATGTTAATTTCCAGTTGGTGTGCATTTGGCGTGCTATACTTTTTTCATTAGGAAATGGATACAAATCATTTTAAACTTAATCCACTTAATCCCTAATCCTCTTCTGAGCTCTACGATGAACCTGATTTGTCCCTCATTGGCACTTGCATCGATTCAAATCAAACGTCATCGCCTCTCGTACAGTTCATGCAAATCGGTCAACAGAAAAAGTTTCATTTACATATTAATCATCATACCTATTTCCCTATGATACACTCAGGCCAGACTGATTAAAAAAAACAAATAACAACAACTAAATAGAGTTCTTCTGGTCGTTACGTCATTACGCTGAGCTAGCTCAGAAATTATCGAAACCATGATGAAAGTTCAAATATCAAATGAAGCAACATATGATATCTCAAATTTTTATTGTTTAGTTCACTCTCGTGTTTTAGTCAGTTGCATTGGTTGAATGAGTTAGGTAATAGAAAGTAATTATTTTAGGCATGATTTTAACTAAATCCCTTGATTAACCATTCGATTATTTACAAGTGCACACCACTAAATTAGTAGTGCAATTGCCCAAGTTTACCTCTATTAAATTTTTTTAAATATTTGGGTGCCTACTCGATCAAATATAATTTATTCGTTTTAAATTAATAGAAAATCGTACGTTCCGCTTAGCTATAATGAGATATAAATGAAACTTTGTTCAAGTTCATTAGAGAATCAATGTTTTTAAACTTGTGGACGAATCGTGTTTAGTTCGCCACTGATGCGTACGGTTTGACCAGTAACCAGTGTTAAAAGATAAGTTTGGACAGATTTACGATATTGAAGTGAACGTCTGTTTAGATTATTTACGTTAAAATTTGGAAGATGAAACATGATAATATTGCTCTTTTAAAAGAGCTCTTTTCAATTGGCGTTCGTCTTGCATATAAAACTTGTTTTTTACCGTCGTGGTGTTAGTCCACAATTTTAAGACCAAGGGTCTATTTTACAGCTATTTCTAATGAAATTTTGTCATTTACATATTGGTGAGCATTTTGATGTTAATTCCTGAGCGGATCAATATAACGCTGGTGAATGTGAACGCGTCCGCTGCGAACTAAACACGCTTCGTTCACGAGAGATATCTTAAAAACATCGATTTTAAGTATTATTCATTTCAGAGATCGATGCCTAATGGAAGAGGAAAATGTTAGGGGCGGGGCAAAGGTCTTGTTTAGGCATCCACACGGCCATTAAGGCCATCACGTCTCTTCCTCATTTGTTTCTCATCAATTTCTGTTATCTATTTTTTGATGACAAGAAATGAAAAGTTTAATTTAAAAATGAAAATGGATGAAATAAAAATATTGATGACAAACAAAAGAGGAAGAGACGTGATGGCCACAGTGGCCGTGTGGCTGTCTAAACAAGACCTTTGCCCCGCCCCTAAAATTTTCCTCTTCCATTAGGCACCGATCTCTGAAATGAATAATATTCAGAAGCAAGCTGAGAGAGAAGAAATAGGTTTACTGTATTCAAAATAGTTTAAAAAATTTGAGCGTACCGTAAATGTTTTTAAAAAATTCTAAAATTGATTTTAAAATCCTATTATTTCAATTTTAATTTATTTTCATGAGCATGGCCCTAATGAGCTTGAAAAAAGTTTCGTTTTTATATCATTAGACTTTAATTTAATTCTATATTTTATTTCAATTGACGCGGGGAAACCCGGACTGCAAGAATTAGAATTATTCTTATTAAAAGCTTTTTCGTCCGTCGCCAAGGCGCGTTTTGTTCTCAACCGACGCGTTCAGATTCACCAGTGTAACTAACTGAAAATACAAGACATGTTCACGCAGTAAATTCCAAACAAAAACGTGAACTAAAATTTAGAAGGCCACGATAAAGTTCTGTATAAACTGGTGAGCAATAGTATACTGGATGAAGATGCTATTGAATCTAGGAACAAAAAATGATTGCTCCCTTCGTAACATAAAATACATCCCCGCGCGAATTACGAATATTTTTTGAAGTACTCAACAGATCTTGTCTTCCCTCCGTTGATAAGGATTTTCAATGAAATTTTAAAATCAAAGGAAACACCGGAGAGCTGGAAAATATCAAAGACTTCATTGCTGCCAACAACAAAAACTGAAGAAAGCATAAAACAATATCGACCTATTGCATTGATCTCGATCATCACCAAGATCTTTACTAGAATCTTAACCAAGCGTACTCAACCCTTTGAAAAACAATTATCTCGAAGAGCCACAGCAAGGATTTCGTCCGTCAGCTCATCGCGAAGACCAACGAATATCGTTTACCACTTATCATGCCCATCATCGACTTTTCCACAGAATTTCGCAAAGTCCATCGCACATCGATTACACCGTCTAATTTAAATTTTTACCCCGAACTTCCATACAGTAATTCGGTAATACGAACATATGTTGGTGCACATCGGGGATGTTATTAAATCTAGGAAAAGCGGAAATTGCTCCCGTCGGAAAATAAAATGCATTTCTGCAAAAATCACGGATTATTACACCATCTCATTTTAAATTTCGATTATTTTTTTCATTTTTATAAAAAAAGACTAAAAAATCAAAGATCTCAAAGGAATCGAACCAACATAGATTTTTCGTGAATCAAATCCTCTACCAGGTATGCTACGCATCCTCTTTTGTTTTAATTAATTAATCCGTTGAAGTTTGAAGAAGTATTTTAATGTCTATGGTGTAATAATCCGTGATTTCTTTTGCGGAAATGGATTTTATTTTCCGACGGGAGCAATTTCCGATTTTCCTAGATTTAATAACATCCCACATCGGGTCCGTAAGTTTCCCAAAAATAAAAGGGGCGGATCCGCAATTCAGTGTTCAACAGCAACAGAGTGCACACTCTTCTCGATGTTTTATATTTCTCTACCAGGTATGCCATACAACCATCCAATTATACATTTTAACAATATAATTTCCTTATACAAAATTTCTCGTTAATAGAAATTTAAAATTATTCTGTTCATATAGTTCGCAACTTTTCGTCTAACAGATTTTAATTCCGAAAAACGCACATTTTCTTATTTAAAACTGAATTCTAGTCATCAATTATAAATTATTATTAAAGCATCAAATTTTTAATTTTAATCTATCATTTCGCAAATAACTCCATAAAAATTATAAATAAACAATCATTTATCCAACTAAAAATACATGTATAAAAAATCATCTAAAGAGATAGAGATTCTAAGGCTCTCCTCATTTCGTCTTATTTAATGATGTTCACCGTGTCCACCGTGATGGCGATACTTGTAATGAAGTCTCTTCTCTTCTGGCACAATAAATTCATAAGTCACAACTCCAGCCTTAACAATTCCGAGAAGAAGCGCAAGCCTCCATACAACTTTCATATATGGTCCATATGGCGATTGAGCAAAGAAGTCATTGCTTTTGTTCTAAAACACTGAAAATTTAAGAATCATTAAAACCAATTCCCATACGATGGCGTTGTACGCAGCGTAAGCTTCCTTCTTCGCATTACCAAAAAGGAACATTTTTGGAGAGTTATTCACATTGTCCCACTTTCCCTCGCTACCAAGTCGGTTGATCTCCTTCCAGATGGCGTGATCTCTAGATATATTTGTGAATTAGCCCTGTTGAAATATTTACAATACCCGGATTGAGTTGAAGCTTTACGAGCAGCGACTCTGACGGCACATTTACCGGCGTTTGAAAGCATTATTTTCTGAAAAAAAGGATTTTTTCATGATTATATTTATATAACTAAAACAAGAGAAAAGAAGGAATAACAAACTTCATGACAAGTTTGGTTTTATTATAATTTATTGTAAAATGGTAAATTAATGAGAAAAATGGCTTAAGAACTCCGTTATCATTCTCGTATAGAGAAGCGGACCAGCTCTCTCCAATATTCGAGGCTGCACATGAAATATGCATAAAAAAATTAATAGTCGTCGCCAAATGCGATTACCACCGGAAAATGTGGCGCACTTTTTAAATATTATTTTTTAAATTTAATTTTTATGATTATTTTATTGTTTATGCCCGTTCTATACTGTTTCCGCTTAAATAAATTGAAGAATATGTTTTAGATGTTGTTTCAATCGTGGAATAAATGTGGAAAATAATAATAATCATAAAAATTAAATGAAAAAATAATATTTAGTGCGCCACATTTTGCGGTGGCACCTCACTGCCACGAAACCGCTCCGCATTGCAAAAGACTTCGCACCATTTGCGAACACAACCCTTTAATTTATTATTTTTATTTTCAATATTTACAAGTCACTTATATTGACATGAAGACTCTTCTGGTCCATTGATTGGGGTACTAAGAATTTCTTTTCATTAATTCATCAGGATTTCTGCAGAATGAAACGCTAATTGAAATATAAAATATGGAAAATAAAAATAAATTTAAAGGTGGTGTTTGCAATTTCTGCGATGCCTTTTGCAATGCGGCGCGGTTTCTTGGCAGTGGAGTGCGGTGGTAATCGCATTTGGCGACGGCTATAACATAAATTGATGAGATCCCCTTTAAGATGGAAGAGAAAAATTAGGAAACTTTCCAAATTATAGCACGTCGAGGCCAAATATTGTTTCTTCTCCAAATAGGCACGCTAGCCGGAATATAATAGATATTATTCTCAGCGTAATTTTATTTTTTAGGTACAATAATAAAAAAACGGAAAAAGGCAAGTGAACTAACAAACAAATTACAAATCGAAAATGGAAAATCTTCACTTTACATTTCTTTAAGCCAATTTTCTTCTAAATTTACATATTGACGATACTTTAAATACACGGACCCTATACATACTAATTATAATTGTCACAATATAGTACAAAGCATCATTAATTCATAATTATACCAAAAATTAATCAATGAAGAGATTATTTCATAATTCTTATATTATTCATTTCAGAGATCGATGCCTAATGGAAGAGGAAAATTTTAGGGGCGGGGCAAAGGTCTTGTTTAGGCAGCCAAACGGCCACGAAGGCCATCACGTCTCTTCCTCTTTTGTTTGTCATCAATATTTTTATTTCATCCATTTTCATTTTTAAATTAAACTTTTCATTTCTTGTCATCAAAAAATAGATAACAAAAATTGATGAGAAACAAATGAGGAAGAGACGTGATGGCCTTAATGGCCGTGTGGCTGCCTAAACAAGACCTTTTCTCCGCCCCTAATTTTTTGCTCTTCCATTAGGCATCGATCTCTGAAATAAATAATAGTATATAAATTGCTTTAACGACATTTTACATTAAAAACCAAATGATTATACCTATTATAGACCAAATCAGAACTTAATACATAACTTAATAATTAAATAAAACCCATCATATATACGAGTTACGAAGATTTTTCCTATAGAAAAACAATATAAAATCAAGAAAAAAATAAATAAAAAAGAAAGAAAAGTTCATCATGTTATAGGTCAAGCAATTAATACACTGACGCAATTTTCGTGCATTTCCTTTTCGGCGTTTTGAGAGAAACGTCAACAATTTATTATTATTTTTATTTTATTTTAAACGACAAGTTATACTTCATCTATCGGAATCAACTACTAGCTAAGCTAATAATGACGCACACAATTTTATTGCTACAACCAACAGAAAAAGTCGAATCAAGGTCGTGGTCAGACTACGAGTCGGTATCAGACTGTCTTGAAGGTTGACTAATTGAATTGAAAAAAAAAAGATTATTTGTTTTCAGGTATTTGCAAAGTCTTTGAAGAATATTTAAGGAAAAAACAACCGCATGCTACCACCATAAACTATGACATTTCGGAATTATTTGGATTCATAGATCGCTTAACAGATTTATCAATTCTTGTTTACGATCCGGTTGGAAATTAAGTGAATGTATGTTTAATTCATTTTTTTTTTGCTTAGGTTGATCGAAAATATGAACCGCGCAATAAGGACACAATAAAAGAAAATATATTTGGTTTGTTAAGGAATCGTGCGACTAAAGTTGTTAAGAAATAATTTTTGTTTAGCTTCATCATTGTTATAATTTGTAATTATGATCTCTATAAATATTTTATTTGAATTTATTTTCCGTTATATTTAATGGTATTTCACCGTATAGTTATCTCACGTTGTAAACGTTTTGTAAACGAATTATTAAATTTTTACAGTGTAAAATGATGGTGTCGCCTGGTCCTCACGATTATATGAATTCTGAGAAAAATGTCTACGAGAGTGAGTTTTAAAATAAGCTAAAAATTCCAAAATTGTTCGCACAAGTTGTTTTCGCTGAAAATGTTTAGATAGGGCAGAGTTAATCTCTTCTCCATTCCGAGCCGATGATTTATCCGATATTTCGTTTGCTGCAGAGGCTACTGACGACTACGACCCAGACTACTCACATCGACGCGACTATAATGGAATTTTGAAGATTGTAGAAGTGGAAAAGACACAAAACGGTGCGTGTTTCAAATGATTCGCGTATGACATCATTTTATTTTAGGATTTGGATTTAATATCGTCGGAGGAGTTGATAATCCACATTTTTTTGATGATGTTGGCTTTTTTATTTCATCTGTGAAAGAGGCATCGAAAGCATTTGGACTTGTGCAAACTGGAGATAAAATCTTAATGGTAAGATATTTACTTTTTTGATGGAATTCATTGTTTTTTTTTGGAAATACTTCGTCTAGTTGTTGTCCTATTCTTTCTGACTCCTAATTTTTCTATCTAGATTCATTAATATTGGGGAAGGTTTCTCTACCAAACTAGCTTCGAGTATTTCGTGTCTTATTCTATAACTATATTTTTATTGAAAAAAAGCTTCCTAAAATTTAATGAGGGTTTTCTTTTTTAGTATTTTTGTATTATCAGTTTTCCAAGTAAATATTTTCACTGTTTGGTACCCATTTTGGCTACAATTTAGTATTGTCCTTTGATAGGTATAACTGCAATTTTTGTTAAAATAAACTGCTTGATTTTAATTAAAATTGTACCGGTATTTAGGTTTTAAAGGTGTTACTACCATTTCTCCTATTACTATTATCATCAAGTATCAAGTAATTATTATTTATCCTATTTTCCTTCGTAATTTAGCTTTAACTCGATTAAAAAATACGTTACGATGTTGTTTTCACTTTTTTTTATTAATATTAATCGAGACTCCAAATTCTTTATTTTCTAATGTACACCGTGTGAAACTAGTAAAGCTTATATTCATCAAAAATAGTATTGAAATAAATCTGATATTTGGGTTTAATTGGGATGATTTAAGTGTATTTAACATTGTTAATAGAAATACTAATTTTATTGTATAGAAGTAGTCACAAATTAGCGTAGGTTGAAAAATTTCTGAGAATTATAGCTAAGTAAAGCTTTTTTATAATAACATATAGTTTGCAGTCTCAATAATTATTCCATGACATTAAATTTTAACTAATATATCTATACGCGCCAATTGAAAATAGAAATATCAGCTTGTTTAACAATTTATAACAATCTTCCACTTGAAAATTTTTAAATGATTCCTACGTAAATTCCCTAGATTTGTCCAAAATTATATATTAAACATAAAATGTTTATGAAATAATAGTCTTAAACATCTTAACTGAGCTCCTGTTATTCTTTTTTCACTTGGCGTATCTATATAAATATTTCGGTTAACTATTAAGGTATCATGTTTTAATTTTAAAATTTTAAGAACTTATTTGGAAGTATATGAATAGAGATATACTCTTTTATTTTAAGCTTGATGGCATCGATATGACGCAAAAAACACACGACGAGGCAGTGGAGGTGTTTCGCAACATCGAAGTAGGTCGAGTCGCCAAAATGCTTATCGAAAGGAACGAGGCTCTACTGGTTTTTTGTTTGCTCTTATAGTTTCCAATATCTCGTTTTTGAAGGAGGAACGCACGCAAACACCATCCAACTTGACAAGCTCGTTTACGAGTTTTCGCGACTCGCCGAAACAAGCGATGCCGGTGCGGCGCGTCAACGGCTCGCCAATGCCGGAGTCGCGTGGACGCATGACGCCGCATGGCGTTGCGACAGTAGTTGAAAGGTTTTCATATAGAAAGAGAGCTTGGTGGTGATTATTATGGATATATTTATTGTAGACTTCGGGCCAAGAACGGAATGGATGATGAAGATGCACAAAGTGTGACGTCATATGCTCCATCAACGCATTCGATAATTGACGACGTGCCAAGGACTCCGAGAAAGCCGATGAGCTTATTGGATCCGAGAAAGTTTGTAGAGAGTGTTGTAGTTGGTGGTTTATTGCGGAAAATTTTGCAGTAATTCGTTGTTTACGGAATGCTTGTATGTTTCAATCGGGCTCGGTGTTTTGACTCTAACTGGTTTTGGAATTTATCGATTTTTGAAGGGCAGAAAATGAGGAGAACAGGAGAAGCAGCCGAACGAATAAAAATGTTTATATTAATAATGATTTTTTTGTAAATTTTTATGCAGTTATATTATTGATGTTTATTTGTTTATCTGCCATTTTTGGTGCTCATCCCGCATTTGTGTTTGGGTGATTTTTGTTTGGAATTTGTATCTCATCATGCTCCCCTCCCCGATTGTGCTCACTTCTATATTTTTGTTAATTTCAAGTGTTTCATGTGAAAATAATTATGAAGGAAAAGGAACCGAAATATAGCTATTAGGAAAACAAAACGTGTAAAGATTGAAATCAACCTGACTTAACCATGTTTATTGAATGTACCTGCTCATTTTAAGTTTACTTGTTGCGCAAATTCAGCGCATTACTTGAATTGCCGAAGCCCAACCTTGAACCAAACCACCCGAATCTGTATTTTATATCATGTAATTCATTTATTTGATTGTTTTTCATTTGAATAAATTTTTGAGATGATAGGTCTTTGAAGTTTAGTTGATTGTCGAAATGGGAAGTTGATTTGTTTGTTTGTTTTTTATTCGTGTGATGAGTTGTTTCGCTTTCTTGTGAATGGTTGAATATGCCAGAGTTATCGTTAATCATGGACGTGATAGAAGATGAATGAATTAAGTAGTTAAAGAAAGACAAGTTGGAAAAGAATTTAATTTACTATTAGCTTCATAATCATTCGATTTTGCCAAATTGAAAGAGCTCAAACGTGACAATTTAAGCTGTAGAAATTACAGAGTTAATCTTAAATCATTCTAACATCTGAATTTTGTTCTTGCGCAACTTCCTCTTCGACTGTTTGTCAGATTCACAATTGAATGTGCCAATCTACAGGTTTTTAGAAACGGGCCTGTTGTTATCGATTATAGGACAATTATTATCCCAACTGAAATATGCGATTTGTGAAAGTTTTATGGAATATCACTGTAATCCACAGGAATATGCCGACTGGATTTTTTGCTCAAACTTAAGAATATATTCGAAACTACCCCAATTCCAAAAATATCGCCGATATCATTCATGTGGGTGGGATTTAAGTGTTCACAGTTGTCGTGCTGCAGAAAGTTAAAAGCTCTCGGTATTCATTGATATACTCTGACGAATTTAAGTTCTTTGCGCTGTTTCTGCAATTTGAATTTATCAATATGGTTTCTTTAAACATTATATTATATTTTTAATGTAGGAAGTGTTTTCATAATCTGTAAAAATGAATAAGAAACCGTTTCTCTGCATTACTACAAATATATTAATCGTTTGTGGGATTCAAGGGTTATAATAAACCAATATAATAAAAATTATGACTTTAGTGCCCAAAATGAATTACAAGCTTATTTTGTAATCCGTCTATTTTATCATTTCTATCTTAAATTAGTCATGCAATCTTCTATTTATTTGCTCTCTGACGCGATGTTTCATTCAATTTAACAGTGTTTTTAGAAAATTTCAAATACTTTCTTCACAAATTTTAAGATAAGAACGTCGAAAGTTTTTAACTTATCATTTGCAGAAATGAATAAATCCTGATCGGTCAATGGAAATGCTGGATAATTCAAATATATCAACTCGATTTGATAGAAAAGGCTCTTTTAAATCATCGACTACTAGTGAGCCTGGTTACCCAAGGTTTTTGCTTGATTCTTCTCCTTATTAAATTCAATTTTAATAGAAAATGCGATTATTGTCAATTGGGTGTCGAGTTTCTCACGTCTTATGAGTTTGCACGCCATATTCGACTCGTACACACCACACAGGAAGGTGGAAGCTTCTCGTGCATGTAAGTTGACGCAACAGGAGAATCCAATAATAGTTAAATTGTTCTCAAGGTACGGAGAGAACGGCGTTTGTCAGAAACTGCCGCTGGAAGGCGTATGTGACGTAGATTTTGAGGCGCATATCCGTCGATGTCACACAAATTATGAAGGTATGAATTAGACAATAGCGGGGATGAAGTTTTGTTGTTTTAGACTTTGCAAGAACGAACGATGATGGTTTAAGCTTGAGAAGTGTTCGATTGACGAGTGAAACACCGACTGATTTAAGCGAACGCACGAAATTTAATTTATCGAGGTAGGCATTTATTTAGTCATCTATCGGAACATGTAAGCTAGCTAGGGTTATGGTGAATTAATATTGTGTTTTTGTATTTAAAACTTCTCGTTCTTTTCAGTTTTAGCTTTATGGTAAATATCTGAATCGCATTTCTGCATTCCCCCCTCTAAAATGCTAAATTTTTAGAATAGTAAGTAATAACATTTGTGTCACAAATTTCCTATAAATTAAGTAAAAATAGTTCTTGTACGTACGTTCCACAATTAAAAAAATCAAGTAATTTCTGTCCTAATTATTTAAATATTTTAACGATCGTTGTAAATAATTTATTGAATTTTGTTACTGCAATATATAAGAATTCACACTATAAGTTATATATTAAAGCCCTGTCAATTGGGCTCTAATCTTCACGTTTCTTTTTTATTTATGATTAATTTTTGAAAAAAAAAACCTTTATGGTTGATACATACTAACCAAGTATTCACCTAACAGTTTGTTTGGTTGTGGTAAAGTATTTAATAACCTAGATAGATTGCCTTACAAATGCACAGAGCTTGGAAACTTTGGTCTTATTTGACCACGTTTTCAGTCACATCGCATACGAAAAAACTATTTTTCATATTACCGCCATCGAAATTATACAAATTCGAAAGATTACTTATCGCCAATTGAAATTTGAAAAACAGGAGCACTACCTACTATCCTAGAAAATGCAATTCCTGATAGGACAATTATTTATTTATTTTTTTATTACGTGGAAATTAGCGAGATATGCTAAACATTTAAATATTACTTTTTTCAATTGGTACAGATGTACATTATTTTTTTTTAGAAATGTTTTCAGAAACGGGAAAAAGAGTGTCTAACGTGGTTTCTCTGTTTGTATTGTACTTCCTTATACGCTCGTTTTCTGACCCAATATTGTATGGATCAGTTAAGGGCGGAATGGAAAATTTTCAAAAGTGCACGCCAAGTCGAAATAGCGATTTTGCGATTTTTAAACGTGCGTGTAAATGTGTACGTCTTTAAAACAACAAAGTTTATGCTAGAATTTGATTAAGCTTGTCTTAAACTATTTAAAAATATTAATATCTTTCTAAAAAGTTAGATTTGAGCATTATTACTGAGCTCATTCTATTACCATACAAGTTGGGGTGAAAGTGGAATCTGGAATCAGAATTCAAAAAAATTTTAAGCGGAAACCATATCACGTTCGAGTATGCATACAATAATATCTTTGATATTTAAGCGTGAAATAACCTGAAATTCTAGAATTATAAAATGTGCAATTTCATAATTCAAGTTCCAAGAAGATATTTTGCATTTTGTGTATTGTATTCCTAAACTGACTCACTGAAATTGAGCAGAAATATGCAAATGCAAGGATATGACTTTCTGAGATAACTTTCTGAGGAAATCTGGCGTGTAATTTTAACAATGATGAAATATTTTCTCATTCTAAATGAAGCGTTTAAACTGAGAGCTCAGAAAACATACTCAGATCTAGTCATGACTTATGACCAAAGATGTCCGGTATGGTTGAGAATGTGCTTGAAACTTTTAAGCTAAAACTATTCTGGAATTTCCATGTGAAAGCTTGTAATACTCAATTTAATATTAGAAAATGTTCATTTTCATTTGGTGTGTTTTCTTTTATAATTTTTATTGATTTTTCATTTGTTCACTTATTTAAAAAATCATATTTCGATCTTAAATTGGAACATTCTAACCACCGTATTCTAATTTCAAAATGAGCCGAAGCGATTAGTGAAATGTTTCTGGCAATTCGGAGAGGAAGAGAGATGGAAATGATGATGCAGTTTGAAATTGCGACTATACGTACAGTACTTTCCTAAATAATTTTTCAAAATTACTAGAAGTTTATTTATACTCAACCGAGGACGGAAATCAACTGTGGATAATGGATTTCGGAGAAGAAATGGAATCTTTGATTAGAATTGGTCAAGGTGCTGTGGAACGTCGAATTCAAATAAAAATCTTCTCTACCAATGGTAGTCATCTTGCTGCTGGTCCTCCGAATTGATGGGATATTGACCAAATCACGATATAGATACTAAGATTATCCCATTCCCAAGAGCATCAAATTCCCAAGAGCATCAAAAGGTATTTAAATTATTGTACATGATTTTGAACATATTAATAACACATTATTTATTAATAATAGTAATAAACAATCGATAAATATGTGTATAATAATTATACAAGTGAATGACGGGAAATTAACGAATCTGGTATTTAACCAAAAAATTGGAATTCCTGTATAAATATCAAAGTGAAATCGCCTGAGGTCTATGTTGGTTGATAAATTATGGGGTCAATATTATGTTTAGGTGTTAAAGTTTCTATTATTAGATTAAAATGAGACCTGTATTTACTTGACTAATAAGGTTTTCGGGGGTTAATTTTGGGATTAATTGTTGCCGCGTGCCGGCTGACTTGCACCTCCTGGATTAGAACTGTAATTGGCTGGAGCCGCGGCTGCACCGTTGTCCTGAAAAATGAATTGTAGTCAACAATTTAAATGAAGAATTGCTTGGAAGATAGAGAAGAAAGTGTTCTTGAGATGCAGCCGATCATGCATGGTGCCTTGCCTTATCTAGTGATGATTGGCGTGAGTTGAGCTTCGAGTTGGCCTTGCGCGGCTGCTCGGGAGTATCGGCCGGGAAGAACTCGGCGAACGGGTTCTCAGCGAGCGACATTTTTTTCTTTTGCGCGCCGTTATCGATCTCGAAGTCAGCGTCGTCTTCATCCTGGGAAAGTGCGTGAATAGTGATAGAAGTGGAAAGAAAAGTTGAAACGTAAAATGAAACGAAGTGTGTAGGAATACAAATCATACCTTCTTGTCGACCTTCTTAAGTATCTTCTCATTGACAATCTTCTTTGTACAGTACGTGTACGAGTAGGTGACGAGCTGAATTGGATTACTCACTGAATATATGAAACGCGCGGTTTTACCTGAATAAGCGAGAGGATTGAAAGACCAAGCCACATTCCAATCGATCCTCCCAAAGCGGCAATGAACGTGGTGATGGTGTATTTCCAGTTTTGCTCCATGCTCAAATACTCAAACGAGCCCCAGCTGAGCTCGACAAGAGTTAAGTCGGGACGCACCATGCGACCCTTGACCGCGTGATCGACCTCATAGCGAAGCTGGCGACAATCGCGGAAGCATTTGTTGCTGCATTCGGTATCGGAATAGTTTCCGTTTTGGAGGCTATGTGGAATTTGTTATTAAGAAGGGATTCAGCGACTTACTCGACGGTGCATTTGGTGTAATCACAGAGCGGGAAGATGTCAAGATCGTCCTTAGCGAGATAACTCAGTGAGAGAGCTGTGCAATGACAGACATCCTGAAATATTTTGAATCTTGAAACGTTTTTCGCGTTTTGACTTAAATGCGTTTAGATTCATTTTTAGTTTGGATTCGATTTATCTTGACTCTGGTTCTATTTATTTCTAAATTAACCGACCCGAATCATTTCCATGCGACATCTTGAGCGACAGTCGAACTCGGTGTCCTCGTCTTCTTCAACGTCTTTGCAGGCGGTTCCCTCGTCCTCATTTTCAAGCATCTGATAGAGAGCGTTCACGTGAACGGTGACTTCGTGTCGCTGTCCGGCACATAACTAAAAGCATTCAAATTGCAAGAAACTGGTCGGTCGAACTCACCTCGTCGATGTAGCCGTCACGCGATCTGCCTTTACCTTCCATGAAACGGTTCAACGATGATGGGCGCCCGTGGAAGTCGACCGACATGCAATCGACACTCTTCCCGTCAAGGTTCTCGGCGTTGTGGGAGAGAAGCATGTTGAAGAAGTTGCCCTGGTCGGTGATGGGATGGAAGTTGTCCTTGTCGAACATCGGCTGGAAGCAGATTTGCATTTGCGACAGCCACGACGTGCGCAGTTTGGTTTTGATGACAAGATCCTCGTCGAAAGAGGTGCGCATGAAACGTTGAAGGGATCGTCTTAACACCTCGCTGCCTGTCTTTTGAGTGAACTCTTCGAATGTGACTCCGCGTGAATCGAGAATGTCACGCCATTTCTAAAAAAAAATGATTTGGATGAGAAATGCAGCATGGATTACCTTGAAAGTCTTGCGCTTGGCAGCCAAACGGGGAGAATTCTTGAAGAGATGAATGGAACGAGCCGAGCCGTGAGCAGTCGTCTCGCGCTCCATACTACTGTAACTGGCGATCATGTCGTAGGCTTCCATGACGAGCCGATAGTCCCATGGTGTCGCCATGAATGAGTCGTGGTCGGTCATGTTGGCGAGATTGTCATCGACGACCATGTCCCACTCATCGGCGGGCGCTGAGAGGTTGAGCTTGAAGTGCGACCAAGCCTGCGCACGCGACATGCAGAAAGTGACGTTGGGCATCGTCATGGAGTCATTGAAGACGATGTTGATGTCGGATTCTTTGGGGTACTCGAAGTACTCTTCGAACTGGAATGGGAGAAAGTTTAGAGGGATATTCATTCAAAGGTTCAAAGTGATATTTGAAGAGAAATGTATCATTTAAGACTTTTTGAGTAATAATACAAGAAAAATGGATTACAAAATTTCTCCTAAACAGTTTTAATTCGTCACTTAATAATGTAAAATTGTGGTATTCACAAACTACTCGAACCAGCCAATAGTGAAGTTTAAGAAAAATCCTTACCAGGTCAATAACGTCTTTAATCGTAAGAATAGCGAGGAATGCAACGATGAAGATGAAGGCATATTTGCGAGCACGTCGTCCGAAAACCGCATCTTTGCATGATTTTGGATGGTCGTCTTCTTCGCCATTGATAGCATGCGCCGGCATTTCGACGGCCGTTGAGTCTTTGACCTTGGCACCCATCCTGAAATGATGAAGCTATTGGTGGCTAGATTAGAAACAGAAGTAGATTGAGAATCGTCATTGCCGGAAAGTTGACGAATTGACTGGAAGTCGAATCGTCGAACCGGGATGCACCCGCCCACATGTGTTGTGGTTAACCGGTAAAGGGACGGCGGTAATTCGGTTGAGTATTCGAATTAAAATAGGCGACGTGTGGTTGATGTGAACAACAAGTCGTCCATTCATTTTTTTTTCTCGACACTCTTAATGGGCAATGGATTGATAGTGTTGATGAAGAGTAGGAGCAGATTGTTTTTTTTTTTAACCGAAGGGGTCGAAAATTGTGAGGAGGCTACCGAAATTGGATTGGAATTTAATATCAGGCAGGAAATGGCTGATGGCAAAGGTGGTGGGAGGATGCAATTGATTTGATATTGATAGTGATGGTTGGCCAAGTGATAGTAATTTTAGGTAAATTGGTTGTTGATTATTTTAGTGATGAGTATTGACGAATATTTGTGTCAGATTGAGGAACCTTATATTGGTGATGAATTGAAAATTTGCAGGATAAATGTTCCAAATCAGTGATGGACGAAATAGAAATTTTCAATTTCGGAATAAGGAAGTCCGTCCATCCCAGAACTTCTCAATTCCAACCTAACGTTTAAAACCTTGCACACTAAATTGAATGTTTAAGTTGAGGGCTGAGGTGTTAAGTTATATGAAAATAATACGTTTAAATTAAAAATACACGTTTAAATATTGAAAAATCGTTTACATTTGGCGTGACCTTGTAATATAGTAGCTCATGAAAGCCTATTTGGAGGTTGAGTGATATAGTTCAAGAAGAACGTCCCAAATTTCTATGCTTCAGTATTATTTGTGGAAAATCCATAGAAGGTGTTAGCATGGATTTTTAAAATAAAGATTTTCAATTTTTGTTGCCTATTTTCGAATTAACACGCCGCCTATTGGAATTCTAAGAAAACGAACACATAAAATGTCTTAAAATCTAATATTTTGGGAAGATATTACCATTTTTTGATAGTTTAAGAAAAAGCTGATCAACTGAAATATACAACGTTTTTGTAAAGTACACGCAAAGTTATATGACGAGCTTAAAAATCAGAAAATCATTAGTTCCCTTTGGAGTGAATCAATATTTGCGGGATGTTACAGATGTCATTAAGAGTATCTTAATATTGTTATATGAAATTTAAAATTGGTTTTTCAGTTTATAAATTGTTTCTCTGGCATCTTTATTATTATTCGTATAATTCCTTCGTTTCCCAGATAAGTGGGTAATGATTTAGGCCCCTTTATTCTTTATATATTTATATATATCTTTTATTTTTTTGGAGCAGCACGTCAAATTAAAGTTTTTACCGTCCTGGTATTGGCTCCTAAATTCAAGTCCACGAGTGTATTTATAGACCTTTCTAATTTATTTTTGTTTATTAAATAGTGACGAGCATTCTGACGTTAATTAATGAACGAATCAATATTTTTATATCAAGAAATAACACGCTAGCACTACACTGTCACGATTATTGCGCATTTTGCAAAAAAGCATAGACAAATTGCAAAACCACGCCCTTCATTTTTTGTTTAAATTAAATATTTTTTAAACGCCAAATGAAACGTTTAATTGCGCAGCTCAGGAAATGTACTCAGATATACTCCCAAATTGCAGGGAGCGTTTTACTCTATAATTTAGAATATTTCTGTCAAAGTTACCTGAAAATTATTCTGAAAATAACACGTGTAAGCTTTAAATACTCATTTTGTTATTAAATAAAGTTCATTTTCATTTGGCGTGTATTCTACAACCGTTTGTAGCCTTAAAATTAATTTAATACGATTATTCAATAATTTTAAACGGTTCTAAATAACAAAGTAAATCGTATTCCAAGACGTTACGCTTTAAAAAATTAAAGAATTTAAATATAAAGAAAAGGGCGTGGTTTTTGCAATTAGCCCACGCTTTTTTGCAAAATGCGCAGTAGTCGTGACAGTGGAGTGTGTTAGCGCGCAGGAAATTTGGAACAAAAACGTGGAAAATTCAGAATAATTTGGTGTGCAGAAGTTTAATACCTAGTTTCTTTTATTATTTTTACACGCAAAATTAAAATAGAAACTTTTCAAATTGTTATTATACTTTTTACGTCACTTTACAATTTTTACCTGGAAGTATCAGAAAACAGTAAAATATTTGCAAAATGTTAGCTTTATGAGCACCGAATTTCTAGATTGAAGCTGGCGTGCTTTTATATTTTTGCTTGTTAAAATAATGTTAAAACAAGTTTTTTTGTTTCCTCCGTTAAGTCCTTTTTTTAAATTTATTTTTCATGTGTTTCACACTTACTGCTTCTGTTATAAAATGAGCTTTTTTCGGAAAGATGCGATTTTTTTAGACAGTTTATGACAATCCTAGTTAAATTGTAGTGAAATTTTGGAGCTTAGTTATCCCGTTTTAAATATGCGAATATTCTCGGAATCATTATTTGCCATTTTTATTATTTAGAATAGATTGAGAAGAGTTGTTTTATTGTCAGAGAACTGAAACACTGAAACAGTCAGAAATCGAACATTTAAATTGTCATTTTATGTCTTTTGTGCACAAATAAATACATTTAAGTCAAAGCTAACTCGTGTTTAATAAATTAATTGAAACTTTAATGGGCGCGGATGTCTCTTTACCCCTCAAGACTAAAACAGCCTTATTTTATCCTTCTTGAAGCCATTTTCTCATTAACCAACAATAAAAACTTTAAAAAATATATGATTTTAATTTTATCCTTCAAGATTCATTAAAATTAGTGAGACGAAAAACTTCCTTCTGAGCCCGACAAAAACACAAATAATTGTTTTTGCGGTTTTCATTGAAATGGAAAACAGAATTTCTCGTTGATTGATTTTCAACAGTTTTTCAGCAATCATTAACTAATTTAATAAGTAAACTAATTAAAATGTCGTCAAGAGTAACGCCTAATTAATCGATAATTGTGACCGATTCGTGTAATCAACTGGCGAAAAAGGAAATTAATGGCGATTGGAAGTTGGTTGAAATTGATTTTGATGGAGAAATTGTGGTTCGTAATTGGAAACTACTATAAACCGACTTGATAATAGTGCATCATTTGATAAGAGCTGAATTGATTTGTGTCAAGTGATAAATCAATGGTTGTGTCTTTTGGATTGAAACAACAACAAACAAGAACGGCCTAATAATTTTGTTGGAATTATCATCTATTATTTATTTCTTAACTATTGTTTTTGAATTAAAAAATAAACAAAACAAAAGTGGTAATTGATTTTGTGAGTAAGATGACAAGTTAGGTTAAGTCGATCATTTTGACACACACACAAATTGATGGGTATTGAATGTATTTTTTAAGAAATAATGGTTAACACCGGACGCACTGAAATTAAATTCGAATTTTGTCTGACGCCAGCTGGATTGTCAACAAAACATCGTTGATGGAATTTTTTGTCTAATTGAAACACTAAATTAGTACTGTAATTGAAGTTTTTATTTAATTAAAGTCGAATTTGAGAATACCAATTGTGTGTGTGTTTTGAGTGTTTTTGATTTGTGATTTGTTTTTGACTCGATTATTAGTTTTATTATTATTGTTTTATTATTGTTTAAGTGATTGCGTCACTGATTGTGACGCAGGTATGGGTGGGGAATGCGTGGAATCTTATTGGTAATAGGGGAATCAGATGGTTAAGGATTCTAAACTACTACCGAATACCTTTAAGCCCAAGTTTGGGGATGTGACTGAATAAACAGTGGAACGCCAACTGGTATGGTAATAAAATGAGCTCAGAAAAACGTGCTAAAGCTCAATTTTTGAAAATGATTCGTATTTCTAGATAGTTTAAGAAAAGCCTAGTTAAATTGTCGTTAGAAAAGTTTTTCTAAAATGACCTAACAATTTTCAGACACGCTTAAAAATCGTAAAATAGTTATTTCCAGTTGGCGTGCAGTGGAGCCTTTGTTGCAAGCATTGAGTTCATCTTTAAGGTCTTAAGAAAAGGAATAAACAATTTTTTGTAAAATTTTACTGTTTTCATATGCTAAATCGAAATAACGGTTTTGCGATTTTTAAAGTGCGTGGAATTTTTTACGTCTTCATAACAAAAAGTGTTTTTCGGCAATTTAATCAAGAATGTCTTAATCTATTTAAAAGTTTTAACATCTTAGAATTAGATATATTTGAGCATGTTTATTGAGCTCATTTCATTACCATAGAAGAGTGCATATGCGGTACACAATTTACCGATTGCTTTTTCGAGTTTTATGGAGGATTGTTTTTTTTAGAAAATTGGGGAAAATTGATTTAAAAGATTAACCGATACACGCCAACAGAAATGTTCGATTTTTTAAAATTTTGATCAAATTACAGTACTCCACGTGAATATATCAATTGGATTTATTTGTTCATCTTAATCACACAAAATTGAATGGTTAATTTGGGGGCTCAGAAAAGATGCTCATATTGAAAATTTCCACAAGAAGCGTGTTTTTAGATAGTTTAAGACGAGCTAGTAACAATCATTGTGTCAAACACGTTTAAATTTTGAAAAATAATAATTTCACTTTAGCGTGCTTAAGTATATATCGATCCAAACGATCCAAATCTGCAATATAAATCCGATATATATATATATATATATATATAATCTGGGTGGTCTAAAATGAAGCAAGGTTCAAGGTTAATACTTCTTCAGTTGCCGGGCCAATAAACTTATAGGGTAATTAAAAGACTCCGAATTACCGAATACATGTTACCGTAACCCTCGTGCACAAAGATCTTTGCAAAAAGAAAACAAAATTTAGCGAAATTGAATTTGATTGTCATTAGAAAATATTTAGTTGGAAAATCTTTCAGCTTTACTCAAAACCTGTCAGCGGTGCTCAGCGATCCAGGCCGATCGAGAAATGAGACGGCGACATTCTTCACAAGACACTGGGGTGACTCATTTATCCCGCAGACGTCTGTGGCAGCATCGAAGAAACTCGCAAAGGTTTCGGAGAAAACGTTCGACAACTACAATAAGACCACAGGAGAGGTTTGTATGATTTTGAATGGAAATTATGGTATATCAACTGATTAGAATTGAAATTGGGAGGGTGAAAGTTGTTAAACGGTTAGAAATTGTGTTCGCTGAATGATAAAAATGGTTCGTTTCTAAATTAAACGTAATTAGGATTCGTGAAGGGGCAACGATGGATGAAATGGTGGAGGATCAAGAGCTAATTAGATGAGTAAAAAGTTGATTATTGATCATTGAGAATTTATTGAAGTGGTAAATGGTTCAAGGATTAGTAGTGGTTGTTTTGATTTGAGTTGTCGATGAGGTTATGATAGGAATTTATGCCTATTGATCATGGAAAAGATCTCTTGCTAACGTTAGATCAGTCTTAGAACTTTAAAATATCGAATTTTTCGCAAATTATAAGCCATTTTAATTTTTTAACTTTAGAATCACCTTTGTATTGTGAAATTTTAAAGCATTTAATTTATATAAACCCATTTATCCGACAGTAAATATACGATTTCAGATTTCTTGCTGGTCTAAATTTAAGATTAATGTCACCAAGTTGCCCCGTTCAAATAAAGGTCGATTTTCAGCCCTATTTTTCAGCATGATGCTGAAATCGTACGAAGCTAATATTTCGGGATGTGAATCCCTCGTTTTTGGTTCAGCTTCCAACTCTAAAGTTTGTCGTTTCGTCCTCAACCCAAGTATAGCGCACTCCTGCGCGTAATTTTACTGAATATTTATAACATTAAATATGAATTTTTATGGAACTGAAGAGGAAAAATTAAAAAACACATGTTGGGGAAGAAGCTGTTAGCGTAGTGGACTTTTTGGATTAATCAGTTTTGGTAGACTAATTTGGAGAATAAATTCACAACGTTCGATGAACAATATTGTGGAAGAAGTTCATAACGCATGAAATATAATAGGGAATAAGATCGTAGCGTTTGCTATTTCGGATGGTGTGTTGGATAATATTGTGGATTCTAAATATTGTTAAACATAGTTCTTATGAGGCTTCGTGGAGCAGAATAGTTTTACGTTCACTTGATTAAATTTTTTTCGTTTGAAGGAAACGGATATGAAAAGGTAGATATTTCTTACTCTAGAAATCATAGAAATTTAACGGCTATTTTGAAGAGAAAATAATAATAATAAGACGCTACGAACTCTTTCTTCAACGCAATCTATTGGATGCCAAATTTGTGGTGATGATAACATAACGAGCATTTCTCTGAGCACAAATATAGTTTATACCAAAATAACGCCACAAGTGCTAACTGTTAAGGACAAATTTGTGATAAACAAGCGAAAGAAAGAATTACGGTACACCAATTGGAAATAACGGGTTTTCAATTTTTTAGAGTATTTGAAAACCGTACCAGTTGGCGTGTTACGGTAATAATATATGCCAACCAAAAGTATAGAGAAGAGAATACTGTATATACTCATTCACACCACCCGTACCAACTCATTTAAGGTTTTAGATCATCACTTAGCTATAAAATTTGTAGGTGTATGAATTGGCTGAATTTGAATTCCTACAATATCACAAAACGAAACAGAAAATTTCATGTAGAAATTAATAATACGTGATTAAACTTCAAAAATGATATTTGAGGGTTTGAGCGTGCTCATTATAACGAAGGTTTTGGACTATTTATAAGTTATAAGAAATTGGATTGATTTATTTTGAAAGGTTGCAAGAATAATTATAAAAAAGAAGTTTTACAGTCGTACAAACGATATCGATCAATTCGACGCGAGCTTCACTTGAGTCACGGGGATAATGGATCACGAAGCGACGAAAAACAAGACGCTGACGATTTGCCAACGGTATGCTTTTTTATCAAAAATGAACTGACCTGATGAGGCGACGACGTCGTTGCTCTTCCTGATACGCAATCTCATCGTTGTATATCGTTTGTCCAATTGCCATAATCATTATGAGCTTTTAGTGTTGATATTTTAGTTGTTTGTAAAATGTGTGTTAAACATAACTGGAAAATGCTAATGGATTTCGGTTATAAAATAGTAATAAAGTTCAATTATCAATACAAGAACATGATAATAATAATAAAATTGTGAAAAAAGAGAGATAAAACTTAAATCAAGTGGAGCTGAGTGATTGCGATGTATTGTTTTCTTTTATTTGTGGTGTGCTATGGAGGTTCTGATTGTGTGCTATGTTGATGTGTTTTTGATGATTGGAAAAAGAACGACAAGAAATAATAGTGAACTGATTATATTGTTAAGATGATATCATTTAGCTAAAGTCGAAAAATTTTTTTTGTTGGAGGCGGGATGGAGAGAGCCTTGATCCGATTTTCAGGTTAAAGGGTGTGTGTCTGGAAATATGTTGAAGACATTTTTGGGTGAACCTTATTCATCTGTTCTTAGCTCGCTGGGGTTTATGGATGTTTGTCGAAAATTTTGCATACAGTACACGCTTCTTCCGAATAACTACCATCCATTGTGAACTAATGAGAAATTTGAGATTATATCTTACAGCTTTAAGGAACTCGTGCTGGGTCCTGGTTATTTCACGGTTCAAAAAGTGGAAGATTTTCAAGAAAAATTATTTTAAAATCCCTAAAATTGTATTTTTTGAGGATTTAGGAACCTCTTGTATCAAGGGTTTATGCGTGAGAAGGTGTAATCTAGCTTGTCCCCAATTGACGCTAAAAGTGTTATTTTATTACAACGAATGCACACGAAATTAAAGTTTTTTTACTGTCGAGATGTTAGTCCCTTAATTTAAATCCACGAGTGTATTTATAGATTTTTCTAATTTATTTTGTTAAGCGCTAATTTATGAATGTATCAATATCTTTAAATTAATGAATAACACGTTAGCACGCAGTAAATTTTTAAACAAAAACGTGGACTGAAATTTACAAGGCCACGACAAAATTCACAATATTTTGGTGTGCGAATGAAACAGTAAAAACTGAAGCTCATTAAAGCCTCTCTAATAGAATATTATCGGATACTGAGACACGCCAAATGGAAATAATGATTTTCTGAATTTTGCCTTTTTATTGGAACTTTCACGTATACTTTACACAAATTTTGTTTACACGAGTTTGACAGCTTTTTCTTAAACTATCTGAAAATATTGAAATCTTCACCAAATATTAAATTTGATAATGTCTTATCAGATCGTTTTATTAACGTTGGCCTGCTGAGATAGTTTAAGACGTACAATATAAAGTGACGCGAGAAATAGTGCATAATTTGCATATTACAAGATGCACTTAAACTTGAAAACAGAATCATTTTCATTTGGAGTGAACAATTCCGCAAACTGTCTGCCTGACTCGGTCCGAAAAGGATATCTGCCCTTTCAAATAGATGACAGGCTATGGTTGTTGCGGGTAAGTGAGAATAATGGTTCCACTCCGGAGAGGGAGCCTTTTAAATGGCTACCACGTCCAAGGAATGCAGAAGGCGCGAAACTTATCCACTATTGGGTATGAGATAGTGACTAAAAATAGAAAGAGACATTCTTCGAGTAACAAGGAGAGGGCACGTCTGGTGCCAGCAGCCGCGATAATTCCAGCTCTCCTAGTGTGTCTCGTTACTCCTGCGGATAAAAAGCTCGTAGTTGGATCTAGGCTATTGTATTGTGGTTCGCCTTTGACGTTAACCACGGTCGTAGCTTCTTTTCGCTGGTTTGATGTCGTCTTTGGGCGGCAGATGCCGACGGGTTTACCTTGAACAAACCAGAGCGTGCTTCCTTGAATGACTCAATAATGAAATAGGCCAAATGAAGAATAATATTTTGCAATTTTTAAATTGTTATTACACAATTATACACAATTAGCTCCTTAATTTTTTCCCACGGCAAGATGTGTCTTAAACTAGCTAACTAGGGAGGTCATTTTTGGTTCCAAACGGTAGTAAGAACCTTCATATGTTGTAGAAATTTTATATTGATTCCCATTTTCTCATCACTTGTTTCAGACATTTAATTTGGCGTGCATGCGCTTATTGATAATTTAAAGAATTATATGATTCCATCTGTTTTGAACAAGTCCACAGTGGCTGTAAAGAATGAAAATTTGAATAAAACAAGACTTCTAGACTAAATGTTCGAAAAGTTAACGGTATTTTTGACGAACAAGGCGATTCGAACTTATTTACCATTCCAGATTTTCTTAGTAGTATGCTAGTTTATTAGTAATGCAATTTATTTGTCACCGGACATTCTCAATTTATCATTCATTATATATATATATAAAACGAATGATGAACATGAATGCGGGTGAGCTGATTGTCAGTTGTCTACATCCACCCTCACCTGACGAGAACATGAAAAGATGCAACAAGCCACATGTATGTAAACCAATAAACAACAAAAATAATAGAAGAGAACAGTGTGAATGGATATTTGTAGGAGATCAAGTTGGAGAATGGTCCCTTGTTCAATTCCAGACATTCGACACCATTCGGAGTAATCGAAGATGAAAAATAATGAAAGGTGCTAGGAAGAATAGCGATCTATACGAAATGTATCAAGTAGCGAATTGACGGAACGGATGAGCTGAATTTTTGTATAAGAGGGGGGAATTTTGGTTGCAGTACGGGGTAGAACCCCCCGAATTTGAATTTTTTTTTTGAAATTTTTATGGCTGAAATACAGAAGCAGAGAACAGCATAGAAAGTAGAAACTCTGTAAAATAATTAGGTTCTTCAGGTGTTAAAACAACCAGGAAAAAAAGTGATTTCAAAAAAGCCAACTGAATTTGTAAAAACGCGGTCTCATTTAAGGGGTTTCAAGTTATTATAACAATAAGGGATAGGGGTTTTCCACTATTGTCGAAAAAATTGATGTATAACATGTGAAACTCTTCAGGAGACGTTTAAAAAAAAAATTAAAAATAACGTTGACATATTCAATTGGCGTGCACACGAACGAGAAATCCTTAATAGGAAATATTATAATATGATACCGTAACCCTAATTACCACATACTACATAAACAAATATAGAATCTAATCCTACCATTAAACCAATCGAATTGCAGATCTTCATCGATCCGAGATTTGCACTCTCCGATGCGGACACATTCACAGCCGTTTTTACTGTTCCGGCTAGCGACGATGTCGATGCGCTTCGTCAAACACTTTCCGGACGGAACGCGGTGCCCGCCACTCCAATAGAAGTGGCGCGAGACGTGAAGAGCGGAGAGTTTCGCGACTACGACTCGCTGCAATCGAGACTCGAGATGATGCACGATGTTGTGGATGGACGATTGGCGGCGAAGCTCGTTTCGAAGACGGACGCCTTCTGGCAAGTCGTTCGATCTTACAGTGGATTGCAGGAGCAGTTGGCGTCGGCTATGAAGAGCGTTAAGGATGTGAGGTTGGGTTTATAGTAATGTCTGAAATTATATTTATGATGGTTTGTATGGTATTTAGGCAGAACCTGAGACAAGTTGATGAGTTGGTGTGCGAGCAGTCGAGCAAGATTGTTGAAATTCATACGAAGAGTGAATCGAAGAAGAAGTTGCTAGCAAAACTTCACGTAATGATGAAAGAATAAGAGATATTTTTTATTGATGGATATATTGTAGGATATTGCATGCCTACGGGAAGCTCAATCGACGGTGCAAATGATGCTCTCGCAAGGAGACTATCCAAAAGCCATCGAGTGCATAGAGACGAGCCTCGATGTTCTGTCGGGTGATCTTGCCGGTGTCACGTGCTTTCGACATTTGGCATCACAGCTTCACGAATTGTATGATGTTATTGGGCGCATGATGGGTGAAGACTTTGCGACGACGATTCAGCGTGAGCTTGGAGTGAAACCAGAAGCTGGCACGTTGATTCAAGCGGAAGGCGAGCTCTCGGCGGTGCTTCTGGGTTTGATGAGAATGCGTAAGTATGCATTCGTCGGTGTTCTACGCGTAGAGATCGCGGAGGGAATCAAGAATGTGATGCGGCAAGTGGTCAAGGCGCAAATATTGAATAGTGGGGTTGATTTGAGCGGATTTGATCCGAGCTTAATGTGCGTGTGCTTGTTTACGAATGATTGAAAGAAACGTGCATGAATTTAGGCAACTGGCTGAGCCGGTAAGAAGAATGAGCCATAATGTGTTTGTCGAAGCTGTGAAGGCAACAATGGATGAATTGTACGAGTTTTGCAAGAGGCTCGAAGCCATTCAGGAGTTGATGCTGGATATTGCGGACCGGGCACTGCCTTCGAGTTTGTCGAAGGATGAAGCGGATGTGAAGATGACGCCGAATCAGTCGGTAATTGTTGAAGACGAGGAAGACATGGTGGAAGAGGAAGACGATGAAGTGGATTTTGATGCGAGCGTGGAGAAGTCGGCCAATGCAACGGCAACAACATTATTGGCGATTGAGATTCGCTCGGAAGAACTGCTGCGGAAGGTGCTGCCGATAATCGCCGAGTACGGTCACCAGTGTGCCCAACAACGGATTGCCAGGCTTTTATACGCGAGAGGGAAGATAGCAGCCATCACCGAATCGATGGCGCCGGGGCAATTGGCGGAATTGCTAGAACTCGTTAATGATTATCAGGAAAGATGTCGGCGATGGTACTTGACACAGGTATGTAGAATTCGTGAGATTCCCAGGCTTGAGGCTGAATTTTATAATGATCCTCGATTATTAGCCAATGAATTTTTACAGACGCAAAAATCGGGTCCCCTGGGACGAGCCGTGAAAAGGTTATCAATGGATTATATAGAGAAGTTTCATGCGGCGAAGAAGATCCGGATTGGCAATATTCTCGACACGGAACTGTGGAAGGCCTCGTCTGTGCCTGAACGATACCAGGCGATGATTGACAAGGCTGTGGAAACGGGAAAGCTGAGAAATTTAAGGGATACTGAGTCTAAAATGAGCATATCGGTATTTTGAATAAACGTAATTGAAACGCCAAGGATTGTTTTCAGACATCTCACGGGGAGAATGTGGCGGATGTGGGACTGGAAAGCTTCACAATTGTTGGCTCGAGCTTGACTATGATCGAGATACTGGCGGATTACTGTGAAGCCATTGAAGTAATGCCGGAATTTGTGCAGGACTGGAACTCGCGAGTGATCGAGTTGTTAAAGACGTATAACAGTCGATCCTGTCAGTTGATATTGGGAGCAGGCGCGTTGCAGCTGGTTGGGTTGAAAACGATATCGGCGAAGAATTTGGGTGAGTTTACTGGGATTCTCATTAATGTTGAAAAGCATTGACTTTAGCGCTTGCTGCTCGCTCACTTGAGTTCATTATAAAATTCATATCGATGATACGCGATGAAGCTGATCGCGTGCTTGGAGATGATCGGAAAAATCTTCTTCGTCATTACAAACAAGTTGAAAGCGAGTACCGCGAGCATGTGAATGAAATCACGCAAAAACTGATCGCTGTCGTCGAAATTTACCTATCCAATTGCTTATTAGCGGTTTGAATTTTAATTGAAAGAGATAATCGAAATTAAATTTTAGTGGGAAGTCACCGAGCACGTGCCATCGAAGCCGTTCCAACAAATCGCGACACACATGCAAAAGTTCCACAAGGGATTGTCAGGCATCATGACGAGACAACAAATTGCTGCGTTGTTTGCTCATGTTGACGCGAATTTTAAAAGGAATTTGAAGCAAAGACTGGAGGAGCTCGCTGTGACGCCGCATGATAGTTTGAAATTTGGGTAGGTCATGGAAATAGAGCTTTGGGATAAGTCACAAGATATTAATCTCACCGGTCAGATGCATCACGCAATCATGAAAATTGATAGATTTGTCATTTAGTTTTTGAGGAAAATTCAAAAAATCGCAACAGTAGGAATACGAAAAAAGTTTTATTTTAAATAGTATCATTCGATAGAAAATTTAATAAGGAATCGAATGGTATAGAAATATGTGTAGATTGACTGGTTAAATTTTGAGAAAAATTTAAAAAATCACGACATTCTAAATATAAATTTTCCTATATCTCCTTTAAAATTATAGTAAACTTTGAAAATCACCTTTTTTTTAACTTTTATAAAGCTTAAAGCTTTTATATGTATTTTTTATAACAATAAAATCACATATACCTGAAATTAAATAAAACTTGGCTATGTTTCAAATGATCGTTTCTGACGGTGTTGGAATGTACACCACGCCAACTTGAATGGTAATTAAAAGAAGGTGCTCAAATTTAAATTCTTGGAAATTTATTAATATTTTTAGATAGGTTAAGGAAAGCCTAGTTAAATTGTTGTGAATACTATTTTATTGTAAAGACGTAACAATGTTCAGACACTCTTAAATATCGGATTATTTCCAACTGACGTGACTTAGAAAGGGCTGTAAATAAATGTGGCGAGTATTCTGACGTTATTTTATAAATTTTTTTTCGTCTAGCGAAAGGATATGAGAGAAACTGTCCTGATCAACGAAAACATCGCCGCTATAATTTATCAGGGTGGTCTGAAATGAATAAAAATTTAGATTGTAATGAGTACGAAATTTCTTTTTATTAATAAAGATGCATAAGATTGATTACTGCCTTCATACTATATATTCTTACCAACAAATTTATGCAGATTTTTTCGTACTGTCAGCGATAACCATGTATACAACAGTGATTGGAGGGACTTCCCCCGGCTTACTATTTTTTTTTACTAAAAAATATATTTTTTACTAAAAAAAAGGGTTCCTCTCTCGGTCCCGAGCCCCGGGTTTTGAAAACTGAAGTTCCGGGATCCGGCCAGTAATGGGAGTACGCCAACTGTACTCTTAGAAATGCATTCTCGTTTGAGAGTTTCAAAGAAAATTTTCTCGAAAGTTTTAAGGTTTTTAGATACTTTTTTAGAATTCTATTAATTTTGCGTAGAAGATTATTTGTTATTACTAGGTGGAATTTCAAAAAATCACGCTTAAAAACGCGAAAAATGTAGTTTTCATTTTGCGTGTGGGAGGAACCCCGATTTTTGCAATTGCGGGTTGGGAGGGGACCTTTAAAAATTTTAAATTTAAAAACCCTAGACTCGGGATCCTTTTTTTTAGGAAAATACCCCGATCGGGGGGGGGGGGTGGGGTGAGTCCATCCCATCACTGGTATGCAAGGTAGAAAAGCATGAAATTACAGTAATTATGTAATATAAGCACGCACACTGAACTCGAAAAAAGCTCGGAACTGTCGGCATGTTTTCCCATGTTAGTAGTATTAGTATGGCGTTTAAAAACTATTTTCATTGTGCGTGCTATATTTTGTAGAAGGATCATGTTGACTAGCTTATCCCAATGGCTTCAATCACTGGTTTCGTTCGAAAAGATGATGAAATGTTTTAGATACGCAACAAAGGATTATATGTACTATCAGCAGAACCTTGTGCAAATGGAGAGCTGTAAGGATATGAAGCTGCAATCGTTGAATGAATATTTGTTTGCGGGTTGATTTGTTTTTTACTGGCAAAGTCTATTTGCTCGCGGGACTGGATTCATTACAGTTTAATATTGAAATTGTTTAGAAATTCAGTGTTATTCACTATTATTGCTGGAGGGTTTTTTATTTATACTGTTGGGTCAAAGGATATAAGGAATTTAGGAGTTTTCCAATCTTTTCAATTTTTGTTGTTATTAGTTTCATTTGGATGATTTGGCCTAGAATATCGATGAACATTTTTTATTAGACGAGAAGCCCCTTTTTTTCTGAGAATACTAGCAAGAACTTCTTATGTTTCGTAATTAATTTCTGTATTTACGAACCCACGAACCTCAAAGAGTGAAATTTTGTGCAAATTTGAACCAAAAGCATGAATAAAATATTTTCAATGAGAATTGAATTGTTTCGACCTGCCAATTTCGTCATTCCTTTTATTGTTTCTATGTTTTTGCCTTTTTAAACATACGTTATGGTAAAACCCTTGGCTCCGCCAATTTATTTAGGTTTTTGTTTTATTTTCCAATAAGTATTTAACTCTTCCTTTGATTTTTTTCGATTGGCGTACTTGGGGATCTTTTTATTTTTTTTTTGATGACGTATATCATTAATTAATTGGTGAAGAATGATAATTTTATTGCATCAACATGGGTTATGGAAAACATTAGTTGCCTTTCTTTGCGGGAAACCACCGCGACACATTTTCATATTTAAACCTTTTCATAATGGATCATGTAATTGTTTAACTATTGCCTGCTTTAATTGTATTTCTAATTGATATATGTGATATTAAATGGGTTTTTTGTAGTATTTTTATTTTTTTTCGCGAGAATGTACAAGCATAAAAGTTTAGGAACAATTGTGATCTAAGGAGAAGCGTGCTGCCCAGTGTTTTGTCTTCTTGTTGTACTAATCTCAGCGCTTGTTGATCAGGTTGAGAAATTCTTCGCGAGTCTTTGGATCATCACTGAAAGAGAAATTTAATTGGTGATATCAAATTTGATGAAGGAGAGTTTTTACCGGAAAACGCCGAGCATACACGAAGTGGTGGTGGTCGCGTTGAGCTTCTGAACACCGCGCATCACCATGCACATGTGACTGAAATTGGATGTTTGTTAATGAGGAAAATGAGGAAAACTTGGGTGCAACCTGGCTTCGATGACGACGGCGGCTCCGGTTGGTTGCACTGCCTGAACCATAGCGGTGGCGATTTGTTTGGTGAGTCGTTCTTGTACTGTAAAGAATTAGTTGTATGTCTACTTTTAATATTTGTACAAATATTGGGGAATATTTTCATAGCGTTTTTATATAGAACAATTTTTGTTGAGCAACGTTGGAAAAATTATTTTTTCAAAAAATTTATTGCTGCTTTTTCTAGGTTATATTGGAGATTAAGTGCGTAGCGCTAGTTCTAATTTTTTAAATTGTTTTTTTCAGAAAATTTTTAGTTGCCAGAATATTATGGTATAGAGACTTTTCAAGGCAATATTGGAGAATAAGTTCGTAGCGCGTATTGTGATTATTTTGAAAAAAATTAAAGATGAAGGGTCGTAAAATTCAAGAGAGGCTTTTCAGGAAAACAATTTTTGTGCATTTTCGATGCTCCAGTTTGGGCGTAATGAGCTCATTTTGGAAAATTTCCTTTAGACTACTGTACACAAAAAATTTAGCTCTACAACATATCATAAGCACAACTTAGTGGGGACTCACAAAGCTGAGAAAGTCTTCAAAAAGTAAATGCAAAAGTTTTTAAATGTTTGTGCATTTTTGATGCTCCAGTTTAGCGAAATGAGCTCATTTTGGTAAATTTCTTTTGCACTACCGTATTGAAAACTTTTGCATTTAGTTTTATAAGAGTTTCTCAACGCTGTGAGCACCCACTAAGTTGTGCTCATGATATGTTGTAGAGCTTGGGGAACAAGTTCGAAGCGGAGTTATATAATATATTGTTATGTTGGCCGGAAATGTTTTTGGGCCACACATATCTTTTAAATGTTTGATGATTGAGGTTTTTTGAGATTTGTGATTTTTAATATTGTCACAACCATGAATACGACTTGCGCAAAGAAGACACGCGAGCCTACATTATAGAACAGGACCTCTTGTGGTCCCGCCTCCTTCCCTTGATGCTTTAGTCAATCGTCTACTCATCAGGGTTACGGGTCGGTGGCTACACTCGGTGGTCAACGAGCCCTTTTGCTGGTTCTAAATAGTTTACATGCGTCTCAACTACAAACACTACTCTTCAGGTAGCTATAGTATAAGGAGAGTGACCAACCCTTAAAGTTACACGTAAAAAGTATGGCGTTTAAATACGATTTTCATTGTGCGTTCTATGTTATGTAGAAGCATCATGTCTGGCTTATCCCAAAACCCAACTTACATTCTCTAGAAATCATTGAAATTTAATTGTCATTGAACACGGATATATTGAAGAAGAAAAATGATTACTAAACCCCTACGTAACCGCCTTTCCCCAACGCAATCTATATTTGCAAGCCAAATTTCTGGTCCTAATAACTCACGTAAAATGAAAATGAACATTTTTTAATATATAAGTGGGTACTAAACATTTTCACGTGAAAATTCTAGAATTCTTTTGACTTAAACGTTTTACACACATTCTAAACTGTCTAGGATAGAGCGTACCTTAACTCATAACTCGATCTGAGTATGTTTTTTTGAGCTCTTGGTTTAATCTCTTCATTTGGCGTGCTTTCTGATATTGTTATATACGCAAAGAGGACCACTACGTTTATTAAAATAACATGAACAAACCTTGCAATCTTCTACTGAACATTTCTACAATCCTCGCCAACTTTGACAACCCGAGCACTTTCTTATTCGGAATATAACCAATATGAACTTTGCCGACAAATGGAACCAAATGATGCTCACATAACGAAAACATTTCAATATCTCTGACGATGACCATCTCATCGTGGTCTTCATCGAAAACCGCCTCGTTTAAAAGCTCTAAAGTACCAACACTTCTTTAGTGGAATAAATCGCTCGAACGCACCATCCAATTGCTGATCATAGCCCTTCGTGAAGTACATCATTGCCTTTGCGGCTCTTTCAGGCGTCTTCAGCAAACCTTGTCGATTCACATCCTCGCCAATGTGCTGAATAATACTCGAGTAGGCGTCGGACAGATTCGCCAAATGATCAACACTCTTGTCGGTCGATTTATTGTGCTGCTGATCGTCTTCGGAATGCGAGCTCGCCGCATCGGACGACATGAATCCGCTCTCGTTTTCCAATCGCGACGCCATGATATTCTATTTTCTTTTGTTGTTGTTGTTGCTGGAAGGGGAGGGAGAGTCTGAAAATGTGATTTATGTGAATGAAATGAGAAAATAAATTATAATAGAATGTACATGCGTGAGAGAATGAATAATTACAATTTTCGCCAATGCCTCATATTATAATCACCGGATGAAATCCGATACATTACCGGAAACCTTTCCACCAATTTATTGCTATGTCGTTTTTGTTTTTGTTGTTGTTATGTTATATTTGGTGGGATATTGTTCTCTTAAGGGTTTGATTTCGCCTACGCCTTAATCATACGTCATTCAAGAGAATTGATTGCTATGAATATTCTAGCAAGCAAATATATAAGATCCTATTTTGAAATATTCAAATAACATAACACCTTAAAGGTATAAATAAAGTAACGATTAGTCCAAAGAACCGCCCCTTTTTAGAAACCGTATGGAGGAAATGATTTAAAAAGTAAAAAAATATTTTGGACATACAGAATTGGTACGCCAACAAATTTTTCAGCCCAGATGCATTTAAGCCGCCCATATGAATTAAAGCGGTAAAATTATTGATCTGATACACTAGCTGACAAAAGTTTTGTCACAAATGTTTTTTCGGGTTTAACTTTTTTGTGACTTGACCAAATTGGCTGATTTTTTGATATTTTATGTGAATCAGTGTTTAAAATGTTATAGTAGCAACATTTGGTTTAAATTACCATGGCAATTTCGGTACCACGCATTCCGTTTTCCCTCATATTGATAACAGCTTGCCGGGTGGCAATTGAAGTTTCTTTACGTGGAGTCATCTCTAAAATGTTGCCAATTACTGCTATTTTCAATAAATTATGAAAAAAATATAATTGAACTTTAAAAATTATTAAAAAATGCAGTGCAAGAAAAGTGCGTAAAATCTTTGAGCTACGCGTTTTACGATAAACGCTTGATCATCGTAATCACAAGCGGGAATTTGTAAAATAATCTACAACCATATGAATCTGTCATATCAAACAATCAGCCAATTTGGTCAAGTCACAAAAAAGTTAAACCCGAAAAAACATTTGTGACAACACTTTTGTCAGCTAGTGTATATACTTAATATTAAACTTTTCATTCCATCAGAATATTCACGTGGAATTCTAAAATACGCTGTCAAAATTGGAGAAATTAAACATTTAATTTGACGTGTATTTGAGTTACAAAAAAATCTGAAGATTTTCTAAAAAAGGTTAATTTGACTCTAATCTCAACAGTCTCAACAATTATTGAATGCTTTCTGTTGTTAGAATCTATGAGATGCATACAGTATTTGTCAAAATTATATGAATCCGAATAGGTTCCAACATATTGGAGGATACTGTATGTTTTTAAGCGGAATTAGAACAATTATGAGCGGAAAATTTAAATGAATTTTCGAAAAATTATCAATAATTGATTGTTTCTCTATTAGTTCTTATATTATTCATTTCAAAGATCGATGCCTAATGGAAGAGCAAAAAATTAGGGGCGGAGAAAAATTTTTTGTTTATTATTTGATGACAAGAAATGAAAAGTTTAATTTAAAAATGTGAGAATGGATTAAATAATAATTGATGAGAAATAAAAGAGGAAGAGATTCGATGGCCTTAATGACCGTGTGGCTGCCTAAACAAGACCTTTTCTCCGCCCCTAAGTTTTTGCTCTTCCATTAGGCATCGATCTCTGAAAAGGACTATATTCTTTATTAATACTGTAATGACGATTATGTGTTCTTTTCGCTTTCTACTTATTACCAATAGACAAAGTTATATCAAAATCCTAACAATTTACAGTTACCGTATATAACAGTGACGGAGGGAACTCCGGTCCCGGGTCCCGGGCACCCCAACTGGCATGGTAATAAAACGAGGTTAGTAAATGAGCTCAAATACAACATTCTGGGAAGATATTAAAATTTTTATATACTTTAAGATAAACCTAGATAAATTATCGTTAAAAACGCTTTGTTAAAAAGACGTAAAAATTTTGAGTCACGCTTAAAAATCGAAAAATCGTTATTTCCAATTTTTAAGCTTTCAATTTTTTTTAAGATCTCCCCACCCCCTCCCCCTCAGAAACTCAGAATTCTAAAAAACGGGGGTTCCATCAATGGTATATAATTTAGAGCTTTGTAATTTTCGCGTTATAGTGTAGTTTAACGATACTCACAAAGTTGATTTATGAGTTCAAGACCTACCAACAATGCAGTTAAATCCTACTGAGGCTGATTGCAAGAAAGATGGCGAAATCAAACACCATTAATATATATTAGAGAAAGCATAACTCAATTGCAAGAAAATTATTATCCGATAAAATATATGGTACATTTAATAGGAAATAAATTTCAATAAAACCTTTCTCCTATTACAATTCCCCGGTAGATTTTATATATATTCATCTCAACATTCTACTAAATTATAAAACTTCTAGCCGTCGAAAATCTTCCAAGTAAAAGTTGTGCACCGTGGATATTTCTCGGCCACTGTCCTGCGCTTGTTTCAACAACACATTTGCACGAATTAAATAATCGTAATTTCTCCAAGTTAAATCCGAAAAAAGCAAAAAAAAATAATAATAATACATTTTAAATTAAAACCTACAGAAAATAAATTATATCGATAAATTAATACAATTTTACAGTGTTCAACAATATTCCAGATAGCTTTAAAATTATTCCCCTAATTTTAAACAATTCAAAAAATGGCAAAATGTCTTAACAAATAAAATAAATAAAAGACACCTAAAATAAGAACCAAACACAAATCCAATGCTAGATAGGCCAATCAATGCAATTATGCCCCCTCCCGCCTATAATTGTCACCAGTAATCATCTTAATAAATCAGCTATATTGTTATCGGTAAGTGATCTTGACTAATCCTTACAATAATTACTTGTTTATTCAAGATTGGCGAGATTCAAATCAATATAATGAAATTGTTTAGAACGAAAAAATACAAACGAAAAAAGCTCATTGAAAATGAATTGCAAATAACCGCCAACAGGGACTGTACGATTATGATAACTAGGATGATAATAATTGAGAAGAGATGGTTTGATTGATTAATTGGCTTGTCATTCGAATCAATATTCGATTTGATTCTTTTGACGAACGACTTGGTTTGATTTCAGATTTTAATGTTACAGCACAACAATAAGTATTCGAATAAAACAAAGATAGTTAACGTTTTTTTTTAATAAATAATTACCGATGATTGTGTATTTTATTAGTAACTTATATATATATATATACAGACAAAAGTAAGTATTACATTGACAAGAACCGGTTGAAAGGTGGGCCGAGACAATCTGAAATTTTTGAAAAGCATGGTCTCGAAATATTTTGATGTATCTTAATAGGACATGATGCAATTTGAAGATTTATTATATATATATATATATATAATATCCAAAATGTGTATCTCTTCGATAATTTAACTGTAAAATTTAAGAGTGAGGGATGCAATCAGGTAAAATGTAATTTTCGTATGGCGTGTGCTCCGAAAACAAGCTCCGGAATATGATAAATGCTTCTATATTTTAATATTTCTTTAAAATACGTGTACTAAACACGCGAAAAAAAGTAATGTTAAAATACCACAAAAAATACAAAAAAAGTTTCTTACACCTGTCTCTGAATGCTGGAATTGCCCTTGATATGAAACATTTTCTACGAATTGCTCTTTTGGTAGGCCTAAAAGTTAAATGAAATCTCCAATTTACTTGTGCTTTTCCCAGCAAAACTTTAGAGTATTGTGACTTTTCTACCAGTTTCCCGTCAATTTGATAATAAAATAAGCTCAGCAAGCGCACTCAAATATGACATTGAGTAAAGTTATTAATATTTTTGGATAGTTTAAAAAACCCAATAGATTCTCAGTAATGATCTAAGGAGCTTAAAATTTTGAGCAACTTTGTTATCTAGAGAGAATTTAACACAAATTTAGTCATTTTGCGTCGACAAAAATTCCGTGTAGTTTTATTATATACGTTTAAATATTCAAAAAATCATAATTGCCCTTTAGCATGTTAACGCTATAAATTAGTATAAAATTCTAGATTCAACAAACTTTTTTAAGCCACTGCGTTTACAAAATAATTTGGCGTGTGCATAACAATGAAATAAAAATAATAATGATCAATTATTAATGAATGACAAATTGATTGTGTCCATCCACATGTGATTCTAGCCAACTTCCATCAAATCTTATCAATATCATTGACCAAACAAGTTACTCCACGTGATATCTTCCAGTTTCAAATTTCTATGAAATCACAGTTCAAAGATCATAAAATTTCCATTCAACAAGCAAGAACGAACTTCCTCCTTCCAGACACACTCATCTGGTTTCTACTATTTAATAAATAAAACAATAAAAATACAACAAAAAAATGTTCGTCTGTTTATAGTGTATTTCAAAATAGTTGACGACGCAATCACGCTGCAAATACGGCATACTAATTCAAAATCATTTTCAAATCGATTATTTTATTTAATTTTTGTGACATTTTTAAATTGTTATTGCTTATATTTCACGTTTATTAATTAAAAATTATTAAAATAATCGATTTGAAAATGAATTTTAATTAGTATGCCGCATTTGCAGCGTGATTGCGTCGTCAACTATTTTGACATACACTATATATATTACAAAATCAAAATGTAATAATTGTTGATATTTTATTACAAATCAAGCTCGTCTTCTGAATTGCCTTTCGACCAAGAACCTCCAACGTGAATGTTCGATATGGTTCATTTGCCAATATTAAAGTGATCGTTGACCCTATTCCATGCGTCATAAACAAAGTGACAAGAATGTTATTCAAATCTGAAATGTTTGTAATAAGAAGATTCGATTCCTTTTTCATTTACCTTGGGAATATATTTCTCTAATCATTATTATAGCTCCCCAAAATAATGGGATTCCAATTATCATTATTGGTAGAATTGCCTGAAATGATACAAATGAAATATTGTTCGTTTTTAATTTGATGTTCTTGTATCAAAGGATCTGGAATAAAATATCTTTCAAGAGATAACGTAAATAATTAGAAACAGCGAGGTCATGATCATATGATTTTTTGAATAGGAACATATGATTTTTCCTTCTTTAAATAATAAAAACTGTGATTTTCGGATAAGAAATTTTTATTTTCCGGAAGACGGAACCCGAAATACGGAATAAAATTGCATTTTCCGGAAGACGGAACACGAAATACGGAATAAAATTGCATTTTCCGGAGGACGGAACACGAAACACGGAATAAAATTGCATTTTCCAGAGGACGGAACCCGAAATACGGAATAAAATTGCATTTTCCGGAAGACGGAACCCGAAATACGGAATAAAATTGCATTTTCCGGAAGACGGAACCCGAAATACGGAATAAAAGTGCATTTTCCGCAAGACGGAACACGAAATACGGAATAAAATTGCATTTTCCGGAGGACGGAACACGAAACACGGAATAAAATTGCATTTTCCAGAGGACGGAACCCGAAATACGGAATAAAATTGCATTTTCCGGAAGACGGAACCCGAAATACGGAATAAAATTGCATTTTCCGGAAGACGAAACTTGGAATACGGAATAAAATTGAATTATCCGGAAGACGGAACCCGGATTGTGAAATCATAGAAATTTATGTCAAGGGAGCTTAAATTTCAGAAACTTCAACAAATCTAGTCATTTTCCGACAACGGAGATAAGAAATATTCCAGGCTACTTTGTTTTTGATATAATACTCTTATCCCAACACACTGAAATTTCTGACACCTACTAAATATAAGGTAGAATCGCCAGCCTATGAGAAAACAGTAAAAAAGGATTAATAAAGCAATAAATTGTTTCAAGTTAATAAATAATTGAGAAGCATAGTTTAGAAAAAAATATTCATGTGAAGCCGAGAGAAAGATGGCGGTGAAATTCATAAACGTGGAGTCAAGGAACTCCGAAACCGGAAGCTCCTTATGAGCCCATTAATTTAAAAAAAAACTTACACTTATCGACAGCCCAATAAACATATTAATCTGCATTCTGCGCGTCTTCTTCGAAACCTGATCATCCTTCACTTCAAAGAACATTGAATGAACGCATCTTGCGAGACAATATAGCACCGAATTGCACACAAACGCCATCAAAATTAACGTGGAGACCACAAAATACCAAAAATAGTCGATGGTGTAGACAAAGTTGGACTCATCGAAGAATAATGGATGAGGGCAAGGAATTTCGCGAAGAATTGCCAGCTTTCCCTTCTCTTGATCCGGGTTTTCCAAGTAAACCGGAATGTGAATAATTATTGATATGACGTGCAATAATAAAATTATAAAGATCCGTAGTTTCTCGTTTTCAATTTTATATTTTGTATAAACCAGTATTCGATAGCGATTTTCGAATAAGAGCAGGATGGATATGCCGAGATCTGAAATTGTAAATATCTTTGAGTTTATAGAAATTGTAAATTGTTTATTCTACTAAACACCAACTGAATAAGTTTAAACCGGGACTCATTTCAGACCGCACGTGTTCATTATAGCGGTGGAAGTTTTGTAGAATGGAGCGAAATTTAAATTCGGATGTGAAAAATGGCAGACCGTGAAAGTGCGGTGTACTAGCGTGTCCAACATACACTAGCTGTCAAAAGTTTTGTCACAAATGTTTTTTCGGATTTAACTTTTTTGTGACTTGACCAAACTGGCTGATTTTTTGATATGATAGATTCATATGGTTGTAGATTATTTTACAAATTCCCGCTTGTGATTACGATGATCCGTTTTACAGTGACAAGCGTTTATCCTAAAACGCGTAGCTCAAAGATATTACGCACTTTTCTTGCACTGCATTTTTTTAAATAATTTTTAAAGTTCAATTATATTTTTTTCATAATTTATTGAAAATAGCAGTAATTGGCAACATTTTAGAGATGACTCCACGTAAAGAAACTCCAATTGCCACCCGGCAAGCTGTTATCAATATGAGGGAAAACGGAATGCGTGGTACCGAAATTGCCATGGTAATTTAAACCAAAATTTGCTACTATAACATTTTAAACACTGATTCACATAAAATATCAAAAAATCAGCCAATTTGGTCAAGTCACAAAAAAAGTTAAACCCGAAAAAACATTTGTGACAAAACTTTTGTCAGCTAGTGTATTATTGCGGACTGGTATTCATTAGTTAAATTATTTTTTGGGATTAACAGTTGATGAAATAAAATAATGTGATTATCTTCATATTACGATTTTTTAAAGTTTTAAATGGTACAAATTTTTAAAATTAGGCTTTAATTAAATATCATCAATATTAACTTACCCATTAATCTTGATATTCTGTGAATTTTATGTCTAGAGATACAATGCGAAAATTTTAAATGCCGAAAATCAGCGTTTGAGGCTTGCGTGAGTTAGCGATTAGCAAAAAATAAGACAATTAGGGACTTTTATTAAGAATAGAAAATAATATATTAGTTCTAGAAATTAATTTCCGCGTTTTTTACGCATATTAAACTACAAAGAAGCTGGACAAACTTAAACAAAACTTTTATTCAAAATAATTTCCGTCATTAATAACAACATTTTCCCAGAGTTTGAGCAACCTATGGATTCCATCATAAATTAATTTTTCTGGTTTGGCCGCAGTCCATTCATATAGCCATTTTGTGACGTCTTGATGATCTCTAAAGCGCTGCTCCGCCAGAACTCTTTCAGCGTATCCTTCAGTAACATGCGGCCTTGCGTTTTCATGAAGCAATATGACCTTTTCGAGTCGACCTGCCCATTCTTGTCTTTTTTCTGCGATTTCATGCCGAAACTGCACTAGTTGATAGCGATTCGCAGTGAGTGTTTCGCCAGGTTGGAGCAGTTCAAAGTACAGAATTCCTTGTTGGTCCCACCATATGCACAGAAAGACCTTCTTCCCATGGATGTTGGGTTTTGCGGTCGACGTTGTCGGTTCACCGGGAATAACCCACGATTTTCTTCCCTTCGGATTGTCGTAGTACATCCACTTTTCATCACCAGTTATGACGCGGTGTAAAAAATACTTTCTTTGAAATCAGTCCAACACGATTTGTGAATTTGTTTTTCTCTGCTCTTTGTTGCGCTCTGAGAGATCATAGGGCATCATCCATTTTCCTTCCTTTTGAATCATCCCCATTGCTTCCAATCAATGATAAATTGCTTTTTGCGTGAAGCCGAGAGATGCCGCTAGTTGCTCCTGTGTTTGAGCCGAATCTTCATCCAACAAAGCCTGAAGTTCTTCGTCTTCAAATGTTTTTTGGCTGTCCTGGTCGGTCTTTGTCGTTGACGTCAAAATCTGCCGATTTGAAACGCTGAAACCATTCTTGGCAGATTTTTATGAATGGTGCAGCATCGCCGTCAGCTTGGGCAAGCATTTGGTGCACGAAATGCAAAAGAAATGTTCCATAATCTCGGAAAACTTTTACGTTCAGGCCAACATTTATGTGGATTGATCAAAGCCTGGGTTTGAAAAATCACTTTTTTTTTTCTTCTACGTCCTAAAAGGTAAAAGAAAAGGTTGTGTATTTGCATTAAATGGAAATATTTTCCTCAAATTGAAGGAAGAAAATGGAAATGGAAATATTTTTTTGCAAAACGACGGAATTCCGTGCAATCCTGATCCGCAATAATGCGCTTGTACACCGACCACACTTTCACGAACTGACATTTTTTACATCCGAATTTTAATTTCACTCGGTAGAATGGGATAGTTTTGATATACATTTAAGCTTTTCAACAAATCAAATGGGGATATTCACGTGAAGCATTGTATTATGCTATCGAAATTTAAAAATTGAACATTTCAGTTGGTGTGCTTCTATCCATAGAGAGATCCAGAAGGTTTTGTGCTTTCAAGATAAATTACATTCAAAAATATCAAAGAAATAAAGAAAAATAATAATCAATAATTATACAAATAATAAATAATATCATAAAACCTACTAGTTATAATAACCTGTGCGCAATAAATCTGCAGGACCAGCGGCACTCCAATCAACCGAAACAATCCCAACGAGAACCCAGAAACAGACGGAAAAAATAAAAACGGCGTCACACACGATGAAAACGCAACATCATACAGACAACTCCAAATTTGAAGATTCAACATATATCTTCTTACTGTTCCCATCACGGCCGGAGTTTTCCACAAAATACAGTAAATTGCGTAAATATTCAGAGGAATCGTTAAAAATGACATCAAATGGGAAAAGTATGCGATATATTGCCAGCTGGCGAATATATTCAAATCCATTTTACAATTCTTGCTATAATTGTTGATATAATATTCCTCCATTGGTTTTCTACAACAAAAATGGAAGTAAAATGATAATAAAAATAATATTTTCAATAACTAGTGCTCAGCTAATTAGAAAATGCGTGCAATGAGCACTTTTGTCGGAAATATTCCCAATTCAAAACAAAATCTGTTTTTGTCGCAAGTCTATCATTATCTTGAAGAATTCTAAAACGCATCATAATGAGGAAAAATCTAACAAAGAATGTGAAAATAGTAATTATGTTTTATTAATAAGTGAATTTGAATAACTGTTGTTCTTTTAATAAATTCATTGGTATTTAATACCTATATTTAGCAAATATCTGATTTGTGAGTGGGAGAATAGTCTGGCTACTAGAATTGCTCTCAAAACAATCGAACAAGCTTATGAACGACTTGTAAAGATCAAAGATGATCTTGATCTTCGGATCTTAATTCCCAGAGGTTCCTCCACATGGTGGCTTCTAGAAGATATCACAGCAATTAACTTAAATTGCCTAGATTACAGTTGATTGATTACTATTCGGACAACATTCAGAGCATGAAAGTCAAGAACCAAAAGTCAGAATTAGAGGAGATTTAACAATTTTTTTATTGATACTATTAGGGTGAACCAAAATTTTTTTCCGATTTCCTATGTCTTTTTGTCTAATTGTTTTTTTTTTACCAAATAAAGATTTTTATATACATGTGTTATATATATATATATATTTTTAAAGCTCTCGAACAGCTCTATCATAATATATATTAAAATTTTTAATTGGTCTTTTATTTAAAATTTTTTAACTTGTAGAAGAAACATGGAAATCCGTGAAGCTGTGGAGACTAATTCTCAATAAGTACTCACATATTGTCGGCCGAACTCGATATTCCTCAAACATCAGTTGTACGACATCTTCACGCCATTGAGAAAGTCAATAGAGGCTGCCGAGAAGTACCTCATGCATTGACTGAAATTCAAGCTCGAGAATTGCCGAAAACTGCTCGAAAATTCACAAGATTACCGTTTTATTCGTAGAATTGTCACTTGTGATGAAAAGTGGGTCTAATTCAGTAATCCGGACAAACAAAATCAATGGTTGGAACCCGGTCAAACGGCGGAACCGCTAGCAAAATGTGATCGTTTCTCAAAGAAGGCACTTCTGTGTTTTTGATGGAATTTCGAAAGCGTAATTTACTTCGAGCTAGTTCCAAATCGTCGGTCCATCGACGCAGGCCTATATTGCGCCCAACTTGATCGAATGTATGCGGCGATAAATATCCAGCATTGATCGATCGGAAGCGGATACTCCTTCAAAAAACAATGCAAAATCGCACACCGCCAGACAAAAACGAAGAAAACGATCAAAAATCTAGACGCCATTGGACTTTTTCCACATCCCGCTTATAGTCCGGACCTTGCATCATCTGATTATCTCCCATGACACACTTTCTTCGTGATCGTAGCTTCAATGCCCTGGCCGATGTCGAAAACGGGTGCCGCGAGTTTTTCGCCTCTAAGATCAAGGAGTGGTACAGCAGCGGGATCGAACAACTTGCCGATAGATGGGTTCAAGCCATAGAGTCAAATGGTCTTTACTTTAAAATATAATTGTTGTTCATATGTTGTGGAATTATGTTTAAATTTTTAATTAAAAATCGGAAAACAATTTTGGTTCACCTTAATACAATAATTAAAGTTTAACTATTTCTGCTCAACGGTGAGACTTCCGAGACGCCTTATATGCGTTGAGGGTTGTACGCTGGAAGTAGTCAGACAGATTGTCCCGACACATGAGCACTCCAGGACAGAGCAATAGAAAACTATGAAAACTATTCAAAATTTGAAAAATACAATTTTAAGTTGAAGCCAAGAAGGCTTGCGTTTTAGCAAAAAAGGGATTTTATCAATTGTAATCTTCTAGTGTTCTTCTTGGCTCCGCCTCCAAATGGGTATTTGGACACGCTTTGTCCTGGGGTGCATGAGTGGGGTGCATCGATACACAAAGAATGTTTCAAGGTGTGTTTTCAGCTTTCTGGTTTATTTTCGATGCTAATGATTTTGTAAAAATCAAAAGACGTCATTTTTTCATCCTATGTAGCTATAAAATATTCATAGATACAATTTTCTTTAAGATCTGCTGCTCTTTAAGAACTTATTTGCATTGGAAAACGGTGAAAACCCAGATAATTTCAAAAATTCTAAGGGATCATGCAATTAAATAATTACGTATCCAGCTTATTCATCTGTAAATAAGTTAATATTTCAAAACGTGAATCCCTCGTTTTTGGTTGCCCCATATAGCAAATTTCAGCTTTTTCGAATCTAAAATTCGTCATTTCGGCTTCAGTCAAAGTATAGCGCAGTTATTTTTGAATCAAAAAATTTAACTTTTTTTAAAGTCAACCAAATGAAATGGCAAAAATGGAAGAAAATTCCGTTCTATATATTTATCTGATAGCACTTTTTCTTCTCTATAAAACTGTGCTTTTAGTTTGTTCTGAAATTTTAAATTTTCATTATTTTGCAAGCTCAGAAATAAACTATCGAGGAGGCAGAAATCAGCATTTTCCACATCTGCTCTTCTTCGCTTTTCATCGAAAGCAAAAAGCAGCTGAAGCCTCTCAGGAAATATGCTGTGTGTATGTAGAAGGTGTCTTAGGCATGTCTACTGTACAAAAATGGTTTGAAAAGTTTAAAAATGCCGACTGTAATCTGGAAGACACGCTTCGAAGCGGACGACCTGCAGAATTAGACGAAGAGCATCTGAAGGCACTATTGAAGGAAGATGGCTGCCAAACAAGAATTGACCGAAAAAATGAACTTTGATCAAAAGCCAATCCTTAATCATCTTCATTCGATCGGATTTGTCGAAAAACTCGGAAGCTCAACATACAAAACAAAGAAAATCGCCTTCAAATCGCAAGTCAACACATCGCCATGGAGCAACACGCGGTCATAAACAGCGATTTATGTACCGAATCGTTGCGGAGAGATGAAAATGGTACCTGTACGTCAATCTGAAGCAACGAAAGGAGTGGGTGGCTCTAGGATGTACGCCAAAGCCGAGAGTCAAGCAAGATGTTCATCCAAGAAAGACCATGATTTGGTGGAACTGGGAAGGCAGGGGAATTGCTCGAAAGAAACGCCACGGTCAACAAATTCAATTGGCGTTGTCAACATGTATATAGTTTTTAAGGCGCTATTTAATGTTATGTATTGGATAAACATTAGAATGAGAATTACCCTATTTTGCTCATTTACACATTACTAAATCGTAATTTTATTATATCTGTCTTAGACTATCTAAAAATTCCTGAAATTTGGATAGTTTAAGAACACAAATTTTAGATTGGTGCAATTTTTAAAGCTAAATGCTTAAGCATTTAATTTTCGCACCGACTTGGACTATGAAGAAGAAGGAGAATGAGAACGACTAGAAGGACTAGAAGGAATAAAATTCTTGATCATGTTCGGAGATTTTATTGATATATTTGATATTCTTTAATTAACACATAATTAACACCCGAAAATATTATAAAGCCATGACTGTGGACAGGTTCCAGGCCGAGTTTCTCTTCTTGGTAGTTCTCCTGAACAATCCCAATGTAAATATTCGATACGGCTCATTTGCAAATATCAATGTTAATGAAGAAGCCAAGCCGTGTGACATTAAAATAGTGACCAGAATATTAGTTAAATCTGAAAGTATGGTGGTTTTCCTATAAATTAAAAACATAATTTATGTTTTGCAATAAATATATAATTCGGCACAGGAGCATTTGACGATACAACGGGCTAACGCGCTAATTGAATTATGATTTTTAATTGATAACTCAATTAGCGGGCTTCGTGGTTTATATTGGATATTATTTGTCCACTTACCTTGCGAATAGCTGGAACGAACCATTGTAGATACAGCAACTGCTAGAGGCACTGCAACAACGATTAACGGAAGGATAACCTAAATTAAACCCTTATTTTTCAATAATTTCAAAACTAATAGAAGCGGTAAAATCTTTTTAGAGATTTTTTAAATAATTTCCTCGTTAAAATTATGAACAAAGTTTCATATTATTTTAAAAGTTTTGTCTAAAACTATCAAAATTACGAAATATAAGTTGAGACAGGCTTTCTTGAGTTCTTGGTTGTTATGGTTTCAGTTGGCGTTCTCTTGAATTCATGTATGTCCGGGAAACCGGTTGAAAGAGTATATGATGACACGCCAAATTGAAATGATTCACTTGGTTCTTTCAAATTTTCTATTTACTATTGAGTTATTCAATAGTAAGAGTTACAGTGTTTTATAGAGCTCAAAAAATACATCACTTACGTAGGTTTGAAAAAAAATTATAAAATATACAAGAAAAGTCAAAAAAATGAGCATTTCGCCGTTTCAATATCTTAGCTTCACCCGGGCTTTTTTCAAATTTTTGGTGTTTTTTTGGCTCGAAAATTTTGGATATATAATAGCAAGTGATATTGACTAAATCTACATCAATTCATCTGATCATTGCTGGAAATAAGCTGCTCAAACCATGCCCCGAGGAGCACATTTGTCGAAAGTGGAACAAGGTCAAACAACGACCCTCAAACAAGCTGGTTTCTCGAATAGGGGCATCGCGCGGCCACTAACCCGCTCTCCGAACTTCATCAACCAGTTTCTACGCAATCCGAGTCACTTCAAACGTCAACGTAAAACTCCAGGCCGACGTCCAATTTTTGATGAACGACAGCGTCGTAACCTTTTCAGAACAGCTCCCTGACTGCTGCAGAATGACCAAGCACTATTGACGAACACGACAACGACATGGCGAGTCCTACGATACACGGCTACGTTGAAATATTCGAAAATTAGGCTTTCACCGATGTTTACAGTCCAACACAAGCAGAAAATGTTGGAATTGGTTCGGAACGCGCCGTCAAAAAATTTGAAATATACTATATACATTAAGATTTCACCCAAACTTTTCATACACATTCTAAACTATGTAGAGTACTACTTATCTGAACGCAGAACTATATTTGAGTATGTTTTCAATGCTTTCCGTTTAAACAATGAATTTGGCGTGGAATTGTGCTCCGTGTAACCCTGCTGCATACTCAAAGATTATTCCAATCACCTCTGCCGACTATCCGAGCCGCGAGTCAGCGGAGGGATCCGGTATAAAACCGGAAATGTTTTCACTGGAACTCTCAAAAATTTTTTTTAAAGCTCTGAAGTTTTTATTTTTTATTTTTAATGCATACTATTTTCGCTATAAGGAATCCATCTGAAATATTTAATGAAGAGAGTTCTAGTGAGAGTACTTCCCTTGTAAGAAAGGAAAAATGATGGGACACTGAGCAACCCCAACTATTATTGAAAAACACAATTAAGACACCTAAATAATTATGTGCACATCAGAACTGGGCGGAGTTCCGAATTCCGCATTCCAAATTTTGTCTTGTAATTCCTACTTTTGAAAATTAACTTTTCATTTAAATTTTAACACCAGATATGCCTGATTCCAGCTATTTTTCGATTCCGCAATTCAAAAAAATCCCGTTCCGCCTATCTCTGATGCACATTCCCTATAAAAACTGTACTATTTTTATTGTATAATATGTATTTGATTGGAGGATACGTATTGTAACGGCATCACCATTTAGCAGATAAATAACAAATAATTTTTCTGGTTTTATTCAAAAGGAATTCGAAAATTTAACTAGAAACACATTCTACCCTAGATGACATGTGTGGATCGCTATGCCGTCGAGCTAGCGGGACACCATAACACCATACAGTACGGCAAATATTAAGACAAGATCCCGCCTCTATGGATCAAAAGACTTGTCAGTTGCTCACCCATCAAGGCCAAGGGAAGACTTCTAGAGGCTTCTAGCCTGCTTCTAGAAATTATGGGAGAAGCGCCCTGACCATGGGTTAGCTGTTAGCTCCTACTCTAACGCATTAATCTAGTCTAATGAAGCTTTCTAAATAGCTCGGTTTTCTGTGTTAATTATAGTGTCCACCGGGTAATATATTGGGCGTTTAGTATTAAGATTACACCAACTACCTCACACCTACTCACACCAATTACCACTCATCTGGTCGCCAAGAAGAGGGGGAGTGGATTGGAGGATACGTATTGTAACGGCATCACCATTTAGCAGATAAATTATTTCTTCTGATTTATTCGAAAGGAATTCGGAAATTTAACAAGAAGCACATTCCACTAATACGATTTGTTTCAATAATACATGTACGTTAAACTTCACATCGTTCTATAGAAATTTTAAATGAACCCTAGAGTCCAGCGCTTCTTAAATAAATCAAAATTAACTTACACTCGTCGACAAGCCGAAGAACATATTCCACTGCATATTCCTGGTCTTGGTCGATGTCTTATTATTCATCATGATAAAGAATAGGGTATAAATGCATCTCGCGAAGAAATATATAACCATAGTAGTTACAAATAAAAAGAATATCAATGAGGAAACAATAAAATACCAAAAATAGTCAATGGTTAGCACATAATTGGACTCATCGAAGAATAATGGATGAGGACACGGGATGTCTTGAAGGACGCGAAGTTTAGCGTTCTCTTGATTTGGGGTTTCAAAATAAAGAGGAAGATGGAGTATAATTGTGACGAGAAGGAGTACGCTGATTGTAAGTGCTCGAAGGTGTTTATTTGTTATCTTTAACTTGGTATTAACCAACAATCGATAGCGATTTTCGAATAGTAAAAGGATCGAAATGCCGAGATCTTAACTATTCAATTAAGAAAAAACCCCAGAAAACTAATTAAACTTGTTAGAATAATCTGGCCCATATAATTCTGCAAACCCATTGGGATCCCGATTAGTTTAAAAAATCCCAGCGAGAATCCAGATAAAGCCGGTAAAAAGAAGAATGGCGGCATACACGTGCAGAACGCAATATCATACAAGAAGCTCCAACATTGGAGATAAAGTATTTGCCGACGAACCGTTGCCATAATTTTGGGAGTTTTGCACAAAATACAGTAAATCGCGTAAATATTCAGAGGAATCGTCAAAAATGACATAAAATGGGAAAAGTATGAGATATATTGCCAGGTGGCGAATATATTCAACTCCATTTTACAATTCTTGCTATAATTGTTGATATAATATTCCTCCATTTTTTCTCTGTAACAAAATGATAGTTATATGATAAGATTTTGAATTAATTGTTTTGTTTAGTGCAAAAAGGAAGGTGAATATACAAGAATTTTAATAAATTCTATTTAACTAATTAGAGATCACGCGAAATGAGCACAGCGAATCCACTTGTGCTTTAAATCATGTAAACTAAAAACAAAACATATTTAATTATATTAACTCATAGGAGTTTGAAAAGAAGAATTAGTGTTTGTTATAAATTTAATTTAAAGGATGTTTAAAGTGAATTTTGCAAATAGATCCATAGCATGTTAAATAACTGATTTAGATCTTTGGATCTTATATCCCAGTGATCTCTCCGCAGTGTGCACGCCAATTGGAAGTATATAAATACAATATTATTAAAGCCTCGACATTCTTGAGTAGATCAAAATTGATTTGATGTTTTATTTTTCAGAACCCCCCCCTGGCTCCCATATAATCTGAGTTTACAAATTATACGTGAACATTGGTAGGATTCTTTGAACGATTTAAAGAAAATTTCCGATAAATTGGTGGGGGGCTTTTCTGAAAAATATTAATATCTAATAAATAAACTAAAAAGTTTCGACTAAAAGTCAACAAATATTGTATTTGTTGCATGCCAGTTTAAAAATAAATATTTGAGAAATAACATTTTGTTTAAAATAATTACAAACAAATCTTGTTTCGCTAATTTTTATTATTTGAAAAAATGTTATCTATCTCATAATTAAGCAAAACACAAAAATATGTAACATAATTAAAGAATTCGAGCTTTATGCCTCTGGGTCTAGTTAGCAATATTTTAGATTTTTTTTCAATGATGGAATAAATGTGTAAAATAATAATAATCATAAAAATGAAATGAAAAAATAACATTTCAAAAACTGCGCCGAAGTTGCGGTGGTAATCACATTTTGCGACGACTATAAAAGCATTTAAAATAAAACTGTAATATTTAATGTTAAAATATCTTTAAGATCATACATATTTCTCTTAAAAAAATGAAAAAATAATAGTTTTAAAAATGAAGTGTTCTGTTTTTGATTTTTATATCGAGAGCAGATGTTAATTTATCGTCTAAGTTGCTTGCATCATTAAGAACTACTTAGAATAAGTAAATGAATCATAATTTACTAAAATATTATTGCGGTTGGTATGTTGGAAAGAAATAAATTAAAAAAAGAAAACAATCAAAAATGTGTTTTCAAAATTAACCGAAGACCAAAGTTCAGGAGGAGAAGGAGAAGGAGAAGGAGAAGGAGAAGGAGAAGGAGAAGGAGAAGGAGAAGGAGAAGGAGAAGGAGAAGGAGAAGGAGAAGGAGAAGGAGAAGGAGAAGGAGAAGGAGAAGGAGAAGGAGAAGGAGAAGGAGAAGGAGAAGGAGAAGGAGAAGGAGAAGGAGAAGGAGAAGGAGAAGGAGAAGGAGAAGGAGAAGGAGAAGGAGAAGGAGAAGGAGAAGGAGAAGGAGAAGGAGAAGGAGAAGGAGAAGGAGAAGGAGAAGGAGAAGGAGAAGGAGAAGGAGAAGGAGAAGGAGAAGGAGAAGGAGAAGGAGAAGGAGAAGGAGAAGGAGAAGGAGAAGGAGAAGGAGAAGGAGAAGGAGAAGGAGAAGGAGAAGGAGAAGGAGAAGGAGAAGGAGAAGGAGAAGGAGAAGGAGAAGGAGAAGGAGAAGGAGAAGGAGAAGGAGAAGGAGAAGGAGAAGGAGAAGGAGAAGGAGAAGGAGAAGGAGAAGGAGAAGGAGAAGGAGAAGGAGAAGGAGAAGGAGAAGGAGAAGGAGAAGGAGAAGGAGAAGGAGAAGGAGAAGGAGAAGGAGAAGGAGAAGGAGAAGGAGAAGGAGAAGGAGAAGGAGAAGGAGAAGGAGAAGGAGAAGGAGAAGGAGAAGGAGAAGGAGAAGGAGAAGGAGAAGGAGAAGGAGAAGGAGAAGGAGAAGGAGAAGGAGAAGGAGAAGGAGAAGGAGAAGGAGAAGGAGAAGGAGAAGGAGAAGGAGAAGGAGAAGGAGAAGGAGAAGGAGAAGGAGAAGGAGAAGGAGAAGGAGAAGGAGAAGGAGAAGGAGAAGGAGAAGGAGAAGGAGAAGGAGAAGGAGAAGGAGAAGGAGAAGGAGAAGGAGAAGGAGAAGGAGAAGGAGAAGGAGAAGGAGAAGGAGAAGGAGAAGGAGAAGGAGAAGGAGAAGGAGAAGGAGAAGGAGAAGGAGAAGGAGAAGGAGAAGGAGAAGGAGAAGGAGAAGGAGAAGGAGAAGGAGAAGGAGAAGGAGAAGGAGAAGGAGAAGGAGAAGGAGAAGGAGAAGGAGAAGGAGAAGGAGAAGGAGAAGGAGAAGGAGAAGGAGAAGGAGAAGGAGAAGGAGAAGGAGAAGGAGAAGGAGAAGGAGAAGGAGAAGGAGAAGGAGAAGGAGAAGGAGAAGGAGAAGGAGAAGGAGAAGGAGAAGGAGAAGGAGAAGGAGAAGGAGAAGGAGAAGGAGAAGGAGAAGGAGAAGGAGAAGGAGAAGGAGAAGGAGAAGGAGAAGGAGAAGGAGAAGGAGAAGGAGAAGGAGAAGGAGAAGGAGAAGGAGAAGGAGAAGGAGAAGGAGAAGGAGAAGGAGAAGGAGAAGGAGAAGGAGAAGGAGAAGGAGAAGGAGAAGGAGAAGGAGAAGGAGAAGGAGAAGGAGAAGGAGAAGGAGAAGGAGAAGGAGAAGGAGAAGGAGAAGGAGAAGGAGAAGGAGAAGGAGAAGGAGAAGGAGAAGGAGAAGGAGAAGGAGAAGGAGAAGGAGAAGGAGAAGGAGAAGGAGAAGGAGAAGGAGAAGGAGAAGGAGAAGGAGAAGGAGAAGGAGAAGGAGAAGGAGAAGGAGAAGGAGAAGGAGAAGGAGAAGGAGAAGGAGAAGGAGAAGGAGAAGGAGAAGGAGAAGGAGAAGGAGAAGGAGAAGGAGAAGGAGAAGGAGAAGGAGAAGGAGAAGGAGAAGGAGAAGGAGAAGGAGAAGGAGAAGGAGAAGGAGAAGGAGAAGGAGAAGGAGAAGGAGAAGGAGAAGGAGAAGGAGAAGGAGAAGGAGAAGGAGAAGGAGAAGAAGAAGGAGAAGGAGAAGGAGAAGGAGAAGGAGAAGGAGAAGGAGAAGGAGAAGGAGAAGGAGAAGGAGAAGGAGAAGGAGAAGGAGAAGAGGGACTAAAATGAGAAGGACTAGAGGGACTAGAAGGAGAAGAACTAGAGAGACTAGAAAGAGAAGGAGAACGATTAAAGGACTAGAAGGAGAAGGAGAACGATTAAAGGACTAGAAGGAGAAGAACTAGAGAGACTAGAAAGAGAAGGAGAACGATTAAAGGACTAGAAGGAGAAGGAGAACGATTAAAGGACTAGAAGGAGAAGGAGAACGATTAAAGGACTAGTAGGAGAACGAGATTAACTCACTTATCCCGACAGTTATAAAGCCATGATTGCGGATATGCTCCACGCTGAGTTTCTCTTCTGCGTATTCCGCCTGCGTAGCAATCCCAATGTAAATATTCGATACGGCTCATTTGCAAATATCAATGTTAATGTAGAAGCCAAACCGTGTGATAACACAATAGTAACGAGAATATTAGTTAAATCTGAAAAATTTTATCGGTTGTCTTGAATTCAAAAATACACGCTTTTTTTAACCTTAACTCAAATTTGTATTAATTTTTGTTAACGGATTGCTCGAGTACACTTAAACTTGCAATACTACATTTTAAACAAAATTTTTCTATTTTTCTTATGGATGTAATTATCCCTCACGTGACAGATGAGCTCACATTTGTCAACAATATACCCTATTTATCCGTTTCATTGGATTCCTCGACGCAGGCAGTTATGTTTCGCTCATTTCGATCAAAAAAGAAAATATAAGAGAAGTTGTTATGCACAAAAGTAGTGAAGAATTTTTCCTCCTCCGATGGGAGAAGGGGGGGGGAATGGTTGTTTGTTGTTGTTGCTCTTATTTTTATCATTATACAAGGAATACAAGAATTAAAGAATGAATATATGGCTACAATTAAAGATAAATTCTAAGCTAATGAAGTGGTAATGAAAATAAAACACTCTTGATAGTATAGTAGATAAACAACTTGATGGATGAATAAAGATGAAATATCTTATTAAAACTTCATTGGGAGATTTACGATCAGTGAACTGACAAAACCAATATAGGCACATGAAAAGAGCCGGGCCCATAAAATGTGTTAGGAAAACGTAAGGATGGCAAATATGGAGCATGCTTATCTGACACCACTCTACTTTGCCTATGGGATTGAATCAAGCATAGTTCTCTGCACTTCACGATCTCCTGCCTTCTCTGAATCGAAACGTAACATTAAAAAAAAAATCCTGACCCTAAAAAATGGATTTTTATAATGGATTCGGCTCGTTGTCATCTAGAACAGACAGTACTAGAGGAGCTTAATCAGCTGTGCACGTTAGCAGTTATACCGGGTGGATTGAATAAGTATCTTCAACCATTGGACGTTTCTGTGAATAAACCATTTAAGGATAGATTAAGCTGTTGGGAATCTTGGATGACCGATTTGAGTCAAGCAACTTTCCCTAGGCCTAAAGAGACCGTCGTACGCAACAGTGACATATTGGGTCTCCAACAGTTTTTATGGCATTTCGGATGATGTTATTTTTAACGGATTTAGAAGAGCTTTAAGCCAAGATTATGATAGTGTTATGGAATTTTTATGTGATAGATTCAAATGTCTTTAATGTGCTAACCTTATTAGATATATATGCTTTTTATTGTTATAGGTTCTGATTGTTTTGATAGTTAATGTATCCAAAAATTTGTTATCGATTAGTCAATAAACAATTCCAACTTTTATTTTGAGTAGAACTGTTTTCATTAAATATTCTGATGACAGACGAGTGTGTGGAAGTAGAACTGTTTTCATTAAATATTCTGATGACAGACGAGTGTGTGGAGACATTAGACACGAAATGAGAGAAATCTATCTCTCCCCCCACCACCCCCCACCACATGCGAAATAGTGCACGAACGAAATCCAATAAAACGGATAAATAGGGTAGTATTCAGTTGGAATTTGTGTTCAAAATTCTTTATAAGCATTATATCCATGCAAAATATCGACGATCTGCAATATGTCCTATAATGTGCTGCTTTATACCCTAAATGACGCACACTATCTTTCCGATTATGTATTTATTTTTCTATAATATATTTCATCCATATTTTTCAGCGCTGATTTTAACTGCGCATATTTATTTGAGTCAGAGTATTGTCCATTTTAGATATCGGTGCCTAATGGAAGAGAAAAAGTTACAACAAAATTATGTTCTCGTTTGGACGGTCATTCTTTTCTATCTCATCAAAGTGTGTTGTCTCAAAAAAAGTATAATATAAATTGAAGAGCAATAGATGGAAAAGTCGTTTAGCCGTCCAGACGAGAATATAATTTTTTCTTCCATCTTTGCAACAAGACAAAACGTCAAAATAGTCTAATATAACTTCTTAGTAAAGGCATATAATAATTCTAAAAAAGTTAAGGAATCTTAAAAGATGATAGCTGGAAATTCACAAGACAAATGCCTGAAGAAATTAGTTTTCTATTGAATATATTTACCTTGCGAATAGGTCGAACGGACCAGCATAAACGCAGCAATTGATATTGGAACTCCAACAATGATTAAAGGAAGGATAACCTAAATGACACTTTGTATATCAACATAAAAAGGTTTTGTTTAAAAACCATTCAAAACTCTGAGGTTCAATGTAAATGTTCGAAAAGTTGGCCGCATTATTGTGTAATTAAGACACTGATTCACGTTTTAAATTGAAAAGTTTAGAAGGAAACTTTCGAATTTTTTCAGTGGTAAATGAAAATAAGTATATTAAACTATGTTAAATAGAGTTGAGCTCGGCGTCTACTGTCTCGATTTGACTGAATGGGTTAGCGGAACGAATTGAGTGGTAGGAATAATGTGTTAAGATTAATGCATTCTTTGTTGTGTCTTGGCTATCCCAAATAATGAGTAAAGTTGCCGTGTGAGATGGCATACGGCAGATTTAACAGTGAAATCAGGTGTTGAAGAGGAATAGAAAAAAACATAACCGGTGAGGAACATTTTATTTTACAATATACATCCCAAGTAATAGATTGAGCTCAGTAAGCATGTTCAAATGAAACTTTTTTTAGGAAGAAATTAGTATTTTTATGTAGCTTAACACAAGCTTAATTTAATTGTATTGAAAACTTTTTTCTTTTAAAGACGTTAAATTTTTGACACACGTTTAAATATCGCAAAATCGCTATTTCGATTTGACGTGCAATATACTCAAATTTTAAAAATCTTAAACATGTTTTCTGGCATATTAAAATTTAAAAAATTTTTATCATTAACATTTCATCTATTAAAAACTATTTTATTTTACATATACCGTAAAACTTTCTGGCATATGCCCCCTGAACAATATTTATTGATTTCGTGAGTTATTCTACGATTTAAATATTATTTTTACATACAATTATTTACATTTTCTTAGAAGCGTAGTTTATAAATGGTTTTCTATTTCGATAGCTATTGTTACATACCAGAGATGGCGGGAATGGAAGTATTTTTATTTCAGAACACGGAACTCGGAATCAAATAAGACCGGTATCGGGAATTCCATCCGTATCTGAAGTTATCGTATATATGAATACTGAATTTTACGAATAAAAATAATAATTTTCAGAATACGAAATCCGAAATTCCGCCCATCTCTATTACTGTTGTGGCAAAATTGTTAATGCCACAAATAATAGAACGTCACGCGTGTCCCTCATATTGTAATTAGACGTCACGCGTGACCCGGATATTTACTATAAATATGTGGCCAACCAGTTAATATCGATCGATTCCGTATTCATTGTACCTATTCATTGTATCTACAATAAAGCTGTTATTCATCCGCCGTCGTCAAATCCTTAACAACTGGCGATCAGGATGAGATTCGAACTCACGCGGGAAAATCCCAATGGATTAGCAATCACGTAGGGAGCTGTCAAGTTGCCGAAACATCATCTTTGCTGGGCATGGACTGGATTGCCAAGGACGAATCCCTTATCGACGCTCTACTCGATTCACCAGCTACGGAGATCAACGCTGTCAACAGAGAGACAGTAAATACAATGCGAAACAGTATAAAGGAAAACCTCAACACGGAGTTTCCACAAGTGTTCAAATCGAGCTTAGGAAGATGCACAAAGATGAAGGCGCCGCTGAAGCTAAAAACCGAAGCGACACCAATCTTCCGGAAGGCTCGTCCGGTACCGTATGCCGCATTACCCCGGGTAACTCTAGAAATCGAACGACTGGTTGCTGAAGGAGTCCTATCCCCAACAGAACATGCAGAATGGGCCGCTCCGGTTGTCATTGTGCAGAAGAAAAACGGATCAATCCGACTATGCGCAGACTTCTCCACTGGACTGAACGACGCCCTTGAACAACACCAGCATCCGCTACCAACAATCGATGACATCTTTGCAAAGCTGAATGGAGGTCGATTCTTCTCTCAAATCGATCTTGCCGACGCCTACCTTCAGCTGGAATTGGAAGAATCGTGCAGACACCTTGCCACGATTAACACGCATCTCGGGTTATTCACATATAATCGGATGCCGTTTGGAATAAAGGTCGCACCCGCTATTTTCCAAAAGACCATGGATACTATGCTTGCCGGATTGGAAGGAACTATCGCGTACTTGGATGACGTCATTGATTGTCAGCCCTGTTTAATCGACTCAACGACTACGGGTTGCGAGTACGCATGGAGAAGTGCACGTTCCTGATGAAGCAGATAAGTTTTCTCGGATTCCAAATAAATGCTGATGGACGACGACCGGATCCAGCCAAGGTCGCCGCAATTGAGAAAATGCCAGCACCCGAGAATATAAGCCAGCTCAGGGCTTTCCTTGGAATGATACAGTTCTACGGATCATTTGTCAAGGAACTGCATAGGCTACGACACCCGTTGGACGCCCTAACACGCAAGGATGTGACGTTCAAATGGTCAAGCGAATGTCAAAAATGCTTCAACCAAATAAAGGATGTCTTAAAATCGGATCTTTTGCTCACCCACTTCGACCCAAGCTTACCAATCATCGTCGCAGCGAACGCGTCACAGTATGGAGTAGGAGCAGTACTGTCACACCGATTTGCCGACGGATCCGAAAAGGCTATATACCACATCAGCCGTGCTCTGACGAAAGCACAGCAGAACTACAGTCAAATAGAGAAGGAAGGTTTTGGACTCATATACGCCGTTCAAAAGTTTCACCGGTTCATACATGGACGAAGCTTCACGCTGAAGACCGATCACAAGCCACTCCTCGCTATTTTTGGAAAGAAGAATGGAATCCCAGTGTACACAGCAGCAAGACTACAACGTTGGGCGACGATGCTTTTCAACTACAACTTCAAGATCGAATATGTCAATACAAAGGATTTTGGTCAAGCAGATGCACTATCCCGTCTCATAGCCGTCCAATCATCGCAAACAGATGCCGAAGACCGTGTGATCGCCCGAATCGAAGCGGAAGTGATTGCCGAATATAAAAATCACTGTGAGAACTTGCCGGTCGCAGCTGAAACGATTCGTCATTCAACTTCAAAGGATCGGATCTTGAAGGAAGTGATGAAGTACGTCAACACTGGAAATTGGCCGAAGGTACAGCAATCATCACCATTATGGTCATACTACAACCGAAGGGACAGTCTAACAATCGTCAACGACTGCCTATTGAGTGCCCATCGTGTCGTAATACCAAAGGCACTGAGGGATAGAGTGCTTCGAACACTGCACAAAGCACATCCCGGAAGCACAAGAATGAAGATGTTAGCACGAAGTTATGTCTATTGGCCGGATATCGACAAGAATATCGAAGATCTCGTCTCCCGCTGCAGAAATTGTGCTAACGCCGCGAAGAACCCATTGAAGGCGGAGTTATGTTCCTGGCCAATCACCACCGCACCTTGGCAGAGAGCTCATGCTGACTTCGCCGGACCAATACATGGAGTTTATTATCTGATCATCGTCGACGCCTACTCAAAATGGCCGGAGATTGCCCCCACGAAGACAATCTCAACTCAAGCAACCATAGATATTTTCAAGAAGACATTCGCACAATTTGGTAACCCAGAAACTCTCGTCACGGACAACGGAACCCAGTTTACATCATCGCGTTTCAAGAAGTTCTGTGAAGAAGAAGGAATAAAACATCTACGCTCACCACCGTTCCACCCGCAATCAAATGGCCAAGCCGAACGATTTGTCGATACGTTCAAGAGAGGATTGTTGAAGATGAGAGGAGAAGGACCCCCCGCGGAAGCTTTACAAACGTTCCTGAAGTTTTACCGTGCCACACCATCTACCTCTACGCCGGACCATCTATCACCCGCAGAGAGGTTTATCGGACGCCGAATTCGAACAGAACTGGATCTGTTATCACCGAGCAGCAAGGAAGAAGAAAGCCGGAAGCGCAACGAGGAAATGGAGAGACAGTTCAACGTCAGACATGGAGCGCGAAGAAGAACATTTGATGTCAACGAGCCAGTCTACATTAGAGACTACAGAGGAAGGGACCCCCAATGGATACCTGGATCCATCGTCGCAAGAAAGGGAAGCGTCCTATTCCAAGTGAAGACTACGAATGGGCAATTTTGGACGCGCCACGCCAACCAACTGAGACATCGACAAGAGGATGAGCCGAACCATCCTAGTAGAATTCTATTGGACCTATTTGAACTGCCGAGTACAATGACAACAACACTGCCGCCGTCACTACCACCGTCACCGCCACCAATGCCGAACATGGAACGACACCAGCTGAGAAGATCGAGCCGCATTCCGAAGCCAGTCACTCATCTACAAGTGGACCCCAGACGACGCCGATATTTATATAATTAATTGTTGTACTTGTTGTTGTTATTGTTCCTGAGATCCTCCTTATAACAAGGGGAGGTGTTGTGGCAAAATTGTTAATGCCACAAATAATAGAACGTCACGCGTGTCCCTCATATTGTAATTAGACGTCACGCGTGACCCGGATATTTACTATAAATATGTGGCCAACCAGTTAATATCGATCGATTCCGTATTCATTGTACCTATTCATTGTATCTACAATAAAGCTGTTATTCATCCGCCGTCGTCAAATCCTTAACAATTACATACCCTAGATGACATGTGTGGATCGCTATGTCGTCGAGCTAGCGGGACACCATAACACCATGCAGTACGGCACATATGAAGATAAGAGCCCGTCTCTATGGATCAAAGGTCTGTCAGTTACTCACTCGACAGGGCTACGGGAAGGTCGCTTCTAGAAATTATGGGAGAAATTATGGAATTATGGGAGAAGCAATCGATAGCGATTTTCGAATAGTAAAAGGATCGAAATGCCGAGATCTTAACTATTCAATTAAGAAAAAACCCCAGAAAACTCGTTTAAACTTGTTAGAATAATCTGGCCCATATAATTCTGCAAACCCATTGGGATCCCGATTAGTTTAAAAAATCCCAGCGAGAATCCAGATAAAGCCGGTAAAAAGAAGAATGGCGGCATACACGTGCAGAACGCAATATCATACAAGAAGCTCCAACATTGAAGATAAAGTATTTGCCGACGAACCGTTGCCATAATTTTGGGAGTTTTGTACAAAATACAGTAAATCGCGTAAATATTCAGAGGAATCGTCAAAAATGACATAAAATGGGAAAAGTATGCGATATATTGCCAGGTGGCGAATATATTCAACTCCATTTTACAATTCTTGCTATAATTGTTGATATAATATTCCTCCATTGGTTTTCTATAACAAAATGATAGTTATATGATAAGATTTTGAATTAATTGTTTTCACACCTACTATGAACAAAAAGAATTAAAATATAAAACTTATTTAAGCACTCGAAGTCCTTGTTTTAAAGAATTCTAGTTTGATAGAAAACAAACAATTTGAAAATATTAATTATCTTCTAATAATAATAATTTAATTCTAAAATTTTTGTTCTTTCTTTATATGAAGTATAAATATCTAAATAATATATCAGTGATAGTTTGTTTTGTTCTTTCAAAATAAAAAAGTTTTTGAAAGACTTTTAAGAAACAAAGATGCCTTTTGATTAAACCAAATATGGTTAGCCACAGCGTCGATGATTCTATACAGTTATGCGTGCCAAAGGAAAATGAGCATTTTATATTATTTAACCGCGTCTTGCATGTCTAAATTCGAAGTAAATTTTCACGTTCGTAGCTTTAACAGAGTTACTCTAAGCTTTAACAGAGTTACTCTAAGATAATCCGACAACATTAATATCTTTCTTAAATATTTACCAACAGCGACTTTATGAACTTCTATTTTTATAATTGCATTAGAAGTGAAATCTATGGAAATTGATTTACTCTTTATTATAATTTAATTTTCATATTTTAATTCCATAAATAGTTAATTGCGAAAGTTGAAGGTAACAGAGGAATCAACTTCCAGTCAAATAAACCCATAGTGTTATCCCGCTATGAACGCCAATTGTATTCAACATATTTTAAGTGATTCTAAGAAAATATTCTAATTTAATTTTCACATTTTATGATATTTAAAAACCAGTTATTTAAACATTCTAAAAAACTTATTAGTTGTTACTACATGGAACTTAAAAAACCGCGCTTAGAAATGCTAAAAATGTAATGTATTGGCTTCTAGGGGAGAAAGCTCATAGTTTACAACATCCGAAGGAAGAAGGAAGAAGGAAGAAGGAAGAAGGAAGAAGGAAGAAGGAAGAAGGAAGAAGGAAGAAGGAAGAAGGAAGAAGGAAGAAGGAAGAAGGAAGAAGGAAGAAGGAAGAAGGAAGAAGGAAGAAGGAAGAAGGAAGAAGGAAGAAGGAAGAAGGAAGAAGGAAGAAGGAAGAAGGAAGAAGGAAGAAGGAAGAAGGAAGAAGGAAGAAGGAAGAAGGAAGAAGGAAGAAGGAAGAAGGAAGAAGGAAGAAGGAAGAAGGAAGAAGGAAGAAGGAAGAAGGAAGAAGGAAGAAGGAAGAAGGAAGAAGGAAGAAGGAAGAAGGAAGAAGGAAGAAGGAAGAAGGAAGAAGGAAGAAGGAAGAAGGAAGAAGGAAGAAGGAAGAAGGAAGAAGGAAGAAGGAAGAAGGAAGAAGGAAGAAGGAAGAAGGAAGAAGGAAGAAGGAAGAAGGAAGAAGGAAGAAGGAATTTAAAACAATACCACAAACTTTTGCTTAAAATAGTAAAACTTTAAAGATTGTGGCCATACGAAATATGGATGATCTGCAATAATTCGTCAAATGTGGTGCTTCATGCCATTAAAGACGCACTATTTCACACTTCCTTTTAGCTTATTATTTGTTCTCTACTATGTTACAGAATATGAAGTTCAGTTAAATTTATTTTTTCATTAGCTCGCACCCCAATTGGAATGCTGCGAGCACCGAAAAAATGATCTCAGAAAACGTTCCGAAACTTAAAATTTCATTAAGGAATTAATATTTTTCTATAGTTTAAGAAAAAGCTGACTAACTGGATTGTTGTAATGTACACGTAAAATTTAAACGACTCGCGTAAACAACAGAAAAGCGCTTGGGGTGCCCATGCTTTGGTAAAAATGTGTTATTAGATTTAAAGTTTCTTTTCTAATCAGATGGAACTATTTAAATATTATCTATGAATGTAGAAATATTAATAAACCAACTTTTCAACGGATAAAGTGAATGAAATGTTTATTATGTCTTAGAATTCTTAACAAATAAGCAATGATCACATTATATATGCAATGTTCATACAAAATTTGAAAAATATTTTAGTTAATTAACAATAGAGAATCTTTTAAAAAAAATGTTTACATTATCTTGCCAAATGAAAACGAAATTTTTCGCGATTATAAGTGTCATTTTTCATATTCCACGTAATAATCACAAATAAGCTTTTACGCGAAATTAATAAACCTGTCTTGAAGTATCTAGAAAATTTTACCAGAAAAGTTTCTTAGAAATCCCTAAAACAAGCTAGCATTTCTAAGAGAGAAATTGGCTTTCTAAAATTTTGTATATTTTTTAAGTACGATATAATATAAATAAAAAATATTAAAAGACTCAGAAGATTTAAACAAAACTAATGAAATCTAAATATTCTTAAAATAGAAATTAATTCTTAAAAAACTTTTATTCAAAATAATTTCCGTCATTAATAACAACATTTTCTCAGAGTTTTGGGCAACTTATGGATTCCATCAGAATATAATATATATATATATATATATTCGAATATTAGCATGGCCCCTGCGCATGGATGACACGCAAATTCGTGAAGCGTTCCAAATTTTATTTATTTATGTATATAATTATTGATATTTGAGCGACCGACTTCTGGCGGAGTCATATGTTCATCTTATTTTATTCCCTATCTTACCATTTACAATTTATATTGCTTAAATGTTATTTTGGTGAACTAATTCATGTTGATAGCGATTCGCAGTGATTGTTTCGCCAGGTTGGAGCAGTTCAGAGTACAGAATTCCTTGTTGGTCCCGCCATATGCACAGAAAGACCTTCTTCCCGTGGATGTTGGGTTTTGCGGATAGATCCGGGCAATGTGCGGAGAGTACGACGGTTTCGGTAAGATTGCCCATTCGAACTCTTTCAGCGTATCCTTCACCGCTCGTTGGGTTTTGCGGTCGAATTTGTCTGTTCAATAGGACTAACCCACGATTTTCTTCGCTTCGGATTGTCGTAGTACACCCATTTTTCATCGCCAGTTATGATCCGGTGTATAAAAGACTTTCTTTGAAATCTGTCCAACAAGCTTTGTGAAGTTGTTTTTCTTTAGTTGCGTTCTGACAGCTAATACGGCATTCATTTTCCTTTATTTTGAATCTTCCCCATTGCTTTCAATCGATGAGAAATTGCTTTTTGCGTGACACAGAGAGATGCCGCTAGTAGCTCCTGTGTTTGAACCGAACCTTCATCCAATAAAGCCTGAAGTTCTTCGTCTTCAAATTTTTTGACTCTCCTGATCGGTATTTGTCGTTGACGTCAAAATCTCCCGATTTGAAACGCTGAAACCAATCTTGGCAGGTTCTTATAGATAATGCAGCATCGCCGTAAGCTTGGGCAAGCATTTGGTGCGCGTCAGTGGCTTTCTTCTTGAGTTGGAAAAGGAAAAGAAGAGCTTCCCGCAAACACCGTTTTCCTGGCACAAAGGTGGACATATCCTGAACCCAAAATAATTATTTTTTATAAAGTACGTGAAGTAAGTTATATATAAGTAAAAAGCTGATAATACAGAGAACATTATAACATAAAATTCGTTATATAAAAATAATTTTATTTTGACAAAATATCAACAAAAAAAAAACGCGGGAAATTAATTTGTAGTCCCGATATCATATTGGGTTCGATATGAAGCTAACGAGACTATGCTCAGTTTGTCATATTTTTGTCATATATATATATATTTAATATTTAAGTAAAAGCACTCCAAATGAACACTACTTTTTTGCACGTTTTTAAGCGTCATTTTTCAAAATTTCCACGTTTTAAGGTTTTACGCAATAACAATAAGCTTGTCTTAAAGTATGCAAGAGAAATTGCCAAAAATGACCTGATTTTCATTGCTCTCACTTATTCCAACTCAATTGGAATCGAGTTCATCATACGAATGTCAGTAATGCACTTGTCTGATAATGAAAACCCACAACATCCTTCGTCTATAATTAATTTCAGCTATTTTTTCCAGTTGTTTTTGTTTTTGTTGATGATTTGGCCAATTTTCGCGGACCCTATTGAAAGGCTGAAAATGTTTTTATTTGTTACTTACTGCTTAAAATTAAATTTATTTTTTTTTTTTTGAAAATTCTTCAATGTTCTAATGATCCTATACTGTTCGTATTTTTTATTTTTGTTTATTCAAATGTGGTGTTAATTAGTATTTTCTGTTTTGGATGATGAAGATGTTGTCCTTGGAAAATAATCATTTATGCAAATTTTTATAAATTTAATTAGTTTTTAGATGCATTCTTTTGCCATTTTTTTGTTAGTCTAAAATCTAAATGTGTTTTTCCCCTTTTCAGCCACGCTAGATTTTCACGTAACAGCTAACGGTAACATTTTTAGTAATTTTATGAACTATTATATCTAATAAAGTTCCAATTAAAATGAACATTTTCACTTATTTAAACCTTTATTTACTAGATTTGTTCTAGATTAATATAAAAAATGTTTGAAATTTAAGACTCTAGTACCTTACTAGGGATGTCATTTTTGGATCCAAAAGGTTTCGGGCTGAAACTTTGCAGGGTGATAGCTAAGAAAATTTTATTAGTGCACACAAAAAATTGTCCTGCACTGGGGGGTTTAAGTGGGTTAAAAAAAGGTTCAAATTTACCAACATCAAAATTCCTGTGTTAAAACGTAAAAAACCATCAAATTTTGCTGTCGACAATTTATTTGATTATAATGAAAGCAGCGGCAAGCATCGGTGGTCAAGTGGTTAAGCGGTTCGTCATTCAACAAAAAGGTATCAAGTTCAATTCCTCACGTCGGCATTTAATTTATTTCATTAGTTCATTTCGATTCACAAATTTATTGAAAAAATTTACAAGTTTTTTTTCGGTCTTTTGACCTTATGATGATAACATCCAAAAAAGAGTTAAAATTTTTTAAAATTTCATTTTAAGAGACTGAATAGTGTATTTACCAAAAAAAATACATTTTTCGGTCCTCTGGACTTTCCGCTGTTAGAAGGCTGTTGGAAGGCTGGAATGGTCTGGCGGCGGGTTTATATGTGTTTTCATGACAATTTTGAACAATATCAGTGCTGATCAATGCAGTAATGAACATAGTCATTGAACATAGTTCTAAAATTTTACAGAAAATTCACGAAAAAACCACACATCGCAGGTACACCTTTATAGTCACAAGTATCGTCACGAAGGATGTGCAGAGTCACATGGACAATTTAAATCGCTTACTATAATGCTGAAAATGCTATTCAGCCCTTAAAATAAAATTTAAAAAATAAAAAAATTTTTGGGTTGTCAAAGTCCAAGTCAATGTCAGGTCCAAGGGTTGATTGTTGGACGGTGTGTGAGTTTTCGAAATGTTGCTGAAAATTGTTAGGAATCTGTTCGATAGCTGTGTCGATAACTGCACTGATTTTGTACGAAATTGTTATGAAAACACATACAAACCCTCGGCCCGAATATTCCATCAAAAAGCTGCCAGAACCTTCAAAATTCAGAGGACCGAAAAAATATAATTTTTTGTGTAAATACTCTTTTCAGTCTCTTAAAATGAAATTTTTAAAAATTTTTACTCTTTTTTGGGTGTTATCATCATAAGTCCAAAATATCGAAAAAAAACTTGTAATTTTTTCCAATAAATTTTTGAATGAAATGAACAAATGAAATAAATTTAATGCCGACGTGAGGAATTGAACTTGATACCTTTTTGTTGAATGACGAACCGCTTACGTTTTAACACAGGAATTTTGATGTTGGTAAATTTGAACCTTTTTTTAATCCACTTAAACCCCCCAGTGCAGGACAATTTTTTGTGTGCACTAATAAAATTTTCTCAGCTATCACCCTGCAAAGTTTCAGCCCGAAACCTTTTGGATCCAAAAATGACCTCCCTAGTTAGCTCAGAAAATATTCTTTTTGTTATTTTAGGATAAGCTTTAATTCTTCTTTCTGGTGCTTAATTCGTCGTTCTCTATTTTTTTTTTAAATTAATGACAACTGGTATCTTTAAAAAATGAGCTCAATAAACGTGCTAAAATCAAACTTTTTGGAAATTTATTTATAATTTTCTTGTTTTTGCTCGTTCTACACCGTATTTTCCTAAATAAATTGAAGAATAAGTTTTAGAAGTTGTTTCAATCGTTGAATAAATTTGGAAAATCATAATAATAATCATAAAATTGAATGATAAAAAAATTTATAAAGCGGTAATCGTATTTGGCATCGACTATGGTTAATAAATTAAATAATTTATTAAAAAATATTATTTGCTTATAAAAACTAGTTAGATCGGTGTGTTGAACTCTAACATCTATTTGTAAAACTCACTTTAACACATCTTACAAAGATAAATTGGACAGGACCACGTATTTCTTCTGCACCATTGTTCATGTGCTCTGCTCTAATTGCACATTTCATATAGCGCAAAACAAAGAATAAAAAGAGACTAGACATATCTAACTCTAAATGCCAATTATACATAAAATTTTCATCCAATTAAAGACGAAAGACGAAAATCAATTTTGTTATTGATAAATTAAAATTAGAGTAATCTCAGCGGTGGGTTAATTATTATAATTATACCATGCAGGCCATCTGAAAATTTGTAAAAATGTGCAGTTTCCATTTGCAACAATGTATGGGCTCTATCGGGGCACGCCACTGCCAAGAAACCGCGCCGCATTGCAAAACACTTCGCATCAATTGCAAAAGCTGTCTTTTAATTTATTATTTTTATTTTCAATTTTTTATTTATCAGTTAACGTTTCATTCTGCGGAAATCCTGATAAATTAATGAAAAGAAATCCTTAGTGCCTCAATTAATGGATCAGAAGAGTCTTCATCGTCAATATAAGTGACTTGTAAATATTGAAAATAAAAGTAATAAATTAAAAGGTTAAGTTTGCAATTGGTGCGGAGTCTTTTGGAATGCGGCGCGGTTTCGTGGCAGAGGACTGCGCTCAATTACCCGATTTTTTCGTTTTAACTTTTATTTTTCGCGCTAATGTGACACTAAGAATGCCACTAACAGGAAGGCATATATATGACCAGAACTTCTATTAGAAAATTCAATTTTGCTTTCATTATAATCGAATAAATTGTCGACAGAAAAATTTTGATGGTTTTTTAATGTTTTCTACAGGAATTTTGAGGTTGGTAACTTTGAACCTTTTTTTAACCCACTTAAACCCCCCAGTGCAGGACAATTTTTTGTGTGCACTAATAAAATTTCCTCAGCTATCACCATGCAAAGTTTCAGCCCGAAACCTTTTGGATCCAAAAATGACCTCCCTAGTAAATTGCCTTATTGGATGATGAAACGTTCAAAAAATAAGGAAACTCGTACGAATAACCTTAATCCAATATAATTTAATATTTAACTTGAGCTCTCAGTAATGCTTGTTTTTCGATCTGATAAACGGGTACTTGTATATTTTAAGATATGTCAAACCTACGAGAAAGTTATTCTTAAATTAACCCGCATCAACTTGTAAGGCTCATTTAAATATTAGAACCCGCCAAATGAAAATTAAATTTTTCAGATTTTTAAGAGCGTCGTTCAAACTTATACGTTTACTTTAAAAGACAGTATTCATGTTAAATAATTTAGCATTTCTCCAATTTTCCAAATTTCTTAAAATCTTTTACAAATTATGAGATTAGAACACGTTTACTGAACCCATGTTTTTGCGAATCCATTTGGCGTGTTTTAAAATATTCATTTCCAATTCGAGTGCTATTAGATTATTCCAATTTATGGCAAAGATCCGGTCATTTGATAAATCATCAAACAAATAATGGGTCATACAATGATCAAACTCTAATTAGTCGCCCATAATCCTTAAGGATTTAAAACTACCTATAAAAGTTCGAGTTAATGCTTCATACAAATTACGTAAATCCTCTATCATTATAATCAATTTAATTAATTAGCCGAATTCAATCGGAACAATCTCGAAAATCTAATTTTAAGCGAATAGTAAATAACAATTTTTTTTAAGAAAAATAAATTAGTATGCTTTATTGTTCTGAACATTTTCACAAAATATATAATTAGTATTTAATTTATTTATAAAGCAAACGAAACTGTCAAATTTTCAGATGGAGTCGACGGGATTTGTGATACTTATCATTTTTTATATCATCGCTTTTAATATAATTGGCTTATTTGGAAATATTCATCTGATTGTATTGTTTGTTAGGAAACCAAGGTTAAGGACACATCATGGTAAGTTCATGGTTTTTTGTAAATTGTGGTTAATTAAGTTGCGTGTAAAAAATATTTGGTTGTTAGGGAACAAATATAGAAGAAATAGATTTATCTGAGCCAAAACAGTTGTTTCCGTAGAAATTTTAGTCCATAAAAAGAGAGACTTTTAGCACTGACTCATGGAAATACAAATTGTCATTCGGTTTACACGAATTCAATAATTTCAGAATATATTTTTTGGTTCCTCCTAATATGAATCATGTTATTATTGTTCAATTTTTGAAAGTTGAAGCGAAAATTACAGTACTCTTTCACGCCAAATGTAAATTAACATTCTCTAATATTGAAATGAATCTTACAATTTTAAAAGCACACCAAATAAAAATAACAAATTTTTAAACTTTAAACGTGTTTTTCTAATTTTTCCGTGAAAACAAAAAACTATTTTTCACTTCATTTTGTCATGTTTGTCTTAAACCATCTAAAAATCACTGTATCTTCTCTAAATCATAGATTAAAGAGGATTGCATTTTATAGTTGAATTTGACGTGTTCAAGTTTTGTTTAAAGAAAAATATACTCGTCAAATTTGTACAAAAAACGATTTTCTTACTAAAAACAGATTTTGAGTATATTTTCTGAGCGCTCAATTTGACCGTTACATTTGGCGTGCTCTTGAGGAAAGTTCTGATCAATTTTTTCAAATTCCGTCAAGAGAGAATGATTTTTATAATTTTACGCTTGTCTTAAAACTTTCACGTAAACTTTACAAACATATTAATCACTCTACTTTGTCAGTTTTTTCTTAAACTCTGTGAACATATAAAAATCTTCACAAAATATTAGATTTCAACATGTTTTCTGATCTCGTCAATGAAGTGAAAATTAGTACTTGACTTTTTGACTTTTAATTTTTAATAAAATGCGTTTACATATACGAAAACGGTTATTTTTATTTGGTGTGTTGGGAAAAGGCCGGCGCCTTTCTTGTATTACCGCAAACTTGGGTAATTAAACCATTTATTAAGATAAAATAATAAACAATATAAAACAATGAAAATAGAATATAAAAATATAACCAAACAAATCCAGAATGAAATATATTGGACACGTCACTATTTATACGTCGCATACAAATAGAATATAGTTCACGTTACACATTTAATTAATATGCGTGCGTCAGCACATGTTGCACCTTTTAAATTTTTTCCATGTATTTCTCTTTAACTATATGTTTATCTCAAGAGAAGATTAAAGAATAATTTGTAACAGCAAATACTGACACAGAAGAGTTTCCATAAGTTCTTTCCCTTTTTTCTTCTCCAAATAGTTAAAGTTTTTAAATATAAAAAGCCTAATTTACACTAGATGACAAAAGTTTTGTCACAAATGTTTTTTCGGGTTTAACTTTTTTGTGACTTGACCAAATTGGCTGATTTTTTGATATTTTATGTGAATCATTGTTTAAAATGTTATAGTAGCAAAATTTGGTTTAAATTACCATGGCAATTTCGGTACCACGCATTCCGTTTTCCCTCATATTGATAACAGCTTGCCGGGTGGCAATTGGAGTTTCTTTACGTGGAGTCATGTTGCCAATTACTTCTATTTTTAATAAATTATGAAAAAATATAATAGAACTTTAAAAATTATTAACAAATGCAGTGCAAGAAAAGTGCGTAATATCTTTGAGCTACGCGTTTTACGATAAACGCTTGTCACTGTAAAACGGATCATCGTAATCACAAGCGGGAATTTGTAAAATAATCTACAACCATATGAATCTATCATATCAAAAAATCAGCCAATTTGGTCAAGTCACAAAAATGTTAAACCCGAAAAAACATTTGTGACAAAACTTTTGTCAGCTAGTGCATGTCAAAAGATTTTTAAATCGCTCTGAGAAAAAACCATGTTCGGTTTGCTCCAAAAGAAGGACTGTTGTTGAAAAGTGTGTCAAAATAGACGACCTCTAAATAGATTCAATATCACTTCTACAGGCATCCTACTCCAACTTCTAACAATTGTCCAATCGGTGTGTCTCCTTTCAGAACTCAACAACATCTATTTTGCAATTAAAGGTAATCAAATCCTCTGCAACCCTAAAAGAAACAATTTCCAGCACATTTTTACGCCACTATCATTTATCGTGATGATTGTTACCGATCGCTATTCATCTATGTTTTCTGCAATTGTTTTCAGACGGGTATCGTGTGTGCTCTTGCTATCGATTTCCTTCTTGCCATCGCTATTCCTATAAAGTATTTTGGAAAGATAAACTAAATCTAATTATTATTTAAGATATCGAACGCTTCCAAAGTTGCCTTACATTCTAACCCTCTTAGTCTTTCCATTTATCTACGGGTTCTATATCACAGTATCGGGATTTATTCACATCGACTCTAATCCTATAAAGGTTTTATTTTGTTTTTGATTATTCCGTCAAGTCAATCGATAATTCTAGCTCTGCAATCCCCCATCGTCGATGACTGCCTGGTTGGCATTCCAGAGCTATATAATAACCTTATCATTTTGCTTAACAACACTAGTGGCCTATGTAATTTCCTACGTTTTAATTTTTCAGAAAAGTAAGTTAATATTACCTAATAAAGATAACGAGCTCAATGTTGGCAGTGAGAAACAAGACACGAATAAACATTGATCGCCAAGTTCTACGAAGCATTGGTCTCATAGTTATCATGTTCATTATCTGGCGATGTGCTGGAATGATTACTGTCAATGTTGCACACATGCTCCGATTTGATGAACGAACCATTGAGATAATACAAAATGTCTTGGTAAAACAATTTATATCGAAAATTGAAATCTCCATGCTTATTTCAGGTAATCCCAGCCCTTGTTGGATTCTCACAAAATGGTTACATTTGCTATGTGCAATCGGTAGAATATCGAGCACTGCTGAATGAGCAACTCAAGTGTATGCTGTGCATGGATAGGACAAGGTTGAATTCAATGAGAATTGTGGGAGAGAATGGAATCCAAGTGGTTAAGATTCGAAGCGTGTCAAGGATCGAGTAGATATTGATTTGATTTAGAATAATTATGGGTTTTATGATAAAGTTTTGTATAGAAATACCGTGTACTTTATTTATTTGTTTATTTAAAATACGTGTACTAGACACGTGAAGAAAAGTAATATTAAAATACCACAAAAAATACAAAAAAAAGAAACTGTAGGGGTTTGTTAAAAAAAAAAACTAACAAAAACCAGACCAAAAAAGACTTTCAAATAATATATGCAGGAACTTTTGAAACAATTTCCAACACTATTTTACAATATTTAAGCACAATTGCTGAAGGATACTTTTAAGTGAATTTCGATTATCTTAAAATAAACTACCCTTATAATATTAACGTATTTTCCTAACAAGGAAAGTGTCTTGAGTCGAACTGTCAGAATTTTTTAAACTTTGCAGGTAGATTCCTCGTGTCGAATATTGTATGCACACAAATTTTGAAAAAATGAAAATAGTACACATAATTTCTTGAAAGAGCTATAAGGATTTTCTGTAATTTTTAAAGAAAATATTCAAAGCATACGCGATCGCTTGCAATTTGCGCGTACTTCGTGGCAGTAAAATAAAGAAAAAAACCGGACTATGCAATGGTCACTTCAGAACGTTCACCCAGCGACGTTGGAACCAGTTCCGCACACACGTCTTTATCTTGCTGTAAAACCTATGCCCGCCCATGTTTGTCAATGCCCATTGTCGCACCGTTTTCTCCAAGATATCGTCGTATTGAAACGTATCTTCCATTTGCTCGCCGAAGAAACAGCCCCAAATCATATGCAAACCACCACCATCCTAAACCGTTGGGAGCTGGCACTTATAAAGGGTACCTTGATTCCACCAGTCCCAAACATGTTAAATCAGACGTTTTTGCTAATTTATTTCGACGCAAGAGCCAACGCAAGACCGCATGTTGCTCAAGCGGTGAAGGATACGCTAAAAGAGTTCAAATGGGAAGTCTTACCGCACCCGCCGTACTCTCCGGACATTGCCCCATCGGATTATCATCTTTTCCGGTCAATGGCTCATGGTCTGACGGATCAGCGCTTTCGAGATCATCAAGACGTCAAAAAATGGCTAGATGAATGGACTGCGGCGAAACCAGAAAAATTCTATTATGATGGAATCCATAAGTTGCCCAAACTCTGGAAAATGTTGTTATTAATGACGGAAATTATTTTGAATAAAAGTTTTGTTTAAGTTTTTTATAGTTTAATATGCGTAACAAAACGCGTAAATTAAATTTCTAGACATTGGTCCGCCCACTGTTACAATATTAAATCTGTAGAGAAGAGACCAACTATTGTTAGTCCAACTCAAACAATCTTATAATCTTTCAACAGATGCATAGATCAAATTTGGATTGCATCTGCGATAGGACTGGGGGTTTCGCAATATTTTTAGGTTAAGCCCGCCGCGAATTCCAAAACTCTCTCCCATCGCTGGAACACGCCAAATCATAGAACATCACTAAACTCGTATTTTTTAAAGAGGAGATGGCTTCCAGGAGATTTGAATAAAAGGCTGTTAAAGGGACGTAAAATGTAATTTCATTTAGAATTTCATTTATTCTCTACCAAAGACAGCACAGAAAATAAAATTTAAGCAGTCTGAGCTCCTTGAACAGCACCAAACGCTGCTTGAGCATCAGCAGCGACAGCTGGAGCGTTTCCGAAGTGGATGACAAGCTTGTCCTCCTTTGGTGCACCAGCCAAACGGTGATGGTCAGTTCAGTCGATCCAGAGGGGTCGATAAAACCGAAAACTGGTTGAAGACGGCATTCGTTGTTGTTCGAGGACTTGACCTGGAAGACAAGTTTGTCAGTTCCACCGTTCTTAAGAGGATTCTTGGAGGATCCACCGGCTGCTGGGACGCTGCAGGCAGCTGGGTCGACGGTAGGAGCCATTATTCAATAGAGCGATGTATGTATGACATGTCTTCGTCGTCGTGAACGTGCCGGATTTAGTTTGTCAATTACACGCAAAATATTATTAGACACGCTTAATAACAGTCATTTTCATTTGGCCTGCAAGGACTGTTGGCACGTACTGTTCACGTACGCTTCTTTATTCACGTCTCTTTGAGTTAACATCAAAATTCGAGCTTGAAAGAGTATCTTTTCAAATAATTTTGCATATAAATCTAACAAAATAAAAAAATTCAACTATTTAAGTGTGATTTAATCCACTTATCATCTTCATAAACAATAACACACTGGGTTAGAACAACAGAGAATCATGTTACACTTTTTTCAAACAACACACATGTGAATAGAGCGCATTTGACGAACCACTCGGAAACACGTTCAATTAGTTATATATTTTATTTATTTTTTAAGTATGATAACATGATTTTTATTTCATTTTAATGTTATAGGGATAATATAAAAAATGCATGAATTCTGTGTGTAAAATTTTTTAGCGATTCGACAACTTTTTTTTCTTAATATCATCTTTGGATGGATATAGGATATTATTGTTATAAAATTTTTGGTATCATAATGGGCTCATATTAATGAGCATCCAATTTTGTACTAATTGTGAAATTGTTATTGATGGTTACAATAGTTTTAACGAGTTATCAATGTTTTTGTATATCGCACTTAATGGAGTGTCCATTATAAATTGTTTATTTTTAATTGAATATTAATTTAGATTGGAAGAGAAGAGATGACAACGTCCCTGATAGTCCATGATCACCGGAATAGTCAATTCTAAGCTGTGAGATAGTCAAGGAAGTGATATAATGATCAGTAATAAAGGAAAAAGTATGTGATCATTAAGACTTAATATATATTGATTAAATATTAATTTAGATTGGAAAAGAATAGATGGCAACGTCCCTTATAGTCGATGATCACTGGAATTGTCGGAAATATAAACTGATAGATTGTCAAGGAAGTGATATAATGATCAGTAATAAAGGAAAAAGTATGTGATCATTAAGACTTAATATATATTGATTAAATATTAATTTAGATTGGAAGAGAAGAGATGGCAACGTCCCGGCTAGTGGTGGATCTCCGGAATAGTCGGAAATATAAGACTTTTTAAATTCTTTTTGTTAATAAATTTTTTTACGTTTCTCTGTGGTTTCTTTTCAGTTACTATAAATAAGCATGATCATGTGTTATGTGATCATTATGGTAGAACCCTTTTCATCAATGGATCTTCCAAGGCTCATCATAAATTATTGTTTTTGATAAGCCGTCGTTGGGCGAACAGCTTCGTTGAATATATTAAAACATAATTACCAACGAATTATGTTTACTAGCCTTCTCTTCAAAAACATTCGTAAATCTTCCTGTGTATGATTCATACAATTCTTCCATTTTGCTTTTATTGACATAAAATTTATGGATACTCTAGTTACATTAAATATTTAATCTTTTCTAGAATTCGGATGCAAAGCTTATGTGTTATGATTATATTATTTCAACTAATTAAAATAATAGCATTTAAAATTACTTTATTTACAATACGATTAAAATGAATTTAACTTATATATTTCCGACAATTCCAGTGATCATCGACTATAAGGGACGTTTTCATCTATTCTTTTCCAATCTAAATTAATATTTAATCAATATATATTAAGTCTTAATGATCACATACTTTTTCCTTTATTACTGATCATTATATCACTTCCTTGACTATCTCACAGCTTAGACTTGAGTATTCCGGTGATCATCGACTATCAGGGACGTTGTCATCTCTTCTCTTCCAATCTAAATTAATATTCAATTAAAAATAAACAATTTATAATGGACACTCCATTAAGTGCGATATACAAAAACATTGATAACTCGTTAAAACTATTGTAACCATCAATAACAATTTCACAATTAGTACAAAATTGGATGCTCTTTAATATGAGCCCATTATGATACCAAAAATTTTATAACAATAATAACCTATATCCATCCAAAGATGAGATTAAGAAAAAAAAGTTGTCGGATCGCTAAAAAATTTTACACACAGAATTCATGCAATTTGTATATTATCCCTATAACATTACAATGAAATAAAAATCAAGTTATCCTACTTTAAAAAATAAATAAAAAATAACTGCATTCGCACATTAGCGTCTTGTCTCATGATATGCGTCTTGGTCGTCTCATTTTTGGTGTACAACTCTGTGACCCAGTGTGCAATAACAAACAAAACAATTTTAACATTCTTTGACGTCTCTCATTCTCCTTCTGCAACTGCCCATGTCAACAATTCAATTAACTAACCAATTATGTAAACAATAGCAAAAAACCAGTTTTATTAATTATTAAAATCAAACTCAAAAAACGTATAAAAATCAAATTTAATCCTCCTCCTCGTCTTCTTCCTCAATATCTCCGTTCGGGTTACTGTAAGAAGAAACAAATAAGCACAACGGAACACCAACAAAAAACTCACTGTTTCTCCATTGACCTAACCAACGAGCCCAACTTCTTCTTACTATTCGCTTTGGACGATTCGAGGAGTCGCTCACGTTCTTCCAGATCTTCCGGTTTAATCAGCTTCATTTCATTTTCAGTGAGCTTGAATGTCGCCAAATGAGATTTGGGTATCACATCCTAAAAGACAATTATTTGGCTTCAATTGGTTCGAAAAACCTGAATCTTGAAAGAAGCCCTTGTGTGTGGAATCGCTGGATACATGGGCGCGTCAATTTCAGGCAATTGATCGGCGAGCTCCGTTGCCATCAAGTGTGCAATGGCTGTGTTACGATCCAGCACATAATTGAGCTCTGTAAATTCAAAGAAATAAAAAGATAAATTGTTTCCTACCGAAATCGTCATCATCTTCGCCGAATGGATTCATCAAATATTGTCCGACTTTGAGCCAACCAAGGTAGAAAAGCATTTGGAATGTGGTGAAGATTGGGAAAAGAATTGTGATCTCTTTCTCCATCGACTTTTGATCGAGTTTTGGTTGCCGTCCAATGAGACAAATGAAGAAATAGCCATAGGTGGCGATGGCGACGACCTGGGTGTACACCAATGGGATCTTGATCCAATCGTAGACGAAAAGCATGGCAAATCCGTCGCGATAACTATAAACCTGCAATTATAATTAAATTATGATTGGACGGATGCTGTTTATGGCGAACATGCTTGAGGAGCATATCCATCTGGATGGTGTCGATCTTGCCACTGAACTTTTGCTTCTTAATTAGGTTGACGATCCACATAATTGGAATGAACCTAGAATGCGCATTTTTGTCTGGAATCATAGCACCTACTTACCATTTCCCATGGGGTGCCTCTGTATTCATGTACATGTCATATTCCTGTTCTGTCATCAAATTCGACGCCACTAGATGCCTTTCCGTCGGGAAACGTTTCAGCGTCTTCACGGATATCCCCGACCACGCAATCGCTGCCTTAATTCATTTCCATTTCTCAAAACTACCAACTTCTCTTCTACCTGCAAACTACTCCACCTGGCGATTGTCTGACGAATGGCCAGGTTCTCATTGCCGGGGAGGCACGCCGACACCATGATCATCATCTTGTCAGGCCATGAGATCCAATTGAACTGCTCCCACCATCTGGCCACAATCACGGAGACGAAGAAACCGAGCAGGAAGGAGAGAGGAATGTACTGAGCGCCGATCTCGCACCATATGATCCAACCGGTGAAGTATTCTTTGCCTTTCTCATCGAGAATATACCACTGAATATTTGATGATTATTGCTTTGGTAGGTGGTTGATGATAATACTTGGAAGGCGAGCACAATGTAGTAGGCAATGTAGAATCCGATGAGATCAGTGAGTACGGCTTTCCAAATGGAGCCACGCCAGCGTAGCATAAGCGACGAGAATTCCTCGTCGTATGAGATCGTCATGTCTTTGGAAGGCGATTACCTGCAAATAAGAGAAAAATTGTTACAAAATAAATCTCTCCGAAAAAAAACAAAAGCGTATTAGAGTCTGCTGAAACAATCTTGTAATAGTAAAATAACTGCACCACTTTTTTGCTAGAAAACAATAGCTCAATTAAAAACTCTCACAGAAGATCTACTCATATTAGGGTGAACCAAAAACTTTTTTCCGATAAAGTTTTATTCTCAACCATATGTTATTCTTATACTATCTCGATGATTTAGTGATATATTATAAGAATAAACTTGTTGTAGCATAATTCTTAATGCAACAAATAATAGAACTTCACGTGTGTCGCTGACATTGTAAGTAGACGTCACGCGTGACCCAAAGACTATAAATATGTGGCCCAACCAGTCAATATTAATATATTACTATTGTCCTTTTCAGAGATCGGTGCCTAATGGAAGAGGAAAAAAATTAGGATGGAATCAGTTTCTCGTTTGGACGGCCTCTCTTTTTAGACGGCCATTCTTTTTTACGAAATTATGGGCAGCACATATTTAAGAAGAAATGAGAAAAATGTTGTTTGTGGCCCCATCATTTTCTCTTCTTTTATTACTCTTCCATTAGGCATCGATCTCTGAAAAGGACAATATTCCATCAATAAATAGTAAATTATCAACCTTCGTACACAATCACAACAACTGGCAATCAGGATAAGATTCGAACTCACGCGGGAAAATCCCAATGGATTAGCAGTTAATTATCTAGTTTTTGTATGAATTTTAAGAATATTTAGGTTTCATTAGTTTTGTTTAAATCCTCTGACTCTTTAAATATTATTTAATATTAGGGTGAACCAAAAATGAACCAAAAAACAATTTTGTCTAATGTTTTTTTACCAAATAAAGTTTCTCAAAGAAGGCACTTCTGTGTGTTTGGTGGAATTTCGAAGGCGTAATTTACTTCGAGCTAGTTCAAAATGGTAGGACCTTCGACGCAGACCTCTATCGCGCCCAACTTTATCGAAGACACTTGACGAGAAATATAAAGCATTGATCAATCGGAAGCGGATACTCCTTCAACAAGACAATGCAAACACCGACAGACAAACGAAGGAAACGATCCAAAATTCGCGATGCCATTGAACTTCTTCCACATACAACTTTTAGTGCGGACCTTTCGCCATCTGATTATAACCTTTCCATGGCACACTTTTTTCGTGAAAATAACCGTTTTCGTATATTTAAACGGATTTTATTAAAAATTTAGTAAAAGTAAAATACTAATTTTTACGTCATGTTAACAGGCTTTCCTTTAAATATCTTTCGCGATATAAATTTTAAAGAAATTTTAGATTTAAGTGACGCTTCTGAGGTCCTCTCTTTGTAAACTTATTAGGCGTGGGTGCAGTTAAATCACTTTATTTTTATAATAATCAACCAAGTTCACACCAAAATAGTGATTTTAGTATATTAAATTGCGTAATATAAATTCTAACGTGTTAATTATACAATATTTTTTCACGTCACTTTTTCGGACTTGTCTTGAACTAATCTAAATATTTTATTAGGTTTGTTCTATAGATTTGAACTAGAAATTTTGAAGAAATATAATGAAAAACAGAGAAATTATGAACATAAATTGAATATTTGTTTCATGATCTCTTTGAGACCATTCAAAATAATTCAAAAATGTTGAAAAAATATTTTGTTTTGACTTAATATTTGTTTTGACTTGCGCCACCGAGTTGATTTCTCGGTAATATCCAACAAGTAGGTTTCCCTTGCTTGATGAATAGAATAGTAGCAACTTGGTCCAGGTACCAAGGGTGAGGTAGTTGAAATATCTTGGTCCAAGTACCAAGGGTGAAGTGTTCGCTGGAGTAGATTTGGCCGATGCACCAATGTTGAGGTTCTGATAGGTAATGAAGGTATAGTCAAGTAGTTTATTGTAATGATCAATAGTTAGTACAATTTTCAATTTCTTATATTTTGATAATACAAATTTGGCGTGCCAATTTCAGTTATATTTCTTTCTCCAAACTCTAATTTTCAATTTAAAGATTTCACTACTCCGAGAAAATGTTCACGGAAAACAAAGATGGGAAATTTTTGTTTAAGAAGGAGTGTTGTTCTTCCGAATTCGTGACAAGATCGATCGAACAAGCCGGATTCATTCATCAGAATAGCCAATCAAAAATGAGGACCTCAGAAAAGCCACTTATTTCTAAATTTTTGTAAAAAGAGCCCGTAAAATGGACGTGAAAATAATTTTTCAATTGAACATGGAAAAAATGCGCTTCATTGGTGCGATTTAATAATAAAGTAAAAGAAGGAATTTTGATTCCGAGGAACTTAGACGTGTCAGCTTAACGAAAACTTTCGATTGAGGTTATTTTTGCTCGCGTTACTGAGCTACTGTGCATGTGAGATTCAATTTGCCAAATATTTGTAATATTCCAATCAATAAAAACATAATAGAATCAGACGCTTTTTTTCATTCTCATCCTCACGCCTTCCAGAATAATAAAATGGGGATATCATTTTTATTACATTTAAACGTAAATTTAAATAATCAATGTCGGGAAAAATCTAGGGGAAAATGTAGAATTTAAAAAAAAATATGATAAAATAGATTTATTACAAACAACTTAGACGCTTATAGGTTTCTTTCGACGCTTATAGAAATGACAAATAATAAGATATTGAGGTTAGAACCTTCTATAATTCCATTGAGAAGACAAAGAAATACTCTCCTTAAGAGTCACTCACATTTAAATATGTAAAAAACATTTACGTGATAGAAACTTTCAAACTGACGAATTTTATATTTAAAAAAATGAAACCTCTACGATCGAATTACTTCCGAAAAATACAACAAAATGTAGGTTTAAAACCCATTTAAATTAAGCGAACAAACAAATAGTCAAACACACATTTTATCAAACAAGACATATTCTAAAATTGGCCACAGCTATCAAATTGATTCGCAGAAAGTGATATGATAAAAGATATAAGCAACTGATACTTGTTTGACCCGAATTCTGATCACAAATATGAAATAGTTTGATTTGCTATTCTTAAATTATAGTGTGAACTTAATTGCAACCGAAATTGAAGCCAATTAACTAGACGTCGTTTGGCAAAGAAAAATGGTACTTTTTTCAGATGGTTTGTTGCTAATTGGATCAAATAATTAACAAAGTTCGAATAATTGGTGTTTAGTGCGTTTAAGAAAGGTAATAATGAATAGTTGTGATGATGGAAAATTGGGAAATAGTTTGTATTTTTGTTGAATTTTTCACAAAAATCTTTGAAATGTTATGGATTCATTAACTCTTATGTTCCTAAAACATAGCTTTACATAGAAAAACTAGCACGCAAAATGACGTAGTAGCGGCTTCTAAGGTTCCATCTCTGGAATCGAACCGTTATTCTCCGTTACCCGCAGCAACCATAGTAATCCAATAGACTGCCAGCTAGTTGAAAGGGCAGTTATCCTTTTCGGAGTCAGGCAGACAGTTTGCGGAATTGTTCACTCCAAATGTAAATGATGAATTTTCTATATTTAAACGTGTATTAATAATTTACACGTATTAGTTTCAAACAACTTGACACGTCATTGTTTTTAGCCCGTCTTAAACTCTTCAAAAAACATGCGCTTCTTACCGAAATTTGGAAAATGAACATCTTTTGAGCCACCAACTTAAACATTCGATTTGGGATGAACTATTATCAAAATATTGTCCTTTTCAGAGATCGGTGCCTTATGGAAGAAGAAAAAAATGAGGTTCTCGTTTGGACGGCCTCTCTTTTTAGACGGCCATTCTTTTTTACGAAATTATCGGCAGCACATATTTAAGAGGAATTGAGAAAAATGTTGTTTGTGGCCGTGTAGCCGCCCATCATTTTCTCTTCTTTTATTGATCTTCCATTTGGCACCAATCTCTGAAAAAGACATTATAAGAAATTGACAATTCCAATCTTATTTTCATAAAAAATAAAAGTAATAAATATGATTTGATCTAGAAATTTTAAAGAAATATAATGAAAAACAGAGAAATTATTAACATAAATTGAATATTTGTTTCATTTTATCTATGAGACCATTGAAAATAATTACTATTATTATAGAAATATAATTACTATTATTATAGAAATACTATTATAGAAATATAACTTTTTATTTGACAATGAAACATTTGCGGCATCTCTCACAGGTTCTGCTTCTCTGATTCTCATAGTTGGTGTTGTCTCTATGACGTGTTTTGTCTTTTGGTGACTAATATGTTATTCCCGCGACTATCAAAAATTATATACCCACAATAAAATAATATAAAACATTTATATCACTTATTGAAAAGCGAATAATAGGAATCGCTGGTGACGTATACACGCCAATAGAAATAATAAAAATGAATGCTCCGTAATGATGCTAGGAGTTTCAATTTCAGTGATAATTTAGATACAATTTTAGACAAATTTAGTCAAAATCAATTTTTAGCTTTATTTGGCACGTTTAAATATTCAAAAATCATCATTTTTATTTGGCGCACTTCACGTTCACGTGAATTTTGATGATGGGGCGTGCTAACATTTAAACGAATAATAGTAGATGCTCATGTACACCACAAATGGGAGGGCCCCGGTCCCGGGTCCCAGGTATTGAAAAAGGAAAGTCCCGCTCCCGGGGCCCGGGGAGGCAAAACGGAAAAAAATGGACCGAATTTCGAACCTATCCGGTTAACGTTTTTATGATATATGAATTTTTGAAGTTCGGAATTAAAATATAAAATTTCGGTACCCGGAATTCAGCCCATCTCTGTTGTCCAGTAAAACAGCAATCTTCTCTACGATCTTTGGCTCGTGCCGGACATTGACATCCGACGGCACGAGAAATAACAACAACAAGGCTGCTTACAAGATATAGGCGGATTCCCACATTCCGGCAATTTTTCCAATTACGGATTCCAAAAATTCACGTTTTATATAAACGTTAACAGAACATACGGCCGGAATACTGTATTCCGGCCATTTCGCAATTCCGAAAATTGTGATTCCGCCCATCTCTGTTGTTTACTATCATTTGCAAAAGTGAGCCAACGATGAAATTCAACTTTGAGAGATAACAGAAAACAGAAAAAAGATATTACAAATTCTTAAATTTCACGGATGGTACTACACTAGCTGACAAAAGTTTTGTCACAAATGTTTTTTCGTGTTTAACTTTTTTGTGACGTGACCAAATTGGCTGATTTTTTGATATGATAGATTCATATGGTTGTAGATTATTTTACAAGTTCCCGCTTGTGATTACGATGATCCGTTTTACAGTGACAAGCGTTTATCGTAAAACGAGTAGCTCAGAGATATTACGCACTTTTCTTGCACTGCATTTTTTAATAATTTTTAAACTTCAATTATATTTTTTTCATAATTTATTGAAAATAGCAGTAATTGGCAACATTTTAGAGATGATTCCACGTAAAGAAACTCCAATTGCCACACGGCAAGCTGTTATCAATATGAGGGAAAACGGAATGGGTGGTACCGAAATTGCCATGGTACCTAATTTAAACCAAAGTTTGCTACTATAAAATTTTAAACACTGATTCACATAAAATATCAAAAAATCAGCCAATTTGGTCAAGTCACAAAAAAGTTAAACCCGAAAAAACATTTGTGACAAATTTTTTGTCAGCTAGTGTATATAAACCTTGTATTTGTTATTGTTAATCTTCATATTGAGGCTCGGCAGTTTAAGCAAAACACAAAGAAAAATGTACTTTATCTTCTAACAGCAAGACCATAGAATAGAATAATTTTCCAATATACAAAATTATAGTGAAATAAAGAAAAGTTACGTGTAAGCCATCTATACTTTCAAGAAATTTATAATTAACATATAAAAAATTGAAAACAAAAAAGACTTAAACTAAACAGCAATCACACAAAACAGCCAAAATGGTTGGCGGTTAATTGTGTAGAGGCATGTTTGGTGATTGGAAATGAATGAGAAAACTAATAAAAACGATTTAGACCGTCATCAACTTCGCTACAATAATTTGTTATTTAACAAGTCAATTGGATGCCGATGTCAATAAGTGATGATTCAAGTGGAACACTACTGTAAGGAACACGGATTTGGTGAGCCGTGGCTGGCTGAAACGTTTTGACCGCAAAGTATCAACAACAACAAAAAAAAAGTTCAGAATTATCAATCATTTATTGATTACGTTGACGGATGAATGACCTTGATTCGGTTATCGTTCGACGAATTCGATTGCGGTTTATGTGAAGAATTTAATTAATGGGATTTTAATTGTCGGAAATGGTAACAAAACTCGAGATCGGAGTGATCTGTTTTATTGGCACTTTCACGCTAAAGGACGTGTTATTACGTGTAAACAACAGACTATGTTCACTTTATTTTGCTACGTTTGTCTTAAAATAACTCAAAGTCGCTTTATGTTCTCTAAATTTTAGACTAAATATGATTTAATAATCTTTTATTTTAATAGTTGCATTTGGCGTGATTCCGAAGTACGAGCAAAATGCAAAAGGCCCTTTCTATAAATTATTAAAAAAATATTTTATTTACGTAAATACGTAAATATACGTAAATATATTTACTAATTATTTTTAATAGAAACATTAGTTTAGATGTTCATAATGTTTTTTAGAGTCTGTTGTGAAATCAGTAGAGTCTGTTGTGAAATCAGTAAATTTGTAAAATATTAAGATGACCCAAACTTTTTCCGATTTTTTATGAAAAATTTAAACATAATTTTACAACACATGAAAAACAATTAGGTTTCAAAGTAAAGACCATTTGACTGGCTTGAACCCATCTATCGGCAAGTTGTTCGATCCCGCTGCGGTGCCACTTCTTGTTCTTGGAGGCGAAAAATTGTCGACATCGACCAGGTCATTGCTACGATGAAGAAGAAAGCTACGACGAAGAAGAAAGTGTGCCATGGAGAGAAAAGGTGATAATACTTTCGATCAAGTTGGGCGCAATAGAGGTCTGCTTTGATAGCCCGACCATTTGGAACTAACTCGAAGTAAATTACGCCTTCGAAATTCCATCAAACACACAGAAGTGCCTTCTTTGAGAAACCATCATATTTTGCTACCGGTTCCGTCGTTTGACCGGGTTCCAACCATTGATTTTGTCTGTCCGGATAACTGAAGTAAACCCACTTTTCATCACAATTTACAATTCTACAAATAAAACGGTAATCTTGTGAATTTTCGAGCAGTTTTCGGCAAGTCTCGACACGCTTTTGAGCTTGAATTTCAGTCAATGCATGAGGTACTTCTCGGCAGCGTCTATTGACTTTGCAAAGGGCGTGAAGATGTCGTACAACTGATGTTTGATGAATATCGAGCTCTGCCGGCAATCTGCGATTACTTATTGATGGATTGGTCTCAACCGCTTCACGGATTGCTTCAGAATCCACTGTCGTAGGTCGGCCTGAATGTGTCTTGTCCTCTTTTGAACCAATTTCGCGCAGTACGATCCGAGACCATAGTGTCGCCTTCAACTTCGCATAACTTTTTTGCTGCTGCAGTTACATGGAACCATTGTTTCCAGTAATGGCGTAAAAGAACACGAATTTCAGATTTTTCCATGTTTCTTCTACAAGTTAAATAAATTTTAAATACAATTTGAAATAATGATTTCTCAAAAATGTATACGTAGCAAAAACTCCTCATTTTCTGCTATGTAAATTTTTAAAAATAGAACAATCAATTTTTTGAAAGAGCTATAAAATTTATTTTTAATGAAAACCGGCAAATTGGGCGTGATCGTTTGCAATTTTCGCGGACATCCTGGTAATGGAATGTCCAGCTTGTATATAACTTTATTTATAAAAAAACATTATTTTGGGTTCAGAATATGTCCACATTTGTGCCACAAAAACATCATTTGCGGGAAGCTCTTCTTTTCCTTTTCCAACTGAAGAAGAAAGCCACTGACGGGTACCAAATGCTTGCCCAAGCTTACGGCGATCCATAAGAACCTGCCAATAATGGTTTTAGCCTTTTCAAATCGGAAGATTTTGACTTCAACGACAAAGACGGATAAAGACAGCCATATAAATTTGAAGACGAAGAACTTCAGGCTTTGTTGGATGAAGATTCGGCTCAAACACAGGATCAACTCGCGGCATCTCTCCGCGTCACGCAAAAATCAATTTCTCATCCATTGAAAGCAATGGGTAAGATTCAAAAGAAAGGAAAATGAATGCCCTATGAACTCTCAGAACACAACAAAGAGCAGAGAAAAACAACATCACAAAGATTGTAGGACAGATTTCAAATAAAGTCTTTTTTACACCGCATCATAACTGGCGATGAAAAATGGGTGTACTACGACAATCCGAAGCGAAGAAAGTCGTGGGTTAGTCCCGGTGAACCGACAACTTCGGCCGCAAAACCCAACATCCACGGGAAGAAGGTCTTACTGTGCATATGGCGGGACCAACAAGGAATTTTGAACTGCTCCAACCTGGCGAAACACTCACTGCCAATCGCTATCAACATCAAAGGGTTCAAATGGGAAGTCTTACCGCACCTACCGTACTTTCCGGACATTGCCCCGTCGGATTATCATCTTTAAAGTTTTTGTTAAAGTTTTTACAGCTTTTCTAGAAAACTGTGTTACCAAAAATTTGGACAAGTTATTCTTACGCAAATCGAAAAAGAATCGGAAATCTTTAGGAGAAGATTGCTTAGTCAACATTAACAAGGCAAAGCCTGACAGACGGACAATCAAACAAGTAAGTAAGTGCATTTCTCAACTCCCTTCTGCAAATTTGGATCAGTTATCTTCTAGAAGGATTGACTATAAAATTCCTATTCCAAATAAAATCTATTTTGCGTTATTGATAAGCTTATTTAACTTATTCTTCTTATTTTTCCTCTTTTTCTTATTTTTCCTTCTTCCTCCTCTTTTTCTTCGTGTTCTTCGTGTTCTTCTTTTTCTTTTTTACTTCTTTTTTACTTTTTTTACTTCTCTCTTTTTCCTTTTTCTTGTTTTTCTTCTTTTTTTCATATTTTTTCTTAAAATATGAACATTTTTTCTTCCTTCTTCCTCCTCTTCATCTCATTTTATTCTCCTCTTCTGCTTCTTCTTTTTCATCTTTTCCTCTTTTTGTTCCTTCTTCCTCTTCTTCTTCTCCTTTTTCTTCTCTGTTATATTTTTCTTCTTCTTCTTCATTTTCTTTATTTATTTTTTTCTTGTTTTTCTGTCTTTCTGCTCTTCTTCCTCTTTTTCTTCTTTTTTAAATTTTTTTCTTGCTTTTCCGTCTTCCTGCTCTTCTTCATCTTTTTCTTCTTCCACTTCCTCCTCTCCTTCTCCTTTTTTCTTGTTTATTATATTTTTCTTCTTCCTCTTCTCCCTCTTTTTCTTCCTTTTCTTATTCTTCTTCTTCTATTTCTTTTTTGCTTTGTTTTCCTCTTTTCCCGTTTTCTTCTTTTCTTGTTTTCTTCTTTTTTTATCTTTTTTCTTTTCTTATTCTTTTTTCTCCTCTTCTGCTTCTTCTTTTTCATCTTTTCCTTTTTTCATTGTTTTCTTATTCTTCCTTCTTCCTCCTCTTCTTCTCCTTTTTCTTATTCTTCTCCTTCTTCTTATTCTTCATTCTCCTTTTCTTCTTCTACTTCTTTCGTTTTTTCTTTTTTCATTTTTTCCTCTTCTTCTTCTTTTTCTTCTTTTTTCTTATTGTTTCATCTTCTTTTTTGTTTTTCTTCTTTTTTCATATTTTTCTTATTCTTCCTTCTTCCTTATCTCCTCTTTTTTGCTTTTTTTCTTTTTTTCTTCCTCTTTTTTCATATTTTCCTCTTTTTCTTCCTCTTCCCCCTCTTCGTTTTTTTCTTATTTTTTTCTTCTTCTTCCTCTTTTTCTTCTTTTTGTTTTTTCTTTCTATTTCTTCGTTCTCTTCTTCTTCTCCTTCTTCTTCTTCTTATTCTTCTTCTTATTTTTCTTTTTGCATGATTTATCTTCGTATGCTTTTCAATATTACTTAACAACCCCCCCCCCTTGTATGAAAAATCAACCATCAAATTTATTTATCATTTATTGACACTCAAGTGTTTTCATCATCAATTACCCGTCTCCACTCAAATCAACAAAAAAAATTTAATTTTGAAATTGAAATTCATTTTTTTTTCAATTATTACAACACAACGTAATCATTCAGTCTTTGTCTTGACTCCAAAAGTGTCATAACAACACTTATTATTCCGGCCTGAAATTAGCCAAACTGCGACTGTAATTGATTAAAGGAAGATGGGCGGAAGAGAACCGTTGTAACCTTGAATCGAAAACCGATAAAACCGTTTAGGCTAGTGGTCAACCCGTTGAAGAACACATCGTTCTAAATTTCAGTTTCGTTCATTGATTTTATTTTCAGCAAACATGCGATTGTTCCTATTCGCGTTAATGGCAGCTTCAGCGGAAATGGCTCTCTATGGGGTGAGGCTCCGCTTAACATTCCTGTAATCCAATAAGTTCAGCAAGAGCATCGTGTCAAGCGCTGGAACCCAATGCACCACCACGTGCACCATTTCTCCGGCTCAGGGGCACATGCAAACGCTAATCAATACAATGTAAGAAAAACCTCTCTAAAAATTTAGAAATTACCTGTGTTACAGTGTGTCGAAGAAGGAATCAACATCCTCGGCCTGCCACTAACCAACTTCAACTGCGACGTTTCCGTGAACCACGCAGATTCCTCGTCAGACGCCGAGTATTACCACGAAGAAGACGGAATGCCAATGGGTGGCGGAATGGGACCAATGGGCCCAATGGGATACTCACAAGCTTCTGCTTATACCAATGGCTATCACGGATATCCAAACTCGGGATATGGTATTCATCCAAATAGTCCGCTTATGGGTTATAATAATTATTACACAAGTCACTATATGGGTTAAATTTCGATTGATTAAATTTGCTTGTATAATTTGTGTTGTTATTGGTGTCTTTCCTTTGGAATTTATGTACAGATTTTATGTTTGAATTAAAGCGACGAATATAAAAATTATATTGTAATTTTTATTTATTGCGAACGGAGGCCAATTGAAAGAACGATGGGGAAAGCATAACTCGATGAAAAGAAATCTGTCTTCAATAAAATATAAGGAAAATTTAATAAAGCACTCTAATGTACTCTAATAAAACGTTTCCCCATTGCGACTCTCCTATAGATTTTCTTGCAATCGGCCACAGAAGAAGTATTGACTTGTATGAGTATTGTAACTATTTTTTGTAAAATTATTTGTGAAACAAAGTTTTCAGCAAAATTAGTATTAATCAATAACGAAATGATCAAAATCTTGAACAGATTTTTGTTAATAAAATAGTCTGACATCTGCAGAAGGTCTTCTGTTGGATCTCTCTTTCCTAAGGTGAGTGGTGTGATCTTGGTGAGAACTCTCCCTTGATTCGCTTCTTTTATTCTAGCTTTAAGCGACTTAAATAAGCACTCATTTTTACAATAATAAACTGATGTGCAAGTGTAATTAATTATCATGTAATTATCATCAAATTATTTTTACATGCACCCCAACTTGAATGGTAATAAAATGTTCTCAGTCAACGTGCTCAAATTGAATTTTATAGAAAGGTATTACTATTTTTAGATATAGTTGTCGCCAAATGCGATTACCACCGCAAAATGTGGCGCACTTTTTTAAATATAATTTTTAAATTTAATTTTTATGATTATATTCTTGTTTATGCTCGTTATATACTGTTATAGCTTAAATAAATTGATGAATATGTTATAGATGTTATTTGAATAGTGGAATAATTGTGGAAAATAATAATCCTAAAAATTAAATAAAAAAATAATATTTTAAAAAGGGCGCCACATTTTGCGGTGGTAATCGAATTTGGCGACGACTATAGTTTAAGACAAAGCTGATCAAATTGTAGTAAAACTGTTTCGTTAAAAATGCGCAACATTTTTTCAGAAACGCTTAAAAATCCGAAAATCGTAATTTCGAGTTGGCGTGCACATATATTCCCTATTGCAAGTCAAATCATCAAAATCTGAGGTCAAATAATGCCATGATTGTCTAGGAAAATATGGTCAATATAAAATATAGTTCAATTCAAGTCTTCCTTCATTATTATATAAATATTGATACAACATGTGTAAACATGTGTAAACTCGCTATTTCCAATTGGCGAGCTATTTAAAAATAAAACCGTCTATGCCATAAATCTCATAGATTTTGAGTAATCAATACGCTAAAAAGTTGGGGGTTAATCTTTGATTATTAAAGGGCAAGTTGATTGTTTTTTTAAATGAAATCAATGTTCATTGTTAATTATGACTGATTGATATCTGCAAAAAGCAACATTAAAATCTACTACTATCACGAAGTATGCCGCATATTGCAAAACACAGCGCACCCATTGACAGAAAAACACGTATTTAAATTTTGATTATTCTTTATTTAAAACTTATTTATTAAAGCGCAACTTCTTCGAATATGATATTAAAAACCCTACTAACATCTAGAGGGGTATGGATCATTTTGATATAAAATTTATAAAAACCAGCGGAGGTTGTGGTTTTGGTATAAAATTAAGCCAATTTAAATTTAACAAAGAATATTGTTATCAGGAATTCCTACAATTACAATATTTAGGTAATTAGAGCACAACTTCATTCTAATCTGCATTAATTTCGAATTTTTAAATTTGTATTCTCGAAGCTTTTTATTAAATTTTTCACTCGTTTTGTTTGGATATTAACAGATTGTCACTAAACTTAAATGTTCGATTTGTTGTTGAGCCGTTTTTTGCGAGTGACTCTACGTTAAACCTTGACCACTTGAAAGACAGTGGCACTCGAGACCATATTGTCGCCTTCAACTTCGCATATCTTTTTTGCTGCTGCAGTTGCGTTGAAGCCTTGTTTCCAGTAATGGCGTAAAAGAACACGAATTTCGGATTTTTCCATGTTTCTTCTACAAGTTAAAAAAATTTTAAATAAAAGACCAATTAAAAATTTTAATATATATTATGATAGAGCTGTTCAAGAGTTTTAAAAATATGTATAACACATGTATATAAAAATCTTTATTTGGTAAAAAAAAACAATTAGACAAAAAGATATAGGAAATCGGAAAAAAATTTTGGTTCACCCTAATAGTTTTTGAAGAGAAAGATTTAAAGTTTTTCTTACACATCTTCAAGTATAAGAACATCAACATATTCTGTGAATTTCTGTGTGTGTGTGTGATTGTCTTTCCAGGTTCCTCATGGATATTCTATAGTTCAGAATGGAAATAGCTTTTACAGAGTTTCAACATGCAGAAATTATAATAATAATTGTTATTTGTTATATGTTCTACTAATTTTAACCCAGTTTCCGTTACCCTATGAATCAACATCATACATCTTTTTGAACTTGAAAACCAACAAAAAGAAAAACGCCAAGAGATGGTCATTTGACATGCCCGTCAAGGTTAAATGACGAATCCATTTGACCAGCACGGCGGCTAATTGACGAATCCCTAATGGGTGGTGACTTATTTTCAGCCGTAAAATTATTACAACACCTTTTTATTACTATCATCGGTAAGTTATACCATATATAAATCAATTTTAGTACGACCTGTCCAAATAATCAAAATAAAAGTTTGATTGTGCTATTATTTTTTTGTTCTTTTAGATGAGACCCGCATTGATTCTATTGATATTGACTGGAATTGCAACATCTGCGATTATTGAGGTAATTCTATTGAGGTAAAAATGTAAAAGGATTAAATTGAAGAGACGGGAAAGGATAAAAAGACAATGGGGTGGATGGCAGCAAGGACAACAACGAGGATTCCGGCAGGGTAGTAATATAAGAGCGAATCAGAAGCAATATCACGTGAGTTGGATTTGAACAAGTTTTTGTGAAATTGTTAGCTTCGTTTAGTGTGAAAATCAAGGAGTTTCATTGATGGGTATTCCAGCACTTCAGAGCTATCGATGTGTGAATTCTGGAAAGGTAGGAAACCATTAAAACTTGCGAGTAAGAGTGCCAGTATTAAAAATTCGATAGGAAAATATTGATGAAAACTTTGAATCGTAAACAAGCTTCAAGTAACAACAAGCGTAGAGAAGCAATTGAACTTTAAAAGAAAACTTCTGTATAAATTTCACTTTCACATAAATGTAGCTTGGCTCAAATCGGTCGTACAATTCTCCTACCAGCTCAATCATTGAATGGCTGGTTCACAGAAAAAATAAAAATTGTTTTTTTCAATTTTAATATGTTTCCTTTGTGTAAATTTTTCATAATTGTCACTGCACCTAGGCCTCTAACTACTCTTGTGATGACTTTTTATTATTTTCTTTTTTGCTATAACATTAAGCCAATTTAAATTTAACAAAGAATATTGTTATCAGGGATTTCTACAATCACTGGTGAATCCGAAAGCGTCGGTTGAGAACAAAACGCGCTTCGGCGACGGACGAAAAAGCTTTTAATAAGAATTATTCAAATCTTGGCAGTCCAGGCTTCCTCACGACAATTTTAAATAAAATATAGAACTAAATTAAAATCTAATGATATAAACACGAAACTTTTTTCAAGCTCATTAGAGCCAAGGTCATTAAAATTGAAATAATAGGATTTTCAAATCAATTTTGGAATTTTTAAAAAACATTTGCGTTACGCTGAAATGTTTCAACTATTCTATATACAGTAAACATATTGCTTCTCCTTTAGCCTGTTTCTGAATACTTAAAATCTCTGTTTTTAAGATTTCTCTCGCGAACGAGGCGTGTTTAGTTCGCGGCGGACGCGTTCGGATCACTAGTGAATTAAAATATTTAGGTAATTAGAGCACAACTTCATTCAAGCTGCATTCATTTCGAATTTTTAAATTTGTGGTCTCGAAAAGCTTTTTCTTAAAATTTTTATTTTTTTGTTTGGATATTAACAGATTGTCACTAAACTTAAATGTTCGATTTGTTGTTGAGCCGTTTTTTGCGAGAGACTCTACGTTAAACCTTGACCACTTGAAAGACAGTGGCACTCCACTTCCAAGACGTGCGAGAAAATTGCAAAAAGACCGCGCGCCAATTGCGTAAAATACGTCCATTCTATTAATTATTAACAAACTTCTATTTATTGATTATTGTTAACAGAAACATTAGTTTATATGTTGTATGGTATTATAATATGCTTCGGAGAGTTTCTTCGCATTCTGCAAAGAAAGAAAACAATGGAATATGAGCGAAAACCGTAGTGTACGAAAGAAAACATAAGAATGATGATTTCTCAAAAATGTATTGGTTTATTGTTACGGAACAGGTATGAAAAATTCGTCACTTTCAGATCTTTACTGAAAATAGTACACATAATATTTTTAAAGAGCTATAAGGGTTTTCTGTAATTTTTAAAGGAATTATGCAAAGCGTACGCGATCGTTTGCAATTTGCGAGTACTTCGTGGCAGTTAAATACAGAAAAAAATCACGCTTTTATTTGTGCAACGATTTTTCTCTTTATTTGCTGGATATTACATACGAATCATTTTTTAAAAAGTTGATTAACTATGCAATATTTCATTTTATCTCCCTCTTCAAAAAGTTGACTTGAATTATGAAATAGAAATAGAAAATTGGGAAGAATGCAAAAGTGGCTATTTTTATTGTCTGGAAAATGTGTACTGTAGTTCATAAATTGCAATGGCTGTTTAGGTTTTAAGTAGAGAAAGAGTTGCTCTATTGAAACAAAAGAGTCTCTAAAACACTTACTTACTTACTTTGGATACTTTGGAGTTCGTATCGTCAGCAGCAGCCAACGCAAACTATCTCTCGCCATTTGAGTCGACAAGCCCGCGACATCGTTGACCAGACCGTCTTCTACCGCCTTCTTCCGATTTCGGAGTTTCTTGATTCCGATTCTACGAATTTCACCCCCGCCTCCTTGACTGCTGGTGACCATCTTTCTCTCGGCCGTCCTCTTCGTCGTCTAAAGAACCTTGTATCCCATTCTGTCACGATTCTTGTCCTCTTGTGGGTGGTTGACGAGCGACATGACATGCCCATCTCAGCTTCTTCATTTTCGCAATTATGCAGATGTCGAGCATGCTGTTCGTGATAAGATGGCGTTGATCATTCTTTGTAGTCGATTGACGTGCTCCGAGAGGAGAATCCAGGTTTCTGCGGCGTATAGCAGTGCTGGAATAACGTTCTGCATGATGAGCTTGTGTCTCCCTTCTTGATCGAGAAGAGGAAACATATCTCTGCATTTCCTATCCAACTCTGATTGTTTCTGAAATTTCTTCATTCAGTGAACTGTCAATTGCAATCATGCTTCCCAGACACTTCGTGTGTGCTGCAGTTGGAGATTGTGCTCGTCAACTTCGATGAGTCTCGGCGGCTGAACGTGTGAGATGTGCAAGACCACAGTTTTCGAAGCGTTGATTTCTAGTCCCATTTTCTTGTTTTCCGCGAACAGGATGTTGAGGCGTCTTTCAATCTCTTCTCATGAAAGGTCAATCAATACGACGTCATCGGCAAATTCCAAACGATGCAACCTTTCGCCATCCAGACGGATTCCAAACTCATTCAGCTGCGCCATTTGTAACAAATCGACCCTGTCTAACATCATCTGAAGCGTTGTGGTAAACAAAGTCGGAGATGCTGAGTCTCCTTGACGAACACCGCGGTTCAAAAGAATGATTTGGGATCCGTGAACCTCGATCTGCGCACATCCATCCTTCATAATTTAAGAAAATGGTGATCAATTGGAATTAACTACGTTTTGAAAAACCTACACATGGTATGACGAGAGTAAAAATCAAAAAATCGTTTTTTTTTCCATTTGGCGTGCGAGGTTTACCACAATAAATAGCCAGCACCATTGATATCTAAGCGACAAGTTTTATGACAAATAAGGTCCTTCATAGTGGAAAATACAGAAAATATGAACAAATCTTATGCATTGATAATATTTATAAATGAGCAGCAGAACGCCATCTATGACGCTTGGATCCATGATTATTGTTAGACCACAAAGATGAATTATATTGGCCATATTTTTTATTGAATGGTAAAGTTTGTTATTGTACAATCAGTATATTCATGTCCAGTGCTGCAAGTATTTCAGATATCGCTCGCACGCAAAAGGAAAATGAAAATTTGACATTATCACGCTAATTGAAATGATAAAAATTTGTGATGCAAGAAGCTTAAATTTCAGAGTTTTTGGATAATTTAAAGATAATTGTAGAGAGCTTTAGTGATTTTGCGTCAACGGAAACTAGAAATAATCACGTGAAACTTAATATTCATAAATCATCCTTTTCCATTGGCGTTAATTAACCGCGTCTTGCAGGTCTAAATTTGAATTCAATTTTCACGTAACATTATCAGATGTACTCTAAACTATCAACTATCAAAGAACTTTAGTATATTTATGAAATATTCTCTTAAAGCGGCTTTAAGAGATTCTATTTCTATTTCTCGACATTAATCGCCGGTTTTAATTACTTGGGTGGTCTGCAAGAAAGCATATTCATCCCATTTGAGAGTTTAAGTGTCAGATGGAAAATAATGTCAACTAACTCATACAAAGTTTTTATTTGGGGCATACAAACAGTCAATTGATCAATCAATCATTATTCCCACTAAAATAGAAACATTACAAATGAATTGCTTCCAAAGAAAAAACAGAGGAAGAAGAAAACAACAAAAATAAACAATAAAAATATAATTTTCAGTCGGCCAATCTTCATACACGTCAACATATGCAACAACACAATTTCATGCAACAGGGACCACTTGGTGGAATTTTTAATATGCTTGGCGGATAAATAAATACAATTTTAAAATTGTGTACATATTTGGATAATGATCTCTAGTAACCTGATTTCTATACATAATAAATAAATAAATACATTTATGACCGTTTAAAAATACAGCTGATTACGATTGACGATCAATCACAAACTCTGAAAATATTAATTTATATATATATATATACACACCCGGACAATAACATTGAAATAGAGGAAACACATTTTTGTTGGCTATTTGCCAAAAGAGGGGGGAAGAGAAAAATGTTGACCACTAAAAGTTCGTCTTTTATTTTTAGCTATTTTTCGAAGCGTTAGTATTCGGATTCTAAATAAGGTAAGTTAATTATTTGTATATAAAACAACTGGGAAAAATTATCTGAATATATTAAAATAATTTTAAAACAAATAATAATCATTTTTAATGTTTTTTGCTACGTTGAAATTTTTAGTTAAATATGAATATAAAAAATTATTGTGCTCGGTTATTTTTTGGAAAAGCATTTCATCTGATTCAGCATTAAATTCTGTATCAGATGATATGTTACTTGTCGCTGAAGTTTCTAATAAAAATTTTTTATTCACTAAAACCCATGTAGTTTCATTAACAGAACAATTTTTGTTTGAAATTGAATATTTAGAAGTATTTTGTTTTAAGATTCATTTCATCTGAATCAGCATTAAATTCTCTATAAGATGATATTTTATTTTTCGCTGTAATTCAGCTTTCAAATTTTTTATTCACTAAAAACAATGTAGTTTCATTAACAGGACAATTTTTTTTTTGAAATTGAGTATTACAAATAATTTTAAAAGTATTTTGTTTTAAGATTCATTTCATCGGAATCAGCATTAAATTCTCTATAAGATGATATGTTACTTGTCGCTTAAGATCCAATAAAAACATTTTCATTATCACGTCAGATATTTTTACATCCAAATCATGTATAAAAACGGTTATAAAAAATTTTTACTCGAAAGTTCAGCGACAAGTAACATATCATCTTATAGAGAATTTAATGCTGATTCAGATGAAATGCTTTTAAAAAAAAAAGCCGAGCACAATAATTATTTATAATCAAATTAATGACAGAGCAAAAAATAAAACTATAGAGAATCATTATTTTTTGTCACCAATACGTTCAGATAACTATCCTAATTATTCTAATACATATAAAAACTTCATTAAACATGTATTCACCATGAAATCAGTATATTTTACAAAATTAAAAAAATATGACAACAATTGTGCCTGCATTGAAAAAAAAACGTCAATACTTATGCTGTTGACGCCGGTTTCGAAGCGGTCCCTTTTTTCGTCCGGGTGTGTATATATATATATATTGGGTTGAGGAATAAGTTGGTAGTTTTTATATTATCTTTTGCTTCACAACAATTTCCTGATTGTTTGGCAAAATGCATATATTTATCTGATAGCGCTTTTTCTGCTCTACACAATTGTTTTTTTAGCTTGTTCTGAAATTTTAAAATTTCATCTTTTTCAGGCTTAGAAATGAACTATCCACGAGGAAAAAATCTGCAGTTTCGACATCTACTCTTCTTCGCTTTTCATCGAAAGCCGCTCGGAAAATATGCAGAGTGTATGGAATGTGTCTTAAGCGTGTCTACTGCACAAAAAATGGTTGGCAAAGTTCAAAAATAGCGACTTAAACCTTGAAGACACGCCTCGAAGCGGAAGACCTGCCACGATCAACAAGGAGATCTATGTTACACATCTGTGCCTCGTAAATTAGGCTATTCGACTGAAAAGACCCGATCGACAACGCCAGGCCACATGTTGCACAAGTCACCGAGTTGGGAGGTTCTTCAGAATCCACCGTACTCTCCAGACCTTGCGCCATCCGATTATCTCCTTTTCCGCTCTCTGTCAAACCAAATGATGGGTGTTACCTTCGAGGAGCTCAAAAAATGGCTCAACAACTTCTCCGACATCAGACCAGGCGATTTTTGGCGGAATGGCATCAAAAATTGATCAACATGTGGGAGGAAGTCATAAACAGCAACGGCGAATACATTATAATTATTGTTTTTGTTCAAATAAATCTTTGTGAAAAAACTCTACGAACTTATTCCTCAATATATATATATATATATATATATAGGCCAAAGACAAAGGACAGCAACGTTGGGAATGTCTATATGACACGAATTGGTGTCAGCATTGCGGTTCGCGTTGCGGTCGTATAATTTCGGGTACACGAAACGAGAGAGTGGACTCGAGAAGTGAATAATATCAATATTAGGCCATTATTGTTGGAAACTATTTATATTGAGATAATTATAAATACAATACAAATAAAAATGATAATAGTATAATAGTATTTGGATGGAAGAAGTTCATTTTTACAAAGGAAATCACTTTAGCGTCCCTTTGAGAATTTGGTGAAACTTGGACCATTGATAGATTCAGGTGCGCTGATTCCAAACCCGTTTTCAAAATCGGCGCAATATTTATCTGAGCCGAGATATAACTAAAATTCGTCGTTTCAGCCTCAACCCAAGTATAGCGCAGGCGGAATACGCCTGCGCATAAGCCATCAAAGTTCATTTTTTGATGTGCTCATTGATGTGGATAGATGAAAGGCTTAGACTTAGGTACCTAACAGTGATGGGAGGGGCCCCGTTTTTTGGAATTCGGGGCGGGCGGGACCTTAAAAAATGGAAAATTTCAAAACCTGGGTCCCGGGACCGGGACTTCAATTTTTCCCTACCCGGGACATGGGACCGGGACATAGGACCGGGACCGAGACTTGCCCGTTTCCCTACCCGGGAACCGCGACCGGGATCCCCTTTTTTTAGAAAAATACCCGGGTCGGGGGGGGGGCGGGGGGAGTCCCTCCCATCACTGGTACCTAAGCCTTATTTGTTGTGGTAGCTGTTTTTTCAACAACAATATCCTTATTATTTAATTATTCTAAATACATGTTTTTTCAACCTTTCCCTGCATATTATTCGAAACAGTCTAAGATAACCTCATTCCCATCTCCATAAAATATCGGAATATTTCAAAATAACCCTTCTAAAAATACCGCCTAGCTTTTTGTTCTTCTGAGACACAGACAACTAGACAAGGTGTACCCGAAATTATACGACCGCAACGCGAACCGCAACGCTGACGCCATATAAACATTCGTTCGTGTCCTAACGTTTCTGTCCTTTGTCTTTGGCCTATATATATATAACCTGGAAGAGAACATCGACTTACATTCGAACATCCGAGTTGGTTCCATCCTCATTCATTAGCCGGGTTACATCATAATTATTAAATGAAGTAAAATAAGGCTCATATTTGTAGAATTTACGCGCGGTCACGTTTTTCTAAAAATATATGGTTTAAATATATAGACATCTCTGATAATTACCAATTCCCCATTCGTCTCAATTGTCAGGTGAATTTTGAATTCAGCTCCCCTTATACGACCCTTCCTAGAATTATCCATAACAAAGTGCGAAATCGTATTACATTGGTTTACCTGTTATGCCGATAAAGGTAAAAATCCACGTCGTTTTCGATGTCAATATTCAGCACGCACGGAAGAACTCTCAGCTCGGTTTCGATATCCTCGCGGGTTTGATTGAGAAATTCTTGCGTTAGTTGTTCAGCGTGTGGCGATGTTTGATTCGCGATGAGACAATTACAATCTTCGTCAGCTATGCCAACGTCGGCGCACATGTTTGTGCTTGGATTTAAATGGTTGAGTGGTGAGATTCCTGGAATTTTAATAAGAATGTGGCTCAAGAATTGTTATAGCTTCGGAAGAAAGTTAATTGAATGTTTTTACAGTGCAGGTCATACGTTTATATAAAATCTGAATAGAACGAGACTCATATTTGAAGGATTCTTTCAATTTTTTAAAAAATTTGTTATTTTCTGGAACTTTCTTAGAAAATCTATAATTACAGCATATTAATTGTTTCGCTTTTTTTAAACTGGTAATTATAAAACTCTAGCTTTCACACACGTGAAAATAGTATATTTGAAAGTACAGATTTTATTAAAAGGTTCAGTTTGAGATGTCTCCACATACCGTCAAACTCTTCCAGATTATTGTATGCCAAGTGAGTCAATAATGCATTTATTTGTGCAGGCGTGGAAAGTCTATAGTCAATCTTTACAAAACTATAAAAAGAAAATAAACCTATTAGAATTTCGTTCTAGGTTATTTGCCATTTCTGGATATTTGAACCGCAAAGAATCCGACAGACGCACAGCAACCAGCTGATTCTTCTCATCTTCCGTTAATTCCGTCCTATTTGATGTTTCATAGCTCATTATGACAAATGTTGTGTGATTTAGTGCTTGCTTTGTCATTATTTTACTCAGCGACCAGCTTAAAATTGGAATTATTTATTAATTTGTTGAAGGGGCGATTCAGAGATTGTCGAATATCATTTGAACATTTGAATTTTTTCGTGTAATCAAAAGCATATTTTTATTTAAAAAATGAGGAAGAGTGTTCAATGAGTTTTGATGAATCGCCGATTTGACTTTGTCTTGACAGTTTTTGGGAGGAAATTGTCAGATCTTAGATTGTTTTGAGGGATTTATAATTAATTTTAAATTAAATTAATAATTAAATTATTTATACACTTTAAATTTAAAGAAACAAGGTTTTCATAATAAATTATTGCTTCTTTTACAGAATTCTCTCGTTTGTTTATAAATCTTCAAATTAAAAATTTAGCCCAGCTTACACGTGAAAACTTAAGATCCTTAATTTTGCATTTTTTCAGCTTAATTTTCATCCCATAATGCACACCAAATTGAATGGTTAACTTGGGGGGGGGGGGGGGGTTCTCAGAAAGATGCCCATTTAGCAAATGTCAGCAAGAAGCGCATGTTTGTAGATAGTTTAAGACGGGCTAGTAACAATGACGTGTCAATTTTTCAAATTATATGAAAATAAAACTTAAATATTGAAAAATATTAATTTCGATTTGGCGTGCATAATGTCTTTCAAGTTTTTATGTGAACAATCAGAAAAATAAGTATTTAAAAATGTGTCATGAAAAAGGTAAAAAAATGAATTTGTCAATAAATTTTCCCGTAATGTCAAGGGTATAAAGATTGTAGAATATTTTTCAGGCTTCATGGCCACTGGGACAATTAAGAAATCTTGTATTTTTAAGATTTCAAGTGAGGGTAATCAGTTTACAGCGGCACGCCAACTGGTACAGTTATTAAATGAGCTCGGTAAACATGCTCAAATTGAACTTTTTAGGAAGCTAATGATATTATTAGATAGTTTAAGGAAACCTTATTTAAACTGTCGTAATCAATGTTTTATTGAAAAGACGTAACTATTTTCCGAAACGATTACAAATCGGAAAATCGTAATTTCCTGTTGGCGTGCAGCGGGATACAATCAAAAGCAAATTTATGTTTTTTTCAAATATTCAAATAAACATTAAAATTTTTTATTTTCTCTGTATTTTCTAAAAGCAGGTCGTCTAAGTATTCTAATTAAGTATAGTGGATCAGCATGTACTATATTATACTATGAAGTATCTATTATAAGAGCCTTATAGCAATGAATTCTACTGGATCCTACCATTATCAAGGCTTCTTGAAGGGTTGTTGCACGAAGGCTATAACGACATGCCGTTATAATAGAGACTGTACACATAAGCTTATACTATAGTTTCTAGAATGTCTGAATTCCCAAAAGTAATTCAATTACAAGATATAATCGTCAGTAGTTCTTCGCCTCCAATCAATATCTGAGATCAAATGAGTTGAGAACCATGACGAACCAGACGTGGCTGTTGTAAACTTTTCCAGAATATCCAGATCATCTTCTAGAGTTGTCTGTAATTGATCCATGTTTACAAGCATAGAACGAGAATTATCTACCCTTCCGTCATTCAAGCAAAGATTATTCGTAGGCTCCAAATATTGTGAGTTGATAAAACTTTTGTGAATTTGTGTTGTTTCCGTAAAATTGTTTTTGAATTCACCACGCGTCAAATCAGGCCCCGAGTAGAACGTCTGATACCCATTTCCTACAAAAAGTATGACCTCGAAGTTTAGTGAAAGCTGATGATTAATGTTTTGTTACCTGCGGCCTTTTCAATCACATCCATTCCGCCACTTAGGCCCATCATTGAGCGGAACGTTGTTATTGGTGTCTCATCTGTCTGAAACTTGTTTCTGGATCGTTTCTCTTTCTGTTAACCTTACAGTAAATAGCATTTTGAATATGCTAAATTCTAATTCGGTCATAAACTTGCGAGTATTATACATGAACTTCATGAAGAACTTGTAGTGAACTGATGGTAACATTAAAATGATTACTCGGTTTGGATCCGGTTCAGGTTCCTGCAAAATTAACTTTGTTTAGCTACAAGAATTATATTTACTCTTAGAGGTGACAGAGGTTCGTAGCAAGATCTGCTAGCCTATATTACTGTCTCAACTTAAAGAGAGAAAAAACAGGAAAACATAATGGATTATTGTTCTTTTCAGAGATCGGTGCCTAATGGAAGAGGAAAAAATTAGAACAAAATGAGGTTCTCGTTTAAACGGCCACTCTTTTCTATCTCATCAATGTGTGTTGTCTCAAAAAAAAATTGGCAATCCCTATTGAAGAGGAATAGACGAAAAAGTCCTTTGTGGCCGTGTGGCCGTCCAAACGAGACCATAATTTTTTCTTATTTTTTTGCTCTTCCATTATTCACAGATCTCTTAAAAGTACAATGAAATTTGTTTGTTTGACTCTTATCAATATATCCTTATTATAGATAGCGTTTGCTTCGATTCGCAACTTTGTGAAACAACACTTTGAAAAAGTAAATTAAAAAGCGCATTCTAGTATATTTACTCGCATATTTCTTCTACTATAGCTTAATATACCAATTGGATTAAATGATAGTTGAATTCCTTGACTTAAAATAATCCCAGTCGGCTTTAAAGCTATCTTAAAAGTCCATGCAAATTTTAGTAAATCGTATTTGAATCTTGTAAAATCGGAATTTGAATTGAATGAATTGATTCAGAGCTTCGATTTAATTCACGAATTCAGAGCGCGTTTTCTCACATATTATGTGCTTCGTCTTTTCTGTCTCCACAATCTATTGTAATTTTTTAATACCTCATTTAAAAAAGAACATTTCGCGCCTCTTGTGATCTCGAAGTTTCTCTTCTCTGACTCTCATTACTAGCGAACCAAATTAAAATGTCATTTTCGAAATGTTTAAGCGCATTTTATGGAATGTTATTAAATCTAGGAAAAGCGGAAATTGCTGCCGACTTAAGATAAAATGGATTTCCGCAAAAAATCGCGGAATATTACACCATCTAATTTAAAATTCTTCCTCAAACTTCAACGAATTTATTAATTAGGATAAACGTGGTTGCGTAGCATACCTCACGAAAAATCTATGCTAGTTAAAAAATGAAAAGAATCGAAATTTAAAATGAGAAGGTGTAATAATCAGTGATTTTTTTGCGCAAATGCATTTTATTTATCCGACGGGAGCAATTTCCGCTTTTCCTAGATTTAATAACATCCATTTTATGTGAAAGTTAATAACTATTAGGTCTAGAAATTAATTTCTGCGTTTTTACGCATATTAAACTATAAAAAACTGGACAAACTTAAACAAAACTTTTATTCAAAATTGTTTCCGTCATTAATAACAACATTTTCCCAGAGTTTGGGCAACTTATGAATTCCATCATAATAGAATTTTTCTGGTTTGGCCGCAGTCCATTCATCTAGCCATTTTTTGACGTCTTGATGATCTCGAAAGCGCTGCTCCGTCAGACCATGAGCCATTGACCGGAAAAGATGATAATCCGACGGGGATATGCCCGGAGAGTACGGCGGGTGCGGGAAGATTTCCCATTTGAACTCTTTCAGCGTATCCTCCACCGCTTGAACACCATGCGGCCTTGTCATGAAGCAATATCACCTTTTCGTGTCGACACGCCCATTCTGGTCTTTTTACTGCGATTTCATGCCGCAACTGCACTAATTGATGTTGATAGCGATTCGCAGTGATTGTTTCGCCAGGTTGGAGCACATCAGAGTACAGAATTCCTTGTTGGTCCCACCATATGCACAGTAAGACCTTCTTCCCGTGGATGTTGGGTTTTGCGGTCGAAGTTGTCGGTTCACCGGGACTAACCCACGATTTTCTTCGCTTCGGATTGTCGTAGTACACATACTTTTCATCGCCAGTAAAAAAGACTTTCTTTGAAATCTGTCCAACAAGATTTGTAAAATTGTTTTTCTCTGCTCTTTGTTGCGATCTGAGAGCTCATAGGGCATCCATTTTCCTTCCTTTTGAATCTTCCCCATTGCTTTCAATCGATGAGAAATTGCTTTTTGCGTGACGCCGAGAGATGCTGCGAGTTGGTCCTGTGTTTGAGCCGAATCTTCATCCAACAAAGTTTGAAGTTCTTCGTCTTCAAACTTTTGGTTGTCCTGATCGGTCTTTGTCGTTTACGTCAAAATCTCCCGATTTGAAACTTTGAAACCATTCTTGGTAGGTTCTTATGGATGGTGCAGCATCGTCGTAAGCTTGGGAAAGCATATGGTCTTGGGAAAGCGTTTTCGTTTTCTTCTTTCGTGTAAACGAAAACGAAAACGAAAACGAAAACGAAAATTTCGTGTAAACGAAAACGGAAACGAACACGAAAACGAAAATTTCGTGTAAACGAAACGAAAAAACGAAAACGGTATCGAAAAAACGAAAACGAGGGGTCCAAAAACGAAAACGAAAAACGAAAACGACATCTCTGTTAAATACCCCTTATAATAGAACTGAACTTACCGTATCCCTTGCAAAATTAATAAATGGCTTCAAATAGAAGAGCTCATTATCGCGATAGCACTTAACAACAAAATCGGTTGAATTCATAATCTGCTCCGTGAGAAAGTCGAGCTCTCTTATTTCTCCCAACCAATCGTCTAATTGATCCCCATTGGCTTCAGCAAGAATATCTTGCGAAACGCAACTAGATTATTAGAAAAATTTAAAAATGTTCTGCTTAAGATGTAGTGCTTACCTGACATTTCGCACGCTAAAGTATCGTGGCGTGCGTGGAAATAACTGAATGGTTCCGTCATGTTTCAGATATACAATATCTTCTACCGGTTGGCATTCAGTTCTGAAGGGAACGGTATTAATATTGTTGGGGAGGATTGATTACTTTGTGCTCACGATGCCGAAATAATCGATATCGTCGTTTGAAAGGAATATGTAGGGAATCTTGCAATCGTTGGCAATTAGTTCTCGAATATCTGCAAGTAAGGCATAATGAAAGATTGCAGTAATCTAAGATTTGTAAGCACAGATGCACACCAAATACATTTTCACGGCGACTGGTTTAGACAAACGTGTCCGAAAATTTTTTCGTCCTTTTAACACAAAAGTATTTAATACAACACTACAACTGCAACAGTTTCAATCTGCATTTAAGCCGTCCATGGGAATTAAAGCGCTGATATTTCTGATGGTCTAGATAGTTTCTAATATGTGCTGCATTTTAACTATTTAATTCCATCAGAATATTTACGTGGAATTCTAGAATACGCTTTCAAATTATTAGAAATCGAAAATTTCATTTATCGTGCTACAATATGATTAGGCTTGTCTTAAACTATCTAAAACTAATAATAGATTCGAGCACCAGTTGGCGTGTATTTGAGAGATCATCTAACCAGCTGATAAATATTGTTTAAGTTTCAAGCTGAAGATAGACCTATAATTTAAGACCGTCAATTAATAGTACAACTAAAAATAATCGAATTGTCAAATAATTTTTAATTTGAAACAGCTTGGAAATTTTGGGGAGTCCGGCACCGAATGCCTCCAGTTGACAGGAATTTTTTTAACTGATTGGAGGAATGCTATTGGTTCCAAACGAACTTTGGTTATCAATGAGGATAATTAAATTGGAAAAAATAACTTGAAAATGTGTATTTGTTTTTAATACTTTTAATAATGGTCGATTCAATTTCACGTGCAGATGAAGTACCGTTCCTTTGTTGATACGCTAAAATGAAAATCTGACTTCGGCAAAGCTATTATTAAATAAAGATTTAACTTTTAATCGATTATATAGTAGACATCAGAGATGGGTGGAACTGTGGATTTCGCATTCCGCATTTCGGATAATATTCATTAGAATTTTTAATTGGTATTTTATTTAAAAAATTTTTAACTTGTAGAAGAAACATGGAAAAATCCGAAATTCGCGTTCTTTTACGCCATTACTGGAAACAAGGCTTCAACGCAACTGCAGTCGCAAAAAAGATATGCGAAGTTGAAGGCGACAATATGGTCTCGGATCGAACTGCGCGAATTTTGTTCAAAAGAAAGACACTGATCTCGAGGACAAGACATATTCAGGCCGACCTACGACAGTGGATTCTGAAGCAATCCGTGAAGCTGTGGAGACTAATCCATCAATAGGTACTCGCAGATTGTCGGCAGAGCTCGATATTCCTCAAACATCAGTTGTACGACATCTTCACGCCCTTGGGAAAGTCAATAGACGCTGCCTGATAAGTACCTCACGCATTGACTGAAATTCAAGCTCAAAAACGGGTCGAGACTTGCCGAAATCCGCTCGAAAATCCACAAGATTACCGTTTTATTCGTAGAATTGTAACTTGTGATGAAAAGTGGGTCTACTTCAGTAATCCGGACAGATAAAGTCAATGGTTAGAACCCGGTCAAACGGCGGAACCGGTAGCAAAACGTGATCGTTTCTCAAAGAAGGCATTTCTGTGTATTTGGTAGAATTTCGAAGGCGTAATTTACTTCGAGCTAGTTCCAAATGACAAGTGCATTATTGCTCGCCGGTGTGCCCTCTATCAATAAAGTCTAAATCTCCAAAATTAAAAATAGAATTTTCGAGTTATTCGATTATAAAGTTTTGCACTTTATAGTACATTAATTTTATGAAAATAAGTAATTTTGTGAGTTTTCCTGATTTCTAGCATGCCGATTGGATAAAAGGAGCCAACTAAAATGCAAATTATCGAAGATTTTCAAAAATCGGATTATCCAGTCGTAAATTCCATAAAATCAGTTTTCACTAAGAACTCCCAATCTTCCTTGTTTTATGAGCCCTGAAATAACAGAAAAACGGAAATCAAGTGAAAATTGATAAATAAGCTTGAATTAATTATATTAACCTACATAAATATTATTTTTTGTCAAATTGTGCACAAAATTGAGGTTGATCTGTAACCATGGAGCACCTTATTTGATAATTTTATAGAATGGGCCTGATTTGAAATGACACGAAGCCCGACGTTAAGAGCATACTTTGCGCAACAATTTGACACTAAAAGTTAGCAAATTATGTTTGATTGGTGCTTATAGGAGCCGTTACAATACGTCTCCCCACCTACTCCCCTTCTTCTTAGCGACCCGAAGAGTAGTAGTTGGTGTGAGGATCCGATGTAATCTTAATACTAAACGCCCAATAAATGGCTTACCTGGCAGACACTACCGAGAACACAGAACACCTAGCTCTTTATTAAACTTTATTCGACTCCACATAAGAATACAATAGATGAATATAGTTAGTTACGGGGCTAGAATAGGAGCTAACATCTCACCCACGGTCGGGGCGCCTCTCCCAAATAGAAACGACCTTCCCGTAGCCCTGTAGAGTGAGCAACTGCTTGTCTTTATGATCCATGGAGGCGGAGTCGTTCTTTATGTTCCGTACTTCATGGTGTTGTGGTGTCCCGCTAGCTCGACGGCATAGCGGTCCACACATGTGTCATCTAGGGTATGTAACAGAGCATTTTTAAGTAAAAAACTATATATGGCTCATTAAAGTGGTCATTTTTTGAAAATCATGTTTCTGTACTGACTATAGTCTTTACAAGCATTTATTTTATGAGAAAAACTTAACAGAATTAGAATATTTTATGTTTTAAGTATTTTAAGGACACTATAAGGTGAAAAATTTTAGAATCAAATAATTTGAAAACTCTATTTTTAATTTTTGAGATTAAGACTTTATTGATAGAGAGCACAATGGCGAGCAATAATGTACTTGTCTTTCAATTAGTTTCGTCTTCTAAGCAAAGTTATGATTTTTAAAGTTTAAACTTTCAACCGACTATAAAATACACGTCAATTACCGTAACCACGTCATAATGTATTTTCAAAAATTCAGAATTTTTCGAGCAACAAAATTATGTAACTCACGTCTCATAAAAATCACTCGTTCTCCTATAATAGTCGAAATTCTGTTTTACAAAAAAGTACAAAAAAGAATAAATTTTTTGAAAATGTGATCAAATTCGTTGATCTTTATTTCTATGTGAAGGCTGTTGACGTGCAATACAATTTTGGAATTTTTAACACTGTTTGACATCCAAAGTGTTATTAAAATTTTAAGAGAAAATAAAAGAATGTGATGCTCCTAGATAATCCCGAGAACTGTTTTACCAAAAATAATTAGTTTTTTGATGAGGCGATCAATTTTAAGAATTTTCTTCGACCGTTAAGACTTTTTTTTGTGTTTTCGCATTATTTATATTTAATTTCATTGCAAAACTATCCAACAAGATAGAATTTTAACTAGAATCCATTCACATCTTCTAACAATTATCATTTTTTCATTGAAAATATCAAATATATGAACCAAAATGATACAATTTGAATTCTTTGTTCTTAATATCTTTCCTAATCACTTTCAATTTTTTTTATCAATTTATTGATAATTGTTCTAGTGTTGAATCATTCGAGATACCAACGATATTTGAATTGTGGGTTAATTATAGAAGAATAAAAATAACCTTAACAATTCTTAAACTATTTTCTAGACGCATAAATCCTTTGACCTATCTCTAGCTTCATTTTCAAAAAAGTACGGTTTTTATGCGCACTTTCTCGGAATAGTTCAAACAACTTAAGATTGTTGGAAAGAAGCCTCATAATTACGCTAATATTGCATAATCAAGATTTAATAAAGAAAATTGAATTAAAAGAAACAAGACTAAAACACAAAAGAAAAGTTCTTTTGAACTTTGCATTTCATTTGAATGATTGTCCTCAAAAGCCGGTCGATAATTGTTTTTCAAGAATTCCTAACCAACTACTTGAGTGATTTTAATTTTTGAACTTTTGGTCAAAAGTCTACGAATGTCGGTATAAAATAATAGAAAGTTTAATTTTCTATGGAACAGAATTTAGCAAGAAATCAGTGGGTTGGTGTACAGATTGTTGGGTATAATATGATCATAATTAATTTGGAACTATTCAAATGAGACTACGCGGTAAATAGTAAAATGTGGTTAAATTTCGAAAGATCAACATTAGCTTGCGTCTACACTACAATTGAAATGATTCAAATTGATGATCAGTTATGAAGCTTTAATTTTAGACACGTTTTATAATTCAGGGAGAATTTTAGACAAATAGAGTCACTTTGAATATCAATAATATACGCATAACGCTTCAATATTTACGTTTAGAAATTCTAAAATCATCAAATTGAATTGACGTCTAAGTCTATAGGATAAAATTATAAGAGGTTGATATAATTTTGAGCAATTAAACTTACGAAACATTGTAAATTTTCACTCCATTGCAAGTACACGCAAATTGCAAAAGACCGTGCACAAATCGCGCAAGACAGAACCTTGCAATTTATTATTTTTTAAGATATTTTATATATTAATTATTGCTTAGCAGAATGAAAATGAAAATAGTATAAATAAAACTGTTATATCTTTCTGAAAAACACTATAATGCAAATTAAAATAATGCTCATGTAAACAGTAATTAATAAATCAAATATAAAAATAATAAATAATAATAAATTCAAAAGGCGAAAGACGCGAATTGGTGCTCACTCTTTTGCCATCTTCATTTCAGCGGTGTGCTGTAAACATTCAAATATTGACATTTTCAGTGCAAATGAAACATTTTAAATCAATTCCTTGATTGACTTTGCGTAATTCAATAACTGTAGCAAAAAATAATTAAGTAAATTTAATCTTCACAAATACATACCAATGATTTTAGGACCCTCTTAATTTCGATGTGATGCTTATTAAAATAGCAACTTCACTATGAGTTTGTTACAAAAGAAATGCAGGATTATCTTGAAAGAAGATTTCTTGAATCCAGATGATTTTCGTTGTTCTAATATCATCTTTTAACTTTATTGGAATAATTTAGTTGTTTTAAGCCAATTATTTTAAATGATTTTAGATTTGTTAAGAAATTTTCACATCGAATTTTGCTAATTAAAGGAAAAATTAAATTAAAAAAATGTCTGAAATATTGCGTTTACGTGAAATACACACAATCTTTTTCATAAAATTGACGCTCTTTAAGAATTTATTTTCCAACTTTAGCGTCGGATTTGGGTGACGCGAATTTTTTCTACGAGATCAGTGAACAGGAATTTATTTTAATATGGCAGGAAAAAACATAGGGTTCAAATATTCTTTAAGCAGACATTAAAGAGCTAGAAAGAATTTTCTCGCTTTTAATCGAAGGAATTAATTAAATGGAGGTATTCCAGGAGAACGTCAAATGGAAATGATGATTTTCTTATATTTACGTGTACTTTACACAAATATTGTCTATAACAATTTGTCGCCTTTTTCTCAAGTATTTAAAAGTTTCAGAAATGTTAAATTTAAGCACGATTTTTCAGCTCGCTTTACTAGAATTTCAGTTGCAGGAGCCTATAGGAAAAGATTCAGTAAAGATGTATTTTCTGGATTTAATAAACCCAGAAGGAATTCAATAAAGCCTTATAAGCTATAACTAAATAAAATATTAAATGAGCAATTAAAAACTTTAAAATAAAAATGTAATAATACGTCTTTAGTGGTATTAATGAATTGTTAAATGCAAGAAGAAATTATAATTTAAGAATCTTGAAAGGATGTTTAAAGTTATCACAGTAAGCAAAGTGTCATAAAATACTGGTATGGTTTAATTTTTTGAAAAGATATTTAGATATTTATATAGCTTAAAAACGCATTTCTAAATTCGAATGAAGCTTTCCTTGTAAGGTAAACGTAAAAACTGTTAGACGCTCTTAAAAATTTAAAATTGGTATTTTTCTGTTGGCGGGCGCATGCATTAGCACGCCAAATGAAAATTAAAGTTTTACTATATTTACACGTGTTAATTTTAAAATTATTTTTCGTCAATATATTGACGAAAAATTGATCTTGATCAATATATAATCTGAAAGCCTTAAATTTTTAGTGAAATTGTACAGCTTAGGGGGCTTATCCGATCTTATTTTTTCGAGTTAAGTTAGCGTGCAATAAATATATTAAATATATTAAAACATATATTAATTAGTTCGATCCTCTATTTTAGATTTACTTTTCTCGGCTCACACGGCAGGAAAAAACAATAATTAAAAACAGTTTTCGAATAATTAAGAAAAAAAAGAACGAACAACATAAAACAAAAACCCAACCTTTCGGAGAATAAACCGGCACCAATATCGGCGCAAAACTCTGAAACTGCTGAAGGCTCGCCGGCTGCTCTTTGGAAGATCGCATCGAGAGCAAAACGATGAATAAAACAATGACAAGGAACGTAATCGTCGCCGACCACATATTAATTAATAATAAACGTTGCGTTTAGAATAATCGATCTTTTGATAAAACAAAGCAAGAAAGTTTCATACCAAGTCTCACAGTTTGACTAAATGTTGCCGTCGTCGCTTCTGCGCAACGAATATTGAGAATCCATCGGCGAACCGCTGCATTTTATTCCGAACCTGTTTTTTTTTTTTGCTTCTTCTTCTTCTTCTTCTTCGCATCTTGTCACCCTCTTTCCGTTTTTTTTCTTCGTGTTGAAATCCTATTAAATTGGTTGCCTATCGTAGAGTAAAGCAAGGAGGCGACGAATCGATTCGATTTAATTTCTTTTTATCTTTGTCGCCTGTACGGCAACTTGGCCCATCCCTTGGAGTGGCCAAGACACAAATGACTAATGAAATATACAAAGCGACGTGTTATAAAACACTTACAAGTGTTAGCGTGTGTCGTGACACATTAATCAACGTGTAGTAACACTATTTTGCTATTTAAGTGATCGAACTTCCGATCACTCCATCTGGAGCAACCACGTTCTCGAGCTCACGTCAAGTCCTACCGCACACCTGCTGACAATCAACCGCAGGCGCACAACACACAACCAAAGGCGCTCAGTCACATCCAAAAGAGCAGCAATGTCGAGCCAGAAATGGTCGACGTCAAATTATTGCCTTACTACACAATAAATATCCTAAATTGCCACTGAACCACCACGAACAGGAGGACGCAACAGCGACTTCTTTACAATCGTATTGTTGTCTTAAGTTTTTCTAATGTTTCTTTTATCCACGTCGGGTTTCGTTCAATGACTAATCAAGCCGAATGAGATTATTATTATTGTTATTGTTATTAGATAGGAGATTGCCTTCGGCGATTATCGTCAAAACTTATTTTTTCACTTTCAGGTCGACTTAACCTAAATATCGAGTGATTGGACTAATTTGTAGGAGAGTGTTGAATTAAATTTTAATTAAAAATAGTTTTTAAATGAAATTAATTACACAACTTACAGACAAATTTATCATAATGCTAATTTCGATAAAGCCAGTTTGTTGCTGAAAATGTTCAATCTAATAATTGTGGTATCTGGGGAGATTAATCAATATGATTGATTATGCTTAAAGATATACATTTTCTTATTGTTACTTTTTTCAAATAAAAATTTACATGACAATGAAAAAATTAATGGAATGCATGCCAAATGGAAATTGTAATACCATATTTACACGTTTCTTAATACTTTATTCATTCACCATAGCACAATATCTATCGCTCTGCCCTTGTCCATTATTTTCTCTGAGTCTCTTAATACATGCACATACCCATCACTGTTTAAACTTTCTACAATTGTCCCAATACATAAAAAGGGACGTACCACTGATCCTAACAACTACCGTCCAATAACCCTTACCCATCCTCTCTCCCGTCGTTTTGAACGTATCATTATCTCCCAAATCAGAAGACAAGTTTCCCATAACCTGTCTCTGTACCAATTTGGCTTCCTTAACTCCCGTTCATGTACACTTGCGAATGTTGATTATATTAGTAATGTTAAGCATCTTTTATCTCTCCGTCAACCTGTGGATTGTATATATTTTGACTTTAAGAAAGCGTTTGATCGCGTCCCCCACTCTCTTCTGCTTCTAAAGCTATCTTTATTTGGTTTTAATGATAACCTTTGTAAATGGTTCTCATCCTTTCTATCCGGTCGTGTATCCAATATAAAAATTGCTAATCATATATCATCTAATGAGTTCCCAATAACATCAGGCGTCTGCCAAGGAACTGTCTCCGGACCGTTCTTGTTTTTAATCTATATTAATGACCTCATCGATTGTTTCCCTGATGATGTATATGTATCTGTCTTTGCCGACGACATTAAAATCTACGGCTCTAACCCCATTTCGCTACAAAGTAGTATCGAAATTATTTGTAAATGGTGTAATATTTGGCAGCTCAGCTTAGCTGAAAATAAGACCTCTGTTATTCATTATGGTAAAAACAATGCTCAATCCACTTATATTATTAATAACAAACCCATTGCACCTTCTAATTCTTTAAGAGATCTTGGCATATTAATTGATAACAAATTGTCTTTTATTAACCACATCACCTTCGTTTCACATTCTTGTATGATTAAATGTCGCCAATTGTTAAATTCTTTCAAATCCCAAAACCCTTTGCTATATGTTAAACTATTTAATTGTTACATTAGACCAATCATCGAATATGGCTGTGAATTATTCCATCCTAATTCCCCTAAATTGTCTGGTCTGCTGGAAAAACCACTAAGATTTTTTACGCGTAAGGTTTGCCAGCGTTGCAACATTAAATATTCATCGTATAACGATAGGTTAATTATTCTGGAATGCGAGTCAATAGAAAAGCGGCGTCTTAAGCTCATAGTCAAAACATATTATAAAATATTGTGCAACATATACCACTGCCCTTCCTTTAATAAATTTATTTGTTTCTCGAGGTCCCCACGAAACCCATTAATGCTCAAAGTAAAACCCGGTGTAACTAGTCATAACAACTTTTTTGTAAATAATTTGTCATTATGGAATAGAGTTTGTAAATATTTTGTTGATTGTAATGTGCATAATATTAATTATATTATTGAATCTATCCCTAACAATTTATTGTACTAACCATTATTTAATTATGCTTAAATTATTACTATGCATTTGAACTACCGACCTCTTGCGGGGTCAAATGTTCATCACAACTTTTATTTCCCTCGTTATATGTGTTTTTAATGTTATTACGTGGTAAATAAACTATTATTATTATACTAATTTCACTATATAAAATAGCACCCAGTTTCTTGCTATGATCGGTTTTATATACGTATTGTCGTGGTGTAGGTTGATGAAAAATTATGGGTAAATGAGCATACCAAAAAAAAAGATGGTCTCGCTTGGGCTGGTGTAGATTTAATTTGCAATTTGTTTATTATTTCGCTTTTTTTCATCACAATTTTGTTTCACATTGTTTTCTCTTACTAAATTGGTTGTTAAATCAACATAATATATATTATAAGAAAATTTTTAGGTATAATTTATTATATTTAGGATCGAAATAATAAACAAATTGCAAATTAAATCTACACCTGCCCAAGCGAGACCATCTTTTTTTGGGGTATGCTCCTTTACCCCTAATTTTTCATCAACCTACACCACGCACGACAATATTACTCAGTTAATTTGATATTTCATTTTTAAACTCTTTTTCAATATTAAACCTTTATGATCTTTTCATATTCTATAGTCGTCGCCAAATTCGATTACCACCGCAAAATGTGGCGCACTTTTTTTTTTAATATTTTTTATTTAATCTTTATGATTATTTTCTTGTTTATGCTCGTTCTATACTGTTTTTGCTTAAATAAATTGAAGAATATGTTTTATATGTTGTTTCAATCGTGGTATAAATGTGGTAAATACTAATAATTATAAAAATTAAATAAAAAATAATATTTGAAAAAGTGCGCCACATTTTGCGGTGGTAATCGCATTTGGCGACGACTATATCAATTTAATAAAATTATCAAAAGTATATTCATTTGGAAAGTTTGTTTTAATGAAAAAATATATTTTGGACCGATTTTTAAGTAATAATAAAATTACATGTTATATTTGTCCATTTTATAATTTTATCTTTCAACATGAAGGGTTATACAACTAAATGGATTAAACAATTAAATAAATCGAAAAATAAAAATTAAGGGTTAAAGAATAAAGGAATATTATAAAGAAGGGACTTGGGTTGATGAAAAGAATGAACATGGGAACAAGGAGATTGTGTATGGAATTGGAATTTGAATGCTTAAAGGAACTGGGAATGGTAAAGAAGCATATCATATATTGAAAAATTATAGAATCATAATAATTAATATAATAAAACGAGATTGGAAATACTCTGAACATTATTACGTACGTCGCTATACGTTTAGTCGGTTTAGTCGGATTCACTTATAGAAAAAGCTCATGGAACAACTAGAATTGGTTAACTTCATTGAATGTCTTCATATTTGATGAAGAAAGGTTCTTTTTTATATATAACTCAATAAATTATTTGTAACGATATGTTATTCGAAGAACGTACCAATATTGTTTAGAAAACTTCTACCACAATGGTTGTCGTTCATCTATTAAATATTTTTTACAACCTTAGCTTAAAAATATTGTCATGGGTTTTTATGAGGATAAATTAAATTGTTAATATGATTGCATTTTAGTAAAACGCCAAAATTTGTGCATAAATTAAGATTCTTTGTACTAAAGCTTTAACTAAAGCTAAAGGTAATGTGGTTGACTCAGATAATCAGTTTCTAAACAAATCACCGATATTCCAAAACGGATCACAATATTATTTGTTCCGCGTGACTTCCTGATCTTAAAATAAAAATATATATATCATTGATGATTTTCCATTTAAATTCCTTCATTACATTCATAATCTACACACCAAATTTTTTTCATTTCTCCTGCAGTTAAATTGCATAACTGCATGCGGCAGTTTGCCAGCCCATTGTCGTATTTGACAAAACTTTAAGAATTTTTAACGGCTCGAATGAAATGGTATTTAACATTTTTCCATCATATCCACAAAGAACAGATGCTTAAATACTATATAATCATAAACTTGCTTAAAAATAAACTGCCTACAATGGTTTTCAAGCGGGACAAAGTTCAACAAAATCAACACATCTTCATAGATAAATAACTTTATTCAATAACATGCGATTTTTTCTAACCTATATCATTCCTTGGATCATTCTGATTCTAATGATACCGAAAAACTTAAACATTTATCACTTCATTATCGAGTAATCTTCAATTTTCCGCGGCACTCTGCATGAACTCCATTCTCTAGTCGATCTTGTTATAACATCAAGCTAGACCATTCATCCAGATAATGTCTATGCATCAAGTACAGACAAGAATGGTAGTCTGGGAGCCTCTCAAAAGTGTCACCTCTACATTCCTCGTACTCTTTCCTATATGGTGCCTAACAGTCAAGATCCTCGATGAATTTATAGAGATGATTCGATTCCAAGGGGTCTTTGCCGTCCGACAAACATCAGATATGTTATTAATATTGGTTAATACCATTTCTATTTAATTATATTGTTTTGTTCTAGCAACGGCAAAGCTCTCTCGGTAGGTCCAAGAATTTTCGGTAATAATTATCGTTCAGGATGGAACGGTGAACATGGAATGGTTTCAGGGATCATCCTTATATAAACCGAACTATAAATTTCTTGATTAATAAATAATAATATCGAAATCTATGAAATCTTTTCAATTTTCCCTATAATTTTTACGAGCAACTGACAACAGAATTGGAATTATGTCTGTAATAGTACATTTTTCATTATTTATTCAGATTTCAAGTATATGTTTTCAGAAATGGATTATTCTTAGTCACCAATTCGGGTTTCATCAATGATCGATGTTTTGTTAACCTACAAGTCGATGGGATCAAGTATTGGACTGAACAATATCGACTAGACGATGGAGTTCATATATGGTGTCGAGGAAAATTGAATATTACTTGATAATGAAGTGGTAAATGTTTCAGTTTTTTGGTATAATTAGAATCAGAATAATCCAAGGATTCTAATGATATAGGTTACAAAAAATCGCATGTTATTGAATAAAGTTATTTATCCATGAAGATGTGTTGATTTTGTTGAACTTTGTAACACTTGGAAACCATAGTAGGTGGTTTATTTTTAAACAAGTTTATGATTATTTAGTATGTAAGCATCTGTTCTCTATGTATATGCTGGAAAAATGTTATAAATAATTTCATTAGAGTCGTTAAAAATGCTTAAAGATTTGGCAAATACGACAATGGGTTGACAAACTGCCGCATGCAGTTATGCAATTTAACTGCAGGAGAAATGAAAAATAATAATTTGGTGTGCGCATTGCGAACCTCTGCGTAGCAAGATCATTATAAACAAAGAGACACAAAAAACAAATCTCTTTTTATAATTTTCTCAACACCCGGTTGTTCGCAATGCGCGTCAAAAAACTTGAAATTGTCTATATTTTTTATTAATCTTTTCGGGGGTTTTTAATGACTGAATTGTGTATTATAATACACACAAAATTATTTTTAAAATGTTCTTGCATATGGATTCAAAAGATCACATGGATTCGATAAATCACAATCTTTCACTATTATTCTTTATATAATAATCGTGAATCATCATGTACGATCAAACTACAGCAACCTTGACAATAACACATGTTTGATTTTAATTCGCTTATCGTTAATAAATTCGAAGCTAGTTTATTACAGTGATTATAACATTTGAATATATCAATTTGTGAATTTTAATTAGAACAAAATAAGAACAAAAATATATAAGCTTCATAAGCTTTTTCACTTTAGATTACAGGTAAAATATGAGTTGGTTTATTTATTTCTCTCTTTTTTGACAACCCAGACCCCTATAAAATCCTTATTTTTTTTTACAAATTTTTGACGATCTGTGGCAATTATTCGAAAAACCAACAATAGGATTTTTTAAAATTTGTTATATTTCTAAAATACTTATTATGTTCAATAATCGTATAAATATTATCAAAACCTAAATATTATCAAAATATGTTCGTCAAAACTCAAACATAGAGTCAGGCAACGTTGGCTTGCGATTGGATATAAGTTAGACCATCCGGGAGCTTTTCATATTTAATGTGAAAAAGCTTTATGCTTTTATTATATGATTATCGAATAATAATTCTACTCATTGATTTAATAAATTATACATTTAAAGATTTTCATATAAAATCTTTACAATCAAAAAATTCAAAAGTGATAGAAATATTTCGAATAGAACCAATAATAGAAACATATCACCCCCAAGAAGAATCGAACCCTCGCCCTATCGTTCCGTGTCCCGTCGTTTTGCCACTGCGCTGTTGCCCTGATGCTTCAAAGGTTTTTAAATCATTATTTATGAAAACGCACCGTTTCACATAAAATTCATTAACTTTTTTACGTTGTTGTGGATAAACGGGGTATTTTTGGATTTCAAACCGATTTTTTACCTACTTAAACCATTTTGTGGGTCCTAATTTTTTGTCAGTATACTAATAAAGCCATGACGAATCTACCTGCAAATTTTTATCAAAATCTGAGATGGAGACCTAAAACACTTCCCTTGTAAGAAATTGACAATTCCAATTTTCTTTTCATAAAAAATAAAAGTAATAAATCTGATTTGATCTAGAAATTTTGAAGAAATATAATGAAAAACAGAGAAGTTATTAACATAAATTGAATATTTGTTTCATGTTATCTTTGAGACCATTGAAAATAATTCAAAATGTTGAAATTCAATTTTAAATTTCTTAGATTTTGATAATACCTTATTGTCCTTTTCATAAATCAGTGCCTAATGGAAGATTAAAAAAAGAAGAAAAAATGATGGGCGGCCACACGGCTACAAACAACTTTTTCGTCAATTCCTCTTCAATGTGTGTTTCCCATTATTTCGAAAAAAGAGTGGCCGTCCAAACGAGAACCTCATTCCATCCTAATTTTTTTCCTCTTCCATTAGGCACAGATCTCTGAAAAATACATCAGAATAAATTATCAGTTAAACGGTTTTTGAGAAATTCTATGTTGAAATTTTGATATTTCGATTTTTTCAAATATTTGAGTTACAATTTCTAAAAAAAAATAGTCAAAAATTTGTATTACTGATTTATCTAAAAAAAGTTTCCTACGTTATTAAATATTATCAAGTTGTGAGAAATTGATAATTCTAATTTTCATTTCATAAAAAATAAAAAATAACCAATAGGACGTTAACTATAAATTTTGACGAAAGATATAATCGTCGCCGTCGCCAAAGTGTGGCGCACTTTTTTAAATACTATATTTTCATTTAATTTTTATGATTTCTATTATTTTCCACATTTATTCCACGATTGAAACAACATCTAAAACATATTCTTCAATTTATTTAAGCAGAAACAGTATAGAAGGAGCCTAAACAAGAAAATAATCATGAAAAAAAAGTGCGCCACATTTTGCGGTGGTAAACGCATTTGGCGACGACTATAACAAAAAATGATGAAATAAAGCGAAATTATAAAATAAATTGGAAATTTGGGAAGCAATTAAAAATCAAACATTGCGTTTTTTGGTTATTGCGTAAAATAAAATCCATTAGATGCTATCTGCGTACTTTGTGCTTATATGCGGATTATTAATTGCATTACTTTTAAATGGGATGTGATAAAATTGTAAAATATAACTTTATTAATTAATTATGATAAATCTACCACATAAGTAATGGTTATAGATTTTAAGAGCTTAATTTAAAGCAAAATGGTTTAATCAGGAAAATTATAAGAAAAATCCAAATAGCGAACAATATCGGACGAACTCGGCCGAGCCAATTCACATTCCCCATCACTATTAAATATGCAAATTAGATTGATAATTAGATGAGATCAATTAATATTCAAATTAAATCATTGGTCGTGATATTAAGACAAGATTTTGAACTTTCTCATTTTATTTTTTTTTCAATAACCAAAAAACGCAATGTTTGATTTTTAATTGCTTCCGAAATTTGCTTCTCGTTCTCATTGAGACCATTTGAAATTAATTCAAAAATATTGAAAATGAATTGTTAATTTCTTACACTTTGACAATATTTTCATTGAAATTGGTCGAAAATTTAATGAATTTTTAAGAAATGGGCAACTTTAAATTTTTATAGTCGTCGCCAAATTTGATTAGCACCGCAAAATGCGGCGAACTTTTTTAAATATTATTTTTTCATTTAATTTTTATGATTTCTATTATTTTCCACAATTAATCCACTATTTAAACAACATCTATAACATATTATTCTATTTATTTAAGGAAAAACAGAATAGAACGAGCATAAACAAGAAAATAATCATAAAAATTAAATGAAAAAATAATATTTAAAAAAGTGCGCCACATTTTACGGTGGTAATCGCATTTGGCGACGACTATAGAATATTATATTTTAGATCACATTTTCTTACAAACTACTTATTAGATTACTACCAAATTTGAGTCACAGTTACGTCATCATTTCACCTAAATTATCTGTCAATTTCATTAAAGTTTGCTGACTATTTAATATGTAATTAAGAGATAAATTAACTCAACTTGAAAAAAAAACGCTTTTTTACTATTTTTATTTGTTACAATTTCACATCAAATGAAAATAACATTTTCTAATATTTCATTGAATATTATAAGCATACACGTGATAATCCCAGCTTACTGTTTCCATAGTTTTGTCAAGCTCATTCTAAACTACTAAAAATATATCGCTTCTCATACGGCCGAACTATATTTGAGTATGTTTTCTGATTGCAAAATACTTCGCACCAATTGCAAACACTACCTTTTAATTTATTTAAAAGTCACTTATATTGACGATGAAGACAATTCTGGTCCATTAATTGAGGTACTAAGAAGTTTTTTTCATTAATTCATCAGGATTTCTGCTGAGTGAAACGTTAATTGCTAATTATAATAACACAATTTTATGTGTAATTTATTATATTTAGGATCGATAATCAAAGAAAAGCGAAATAATAAATTAATTGAAAATTAAATCTACACCTGTATCAAGCGAGACCATTTTATTATTCGGAATGCTCCTTTAAAACGACTTTCAATAACCTACACGACGACAATAAAGTTTTTTAACATGTACAAAAAACATGGAAAATCCGAAATTCGTGTTCTTTTACGCCATTACCGGAAACAAGGCTTCAACGCAACTGCAAAAAAGATATGCGAAGTTGAAGGCGACAATATGGTCTCGGATCATACTGCGTGAAATTGGTTCAAAAGATTTAACAACGGCGACACTGATCTCGAGGACAAGACACATTTAGGAAGACCTACGACAGTGGATTCTGAAGCAATCCCTGAAGCTGTGGAAATCAATCCATCAATAAGTACTCGCAGATTGTCGGCCGAGCTCGATATTCCTCAAACATCAGTTGCACGACATTTTCACACCCTTGGGAAAGTCAATAGAAAATTAAAATTGTAACTTGTGATGAAAAGTGGGTCTACTTCAGTAATCCGGACAGGCAAAGTCAATGGTTGGAACCCGGTCAAACGGCGGAACCGGTAGCAAAATGTGATCGTTTCTCAAAGAAGGCACTTCTGTGTTTCTGGTAGAATTTCGAAGGCGTAATTTACTTCGAGCTAGTTCCAAATTACAAGTGCAATATTGCTCGCCGGTGTGCCCTCTATCAATAAAAAAATTTCATTAAAATTTATCGACAATTTAATGCTTTGTTTATGATTAAAATTAATTATAAAATTTTTTCGAAAGTCGGCTCCCAATTTCTAAGAAACTACTCTCAGATTTATTTTGAAATGCACATAATTTTTTAAACTATAATTAAGAAATATTTTGTGTAAATTTCCTTCAATTTCGTCGACAACTTTTATTTTTGTTAAGCAGTTACTTACAATCTAAAAGTATATGGTTAACAATTTTTCTAAAACTAAGAATGGAATATGCTTGAATCTTGTCGCCTAGTTTAAGTTTAAATTTAGAAGATTGATTTGTAAATTTTATCAAAAAATTTTTTAATTGAGCAAATGAGCAAAAAGGATCCAAGAAGATCTATCAATCTAACACAATTTAAAGTGTATGGGATATTTCTCGTAATATTGACGTAAACAATTGGTTTTAAAGTAACTCGTGGTCGCTCCAATTGCACTCTTAGGAATATAGGCTCATTAGAGAGTTCCTAGGACAATTTTCTAGATAAATTTTAAAGTTATGAACATTTTCAGACATGTTTATTAAAGTTTCATAGAAACTAATTTTTATTTCGTGCACGTACGTGAAATTTCAAAAATCACGCTTAAAAATGCGAAAAAAGTAGTTTTCATTTGCCGTGCGTGGTTTTTCATAAAATGCATTTAAAAGTTGCAAAATCGTCATTTTCATTTTCTGTGCAATTTTTATTGATAATACCAATTAACAAAAAAATTAAATTTTTCTTACAATTTTCCAATAATTTTTTGGGCAAATGAAATTAAAATTCCGTTAATTAAAATTAAGCAACCAATTTTAGCATTCAAGCTGTGACTTTTTAATTAACCATTTTTCTTTTTTTTTGGCTATCAAATTGATGTGATTCTTGCAATATTTCCCTTTAAACGATTCAAGTAATCAAAGTACTTAATAAAACGAATAAAAATGATTACAAATATCATACATCATCACCATCATGTTAATTTTACATTCGCTTTTCAGTTGTCAACTGATATATGATCATTGAATTGGAAAATTTCGAAAATGTTTAGCTGTGATAATTAAATTCTACAAATTGCTTTATTATAATAATTTGTTTGTCGGCTTTATTTCACATGGGGGACTTCATTTGAGTAAAAGATTTCAAATTGAAAGCGACATCAGGGACAAAGAAGTCAGCATTGTTATTATTTTATTATGGCGGTATAATTTTTGTTGTTCCTTTAGTAGACAATAAACTGATTTTTAAATCGATGAAAAATAATCAGAAGAGATGGAAGTAAAATATTTTGTTTTTGAGGACTTTCTTTGAATGTTTTTGCAAGGTAAATTAATAGCCGATACCTTTTCTTTCTTTATGGGATGGTTAATAACGTTATTCTTCTCGGAATAACCACATAATAGATGGTTTAGCATTTTTTAAAGTCGTAACCAACTAGAACACTAAAAGAATAAACTGTTTATTCGAATTTTAACTAACTCCAAGCCAATTTAAAATTAAGAAAACAGTTGAAACGCTCCAATTTAATATTCTATCAAAATATTCATGATGTTATATTTGTACCTTTGTTTATAGTGTAATTTAAAATGTGACATTTAAAAATGGAAAAATAGTCATTTTCAATTGACGAGAATAAAAATTACATCAACAATACATCCGCAGAAACTGGATCCCGCACGCCAACTGGATAACGATTTTCCGATTTTAAGCGGCTCTGAAAATTGGAACATCTTTTCAATAAAAAATTTAATCACAATTTAACTAGGCTTTCCTTAAGCTATCTAAGAGTATTAATAAAATTCTAAAAATTAAATTTGAGCAAGTTTACTGAGCTCATTTTATTACCGTACTAGTTGGCGTGTAAAACGTCATAACCCCCAACTTGTATGGTAATAAAATGCGCTTGGTAAACGCTCTCAAGTGTAACTTTTTCCAAAGATATTAATTTTTTTAGAAATTAGAACAGTTAAATTGTGGAAAAAAACTTTGTTATAAAGACGTAAAAATTTCCATACTCGTCGAAAATTGCAAAATTGTTATTCTCATTTGGCGTGCGTCATAACTTTCTTTCCACCACATTAACTATATAAAATTTGTGTTTGAAAAAATTTTATGCTTTCGTTATATAATTATTGAATGATAATTCTACTCATTGCTTTAATAATCTATAAATTTAAAGATTTTCATATAAAACCTTGAAAATAAACAAAAACAAATAGTGGCAGAGAAATTTAGAATAGCATAACTAATAGAAACATACTAGAAGAATCAAACCCTCGCCCTGTCGCTCCGCTCTACACTTGCTGCTGGGCGCTTGACTGTGTTTTGCACGAAAAGTGCTCCTGTTAGGACGCGAGGTGCTTTTTGCATGAAAACAGACTCATCCTGTTATATAGCGTAAACACGTAATCAATCTTTGTTAAAATTTAATGTTTTTTTTGGAGTGAGGACGCTTCGTGTAATTTAAATGAAACTTCGGTTACTTTTTCGGTTTGAATTGAATGTTCTGGCGGCAGTTTTGCACGTGTTTTGATAACAATTTCGTGCAAAACACAGTCAAGCCACCGCCCAGCACAAAGTGAAGAGCGTGTCCTGCCGTTTTGCCACTGCGCCAATGCTCCGAAATCCTCGGTTTTTTTAAACCGTTATTTATTGAAACACAGTTTCACGTAAACCACGTGAAAGTTTAAAAAATATAATAAGACGATTGTTTTTAATAAGTTAGTATATCCCTTAAAATATAAACGGGATTGATTAACATTAACTAGGTATATAAAATTTGTGTGTGAAAGTCGCGATTTTTTGTGTTTTAGACCCATTTTTACCCACTTAAACCATTTTGTGGCTCCTAATCTTTTGTCAGTATACTGTTTTGATCATAAGGAATCTATCTGCAATTTTTTTTCAAAATCTGAGAGCCCTATCTAAAACACTTACCTTGTGAAAACCAATTGCAAGAACGATGGGAAACTATTCCCCATTAAAAAATCTATTAGGGAAAAGCATAAGTCGATTGCAAGAAAATTGTTACACGATAAAAAATCAGGCACGCCAAATGTAAATTAATCTTTTTCAATATTTAAACGTGTTCTACAAATTTCCACGAATTATTTTCATACAACTTGTCACGTCATTGTTACTAGCCCGTCTTAAACAATCTAAAAACATGCGCTTCTTGTCGAAATTTGCAAAATGATCATCTTTTCTGAGCCCCCAACTTAACCATTCAATTTGGGGTGATGAGGTAATTTTAATAGGGAATGAATCGAAATAAAACATTTTCCCCATAACGATTCCCCGATAGATTTTCTTATAATCGGCCTATGTAGTGTCCTGTTCAGCTTGATTTGCGTAAAGAATTGTAAACACATGTAATGGTATGTAACGGTCTAACGGAGAGCTTAAGTGTCTAACGGAGAGATTCATTTGCATTTGGTGTGCATCAATAATAATAATAATAATAATAATAATAATAATGATGAAAAATTGGGGTTTGGATAGATTTCTTGTTACATGCTCTCGCCAAATGGAAATAACGATTTTCCGATTTCTGAGCGTGTCTGAAATTTTTGCAAATTTTTGCTTCAACAACATTTTCCCAGAGTTTTTGCAACTTCTATATTCTCATCATAATATAATTTTTTCTGGTTTGGCTGCAGTCCATTCATCTAGCCATTTTTGACGTCTTGATGATCTCGAAAGCGCTGCTCCGCCGTACCATGAGCCATTGACCAATCTCCGGAGAGTAGGGCGGGTTCAGTAGGACTTCCCATTTGAACTCTTTCAGCATATCCTTCACCGCTTGAACACCATGCGGCCTTGCGTTGTCATAAAGCAATATGACCTTTTCGTGTCGACCCGGCCATTCTGGTCTTTTTACTGCGATTTCATGCCGCAAGTGCACTAATTGATGTTGATAGCGATTCGTAGTCATTGTTTCGACAGGTTGGAGCAGTTCAGAGTACAGAATTCCTTGTTGGTCCCACCATATGCACAGTAAGACCTTCTTCCCGTGGATGTTGGGTTTTGCGGCGAAGTTGTCGGTTCACCGGGACTAACCCACGATTTTCTTCGCTTCGGAGTACATCCACTTTTCATCGCCTGTTATGATGCGGTGTAAAAAAGACTTTCTTTGAAGACTGTCCAACAAGATTTGTGAAATTGTTTTTTCTCTGCTCTATGTTGCTTTCTGAGAGCTCATAGGGCATACATTTTCCTTCTTTTTGAATCTTCCCCATTGCTTTCAATCGATGAGAAATTGATATTTTCTTCATCCAACAAAGCCTGAAGTTCTTCGTCTTCAAATTATTTTGGCTGTCCTGATCAGTTTTTGTCGTTGACGTCAAAATCTCGCGATTTGAAACGCTGAAACCATTCTTGGCAGGTTCTTATAGATGGTGCAGCATCGCCGTAAGCTTGGGCAAGCATTTGGTGCGCGTCAGTGCCTTTCTTCCTGAGTTGGAAAAAGAAAAGAAGAGCTTCCCGCAAATGACGTTTTCCTGGCACAAAGATGGACATATCCTGAACCCAAAATAATGATTTTTTATAAAATACGTGAAGAAAGTTATGTATAAGTAGAAATCTGATAATACAGAGAACATTATAGCAAAAAATTCGTTATATAAAAATAATTTTATTTTGACAAAATATCAACAACAAAAAAACGCGGAAATTAATTTCTAGACCTAATAGTTACCATAATTCATAAAATACAATACTGATCTAACAAGAGAAAATTTCAAAAAAAATAGATTTTAATAATTTACGAAATACCTTAAAAACGCCAAATGAAAACTACATTTTTCGCATTTTTACGCGTGATTTTTAAAAATTCCACGTAGTAATCACAAATAAGTTTCTCCGCAGGTTTAATAAACTTTTCTTAAAATATCTAAAACGCTTAGAATGAAATAGAAAATCTTCTTAGAAACCCAAAAATGAGCTTGCATTTTGGCGTGCTTGAATTATTTTTCAAATACTATATTCTAACAGCAGAATAAAGGTTTTGGCCGATTTATTATTTGAATACCAAATGCTTTTTCTGAAACAATTCAACTATAATCTGAATTTGACATACATTGTAGCGAATTTTGTCATTGAAATTTTCAATTTTCAATTATTTTATGATGACAAATCAAAAACAAATTGAACTGAACACTATGCAAATTCCCTCAACTGCCTATATAATCATTCGATTAAATCGGTCACTGAGCTGTTTGGCTGAAAATGAGCGCAAAGGTTGGCGATGAAGGAGAAGTTTACCGTCGTAAGGTATCAGCGATCGGCGAGAAGACGCGCTTTATTATACTGGCAATCTCGTGAGCTTGATTGAAATGTGAGTTGGTTATTGTGGTGATTTTCAGGTTAATATGTGTTACCATCAATCAAATGAACTCGCTCACTTTCAACTTTTCAGTTATTTGTATGGATGATCTTGTGAATTCAACAGGTTATTGACTTATTTCATGCTTCTTAGCACACCAACTGAAATGGTTGAATTTTGAAAAAGTTAGACAAATTTACTTTACTCCAAGTGAATATACAGATTCAATATTTTGACATAATGATTTATTATATATTGGAAACTATCATAATTAACAAAATATCGTCTGTATAATTTACCTAGGCACTCCAGGACAGTGCGTGTCCAAAAACCAATTTGAAGGAGGAGCCAAGAAGGATATTACAAGGATATAGTTAATAATATCAAGACACTCTTTTATGCCAAAGCTCCATCTTAAAATTGTGTTTTTAAAATTTGGAAATACTTTTCTATTGTTTTGTCCTGGAGTGCCAAGTTGGTATTGTAGTGGCTGAGGTACTAGCATCAAGCCACGCCCCTTTGAGAAAGAGTGTAAAGGCAATTGTTATGCTTCAATAAACAGTTTTATCTTGGAATCGATGTGCAGCTAACGAGGCATGACAGCTGAATTTCAGAGCCATGCAGCCATGTAGCTCGTTACAGTATATAATGAATCGCGATTTAAGTTGTTCCAGTTGGTGTGTTCTTAGTGTCTAGAATTTAATAACAAAAACATTATTAGCAACACACCAAATTAAATTACAAAAATAGGAGCTCATAAAGCCACTGTAAGAGAGCATTTAGTAATGATGTTAATGTAGTTTAGGGAAAATCTGACAAATTTACGTAAAAATTGTTGCCTAATTCATACGTACAATAAAATAAAACGAGCCTACATAAGGAAAAAATTTTAATTTTAATTCTTTGTGTTAGTAGTTTAGTAGTATTACCCTATCTAACTAACACTGTACTCCAAACAGAATTCAATTAAATTTTTTCGCTGTGAAAACATTGAATTTTTAAAATTTAAATAAATCTTTCAGTGTTACACGTTTTATTTACATACAATTATACTTGTCATTTTGACAAACAGGACTTAAATTAAACAAAAAAACCGATTTACTTAATGAAGAAATATTTTTGAGCACAATTTCTAAGTTACATACGACGTTCTTATTAATATTTTCTAATTGTTCTTCTTTTAGACTCTTAAATTTACATTTTAAAACAATTAGAAACGTGGGAAATTTTTTATCCACGCAGTGACTAGATTTAATTGTTTCCGAAAAACACAAAGTTTAGTAAAGTTTCTGAATATTATTTATTTGAAGAGGACGGCTCATCACACTGGATCGAAGATGCTTCAAGCGTCTCTGTTTTATTTTCAGCAACAGGAATTGGAGCATTTATTGGCCTTCTTCCATCAGTGCCATTGATTTCGATATTTGGTGTCAGGTAAGAATAGTTGTTTATTAAGTTTTTTTTTTTACTTTTTACATCACATGGATTCTTTTGAAATCGAGCATTTTATAAAAGCTCGTGGCTAGTTTACAAACGCGATTTGAATTGTGGATGAACATTAATCAAAAATTGATGAATTTGGAGCGCGTTTTCACATATAAATTTTTTTTTGTCTTTTGTGCCGCCACTTTCACTAATCCTTCACTACTATAAAAATAGACAACAATGAAAAGTGAAGACAAAAAAGACAAAAACAAATAGTTGAAAACGCGCTCCACCGATTAGAAACGTGTGTACAAGTAGAAAACAAGTAGAAATTAATAAGACGACACCAAATACCGGCGGAATTCCGGATTCCCCGCTCCGTTTTCCGGACTCCAAACATCAAAAACGGCCTCTCCGCACGTCAACATTGTTCACACTTACAAGGGAAGTGTTTTAGGTCTCCATCTCAGATTTTGATAAAACTTTGCAGATAGATTCCTTATGGCTTGATTAGTATACTGTCAAAAAATTAGGACCTACAAAATGGTTTAAGTGGGTAAAAAATGGGTCTAAAACCCAAAAAATCGCGATTTTCAAACGCAAATTTTATATAGTTAATGTTAATCAATCCGGTTCATATTTTAAGGGGTATACTATCTTATTAAAAACTATCGTTTTATTATATATTTTTTTAATTTTCACGTGTTTTACGTGAACCTGTTTTTAATAAATAATGGTTTTATTGACCACCGAAACATCGGGGCAACAGCGCAGTGGCAAGACGACGGGACATGGAACAGCAGGGCGAGGGTTCGATTCTCATTGGGGGTGGTATGTTTCTATTATTATTAATAATCATTCTATATTCGAATATCTCTGTGGCGCTTTTTTATTTTTACTTTTCAAGATTTATATGATAACCTTTAAATGTATTATTTATTAAATCAACAATTATAATGATTCTCAACAATCATATGTTGAAAGCATAAAAATTTTTCACAATAAAGACAACGTATAAAATATACATTTTTACAGTTACTTATCTCACAGCCGTTGGGGATCTCTTTTGGGAATAATAGTTGCTTCGGTGTATAAAAAGATCCTGGACAGTCGACTTTATATCCACTAGCAAACCAACTGTACTTTACCCAACTGTGGAGTTTCGGTGAACAAAGCTGACGGTAAATTAAAGACAAAACCTATGAACATATTATAATCAAGCATCTAAAAGTTAGTTACCTGAAGTGTGGAAGACCTTTGATGTATTTGAAAGCTTGGTTCACATAACCGTGCATACTCCGTGATGATTTTTATAACACTCTTGAATCCTCCAAAGACACCGACATCCAAGGGTTGAATCATACCTGTACAACCAGCAGGAATTTGCAGTGTTTTTAATTTATTATCTTCATTATTTGGGTCCGAATAACCGTTTGCATCTTTCCATCCGTTCCATGAATCGATAATAAGCAACGAGCTAGCCGGAACCCATTCATCGAAAATTACTGTGTTCAAAAATTCCTTCATCAACGGTTTTGTCATAATGTGGCTCGTATGACAGCGAACAACCAAGTTGGAAAAAGAACTTCGAAAATTTCTTGGAAATCTTCCGTTGTTTTCTTTCAGAACTACGAAAAGACGAGGATGTAGTTTGCCTTCTGCAGATATTACAGGAAGCACTGTGTAGCTGTGAGTAGTGGAACTCACAGTGTTCACAGTGCATTCAACTGTTTTTGTGCCTGTGTACGTCAATGTTCTCGCAGTGTTCATTTCCAATTGAAAACCACTTTGATCTGCATTAAAGATCCTTCTAGGTGAAAATGCTTCCAACTCCTGATTTGCCACAACCAAAAAGTTTTCTGCACTGGCCAATAGTTCATCTCTTTTCTTATGTCGTATCACAGACACAAACTTCGTGATCTTGCGGGAAGAAATTCCATGTGCACGCTTCCAAGAATTGATCCAAGAATTAGAACACGGAAAGGCCATATCAATTTCGTTATCTTTCATAATTTTTCCTATCATATACCGCAAGGTAGAATCATGAAGGATATGACCTTTATCTATGCTCTCCTGCACCATTTCGAATAGCATCTGCGATATTGTGGAATAATTATTCCGGCGATCTGTCACTACTCCACCTTTAATAGTATGATTGAATTTAACTAATACAGAAAATACCATTTTTTTCGTATTCACGGAGCTTTTTTTTTAACATGGTGCTCATTAGAAATGAAAGAATAGCGGTTATTAAGAGATTCCAACGAAGGCCTTTTCTTTCCATTCCTGTATCGTTTTTTGGAAGAGCCAAAGTACTTTACAGCTTCCGTGACTTTTGTTGTTTCCACGAGCTGTTCACCAAAACGAACGAGATCTGAAGAATTGGAATCACAACTGCAACCATTTAGTAAACATGGTTCAGCGCAGTCCCAATCTATAATTAAGTGTTATTTTCATTTGAAATATCGGTTTATACCTTCATCAACATCGTCGTCGTTCGGAATCAGATGATAGTCCTCTTCAATTTCCAGAAAACCGCTGTCAGCTTGTTCCAATATAGAAAAAATTGACTGTGCAATTTTTAGATGTTCTCGTGAAAGACTGGGAACGTTTTGAAGGTTTTTATGCTTTGCATAAATGTATTCCACAATCAAATCAGAAGAGCTCATTGAAATTTATAATTTATAATATAATGAAAATTTATAAAAAAAAAATAGCCGCTTAAATACAGTATCGAAAAAAGGAACATCATATCCTTTTTCGAATGTATAAAATGTCGATTATCTGGTAAATTATCATTATAATCTTGAAAAGTAAAAAAGCGGCCCAGAGCTATTCGACTAGTAATAGAAATAGAAACATATCACCCCCAAGAAGAATCGAACCCTCGCCCTGCTGTTCCGTGTCCCGTCGTTTTGCCACTGCGCTGTTGCCCCGATGCTTCAGTTGTTTTTAAATCATTATTTATGAAAACGCACAATTTAAAATAAAATTCATTAGCTTTATTCCATTATTGTGGGTAAACGGGATATTTCTGAATTTCAAACCGATTTTTCACCTACTTAAACCGTTTTGTAGGTCCTAATTTTTTGACAGTATACTAATCAAGCCATAAGGAATCTATCTGCAAAGTTTTATCAAAATCTGAGATGGAGACCTAAAACACTTCCCTTGTTAGAACTATTTTGTATAAATTTTACCGCCCCTGGACTATTTCAAAAAAGCAGAAAATCCGAAACCGTTACAGAACAATCCTGACAATATCTGGAATCTTCTCCGCTGTTGGCACCATCTTCTTCCCCCTCGCCGTCGACTTGAGCTTCATTGCCGCCGTCATCTGCCGTGTATTCCAGGGTCTCGGCACTAGCGTCATATTTACAGTAATCGGCATTATCCCAGTTTACTGGTCACCTTTCAATGAAATGGGAACCTTTCTGGCGATTCTGTCGTGTGCCATGCAGGTATGCTATGATATGAATGATACAGTTCACATCAACTTCATCTCCAGCTGAGCAACATTGTTTGCATGCCCGTCTCGGGTCTGCTCTGCGAATCGTCTCTCGGCTGGCGCTCGATTTACTACGTGTTCGGCGCCGCCACAATCATCGCTTATGCCGCGTTCGCTTACTTTTATCGAGATTCGCCGAGCCATCATAGGCATGTCTCATCGCGCGAGCTCGATGTCATCCAGATGGGAAAAGGCGAGCAGAAGAGGGAGTCGGTGCCGTATGCGAAGGTTGTCGTTGACCCGACTATCATTGTTTCATGGGTGTCTGCGTTTGGGGGACATGTGGGATTCTTCCTACTCATCTTGTACGGACCAACTTATTTGAGAGAAGTAAGAGTTGGAAGACCGTTTCGTGTTAATTTGTTTTCATCAGGTGCTCAACTTTGACGTAAGATCGACTGGATTTGCAAGCGCATTTCCTTATGTTCTCTCAGCCGCAGTTAAAACCGTGGCGGGCCCGGTTTCAGATAAAGCCACGTTTATTTCGGAAAAGGTTGGAATAATTGGGAGATTGGGGTTATGGAATACGTTTAGATTCGCTTCACCCTCTGCGCGGTTTTGTCCCAATTTGGTATGGCTGCATGCTTAATCGTCATGGCAATGGTAAGAATTTTGGTGAGAAGAAATTTATTTTCAAGCACTTTATAGACGTCGAGCGCATCATTGGCTCAGATTGCCTACACTCTTTCGATCGCCGCATCGGGATTGAATGTGATGGGAGTGATCAAGTGCTGTCAGATTGTGAGCTTCTCGCATTTTTACCAAATTCAATTCAACAATTCCAGCGCTCCGGTCAGCATGTTCACTTTGTGATTGCTTTTATCTCGCTGTGCGTCTGCGTTATCCAATTCGTCGCACCCATTGTTGTGGGAATCCTCTGTCCGGATAACTCGCCAGAACAGGTAAAACAAAACTATTCTAGACTTATGCCATTTGTGCTTCCAGTGGTCGCGCTTAATTATAATCGTTGCAATAGTTGTTATCATTACAAATGTGCCATTCCCATTCTTTGCCAAAGATGTTCCAGCCGAGTTCACTCAGCCGCGTCAGAGCAAGAAGAATTCGAATATTGTTGTTTAATTTTCGTGTAGATTTCAATTGTATCTTCCATTCAATGTTAGAAGAGTTTTGTTGATGATCTCATTAAGATTGTGATCGGCTTATTTAGAATCAAGTTATTTTTCATTGTTTCAGGCCATTTAAGAAGATTATTGTGTGTGTGTTTATTGTCATGTATTATGAAATTTGTAAAAATCTTGTTGTGTTGAATTAATTGTAGCATATTTTATGAGAACGTTGTAAAGAATTATGAGATAAACCGTATCAGAAGTTTAATTTGTTGTAAATGACAATGTTCACGTTCACGCTGATTTACTATCTAGAAGCGTGAAATAATTGGAATTGTGGTCCTTAAAGAGAGGGAATGTCACGTAAAGAATAAGCAGGAATGAAGAAATTAAAAATCAAACTTTGCGTTTTTGAATTATTTCGTATTTTCACAGTCACGCCAAATGAAATTGAAAATTTTAAACGAATTTTATAAAAAACCACGTGAAAATAAACAAATATTTTTACAATAATATTACAGGCTTTTCATAAAATTCGAAAGGTACTTTAAATTTTCAACTATATGTTAGGTTTAATTGACTTTTCTGAGCTACGGTTTTTACCAATTTATTTGGCTTTCACAGTGAATATGTGGTAGCACGTCCAATGCAACACTAACCAAACTAGATCAGCAAATGTCATTAAATCTAACATTTTGAGAAGATTTTAATATTTTTATAGTATTTAAGAATACGATGACAAACTGGGTATACAAAATTTCTGTAAAGTACACGTGAATGTCGTAGGGTCAAGAGTAAACATGAAAAATCATTATTTACATTTGGCGTGTGTCGCAGTTTATTTGTAGTTAATAAGTTCAATAAAAATCGGTAAGATACAGTCCGTTTCAATATCTTAGGTTCACTTGATTCTTTCAAATTTTCTATTCACTATTGAGTTATTCAATAATAAGAGTTACAGTGTTTTATAGAGCTCAAAAAAATACATCACTTACGTAAATTTGAAAAAAAATTATGTGTTATGAGGATAAATATACAAGAAAAAGTAAAAAAAAAAAATGAACATTGCACCGTTTCAATATCTTAGGTTCACCCGGCTTTTTTTCAACTTTTTGGTGTTTTTTTGGCGTGAAAATTTTGGATATATGAGTGCAAGTGATAATGACTAAATCTACATCAAGTCATCTGCTGATTGCTGGAAATAAGCTGCTCAAACCATGGCGCGAGGAGCACATTTGTCGAAAGTGGAACAAGGTCAAATAACGGCCCTCAAACAAGCTGGTCTCTCGAATACGGACATCGCGCGGCAATTAAACAAATCTCCGGACTGCATCAACCAGTTTCTACGCAATCCGAGTCACTACGATCAACGTAAAACTGTAGGCCGACATCCAATAAAACTCCAGGCAGACGTCCAAATCAACAAATTCTGTGTCAGAATTTTTTGATATTTTCGAGAGACCATCTTGTTTGAGGGCCGTTATTTGACCTTGTTCCACTTTCGACAAATGTGCTCCTCGCGCCATGGTTTGAGCAGCTTATTTCCAGCAATCAGCAGATGAGTTGATTTAGACTTTTTACCAAATTCAATTCAACAATTCCAGCGCTCCGGCCAGCATGTTCACTTTGTGATTGCTTTTATCTCGCTGTGCGTCTGCGTTATCCAATTCGTCGCACCCATTGTTGTGGGAATCCTCTGTCCGGATAACTCGCCAGAACAGGTAAAACAAAACTATTCTAGACTTATGCCATTTGTGCTTCCAGTGGTCGCGCTTAATTATAATCGTTGCAATAGTTGTTATCATTACAAATGTGCCATTCCCATTCTTCGCCAAAGATGTTCCAGCCGAGTTCACTCAGCCGCGTCAGAGCAAGAAGAATTCGAATGTTGTTGTTTAATTTTCGTGTAGATTTCAATTGTATCTTCCATTCAATGTTAGAAGAGTTTTGTTGATGATCTCATTAAGATTGTGATCGGCTTATTTAGAATCAAGTTATTTTTCATTGTTTCGGGCCATGTATTATGAAATATGTAAAAATCTTGTTGTGTTGAATTAACTGTAGCATATTTTATGAGAACGTTGTAAAGAATTATGAGATAAACCGTATCAGAAATTTCATTTGTTTTGAATGAAAACCCCGATATGCATTAAAAAACAAAAAAATCTGATTACCTTAATTCATATTTATCCCATTATACGGCGTGTTTCAAATCTATTTGACAAAAAATGTTTATTTATTTATTTTTACTTTTTCCCGATGACGAATCGGCTTCATTAGACAATTTCAACAAGAAAAATAATCGACAAGACAAGCTATAAAATGAATGAAAATCAAACAAAATCAACCGATAGTAAAAATCAATCAAAAGACGCGCCAGAGTCACAGCCATTGCTCAAACCGGCTGAATGCACAGTCAATGTAAAGGAGCCATTGGTTCGGGAGCAATAAGACAACCTATTAAAATAATGGTAATTTCTTTTAGTTGGTGTTCGTCAATGTCAGCGACTTTCACAATTATCTCGGCCACATTGGCAAATTCCCGTTTGCTGCCGAGTTTGCGATACCGGCGGCAGTTATATGCTCTTTGGTAAAAGCGACGCAAATTTACTTGTCAATGCTGAGCTATTTTTATAATGTTGGCATGGGGAAAGTTTGATGAGAATGATATAAGATTTGCAGGTTCCTATGAACGGAGAACAGTTTCCATATAATGTGTATGAAGGGAATAAGAGCTTTGAAATTTTGCGGGAGGTAGGTGCTTATAAGATACAGTGCAGTCTAAAAGGTTGTCCGCTTTTCGTTTTTTAGTTCTCTATTAAAAATTATTGCAACTATTTTACAATTCGATATACTTAAACACTTCAAATTTTATAAAAAATAATCAACAGAGTCAATCAAGAATCAAATCAACTTCCATAAATATCGAAGAATGTACAGCACTCCATTGCCACGAAACCGCGCCGCATTGCAAAAGACTGCGCACAAATTTCGCGCATCATTTCGCTCATCTTTTCAATTGGGTTTTTTGGTTCAATTTTCAGTGTTCAGTTTCAATTGGTTCCATTAGGCACCGATTTCTGAAAAGAACAATATATTAAAATTGTAATTTTAATCTGGAGTTCTTGAATTGATTTTTTTAGAATAATTCTAGAATTCTAGAATTTCTAGAATAGGGTCAAAAGTTTTTTTTTAAATTTTCAATCGAATCGTGAGATTAGCACTAAATTAATATGACCCAATTTAAAATTAAGAAATCAGTTGAAGCGATCCAATTCAATATTCTCTCAAGATATACACTAGCTGACAAAAGTTTTGTCACAAATGTTTTTTCGGGTTTAACTTTTTTGTGACTTGACCAAATTGGCTGATTTTTTGATATTTTATGTGAATCAGTGTTTAAAATGTTATAGTAGCAAAATTTGGTTTAAATTACCGTGGCAATTTCGGTGCCACGCATTCCGTTTTTCCTCATATTGATAACAGCTTGCCGGGTACCAATTAGAGTTTCTTTACGTGGAGTCATCTCGAAATTGTTGCCAATTACTGCTATTTTCAATAAATTATGAAAAAAATATAATTGAACTTTAAAAATTATTAAAAAATGCAGTGCGCGTTGTACGATAAACGCTTGTCACTGTAAAACGGATCATCGTATTCACAAGCGGGAGTTTTTAAAATAATCTACAACCATATGACTCTATCATATCAAAAAATCAGCCAATTTGGTCAAGTCACAAAAAGTTAAACCCGAAAAAACATTTGTGACAAAACTTTTGTCAGCTAGTGTAGCTCAATCACAATCCAAACAAGATTAACATTACAGATGAAACAAAACGCGCACTTTGTAAAACACGACATCCCTGACTGGGATACAGCATTTCCAATAGCTGCGGCAATTATGGTGCTCTGTGGAAAGTTTGAAGAAACTTTACAGACTTTACAACAATTTTAGCCTTGTAGAGCAAGACAAATCAATATATTGACGGTGTGCATCTTTTGCCTGAGCGTCGTACTGTTATTGAACCTCGGCCATAGTTACTTTCATGCGATGAATATGATTCTAATTGAAGTGCTTCTTGAGGTTGGAGATTTTCAGATTATTTCAGAAGTTGATTAGAATAATTGATTACAGGTGTGCAATATTTTCACACTTATTTGTCTTGTTGAACTAGTGCCAGCTTATCATAGGTCTATGGCTGTTGCTATAACCACGCTCGGTTTGTTTTATGGAAATTTGTTTTAAAAAATAATTGAACGCGAAGAAAATCGTGTTCTACAACTTTCTCGGGATTCATAAGCAGTGGAATCTTGATAGTCTCGGGTGGGACACTGTTTCGATATTAAATGTTAGCTTTCTTCATTTTCTAAAGAATAAATGAGCTTTGTACACAATCGAAATAGAGGAAACACATTTCGCAATACAATTGAAGTTGTAATTACAGTATCTCAGGAAAGCGTCTCGAATTTGTTATAGAACAAAACTAGATCGACTGGATTAGAATCATAAAATATCTGAACTACACGCCAATTGAATTTTTAATTACATGAGCCCAGAAAACGATTTCAAATGTAAAGTTTAAGACAATCAATTCGATTTTTAAATAGTTCAAGGGAAGACAGAATAAGTTACGTGAAAAGTATTTTATAATTAAAGCGCTATAATTTATAATACGCAATTTAATATTGCAAAATAACCTTTGACTTGCATTTCGCGAAATTGGCTATTTGCCAAAAAGGGGGGGGGACGAGAAAAATTAAAATGAACTGAAAATGAAACAAAAATAATATTAAAAATTATTGACCTTTAGTTTTAATTTAAGAGACAATTCATCTGAATCAGAATTACATTCTCTATAAGATGACAGTTTAGTATTCGCTATAATTTATACTTTCAATTTTTTATATTCGGTTGAGGAATAAGTTTTTCACAAAAATTTATTGGAAAAAAACAATAATTATATTTTATTCATTTCAGAGATCGATGCCTAATGGATGAGGAAAATTTTAGAGGCGGGGCAAAGGTCTTGTTTAGGCAGCCGCACGGCCACTGAGGCCATCACGTCTCTTCCTCTTTTGTTTGTCATCAATATTTTTATTTCATCCATTTTCATTTTTAAATTAAACTTTTCATTTCTTGTCATCAAAAAATAGATAACAGAAATTGATGAGAAACAAATGAGGAAGAGACGTGATGGCCTTAATGACCGTGTGGATGCCTAAACAAGACCTTTGTCCCGCCCCTAAAATTTTCCTCTTCCATTAGGCATCGATCTCTGAAATGAATAATAACCTATTTCAAAATAGTTGAAGACGAAATCACGCTGCAAATGCGGCATCCTAATTCAAATTCATTTTCAAAACGATTATTTTAATAATGTTTAATTAATAAACGTTCAATATAAGCAATAACAACTAAAAAAATGTCACAGAAATCAAATGAAATAATCGTTTTGAAAATGAATTTGAATTAGTATGCCGCATTTGCAGCGTGATTTCGTCTTCAACTATTTAGAAATAGGCTATAGTCGTCGCCAAATGCGATTACCGCCGCAAATTGTGGCGCACTTTTTAAATATTATTTTTTCCTTTACTTTTTATGATTATTTTCTTGTTTTTGCTCAAATAAATTGAAGAATATGTTTTAGATGTTGTTTCAATCGTGGAATAAATGTGGAAAATAATAAAAACCATAAAAATTAAATGAAAAAAATATTTTAAAAAGTGCGCCACACTTTGCGGCGGTAATCGCATTTGGGGACGACTATATAATAATCAATTAATCAATTATGTATCGATCAATTTCTTGATGCCGTTCCGCCAAAAATCGCCCGGTCTGGTGTCGAAGAAGTTGTTGAGCCAGTTTTCGAGGTTTTCGAAGGTAACACACCTTATTTGGTTTGGCAGAGAGCGGAAAATATGATAATCAGATGGTGCAAGGTCTGGAGAGTACGGTGGATGGCGAAGAACCTCCCATTCGTGCCCTGGGAAGGCGTTTTTGACGCCTTGAGCAAAATGCGGCCTGGCGTAGCCGTGGAGCAAGATGTCTTGGCCTTGACGATCGGGTCTTCTCAGTCGAATAGCCTCCGGCCCAGCTGGATAACATAGAGCTGCTTGTTGACCGTAGCGTTTCCTTCGAGCATTTCCCAGTGCACAATGCCTTCCCTGTTCCTTTTTTGGATTAAAATCTTGCAAGTCGCCATTTTTGAAGTTCTGGTGAAACATGCGGTCTTCCGTTGTCATGGAGCAAAATTACTTGGCCTTGTCGATCGGTTCTTTTCAGGCAAATAGTCTCATTTACGCGATGCAGCCGGGAATATAGAGCTCCTTGCTAACCGTGACGTTTCTTTCGTGCATTTCCCAGTGCACAATGCCCTCTCAGTTCCTTTTTTGATTAGGGTCTTGTAAATCGTCATTTTGAACTTTGCGATCCACTTGTACAGTAGACACGCCTAACTGGATCTCTGGCGTATCTCCTTGTTTGACTCTCGTCGTTGGCGTACCTCCTGGAGCCACCCACACCTTTCTTTGCTTCAGATTGACGTACATGCACCATTTTTCATATCCCGTGACGATTTGCTAAAAAAATCGATGTTTATGAAAGCGTGCAGCTTGATGGGGAGAGACATGTTAAGCTACGATCTTTTCTTTGTTTTGTTCGTTGAGCTCTTGAGGTTTTAGCGTCAGCCATCGGGCTGTGCTCCGTCCACCCGAGGATGTAGTATATAAGCAACCAAATGTCACCAAAATATCTTTTACATCTGGTCTGGTCTCCATGAGTAGCTAACAACGTCCCGCATGCGGAGTTCAGAGCTGTGGGTGCAGTCTCTACGCTGCTACAAGGTATCCAAGAGCCGAGTTTTTCGGCAAAAGCCATCGAAGGTAACGTTTACGCGGCGTACCTGGGCAACATAGAGCTCCTTGTTGACTGTGACGATTTTCTTTGTTTTGTTCGTTGAGCTCATGAGGTATCCAGGCCTCGTGTTTTTCGGCCGGCAAATACCATCGAAAGAAGATGATAAGGGATATTCTTCTTATCACAGATTTTTTCGGTCAATTCACGACTTGTTTGGCGACCGTCTTCCTTCAATTGTGCCTTCCGATGCTCTTCGTCGGCTTCAAAGCTTGTCTTCAAGATTAAAGTTGCTATTTGTGACCTTGCGAACCATTTTTGTGCAGTAGACACGTCTAAGACACCTAGAAAAAACAAGAAAATTGTTGTGAAACAAAAGATATGATCAAAACTCTACGAACTTATTCCTCAACCCAATAAGTTTTTATCAGAAAATGAGTGAAATTAAAATTTTATTGAAAGTGACAAAATATAATTTCAAATAGAAATAACAGCAAGAACTAAACTGCCACCTTATAGAGAATTTAATTATAATTCAGATGAAATGCTATATAAAATTTAAAAAGAGGTGTATAATAATTTCTAATATTCAAATTAAAACAAAAAAATGTTCTGAAGTTAAAAAATATATTGTTTATTTTAGTGAATATAAATTTATAATATAAATTACAGCGAAAACTAAAATGTCATGTCATAGAGAATTTAATTCTAAAAAATAAATTCTATAAATATTCTAAAAATTCTATAAAATAATTTGTAATATTCAAATAATTTTTTTTTTTAAAAACTAAAAAAATTATTTTTTGTAACCATCTGTTTATTCTAATCATTCTAATAAAAATAAAAAATAAAACTTAATTAAACATGTATACACCAAGAAAATACAATATTTTACAAAATTAAAAAGGTCACAACAAATGTGCCAGTATTAAAAAAGGGTCAGTACTCATATTCTTGGCACCGGTCCCTTTTTCAGTCCTGGTGTGCTTTGAGTCTTCCCATTTTACCATTTATTTGCAGGTGAATCTTGCGGCACAATTGTCATATCAATAATTGTAAGAATGACAATCGAAAATATCATTCCGCTTAAAATGATATGCATGTTCCCAATAATTTCCATATTGTTTGCAATAACGATAGTTGTTTTCAAACGGTATGATTAAAGTCTAATAAATCTAAAAATTTTTTATAACACAATTTAGAAACCTTGGCTATTCCCTCTACAACCTTTTGGTACGAAGCTCGACTGACAATCTCGAAATTGCCATCAAGCGCTTATTATCGAAATCAAATTTGAATGAAGATAATGCAGAAGTGATTGTCGATTCGTTGGCTTTTACACGCACCGAAGTCTTCGAATCCGGAATGGCCGTTATTAAGCATTTCTTCTCAATCATTTGGATTATCAAAGATGTTGTCATCATTGGCTTCATGCTGTAGGATTTCTTTCTTCCCACTTAAATGTCTACAATTTTTAGTGGGGCATTATCCTCGATTCGCATATTTGCTGCTCAAACGGCCTTAGACTTGAACAAGATTTATAACTTTGATAACTGGATCCTTGAAGCTCTCAGCTATACGCTATCCGCTTTTTTGGTCTTTGGTATTTCCTTGTACGACTTGTAGAGGTCGGAGGAATGAGCAACTTGCTCTTTTTTCTGACTTATGGTGTATTTAGGAAGAAATGGAATAATTGTAGAGTGATTCCTGGGAAGAGAATATTGCAAATTGTTTGCTTAATGCCGATTCTTTTGGCGTCGTTGATTGGAACTTATCTTTTATCATTTACAAAGCGGGAAATGGATCTTTGCACTACGAGCTATTTGATTGCAGGTTTGCTTGTTTGGGCTATACCATTGTTTTATCAAAATATAAGAAATTGACAATTTCAATTTTATTTTCATAGAAAACAAAAGTAATAAATATGATTTTATCTAGAAATTTTTAAGAAATATAATGAAAAACAGAAATTATTAACATAAATTGAATATTTGTTTCATGATCGCTTTGAAACCATTGAAAATAATTCAAAAATGTTGAAATTGAATTTTCAATTTCTTATATTTTGATAATAACATCTTTTGAAATATTGGAAATACCGTATTCCTTATTGGAATAAAAACTTGAAACATCTTAAATGAGAACCGGTTTTTACACATTAAATTGGGCTGAGATAGTATAGCGTACCAAATGAATCTATAAAATCAGACCGTCAAAAATGTGGGTTAAATCCAAAATTTTGCTATAAATAAATGCGAAAAAGTTATTTTAAGAAAAACCTGCCAAATTAACGTGGGAAATTTTTAAAAATTATCCCATGAAAATAAATAAAATGCGATTGAAAATTTAATTACTATCTTCCCAAAATATTAGCTTTCCGCACTTTATATGGTAATCCGGTTCCTTCTTTATACGATAATCCTTTATATGCTTTTTAGAAAAATACACACTTCTTCATATTTTCTGCTCACTAATTGCAATTGCGTGCTCATATTCAATGCGACTCATTTTACTGATCAGTTGCGTATGTTTTCTATTTTTCAATTTTTGCTGATAATATAAACTCCTATCATAGCTTGAATATGTGCCAGCTGTTGTTCGCGCACCAGCCGGAGCCATTGTCACATTTTGTGGATATCTATTCAACGGAACAAGTCGGGAAATTTACAAGAAACTGACGATCAATGATGAAACGGCAATATTGCTGGCTATATTTCTAGCCATTTGCATATTTTCCATAACTCCACAAAATGATTGCAAATTGAGCACATATTTTATTGATTTGAATGTGAGTTTGGAAGAAAGCTTGAATGGTTGAACAAATTGGTGTAGGATAACACAACAACTTCGCGGAAAAGAATGGGCAGGAAGATGCCGCCATTGCCGCAAGTGGCTCCGGTTGTCGAACGGGAACAGTTTGCGAATCCGCCTGCGAGTCCGACGGTTTCCACGGAAGATAGTTGTAAGAAGCCGTCGAGACAGAAAGCGTCGAAGGAGAAGGAGAAGAAGAATAAGAAGAACGTCTAATTTTAAATATTTTGTTACTAGTTTAATTATTAAATGATTAAATATAATATTTAGAGGCCTCTTTTTTCACTTGCAATGATAAATAAATTTGCACAACACATTTGGAGAAGCTTTGTATTCATCATCAATTTGATCGGCAATTTCAATAAGCGAGCTCTTCAGTTTTGCGCATTTTGGTCCCTTGCAATGTTTCTGAAAATTGTTATTCTTAAAAATCGCTTCCAAATCGATAATCCCTAACATCAACTCTCTCATTAATATAAGAGTGAATCTGAGCGGTTGAAAGATTCGCCATATATGTCAGTCCTTTGTCATTTTTGAGCTGCTCGACAGTCTTCTCGCAAATCTGGCACATTTCACATTGAATTGAGCCAATCTGGAACAGGTGTTAGGCTAGAAAGTGTGCGAAATAATATACCAGCAGGAAGAAGAGGAGGATTTTGGTAATCATTGTCAAATATGTTATTTGATTCGAAATTGGACTCATTTTATATTGGAAATATTTGCATTTCTCTGGGAATATTCAAAAATTGTGGGGGAATTGTGACAAAAGAATTTGATAATTAGTGAATTGTTCTATTTATGAAACACGCAGAAGAAAGAACGCTAATTGTTGACACACCAAATACAAATTAACATTTTCTATTTTTAAGTAAATCTTATAAGTTTACAAGTATTAATTAAATATTACTTGCATTTTGATTTTGACACCCACTATATTATAATTAAAAAAAATATATAATACTGCTAATAACTGAATATACTGAAATAATCACAGAAATATATACTGAAATCTCTATCTTCGAAATCTGGACTTTCCGCTGATAGGAGACTGTTTGAAGGCTGGAATGTTCTGGCGGCGGGTTTTCATGTGTTTTCATAACAATTTTCAATAATATCAGTGCTGATCAGTGCGGTAATCAAAATAGTCATTGAACATAGTTCTAAAATTTTACATAAAATTCACGAAAAAACCACCCAACGTCCTAACACGCTTTCGTTCAAGACATAGTCACAAGAATCGTCACGAAGGATGTGCAGAGTTTCATGGACTATTTAAATTGCTTACTGTAATATTGTGTCTCTTAAAATAAAATTTAAAAATTAAAAAAAAATGTTTGGGGTGCCCAAGTCCTAGTCAATGTCAGGTCCAAGAGAGTTGTTTGGACGGTGTGTGAGTTTTTGTAAAGTTTCCGAAAATTGTTAGGAATATTTTTCTTTGAAAATTGTTAGAAATATGTTTGAAGGCTGTGTTGATATATCGCTGTATCGATAACTGCACTGATTTTGTTTAAAATTTTTATGAAACGCATGCAAACCCGCCGCCAGAACATTCCAGCCTCCAAACAGCCTCCTGGACAAATAGTTTTGTGCACTAATAAAATGACCTCAGCTATCACCATGCAAAGTTTCAGCCCGAAACCTGTTGGATCCAAAATGACCTCCCTAATAAAATTTTAAAAAATATTAGAAAACAAACCATTCATAACGAAATGAAGACGAATCCGACCACAAACCGATCATTCGTCTTCATTAAAAGCAACAATTGCAATTAAAATTATCGAAATAATTGATCTGTTGGCTGCTAATGGTGCAAACAATAAATATAGATCCTAAATATAATAAATTACATAGAAAATTTGGAAGCAATTAAAAATCAAACTTTGCGTTTTTTGGTTATTGCGTAAAATAAAATGCGAAAGTTCAAAATTTTGTCCTAATATCACGACCAATGATAAATTTTGAATATTAACTGTTCTCATCTAATCATCAATCTAATTTGCATATTTAAATGTGGTTTGATGGCCGAGTGGTAGTGATATAGAATCGGAATTGAATCTATGGAAGTTATAGCCTCGGCAGCGTTGTTGTTCACATTTTTTATTTTTTTTTCTAATTATTTTCCTGACTAAAAATTTTTGCTTTAAATTAAGCTCTTAAAATCTATAACCTTTTCTTATGTTGTAGAGTTACCTTAATTGATAAATAATGTTCTTTTTACAATTTTAAAGTAATACAATTAATAATCCGCATATATGCACAAAGTACGCAGATTGAAGCTAACGGATTTTATTTTACGCAATAACCAAAAAACGCAAAGTTTGATTTTTAATTGCTTCCGAAAATTTTATTATAATAAAAATTATATTAATGTTACAACTAATTTATTAAAAGAAAACAATATAAAACAAAAAATGTGATGAAAAAAATAAAAGGGAAATAATAAACAATTTGCAAATTAAATCTACCTATTCAAGCGAGACCATTTTATTATTCGGAATGCTCCTTTAACTGATTTTTCTTTAACCTACACCACAATAAAATAATTTTAAAGCGCAAGAGACTTTTAAGATAATTCTGTGGGATTGATAATGAAAAAGCTTTTAGTTTACACGTGGAAATTAATAAAATGCCATTCAATATTTCAAAATTCGCATATCCATTTGGTGAGACAATTTAAGCATGCAAAAAGAAATTAGCAACATTCTTTTAGTGTGAATAACTTGCTTATCAATATAATAATAAAAACTAAACGTGAGAATTAACGTAAAGAATAAAATACATTAAATAGTTATTTTCAATATTTAAATCAAAACCAAACTGTAGACATATAAAGTTAACTTCATTATATATATCACAATGAGTGCTGGAAAAGAATCCAAGGATTCACCACTTCAAGCATTACAAAATCCCATATTTGATGCAAACATTGGGAACGTAAACGTTTTTCTTCAAATTTGCCATCAATTTGCCTAATTTCAGCTAGTTTTTCAAGATACTCGCCAATTTCTCAATTTTCTCGGACTTATGGGCAAATATCCGTTCATTCGAGACTTTGCCATTCCGACGACGTTTATTTTCATGCTAGTTAAAGCTTCACAAGTTTACATGCGCGGACTCAGCAACATTTATCATGTAAATTGCTTTTTTTTCGAAATTTTAATTTTGCTTGAATTGTTTTTTTTAAGATGGACACTGATCTCAATCATTTGTCATATATGTTATTTGAAAAAGATAGTGAAGGTGCTGTCAAAGAGGTAACTCTATTTTCTCTCTTATCTGGAAGAATGCTGCTGCTTATTCCAGCTCAAGGAAAAAGTATCATTTATGACGCATGATATCCCAGACTGGGATGTTGCATTTCCAATTGCTTCGCTTATATTACTTTTCTGTGGAAGGTAATTGGAATGGATTTGATTGAAATAAATGAATTTGAGAACACGACAAGTGAATGTGATATTAATTTGTCTTGCCATATTAGGATTATGTTTTTCGATTCATTTGAGCAGCAATTATTTCCAGGCCATTAATTTGTTTATATGCCAGGTTCTATTAGAGGTTTGTGAGTGTCTGGAGCATATGTGCAAGTGTTGTTTTAGGTCTGCAATATGATGACCATGATTTTGGTTGTCGAATTGGTGCCAACTTATCATAGAATGCTAGTGCTTGTTGTTATAGTCCTAGGTTTTTTATTGTATTTTTAGCAATTTATATTTCAGAAACCATAAAATTTGTGTGATTTTCTAATTTTTAAGAGGTCCTAAACGTCCTATCCTTTAGAAAAGTTTTAGAAAAATGACACGTAATTGACATCAATAGTTACGTGAATAAATACACGTGAAACAAATTTTCAGAGAATGGTTCATGAAGTTATCAAATAGATGTAATATTGTTTCTCAAAATTGTTTTCTGAGTTGTTTGACACCCAGCATGACTAGGTTATGGGACATTTGAAGAGTTTCAGAATTTATCTGAAATTTATGAGCAAATTTTCAAACTTCATAAAAATTAGACAATACGGTTGTCAAACAACTTGTAACAAACTGACAAACACTAATTGAATATTAATTAATTAGTTTTATGTAAATTTTATTCAAAATCATTATATTTTATTTTCTTCATGCGCCAAGAGAATATATTTTCAGAGAATGGGTCATGTAGCTACTATATAAGTTTAATATTGTTACTGAAAATTGATTTCTGAGTTGTTTGACACCCAACATGACAAGGTTTGCGTGAAATTTGAATAATTACAAAATTTATCTGAAAATTATGAGCAAATTTTCAAACTTCATAAAAATTAGGCAATTTGGGTGTCAAACAATTTGTAGCAAGCTAAAAATTAATAATAAAATAATAATTGGATCGCTTTCTAAAAATTTCATTCAAAATCATTATATTTTTATTTCCTTCCAGCACAAAGAAAATATAGTTTCAGAGAATGGTTCATGTAGTTATCAAATAAATGTAATATTGTTACTGAAAATTGATTTCTGAGTTGTTTGACACCCAACATGACAAGGTTTGCGTGAAATTTGAATAATTACAAAATTTATCTGAAAATTATGAGCAAATTTTCAAACATCATAAAAATTAGGCAATATGGGTGTCCAACAACTTGTAGCTGGCTCAAAAATACTAAAAAACCAACAATTGGACCGTTTTCTGAAAATTTTATTCAAAATCATTATATTTTATTTTTTTCATGCGCCAAGAAAATATATTTTCAGAGAATGGATCATGTAGCTACTATATAAGTTTAATATTGTTACTCAAAATTGTTTTCTGAGTTGTTTGACACCCAACATGACAAGGTTATGTGAAATTTGAATAATTTCAGAATTTATCTGAAAATATTGAGCAAGATTTGAAACTCGATACAAACATGATAATATGGGTGTCAAACAACTCGTAGCTGGCTGAAGAATGCTAATAAAATAGAGTTACACCGTTTTCTGGAACAATTTTTTTGGTTTCAAAGTATCCAGTGGCGAAATAGTTTATTTCACAAGAAAATTTTTACAGAGAAATCATAACTTTTTAATGAATATTTGCAGCTGATCTAAACAAATAGTTTTAAAGGATTTAAAATAACTAAATAGCTCGAATAAAATGGTAACAGATATCGGGTCATGTGAAATAAATTTATTAGATTCCTTAAACAGACAGAATTGAAATGAAAGTGAGAAAATAAGCGGACCAGTTAATGTGATACAGTCTCTGTTTTCTAGAATTCTTAAACTAATAAATCCTTTCAATCCTTTTAGACTGACGTCAATTTTATTTTTAAATTTTCCAGCTTTAATCTAATTCTCACAGAATTTTTACTTTGGAAAATAAATTAAAATTGCAGGTGAATCATGCGGAACAATTCTCATATCACTTATCATCAGAGTGAGCGTCGATTTTGATTTCAATGTCGGTATCGAGTTTGTCTTCCCGATCCTTGGAACCCTTTTCATCTTGTCGACAATTGTTGTCAAATTGTAAGTAGTTCAAGCTATCTTGTCTAAAATACAAATACAAATAGCTACATCAATCTAGTAGAGTTCTGGAGAGTTCTATAGATATCCTAATCTAGAGGAATCTAGAGATTTCTATAGAAATCTAGAGGAATCTATAGCAATATAGAGGAATTTATAGCAATCTAGAGGAATATAGAGGAATCTAGAGGAATCGAGAGGTTTCAAGAGGTTTCAAGAGGTTTCTAGAGGAATCTATAGGTGATCTAGTTTATAGAGAAATCTAGATGAATCTACCGCTGAATTAGAGGTTTTATAGAATTCTAGAGGGATCTAGAGGGATCTAGAGGTTTCTAAAGAAATCTAGAGGAATCTAGAGGTAATCTAGAGATTTCTTAAGGAACCTAATTAGATCTAGAGATTACTATAAGCGGTGAGTGTTTTAGATAGCTTTATAGGAAGTGTAGGGAGATAATAAATATGCGGAAAGAAAATAAAACTCATTTCAACCAAAACAATAAAATAATGACGATTAAATCAAAAATATTCAATTAAGAACCCTCGGAAACTCGATCTACAACCTTCTCGCTCGCAATTCCACAGACACACTCGAATCCACCATCAAATACTTGCTGAAAAGATCGAATCTCGATGAAACGAAAGCAGAAGTGATTGTGGACTCGCTGGCATTCACGCACACGGAAATAATTGAATCTAGCGTGAATATTCTCGTGTATTGCTTCAGAGCCAAGAAGGTTATCAAGGATTTGATGATCACTGGAATTATGATGTAACTTGCACCATCCTAAACATTCATTAACTCTTTCTTTAAGTGGTGGATTGTCCGCTTTACAATTACACGCCAATGCTTCGTTGGAGGAATTGAATTATTTGTACATTTCGGATTTGTGGGTGGTGGAGGCAATATGCTATACAGTTTCTGCCATTTATCTGCTCTTTTTCGCATTGTTGGTGAAATATTATTAGAGTGGTTTGAATAAGATTGTTTCAGTTTAATACCACGACGTCGCATATTGATTGTGCTTGCTACGTTGCCGCTTCTATTGGTCCTTGTTGCCTTGATTTATAAATTTGCTTATCAGAAACGCGTAATTGATTTTTGCTCATTGGCATTGTTGACTGAAAGTTTGTTGTTAAAAATTGTATTTTTTTTAAGGAAGGATTTTTTAGAGGGGAATGCTATATATCACGGAGTATGTGTCATATTGATGGTCTCTTTATCATATGCTCTTCGAATTGTTTTGATGATTAGTTTCGTGAGTTTGTGGGTGAAACTTTGGTTGGGGAAATATTAATGTTAGCAAATTTTCACAAAGATTTATTTGAACAAAAATAATAATTATAATAATCAATTAATCAATTATGTATTCGCTGTTATTGTTTACGACTTCCTCCCAACTCTCGATCAATTTTTTGATGCCGTTCCGCCACACATCGCCCGGTTAAGTTGTTAAGCCTGTTTTTGAGGTCCTGCGAAAGTAACAGCCCTCATTTGGTTTGACAGAGAGCGGAAAAGATGATAATCGGATGGTGCAAGGTCTGGAGAGTACGGTGGATGCTGAATAACATCCCATTCGAACCATTGGAGGGCGGTTTTAACGACTGGTGAAACATGTGGTCTGACGCTGTCGTGGAGCAAGATGACTTGGCCTTGTCGATCGGTTCTTTTCAGGCAAATAGTCTGATTTACGCGGTACAGCCGGGAATATAGAGCTCCTTGCTAACCGTGACGTTTCTTTCGAGCATTTTCCAGTGCACAATGCCCTCTCAGTTCCTTTCTTGGATTAAGGTCTTGTAAATCGTCATTTTAACTTTGCGAACCACTTGTGCAGTAGACACGCCTAACTGGATCTCTGGCGTATCTCCTTGTTTGACTCTCGTCGTTGGCGTACCTCCTGGAGCCACCCACACATTTCTTTGCTTCAGATTGACGTACAGGCACCATTTTTCATACCCCGTGACGATTTGCTACAAAAATCGCTCTTTATGAAAGCATGTTGCTCGATGGCCTGATATATGTTAAGCTACGAGCTTTTCTTTGTTTTGTTCGTTGAGCTCATGAGGTTTTAGCGTCACCCATCGGTCTGTTCTCCGCCCATCCGAGGATGTAGTATATAAGCAACTAAATGTCACCAAAATATATTTTACGCATGGTCTGGTCTCCATGAGTAGCTAACAACGTCCCGCATGCGGAGTTCAGAGCTGTGGGTGCAGTCTCTACGCTGCTACAAGGTATCCAAGAGGCGAGTTTTTCGGCAAAACCCATTGAATGAAGATTATTAAGGATTGTCTTTTGATTACAGTTTATTTTTACGACCAAATCACGGCTTGTTTGGTGACCATCTATAATAGTGCCTTCAGATGCTCTTCGTCTAATTCTGCAGGTCGTCCGCAGATTAAATCCGCCATTTTTTTTTAACTTTGCGAACTATTTTTGTGCAGTAGACATGCCTAAGCCCCTTATCCATACAGACTGCATATTTACCGGAAAAATGATGAAAATTCAAAATTTCAGAACAAACTAAACACACGGTTTCATAGAGCAGAAAAAGCGCTATCAGATAAATATATAAACTTTGCCAAACAACTAGAAAATTGGTGTGGAACGAAATAAATTATAAAACTCTGCGAACTTATTCCGCAACCCATTATGAGTATTATTAGTCTACGTCCGCCAAATTTGGCCAATTACATTGACCTTATTTACGATGCTGGAAGCTAAAATTTATGATAATTTCTACTATTTAAATATAATTTCTAATAGTCAGTCTAATAGTCAATGGAACTATTAAACACCCACTTTGAGCATAGTTTTATACATTGGAACCATCATTTTGGGGCAGGAGGCTGTGTCAAGTTAGCCGAAGCCTCTTTGAGCAATAAAGATAAATATTAGAAAGATTAGAAAGTAGAAGAAGAAGTTAGACGAAGAAGAAGGCTTAGAAGAAAGAAAGATTAGAAAGATAAAGATTCAATAAAGAGAAAACAGTAACTCATATCAATCACAATAATTTTTGAGAAAATTACTTCTTCTATTATTTATGGGATTGTCGCTGGTTGTTGTGGTTTTGAGTGCTCGCCTTGTATTACCTCAAACTTGGGTAATTAAACAATTTATTAATAATTTAAAACAACAAATACAATATGTAATACAATACAAACAACGTGATAACAATTGATCATAAAAAAGTGATTATAACAAAACAAAAAAACAATTTAATTTAATTTAACATTTGGCCTAAATTTAACCGCTTTGCATTGTTGAGCGTCGCGCCTCTCTCGCTGGGGCGCGTTTGGGTCGGGATCTCCGACATTCCCCCTAATGGTTTCTCGCGTGAGGACAAAGTGAGGAGTGGTGTGGTGACGTGACTATTTTCTTCAGTCTTTTACAGTAAAAACAAGCGTGACTGCAACTCTCCTTGTGGTACGGTTTCAGGCAGATAGTGCAAAGTCTCCTATGCCACAGGATGTTTCTTCTCTCCTCGATTTCCGAGTCTCTCTCGCTGGGGCGCGTTTGGGTCGGGATCTCCGACATATTAAATGATTAACAAAACAATTCAGATTGAATACGTGCCTACTGTTATAAGAGCCCCTGCCGCTGGAATCGTCAACTTCTTCGGATTGAGCTTTACCGGAAATAGTCGAGAAACGTATGGAAGCGAGGCCGTCAACTCAGTGACCGCCATGGCAATTGTCACGCTTCTCTCTGTTGCTACATTCCTTTTAACACCGCATGATGATTGTGTCATGAGCACCTATTTCTCGGACGTTTCGGTTTGAAGGCGAAAATATGCATATATTTAGTAAAATGTTGTTTAGGAGAGTATTACATCGGCGAGAAAGTTCTATCAAATACGAATGCCAGCTCTGCCAGACGTGGTGCCTACTATGAAGCGACGGCAGTACAGTAAAGCTCCAGAGCATATTACTAGAAATTCGAAATCGAAATCTGCCGAGCAAGAAAATAAAAAGGATATATGATTGTTTTTAATCGTTTTTATAAATTTAAATAATGAAATCGGTTCATTCAAAATTCGTATTTTTTCTATTTAAAATTCTCCTAATGGTAAGAGTGAAGACGAATCCATTCGGTGACATATTTTGTCGGTAATCTATTTGCTGTAGGATAACACTACAACTTCGCGGGAAATAATGGGCAGGAAAATGCCGCCTTTGCCGCAAGTGGCTCCGGTTGTCGAACGGGAACAGTTTGCAAATCCGCCTGCGAGTCCGACGGTTTCCACGGAAGATAGTTGTAAGAAGCCGTCGAGACAGAAAGCGTCGAAGGAGAAGGAGAAGAAGAATAAGAAGAACGTCTAATTTTAAATATTTTGTTACTAGTTTAATTATTAAATGATTAAATATAATATTTAGAATAAAGGCCTCTTTTTTCACTTGCAATGATAAATAAATTTGCACAACACATTTGGAGCTTTGTATTCATCATCAATTTGATCGGCAATTTCAATAAGCGAGCTCTTCAGTTTTGCGCATTTTGGTCCCTTGCAATGTTTCTGAAAATTGTTATTCTTAAAAATCGCTTCCAAATCGATAATCCCTAACATCAACTCTCTCATTAATATAAGAGTGAATCTGAGCGGTTGAAAGATTCGCCATATATGTCAGTCCTTTGTCATTTTTGAGCTGCTCGACAGTCTTCTCGCAAATCTGGCACATTTCACATTGAATTGAGCCAATCTGAAACAGGTGTTATGCTAGAAAGTGTGCGAAATAATATACCAGCAGGAAGAAGAGGAGGATTTTGGTAATCATTGTCAAATATGTTATTTGATTCGAAATTGGACTCATTTTATATTGGAAATATTTGCATTTCTCAGGGAATATTCAAAAATTTTGGGGGAATTGTGACAAAAGAATTTGATAATTAGTGAATTTTTCGTTTTTTTTTCTGCCAATCGTCTCTCCAACTCTTCCCACAAATTCTCAATTGGATTCAAGTCAGAAGACTGGCTGGGCCAGTCCATAACGCGATTTCTACGGCTCGATTACCAATCGTGAACTCCAAAATATTTGAGAAAATTAAAATCTATTGTACCTTTACCAATTTGAAAGTGTTTTTTGGATCATTGTCCTGTTGGAAAATGATCCCACGACCTATGGCTTTGTAATGTGGCAGCATTTCGGATTCTAGGTTATCCTTGTAGACGTGCCGATCCATGATGGTTGTGCCTTTTCCGGAAAAGGAACCCCACACCATACAACTTCCTACACCGTGCTTAACGGTGAAGAACTGGTATCTGGGATTATACCGGGAGCCAACTGGACGCCGTAACCATTAAATCCGTCATTTCCGAAAAGCAGAAACTTGCTTTCGCCCGACCATAAAATATGGTTCCAATCTTGACGATTCCAATTCAGGTGCTCCTTCTACAAGGTAACTCTTTTCTGTTTTTCTCCAAAATTAATGGCTTCTCTTTACTGGACGTCTTCCCATGATTCCAGCTGCTCTCAAAAGTCGTTGGACGGTCGAAGTCGATAGGGAATGTCAGTCAGCCTGAAATTGCTTCTGGAGACGCGCATGATGTTAATAGCAGCGAGTCGATCACGTGGACACGTGGACGGCCAATGTGTAACTTTACTGTCTGAAATGCTTAGCTCTTCCGACGTCTCAAAAATCTACAGTTGCACGATTTCCAAACTAACTAGGGAATGGTCTGCATAGTGTTTGGAGTTACAGGATGTGACATATATCATTAGAAAGAGAAAAAATCTACTTTCTAAATATAAAAAGAGTTTCTGCAACTTTCCATCTTGAAATCCAACTTTGGCTGGCCTTGTATCCTTCAATTTGCATCTCTTTCCTGTTGATATCTCTGGCAATCAATTGCAGATCCAAGTCGTGAAGATGAATCCCAGTTTTCAATTTTTCCTTGGCGACATCAGACAGCCGTTTTGCAAGAAGTTTCAGAAGATTAGTCCTTGATTCCCGGTAATCATCTCTCTGAATCTCATATTCTCGGAGCTTCTCCAAATGATGGAAAGAGATGCAAATTGAAGGATTCAAGGCCAGCCAAAGTTGGATTTCAAGATGGAAAGTGTCGCACAAGTTGGGTTTTCAGACGGAATTTTCTCGAGATAGCTGTGGCCGTTGCAGAAACTCTTTTTATATTTAGAAAGTAGATTGTTTTCTCTTTCTAATGATATATGTCACATCCTGTAACTCCAAACTCTATGCTGACCATTCCCTAGTAAGAAGAAAGACCTCCCAGAGATGCACCAAGTTGGTGTCCCCAAAAAATGGCTTTTTGCTCCTCAATCGTCAAGTTACGATTTTTACCGGCTCTTAGCATACCTGAAAACTGAAAGCGACAAAAAAAAACGCCAGAAACATTGATAATTTTAAAACAAATATAAGTTTGAAAAAAATATGCAAAATCTAAAAAGTCGCAAATTCTGCTGAAATGCGTCACAGTGTTTGCGTACGGTTTGTTTACTGTTTCGATATTTTACAAATTGCCTCTGTAGGGACCAAAAAATCAAGGCAATCGGTTAGGTATTCGTAGAATTGTTACATACCCTAGATGACACATGTGTGGACCGCTATGCCGTTAAGCTAGCGGAATACCATAACACCATGCAGTACGGCACATTTGAAGACAGGACCCGTCTCAGTTACTCACGACAGGACTACGGGAAAGTCACTTCTCTCGTTAGATGTTAGCACCTATTCTAGCTCCTATATTAGCTATATTTCTCTATTTTATTCTATGCGTGGAGTCGAATAAAGTTTATTAGGAGGTAGGTGTTCTGTGTTCTCTGTAGTGTCCGCCAGGTACGCCATTTATTGGGCGTTTAGTATTAAGATTACATCGGATCCTCACACCAACTACTACTCTTGGGGTCGCTAAGAAGAAGAGTAGTAGGTGGCTGAGCCGTATTGTAACGGAATTATGCTCGAAAAACCCCGCGTTTACAACCAAAAGATCGGTACTGCACAGGCAAGCGGACATTTTTGGACGCTGTGTTAAATTCGGATATTTTTGTTCAAGAGTTATTTTATTTAGAATTGTTTTTTTTTAGAAAAATCTTTCATATCCATATTTGCTCGAAACATGGCCTTTTTGAGCCATAGCGAGCTCAACAACCGAGTTCCAATTCTAAAAATAATCCATATTCGCTGATTTATCGCTTTTGTTTGAAACTGTTTGCCAAAACTCAAGTATTCTCAAACAATCATTCCAATGTTTGCCATAACTTTGTACATTTTCACATCTTTTGCATTAGTAAACTACTAGTTGAATTATAAATAAACTTGTTAACACCATGCACAAACAGTTTTACAACCACTTGAAAGACACCGTATTTAATAAATATAAAGCCGTTGCTCCATTCACATTTCTTCTGAATGAACACCGAACTCCTGCAGAATTTAAATAATTTAATATTCATTAAATGTTTCAGAATGGTTGTTGTGCGCGTTGCTGTTGTTGTTTTTATTCCTTATTTGCACTTTGCCATCATTATTTTGTTGTTATGATAAATTGTTGTTGCAAAATACAACTTCCCGCTTTCTATTATAAATTGGTTTAAGCCTGCATTGCACTTTTTTGTATTGTTTTTCTTTTTATTTTCCCGAAACTAAAAATAAAGTAAAAGGGTGACATTTGAATTAATTAGGCTGAGAGAAAGATAATAAATGGAAAAATGGGGCGATTTTTGTGTGTTTTTAGAATTAATTTATAACCGCTTAATTCTTAGCTACCTAATAGGTTTGATATTTTGTTGATTCTAATATTCTAATTTTATTTAATTTACGCAATGATCATGAAAAAGCAAAAACTGGTGATCGTTTATTAAGGTTTGTTTTCTCTCACGGTACACGTGACCAAACGCCAGCCGAAACGCGCGACGGATGAATAAAGCTTTTAGTAGGAATTATTCAAATTCTGGCAGTCCAGGTTTCCTCGCGACAATTGAAATAAAATATAGAACTATTAGTGACCTTTTCAGAGATCGGTGCCTAATGGAAGAGGAAAAAATTTAGGATGGAATGAGGTTCTCGTTTTTTTCTTTTTTTCTTCTGTTTTTCTCTTCCATTAGGCACCGATTTCTGAAAAGGACAATAATTATCTACGTATACGATTTTATATTTTATCGATTGTTTGATTTTAAATAGTCAACATGCCATCACACGCCACACCAATTGGAAAACAACAATTTTTCGAATTTTAAGCGTTTCTGAAAATAGTTATGTTATTTCAATAAAATATTTATTAATATAACTTAACTAGGTTTTCCTTAAACTGTCTAAAAATATTAATATCTTTCCAAATATTTCGATTTGAGCATGTTTATTGAGCTCATCTTATTACAATACCAATTAGACTGGAATTAAAAACATTCATTCTGAAAAAAATCCATTTAGTAATATTTGATTACATCTACTATTTTCGGTGTAATTAACAAGTTCCCTTAATTAAAGCCTCAGTAAAACCCTTAAGCGAAATTCGCGAACGTGATAAAATGATAGAACAAGCGAGAAAAGAACTCATGAGGAGCAAATAAATTTTGTTTGTTTTACAATTAATACTTTGCTCTTTGTTTACTGACAAGTTTACGGATATGAGTGGATTTATATGAATCCGGTTGAATTTTTATACTAGCTTGGATAAAATTAATTGTATTGTAAATAATACGATGATTTTGGTTTAGAAGCGCTGTTTTGGTCTCGTTGGGTCAAATAGACACATTTGCCCGCAAAATGAAATACAAGCTCATAAAAGTAATTTAAATCTAGAATATTGTAAAAGTCTAAAGTACATGAGATATTTTAAGACAAGCCTGCAATATTGCCGTAAAATTTATCTTTATGCTTTCACGTGGATTTTAATTTAATTTGTTTAAAATGTTTATTTTCATTTGGCGTCCATTTTTTTATTGCATCGATTTTCTTAATTTATAATCAAGCAATATAATATTGTCCTTTTCAGAGATCGGTGCCTAACGGAAGAGAAAATGGAATGGGGTTCTCGCTTGGACGCCCATTCTTTTTAACAAAATTATGGGCAGCACACATTTAAGAGAAGTTGACGAAGAAGTTGTTCCCATCATTTTTCTTCTTTTATTGCTCTTCCATTAGGCACCGATTTCTGAAAAGGACAATACATCAAAATTAATTTATAATTTTCAAATTCAATAAAAAATTATGTTAAAGGGAAAAAATCGACTTTCTTGAAATCGACTTTCTTGCCCCAAATGAGACGCGTCTTTAAGTTATCTTCCACCTTGACAATATTTATAAAATCCTGCTAAATTAAAACCACACTCAACACCATTCTTTTTTCATGTTAAACACGAGCGAGCAGCACACACAATTGTCTAATTACTTATCATTCAACCTAATCCGCAATGTAATCAACCTGAATGAAACCAGCCGCCGAATTTGTGCGACCAATAATTGACGGTTGTGCAAATATTATTGCCAGAAAAATAGGTAACAAACGTTATTCAAATTAATTTTGAAACGAACAATTTACACGCAACAATGTTCTTGTTTCTTACGCTTTTGAATCTTTCTGCTCCGCGCCAACTGAGAGTGGCCTAGCAGAAGTATGCAAAACAATTTTTAATATTATTTTATTGCCCTTTGGAATGAGGTTCTAGTTTGGACGGCCTCTCTTTTTAGACGGCCATGCTTTTTTACGAAATAATGGGCAACACACATTGAAGAGGAATAGACGAAAAAGTTGTTTGTGGCCGTATGGCCGCCCATCATTTTCTCTTCTTTTTTTCTCTTCCATTAGGCACCGTTCTCTGAAAAGGACATTAAATAATTGATTTTATTCTGTGCACTAGAGATCGTTCGGCCCATCTCTGATGTTCATTTTAGTCTACCTAGTCTAGCAAAATAGCTATCTTTCCTTCAGATTTCCAATCTATGAGTTGAAGCTCTACTTAATTATTCTCCAGCTCAGTCTAAACAGAAATATAAAGAATAAGTTTACGAAATTCCATTCAAAATTGAGAAAATGTGAAAATCATTCGTCAGATGCGGTGCCTTATGCCATAAACTACGCTTTATTGCACATTCACTCTTTCCTAGCGTAATTGTGCTTCTACACGCCACCCGGTCTTGTAAAATGATATTTTGATAGTCTCTAACCTTCATTTACATTTGGAATTCGATGGTATATCGGCTTAAAAAAGTACAAAGTAATATACTCTACCTAGAATCGAATTTTTAGACGCGTAGATTTAAGCCACGCCCATTTCTCTCGCTATTTTTCCTGATAAACTTTGATCCTTTCATCCTACGTACGTAAGAGCTATTGGGTTAGTATAGTCCGCTCAAGTTTATATTACACATAATCGAAACTTAATCTGAATCTGAAATATAGGCAAAGACCACTTTCACGAGAAGTATTTAGTGAAATTCAAAAATTTCCTTCGTTTTTTTCTTCATTAAAATTTTAACTGGCTAAAATCTAGAATCTTAAACCAATAAATAGAACTAGGATATTTTCTTAGAAACCCACAAATAAGCTTGCATTTCTAAGAGTGCAATTGTCGTCTCACGCCATCCGAAAATGTTTGAAGTTTAATCACGTATTACTGACTTCCACGTGCACCTTTCCGTGTCATATTGTAGTTATTTAAATTCGACAAATCCATATATCATCGAGTTTTATAGCTAAATGACGATCTGAAGCCTTAAATTAGATCCCGCTAGTTTCACGCCAAATCGAAATAGCGGTTTTGCGATTTTTAAACGTGTGTGGAAACTTTTATGTCTTTATAACTAAAAAGGTTGTACTACAATTTAATTAAGCTTGTCTTAAACTATCTTAAAGGGTTCATATCGTTCCAAAAAGTTATATCTGAGCATGCTTACTTAGCTCATTCTATTACCATACAAGTTGGCCTGCTAGTTTCAGAAAAAGTTATCTTGAAAAAAAAACGAAAAAATTGGATTTTTAAATTTTTTTACGTTGTTCAAATAACCATTTTCTCATAGAAGAACTCTTTTCCAGACAATATATTTCCAGAAAATAATCATAGACATAATAATAATAATCATTAACATTGTTTAACAATTAAACCCAACAAAATAACAAAAAGAATGCTTTCAAGCCGGTGAAACAAATAAAAAATAACTGGAAGGAAAGCTGCTCGTAATTTCCTTGTTTTTCAGCAAAATGTTCTCTGGTCTTCTTTTCAATAATCTTTAATGACATTTAAACAAGCTTTAACATTTTTGGGCGGAAAAGTTTAAAATATTCTTGTTTTTGTTATAACTTTTATTGATGTTTTGTTGTGCCTGTCTTCTAATTTTTAATTTTAATTTCATCAATTTTAAGTGAATGATGTTATATACTTATCTTTTTGTAAATTTATTTCAGTGAAAAAGTATGAATAGACAAGTATACTTGCACGTATTTCAAACGATTAGCACGCCAAAAGATTAGAAGCTCATAAAGCAGCTGTGAGAGAATTCTTAGCAAAGATATTACGTTTCTCGCATAGTTATGATAAATATACATGAAAATAGGCTCCTTATTTAGACGCTCAATATAACAATTAGCGGGTAAATCTTGTAAAGTCAGCATTTCCATATTTCATTTGGCGTGCAAGGACTTTATGCGGTTCCATTTATATTACTCGAATTGGTGCGATTAGTTCTGAAAATTTTAGGCTTATGAGCAAGCCTGCGCTATACTTGGGTTGAGGCCCGACTTTTAGATTTTGAAGCTGAAATTTGGGTAATCGAACAAAAAGGATCAACATGCTGAAATATTAGTTTTGTACGATTTCAGCATCGTGCTGAAAAGGAGGGCTGAAAATCGACCGTTTTTTAACGGAGCCATTTGATGACTTGAGTTAAACTTAGAAATAGAAAAACAGCTTTTGCTTTTTTCAGATTCAAATAATTTATAATTTTTATAATAATAATATATTTATTCATCATAAAATAATTATAAAAAAATATTTTCAAGAAAATGGATGAACTATTGCTCACGAGGTCGGTCGTAAAAATTTTCTGAATAATAAACTAGAACACGTTGTTCACGCCAAATTTAAATATACTTTTTCCGATTTTTAAGAATGTATTAAAACTTTTACAGCCAATCACTGTTCTTGTAATTATAGTCGACTTATCCTTAAACTCTCTAAAAATACTAACATCTTCCCCAAAAAGATAGATTTGAGCACATCAATTGAGCTCATTTTATAACCATTCAAGTTGGCGCGCGTTGTTCTTCTCATAAACTAGAACACTGAAAAAATATTGTTTAAACTCAAATTTGAGCTCAACACTTTTTTTAATTTTCGCTTCAATTCTTCGAATTTGTTTCTGAAATTTTGTTAGAAATTTGATGTCTTGAACTACAAAATTACTTTTTTCATTGCTACAAATTAGTGATTAATCGTATAACTCGTTCATGCGAATTGAAATAATTATAATGGGATCTCAAACAAATACGACATCCGCACTATCAAAGTATGATCATTTATGGTTTTAGCTTGTCACTGAGGTATAAAATTTGATGGTAGATGAATTGAGTGAATTTAAATATCATAACCTTCTAAGAAATGGTATATCTGTCTTTCTTTCTGTCAAAATCCATCCCGGATCATTTCTCGGATCCTTAAGGATCTCAATTCGCCTCCTAGTATCCACAGAAAACATGTTTGGTCTCAATTTTTTTTAGTTTGCTTGAAAAGCTTCTAAAAAGTTGTATATCTGTGTTACTTTCTGTCAAAATCCATCCCGGATCATTTCTAGGATCCTTAAGGATCTAAATTCGCCTCCTAATACGCACAAAAAACTTGTTTGGTCTCGATTTTTTTCAGTTTTCTTCAAAAGCTTCTAAGAATATGTATATCTGTCTTTCTTTCTGTCAAAATCCATCTCGGATCTTTTCTAGGATCCTTAAGGATCTCAATTCGCCTCCTAGTATTCACAGAAAAAAAGTTGTGGTTTCGATTTTCTTCAGTTTGCTTCAAAAGCTTATAAGAAATTTTATATATGCCTTTCTTTCTGTCAAAATTCATCTCGGATCTTTTCTAGGATCCTTAAGGATCTAAATTCGCCTCCTAATACTCACAGAAAAAACATGTTTGGTCTCAATTTTCTGGAAAAGCTTCTAAAAATTATATATCTGCCTTTCTTTCAAACACTAGATCGGATTGTGTGCTTCTGTAAACATTGAAAAAGTGTTAATTTTCATTTGGCGTGCAATTTTACGAGTTTCCCATATTCTAAACTTTTACTATTTCACGTGGTTGATTCGTCAACTCTCCCCCAACACTGAATCATCGCGACGCTCCCAAAAAACTCGGTGGGGGAGTTCGTTTGACAAGGGGTTGAGTGGTTGACAAAAAATGTGCATTTTGAGTTGTTGTGCAAACAATCGCGGCAGCATTCTTTCCGTGAACCTGGCAGCCAGTTGACAGAAATCTTTATGTCTTCACGCCAACGACATATTTGTTTCTTCTCATTTTCCAGCCATCTTATGCTAATTTACAATTTGAAATGCACCTTTCTCATTGTTTCAAAAAATCTATTGTTATCCTTCTTCTAATTATCTTGTCTGGCGCATTTAAATTACAACAATTATTGTGTTTTTTTTTCATTCCAGACAAACGCTTGACTCCTTTTCTTTGCTTCTAAAAAATGTCTGAAATCAACTGGGTTAACCGCGAGCAAGTTATTCACGAGAAGGTAGACGCTTCTTTTTTACAAGTAAACTTCTCATAATTGATTGACAGGTATTCGATACGCTGTCTCTTCCAATGTCGGTGGTGGCGAGCCGAACCGGATCGAGAGCAGAATCGCGCAATTCTTCTTCGCCGTAAGTCGATTCGTTTGTTTTGAGTGTAATTAATGATGAAATGGAGATGAGTCGATTGATATCCGGAAGTTTTTTTTTTATTGAAAAAGTAAACATTATAATTTAATTGGGCTATTTTTGAGAACAACTGATTTTGTTGTTGTTGTTGGAATATTTTATTATTGAAATTGGTGATATGATTGATTCTAAATATTTAACTCTTCTAAGCTATATCAGGTAAATTATTATGCAAGTTGTTTTTGATTTTTTCCGTTATTTCAACAATACACGATAATGCCTAAGCACGCCAACTGGAAATAACGATTTTCGAAATTGTAAGCTTTTTATCTGAAAATGTTTACGAATTTTTGACAAAATTTTTTTTAGGTACATTTAACTCGGCTTTTCTTAAACTATCTAAAACAATTAATATCTTGCTGAAAATTTAGATTTGAGCACGTTGACTGAGCTCAATTTCTAACTATACCAGTTGGTGTGCCTAAATAGGGAATAGTCTACATAGTGTGTGGAGTTACAGGATGTGACATATATCATTAGAAAGAGAAAAAATCTACTTTCTAAATATAAAAAGAGTTTCTGCAACTTTCCATCTTGAAATCCAACTTTGGCTGGCCTTGAATCCTTCAATTTCCATCTCTTTCCATCATTTGGAGAAGCTCCGAGAATATGAGATTCAGAGAGATGATTACCGGGAATCAAGGACTAATCTTCTGAAACTTCTTGCAAAACGGCTGTCGCCAAGGAAAAATTGAAAACTGGGATTCATCTTCACGATCTGCAATTGATTGCCAGAGATATCAACAGGAAAGAGATGCAAATTGAAGGATTCAAGGCCAGCCAAAGTTGGATTTCAAGATGGAAAGTGTCGCACAAGTTGGGTTTTCAGACGCAATTTTCTCGAGATAGCTGTGGCCGTTGCAGAAACTCTTTTTATATTTAGAAAGTAGATTTTTTTCTCTTTCTAATGATATATGTCACATCCTGTAACTCCAAACACTATGCAGACCATTCCCTAGTAAGTGATCTAAAATATTCCCATCAAATGCCAAATGCACTCCACTGCCAAGAAACCGCGCCGACTTCGCACCAATTGAACGAACAGTACCTTTTAATTTGTTATTTTTATTTTCAATATTTATCAGTTAACGTTTGATTCTGCAGAAATCCTGATAGAAAACAAATTCTTAGTACCTCAATTAATGGGCCAGAAGAGTCTTCATCGTTAATATAAGTGACTTGTAAATATTGAAAATAAAATTATTAAATTAAAAGGTTGAGTTTGGAATTGAGGCGAAGTCTTTTGCACGCGGTTTCTTGGCAGTGGAGTGCAAATGAAATATAAATTTTTGCGAATTTTAAGCGCGTTTTTTGAAATACCCACGTAGTAATAACAAGTTAGTTACAAGTTAGTTAGTTAGCAAGTTAGATAAACTCATCTTAAAATATTGAAAAACCTGAAAATGAAACTAGAAAATCTTCCCTCAAACGAGCTTGCATTTTTAAGAGAATATTTCGCTCATCCTTATTCATTACAAACCTCAATATTGCTCTTATTTGACTGAGGCAAGCCTGCATACTCAAAGATTAGTCCAATCACCTCTGACGATGTCCGACTATCTGAGTTAGGAGAGCATGATTAAGAAAGGGGATTGAGTTTGTGCTCTCTCTCTCATGTTTACTCTCTGCTGATAGGTCAGCATTCCACTGCCAAGACTCCTGTGAATTTTGGAAAAAAAGTGTGGACATATTGCGAAACCACGCCCTTCGATATTTATTTAATGTTTTTATTATCAAAATATAAGAAATTGACAATTTCTTATATTTTCATAAAAAATAAAAGTAATAAACCAGATTTGATCTAAAAATTTTGAAGAAATATAATGAAAAACAGAGAAATTATTAACATATATTGAATATTTGTTTCATAATCTCTTTGAGACCATTCAAAATAATTCAAAAATGTTGAAATTGAATTTTCAATTTCTTATATTTTGATAATATATGTATAAAATCGTAACTTCTTCGAATGTGATTTAATTTGTTTTCAAAATCGTTTAGAATTATTGATTAATGACATTCAATTTGTTTTAAGGTTCAAGAACTATTTTAGAAATCTTAATAAACAAAAATTTTAAATAAAAATCAAATGGCGTAATTTAGCAGTTTGTTCATACTTTTTTTGCAAGAAACGCAGTGTTCGTGGCAGTGCAGTTTCATCGTATTTATATTCCCTTAATTGACAGTAGCAAGTTCCCCCAATGACAATAGAAAATTCGTCAAACCATTAGGATTAAAAAACATTGATCATTAGACTATTGTTTATCTTGTTTCGAACAATATAGAGGATTAATACGACTAAAGTATAATATCAATTATTTACTATAACAATACTTGATTAGATTAATTCTGATTAAAGCACATATTCCCCCATTAATACGTAATAAATAATTAGTTATTATAATACTTTTGGAGAAAGTTCATTTAAACCACGCCTATTTTCTTGTACTAAATTAGAAGCAAATTTTGAACGTGAAGAGGAATAGGTCGAATATGTTTACGAAATTCCTTTCAAAATTGAGAAAATGTGCAATCATTCGTCAGATGCTGTTCCTTATGCCATAAACTAGGCTCTATTGCACATTCATCATTTTCTATCGTATTGTGGTGCTACCCGCCACACGATCTAGTAAAATGACATTTGATAGTATCTAACCTTCATTTGTTTTTGGAATTCGATGGCTTAAAATAGTACACAGTAATTTATTCTACCTAGTATCGGATTTTCAGTCGCAGTTCATTTAAGCCACGTCCATTTCCCCTCGCTATTTTTCCTGATAAACATTGATCCTATCATCTTACGTAAGAGCTAGTCGGTTAATATAATCCGCAAACACATTCAACTTACACATCTCTGAATCTGAAATATAGACCAAGACCACTTTAATGAGAATTATTCAGTGAAATTCAGTATTTTCATTGTTATTTTTGCTCCATTTTTCAGCAAATGTTGGATATAACATTTTAACTGCATGCCAAATTGAGCGTTTCAACTGAAACCTCAGAAAACATACCCAGACATTGTTTTGCGTTCAGCGAAGCAGTATTATATAGTTTAGAATGTGCGTGATAAGTTTACGTGAAAATTGTGCTGAAGTTAATTCGGAAAAGCTTATATTATACTTTAATTATTATAAAAACGCTCATTTCCATTTGGCGTTTAGCTGGGTAAAATCTAGAATCTTACTATGGTTCGCAATGATTTATTCTATTGTCCTTTTCAGAGATCGGTGCCTAATGGAAGAGTAAAAAAATTAGGATTGAATGAGGTTCTCGTTTGGACGGGCATTCTTTTTTTCGAAATAATGGTTAGCACACATTGAAGAGGAATTGACGAAAACGTTGTTTGTGGCTGTGTGGCCGCCCTTCATTTTCTCTTCTTCTTTTGCTCTTCCATTAAGCACCAATCTCTGAAAAGGACAATATCTAGTAACGAATTTTTAGATTTTAAAATTGAAGCCACGCCCATTTTCTTGGCAATTCTTGACTTAAAATAGTTATTTTCTTGCTTTTCTTGAGTTAACTCAATTATTGACAAATTTTATTCATAAAATCTGAAATACGTTAACACTCCACTGCCACGAAACCGCGCCGCATTGCAAAAGACTTCGCACCACTTGCATTTATTAATTATTGTTTAACAGTGGAGTATAAATAAAACTATTCTATACATATGTTATGTTTTTTCAGAACAATATATAAGATTTAAACTAATTCTTCTGTTAAACAATAAATTAAAAGGTAGTATTCATACAATTGGTGCGCAGTTTTTTGCAATGAGGCGCGGTTTCGTGGCATTGGAGTGCGTAAACTTTAGAATGTTACTATGGTACGCAAAAACGTATTCCATCGGGAATCAAAGTTTCAGCTGCTTACAGGGGAATTGTTTTAGGTCAGATTTTGATAAAAATTTGCCGACAGATTCCTTATATTGACAAAAATTAGGTGCCAAAAATGTTTTAAGTGGGTAAAAATGGGTCTGAAACCCAAAAAAAAACTAAATTTTCAACACACAAATTTTATATAGTTAATCGAGATAGATGGCGACCTAAAACAATTCCCATTTTAGAATTAGGCCACGCCCACTGTTTTCGGGAATTACTGATGGGAAGTGGCAAACTGTAGCCGTATACATTATTGGAAAGCCTGGGACATTTACAGAATTTACATAAAAACGTAAAAGTCACCGAATTTCAATACGTGAATTGCTATAATTTTTAGTGTTTATTTTCTTTAGCCATGGAGAACTCCTTTAAAAAATGTAAAATTAAATCCCCTGTCGTCCAATTAGTTGACATTTTGTGCTTCTTCAAGCAAAATTCCCTATAATTTTCTCGGTTACACTAATAATTAAAAATGCAACATTTATATTCAAACGTTGTTATTAACAGAAAACGTTAGTATACTTTATAAGAAACCCTTTATTATAATCATGTTACAAAGTATACTGATGACATGAATCATTGTCATTGGAAATAATTAAAAAAATCGCCCACGATTCTCGAAAAAAGCCAAAGCATTAAATAAATCAACAAGGATTTAGCCCACGGAAAAGCCAAAAGATCATTATTGTTAGCGCCTTTGACAGACACCATTGACCTTGAATTGCTAAATAGGGATGTGGATACAATGGATTTTCGAGCTTTTCGTTTTAATTATTTATTTAAGATGGTCTCAGCTATATATTATTATATTATCTGTATCGTCAAGGGAATGAAAAGGGCAATTAGACTCGTTGTTGCTGGAATTTTTAACAATAAGCTTCTTCAAGGAATTGTGACCAATACCCAAGTCTTGAAAACATCTGAAAACTTTGAATTAACTCCTTAATAAATGGTATTACTACTAAAATAATATATTCCTCCCTAAAAGCAAGACGATAATTAACACTTGTCGATTTTAAGAAATTCTAGTTCATAAGTAAATATTAGCAATTTTGTAGAATCATGAACTGACTTGCACAACAATATTTATTAAGAAGAAAATAAACAATTTATTATTGCTGAGTAAATAAACAATATAGTTTCTGATAATAAATTGTAGGGGAAAGTTATTAACAAAAATGTATCACGAGATCTAATAGGAATTATATACACTAGGTGACAAAAGTTTTGTCACAAATGTATTTTCGGGTTTAACTTTTTTGTGACTTGACCAAATTGGCTGATTTTTTTATATTTTATGTGAATCAGTGTTTAAAATGTTATAGTAGCAAAATTTGGTTTAAATTACCATGGCAATTTCGGTACCACGCATTCCGTTTTCCCTCATATTGATAACAGCTTGCCGGGTGGCAATTGGAGTTTCTTTACGTGGAGTCATCTCTAAAACGTTGGCAATTACTGCTATTTTCAATAAATTATGAAAAAAATATAATTGAACTTTAAAAATTATTAAAAAATGCAGTGCAAGAAAAGTTCGTAATATCTTTGAGCTACGCGTTTTACGATAAACGATTGTTACTGTAAAACGGAATATCGTAATCACAAGCGGGAATTTGTAAAATAATCTACAACCATATGAATCTATCATATCAAAAAATCAGCCAATTTGGTCAAGTCACAAAAAAGTTAAACCCGAAAACACATTTGTGACAAAACCTTTGTCAGCTAGTGTATAATCAATATTATTCCTTCACGGCAAATTCCACACAAATCGGATATATTAGGTAAAAATAAGTTTAGTAGTACTATATACAGTATCGCATGAAGGTGCAGCAAAAATCTTTTTGATACTGTATAGAATTATTCATTTTATTTCAAAAAATATATAAATTTGATAGTTGTTATGATTGTTGTTAAAACACTTTTTAAAAAATAGTTATATGTGAAAATATAAATATTCTGCCCTTCCAGACTATATCTTAACTTTTATGTCGGCATAAGATTCCATCGAATTTGTACGAACCATAAAATTATTGTGATAATGATACCTATCACGGTTGCACGAAAATCGATTTTTTTCAAACGGAAGGCGGAAAACGGAATATGGAATTGCTACAGTAACGCAAGTAGGGACAGCAGCAAAAATAGTACTACTGTATTTTAGCACGCCAAATGAAAATAGCAGATTTTTTAAATTTTAGACCCGTTTTTTTAGATTTTACGTTTTATGTAAACAAAAAACAATATTTCACTTCATTTTGTCATTTTCGTCTTAAAATATGTAAAGGTCGCTGTATATTCTCGAAATGTTAGTCTAGAGACGTTTTAATAATCGTGTATTTTTATAGTTGCATTTGGCGTGTTTTAGTTATCAAAAATTCTTTTTTTTAACCATTTTTTTGAATTTATAATTTATATTTTTGAAATACCCCTTAAAAATACTTTTTCCAGCTGTCAAAAAGGGCAATTTCTTGCAAGGTTTTCTCTCGATCTTTAGTGAACTTGTAAGTCATAAATATTATCAAAATATAGATCCAATTTCAACATTTTTGAATGAATTTCAATGGTCTCAAAGAGATCATGAAACAAATATTCAATTTATGTTAATAATTTCTCTGTTTTTCATTATATTTCTTCAAAATTTCTAGATAAAATCAGATTTATACTTTTATTTTTAATGAAAATAAAATTGGAATTGTCAATTTCTTATATTATGATAATAGTTGTTCAAACACTTTAAAAAAATAGTTATATGTGAAAATATAAAATTGCTGTCGTTCCCGGGTATATGTTAACTTTTATGTCGATATAAGATTCCATCGAATTTGTACGAACAATAAAATTATTGTGATAATGATACCTACAGTATCGCAAGAAGAGAGAGCAATAAATTAGTGCTACTGTATTTCAGTCATCAACGTTTCTTTTTCAACCATATTATTTTGAAAATATAAGAAATTGAAAATTGAATATCAACATTTTTGAATGAATTTCAATGGTCTCAAAGAGATCATGAAACAAATATTCAATTTATGTTAATAATTTCTCTTTTTTTCAATATATTTCTTCAAAATTTCTAGATCAAATCAGATTTATTACTTTTATTTTTTATGAAAATTAAATTGGAATTGTTAATTTCTTATATTTTGATGACATAAATATATAATTTATAGTTTTAAAGTACCATTTAAAAAACTTTTTTTTCCAACTGTAAAAATAGGCAATTTCTTGCAGGGGTTTCTCTCTATCTTGAGAGTCTCTTTTTTAACTTGTAAGTCATAAATGGTGTTATCTGTCGCTTTGTAGAAGATCGGAATATAAGAAATAGTTTATTCCGTATAATATTAACATTAGTAGCAGAATATAGGAATGACTAAGTCATTAAAAATAACAAACACACAGTTTATATTGTGCCATCCGTGACCTTCTCGGAACAACTGAGCATCGTTTGATTTTGTATTTTCTCCCAAAAGAGCACTTTGCTGTTGAGCTTCTAAATGCGAAGGCCGTAGGTCCTGTGCCAATGATTGTAAACAGTCTTGTTGCTGTTATTTCAGCTTCAAAAATACTTCTCGTGCCGGCACGAGCCAAAGACCAGCGTCGCACCGTCGACATTATCTACAGACGGCGGCACGCCAAACCGAAAATGAAATTTTAAAATAGTTAAATGCTATAGTCGTCGCCAAATTCGATTACCACCGCAAAATGTGGCGCACTTTTTTAAATATTATTTTTTTATTTAATTTTTAGGATTATTATTATTTTCCACAATTATTCCACGATTGAAACAACATCTAAAACATATTCTTCAATTTATTTAAGCTATAACAGTATATGACGAGCATAAACAAGAAAATAATCCTAAAAATTAAATAAAAAAATAATATTTAAAAAAGTGCGCCACATTTTGCGGTGGTAATCGCATTTGGCGACGACTATACAATTTTTCACAATTAATTTCAATTTCATAATTTCACAAATCACAGTTAAACTATCTAATTACTTGGAACTAGCTTCTGATGAGCATACTGAACCGGCGAAAAATATAGAGGCCCTCGTAGCATAGTCGTTGTGTAGGATCATCCTCTTCGTTTTGCTGATTTCTAGACCGTGATTTATAGCCTTTTCATCCAGTGATTATTTCTTCTGAGGATCTTCCGATTAGCACCAGGTCGTCAGTGAGATCGAGACGTTTCAAAAACTTCCCATCAACACGGTTATCGTCAGCTTTTTCCACACTCTCCTTGTCGGATTCATCGAGAATTATTTGGAGAGCAGATGTGAACAGAGATTGTGATGCCGAGTTAAATATTCGTCACGGAATTTCATCCTCCATCTTCCGTTTTTCGTCGTTTTTCGAGTTCCATTTCCGTCTTCCGTTAAAAAAGGTTTCTTGGAAATTTTCCGTTTGAAACATAATCTGTTTCCGTGCAGCCCTACTAGGTACTTAGACAACTCCATTAGTTTTTTGTGTATGGTTTAGATTTTTAGAGCAAATGCTAGATTTTTAGAGCAAATACGGATTTATCAAGAAATTTACATGTAAAATTGATTATTTGTCTGTTCAACATACAGGAAAAGTCCCCGTAGGAAGAACCAACAACTAAATCAGTCACAATTTACCCATAGAAGTTCAATGAGCAGCAAGTGTCCAACAAATGTTTATAAATTAATCCCAGTTCTACTCTCAATTCGTTATTGCTACATTAGACTTTGCTCTTTTATTGTCTATTCCCCAGGAAACTACAATTCTGTAAACTCTGCAAGCAGGAACTTGAAAACGATAATATTCATGAATGAGCGAAAGAATGAATGAATGGTGGATCTTTTTTTTTTGAATATTTTGCCGGAAATCTATTGTATGAGTTGTTGTTGTTAGGATAAACAACAATGATAAAGCATAAAAGAAGCTTTGACTGTGTTTTGTGCACTTTATTAATTTTTTTTTGCTCAATAGGTTTACTTGATTAGATGATAATAGATGTTGACGAGTTTGAACTGTGATGACTTCGAAACAACGGATAAAGGACGTATCGTGTGTTTCGGATCATTGAGTATTTTTGAAAGAATAGTTGTAAAATACTTATAGGATTATTGGAATTGGGAAAATCTACAATTTATATAGTAAATGATTAATATTATTATTTTTCTTTAGTTAAATCTAAACGAGCAAATTTTATAAGAATAATCTTCACTTGAAATATTTTCATTTCTAGAGTGGAATCCTTGTTAATTCAAGCACTTTTTCTTGTTTATTTATTTTGTCAGACAAATTATAGCTTCTCCAATTTTTAGAATTTATTTATTTCTTGGAAGAACTGCTAATTTATTTAGTCCAAATATGAATTATTATATTTTGGAGATAATATTGGGTTTTAGTTATTTCCATGTACTCTATATATGTTCTTCAAGTTTGGCTGAAATTTATTAATAATAGGATTATAATAATAGGACTTATCTGTGCAAAAGAAGCAATAATTAGTCAAGATTTATGATTATACAACTAGTTTTAAAATTATTGAAACAGAATAGAGATTATGGACTCTGAAATCCGAAACTATCGCAAAATATTGCCCGCTTGAGTTCAAGTGCGTAATTTGGAATTTATAATAAATTGTAAATAAGATTTGTTCCAGACAGAATCATCAATTAATGCTCAAATTTGTGGAAGAATAAATAAAATACAAGAATGAGCGTGCGACCACGGTGTGGGGTTTGTGTGCCTGCGGTTGTACGGCAGGTGTGCGGCAGGACTTGACGTGAGCGCTTGAGCGTTTTTCATGGGGATGAGCTGATCAAGTGATATGATGAAGTGAAGGAAGAGCCTATGAATTAAAGTGAAGTGATATTTTATCTCTTATTTGTGTCTTGACCATTCCAAGGGATTGGCTAATTTGAAGTATAGGCGACAGTGGCTTTTTACAGATAGAGATTTTTTATTCTCGTTTTATACCGTTTTGCGTAAATAAATTGAAAATAATATTTTTTTTTAGATGTTGTTTCAATATAATTATGGAAAATAATAATAATCAGAAAAGTTAACTGCAAAAATAGCATTTGGCGGTAATCGCATTTGGCATCGACTGTAAAAAAAAGAAATTTAATATTTTAATTTTATTTATTTTTTAATGTCCTTTTCAGATATCGGTGCCTAATAGAATAGAAAGAAAATTAGGATGGAATGAGTTTCTCGTTTAGACGGCCTCTCTTTTTAGACGGTCATTCTTTTTTACGAAATTATGGGCAGCACATATTTAAGAGGAATTGACGAATGTGTTGTTTGTGACCGTGTGTCACTTTTTCGTTTTTTTTCCTCTTCCATTGGCACTGATCTCTGAAAAGGACAATAAAATAATAAAATTTTTTGGAAATTTAGCAAATCTAATCGATGAACTGTTTCCTCTTAATAATTACGCTATTACTTATTAATTGCGCTTATAAAAAATAAGTTTTTATATTTGATATTCAACCTTAATATATGAGTAACACGCTAATTGTTATCATAAAAATGGAAGTTCAGGTATTTTGCTAGATTCGATATTTTAGAAGCATTTATCAATTTTACGAAAGTATCAAATTAATCTTCTACCAAATGAAGTTGACGGCGGTAATTGTAAATGATTATTTTCTTATCTTCACGATTCACGTGTATTTTACACAGATATTGTCTACCCCAGATTGTCAGCTTTTTCTCAAACACTCTGAAAATATCAAATTCTTCACGAAATATTAGATTTCCGCAGGTTTTCTGGGCACGTCTTAATTGCGTCACAGTTGGCGTGTCGTTGAAAAATTAGAATTTTTTCGAGCTTTGTTAATTAATTACAAGATATTATCGAAAAAGGCGCAAAAACCCATAAGAAGAAAATTTCGAAATTTTCTAATTTCTAATTACAAACAATGAAAGATTTATTAGGAAATTTGTTGAAATTACGATGAGGATTCGAATAATTATTATTCATTTCAGAGATCGATGCCTAATGGAAGAGCAAAAAATTAGGGGCGGAGAAAAGGTCTTGTTTAAACATCCACACGGCCACTAAGGCCATCGAATTTCTTCCTCTTTTGTTTCTCGTCAATTTTTGTTATCTATTTTTTGTTTATTATTTGATGACAAGAAATGAACAGTTTAATTTAAAAATGTGAGAATGAATGAAATAAAAATATTGATGAGAATTCGATGACATTAGTGGTCTAAACAAGACCTTTTCTCCGCCACTAATTGTTTTCTCTTCCATTAGACATCGACCTCTGAAATGAATAATAAATATCTAATATTATGCAATATAGTTTTCGTAACAAACAAGACTTTAGAAAAGCCACGTAAATCTATAATTTTAATAATTTTTAATTGTAAGAGACTTTTAAAAGAAAACGTGCAAGATAATCGATCGAATTAGCTTTTAGTTTACATGTGGAAATTAATAAAATGCAGTTAAGTATTGCGAAATTTTCATTTCCATTTGGCGTGAATATAGTAAAAATAGTTTTCTAACTATTTGTTGAAAAAGGATTTTTTACGGATATCAAAATTATTACGTCATGGACTTTATGGAATTCTGTTCTTGAAATGGAAGTCGAATGGAAATAATAATTTTCTTATTTTTACGTGTACTTTACACAAATATTGTCTTTGTCAGTTTGTCAGCTTTTCCTTAAACTCTCTAAAAATATTAAAATTTTCTCAAATATTAGGTTTCAGAACATTTTCTGAGCTTGTTTTATTAGCGTTCCAGCTTTAGTCTCTCTTGTGGCAAGGAGACATCGGTGCCAATTTATTTTAAAAGTAGTTTTTACAAGTTTCACATTTATATTTCGATTAAATTAATTATATTGTCTTTCAATGCTCTTTGAGAATGAATATAAACAAACAATAGATTTCCCGCACTTTTGATTGAATAATTTATTAACGGATTTTATCTTTCCGATGCTGGAGTTTAATATTTAAAAATGTTGTTCTGGAATTGTTATTCAATTTGGACCGCACAGTTGAGTTTTATTTTCACAGATCGGAAGTTTATTCTGTTTTTACTGAAAAACCGGCTAAAAGCATTTAAAAATCGAAAATTTCAGTTGGTCTGCATTATTTTGTTTAAAAATACGTGTACAAATAACGTAGACAGAAACAAAAACAACCTAGATAAATAAAAACGATTATAATGTTTTAAAAAATTAATGAAACACTTATTATCAAAATTTAGGAAATTGATAATTTGATCCTTTTTTATGAAATTAAAATTAGAAAAAAATTATCAATTTCTCACTTTGGCCATGTTGATTCCGACCGTCTTAAACTATCTAAAAATATGCGTTTCTTGCCGAAATAGACAAAAAGTTATAGGAAATCGGAAAAAAAATTCGGTTCACCCTAATATAATCGAATTTTATAGTTCCCGTCATGTTTAGAGGCATTCACTGAAATACGTCTTTTTACGAAATGTTAATGGACGTAAAGCAAATTTTCAAGCACCTTGGCGTGCCATAGGATTTAATGTTTTTTTTGGACTATTTAATTCCACATAACACTTGAAACTATTCAAGAGAGTTGATAAAATGTGAATAATGTTACAATTTATTTCCCTCGTTACATATTTTTTGACAATTATTATTTGGGTAGATAAACAATTATTATAAAATAATCACAAAAAAAAACTACCACCATATCCATTTATCCCAATCCATCATTCCAATTAATAGTTCAACTCCAACATTCGGACAAACTTTAATCTTTCCCTTTCAGTATGAATAGAATAAATTAAATGCAAAAGGTTTTTTTCTTCTTATTAAACCCAGCAAAAATCCATATCCTATCCGGTTTATGAGCTTCTCTCCAAAAAATTGAGAATTCCAGCAGCCACGAAAAATAATTAAAAAAAAGGAAGAAAAAAAAGAATATGAATATATAAATAGAGCAGAACTTATATATCATGCTCTTTTGTTGTTTTTTTTGTTATCTTATAGACGTCATTATTTAATTGGTCAGTTGGGGTAATTTGAGATTGTCCAATGATTTGTTTAGTTGAATAAGTGTACACGAATCATCTTGTGAGACTTGCCCCTTTTAGAATTCATATGAGCTAAGCTCCGCCCCATTCTTTCGGCAATTGATATTCTCACATTTTATTATTATTATTATTACGACTACAAAACGTATTCAAGAGGATGAGCTCGAATAACGCAAATTCTAGATTCCACATGTTCTCGGGACGAAAGGTGAAATGGAATCATTTTGGAAAGAAGTACAATCTAAGATTCTCGGATTATGAAGTCGAATTTGCTGATTTATATGATGTAAGAGAGTTTTATAGATGAAACATTCTGTTTTTATTTATCGTTTTAGGCGCTCATGAAGAAAGTCAGAGAAACCCGGCCAGATTTCCAAGGCGAATTGGCATTCATTGACCAAACCGGTAGACAGGTGAGTCATGGGTTTTACTAGGATTGTAAACTCGCGTATATACACTAGCTGACAAAAGTTTTGTCACAAATGTTTTTTCGGGTTTAACTTTTTTGTGATTTTACCAAATTGGCTGATTTTTTGATATTTTATGTGAATCAGTGTTTAAAATGTTATAGTAGCAAAATTTGGTTTAAATTACCATGGCAATTTCGGTACCACGCATTCCGTTTTCCCTCATATTGATAACAGCTTGCCGGGTGGCAATTGGAGTTTATTTACGTGAGGTGTGTGGTACGTGAGGTGTTTCCAATTACTGCTATTTTCAATAAATTATGAAAAAAATATAATTGAACTTTAAAAATTATTAAAAAATGCAGTGCAAGAAAAGTGCGTAATATCTTTGAGCTACTCGTTTTACGATAAACGCTTGTCACTGTAAAACGGAGCATCGTAATCACAAGCGGGAACTTGTAAATTAATCTACAACCATATGAATCTATCATATCAAAAAATCAGCCAATTTGGTCAAGTCACAAAAAAGTTAAACCCGAAAAAACATTTGTGACAAAACTTTTTTTGTCAAAAACTTTTGAAAAGTCAATTGGTAGATTTTCACATTTTAAAGAGAGGTGATACGCTAAATTTCTTTAAATTATTGTTTGAAGCGCTCACGTTGCACCGCCGAAATATGAAAAGAATTTCTGAATTTTAATGGGTTTCTGGCGATTTTAGTGATTGTTTGTATTGGTTTTCCGATATTTCCTCAAACTTCGGTAATTAAACTTTATTATAAAAATAAAATAATATAAAATATAAAACTCCACTGCTACGAACACTGCGTTTTTTGCAAAAAAGTGTGGAAAAATTGCAATACAAGTTGGCGTGCAAGCGAGAGAAAATTCAACAAACTCAACACACCTTCCTGGAGAAATATCTTTATTCAATAATTTGCGATTTGCTTTTTATCTATATCATTAGAATCCTTGGATCATTCTGATTCTAATGATTCACGAAATTTTAAAAATTCGTCGCTCCATTACCGAGTAATCTTCAAATTTTCTTTCCAAATAATTAGGAAATGTTATTTGTGTAATTAAGAAATCAGTTATTTTTTATTGATTTTAATAGTGGCTATTTCTATAACTTACTTAGGAGTCCGTTGACATTCTCTTTTAGAGAAGGGGACCAGTTCTTCGCGGCTTCGCCTAACGAGAGTGGGACAGGCGACATTTTTTTTCCTACAGGATTCCGATTCGGCTTCTTGAGTTCCTGGAGGAGGACTTCTTGGAGACCCAAAGTTTAATTTGGTCTACCCATCTTGCTTTTTGTCGTGTCCAACCTCGAGGAACCCATTCCGTCAATCGTTTCGTCCACCGGTCACCTGACAATCGAGCACAGTGGCGAGCCCACTTCTGTATCATTCGTATTATTTGACGATGGACGCCTATGCGATGTCCGCTTCTCTATAAGAGAATGACAATGGACTCCTAAGTATCCTAAGTTTCCTCCTATATGACCTCCAACGTCTATGTAAAAGTTTAATATATGCATGGGTTATTCAGTGGAAGATTATATGAATAAGGTATGATTAAAATATTATTTTGGGTGTTTATATAGTAATGAACATAGGGTACATAGTCGGCGACAGTCCAGTCGATCTCGTTCGATAAAATACTTAATCCTATCGACTTGTAGGTTAACAAGAAATCAATTATTGACAAATACACGAATTGGCGACTATGAACGAGCCAATGATGAATATTTCTGATACCCCTTAACACGCCAATTCGCTTTATTATCAAATGAACAATGTAAACGTGCTCAACTCAAGTGTTGTCTAGAAAGTCAGCACATCAAATGAATCTGTAAAAACAGGAGCTCCGAAAAGTTATTTAAACTTCATTTATTGTGAAAATCTAATGTCCAGGATTCTTTTCAAGTGCCTGGAATCTAAAATCTAAAATCCAGGTACTTTAAGAGAAGTCTGTAATGTTGACGTAGAAAATAGTTAACTTTCACGTGGATTGTAATAAAATGCGCTTAAAATTTGCGAAATCGCTATTTTCATTTGGCCTGAGTCGGTAAATGCTTTAAAGACTATTTAAACTTGCTATTCTGTTTAGAAAGAAAATATGACCTGAAATTCGTGGATTCTAAAAAGTGTCGAATATTAAATTTTCCATATTTCTCGTTAAAACCTTCGAGCGCTGTAAACAATAACTCATAAACTCCATAGAAAAAATAGATTCTAGTCCAAGAAAATTAAACAAAGAAAATAATTCCATTGACTTTTTGATTTTCAGTCCTTATATTTCAAAAAAAACTTTTCTTATTAATTGGCTCATATATTTTATGGAATGCAAATTTATTTTTATATTAAAATTGTGTTGTTTACGTTTCATATTGGATTATGACGTAGGAAGTAAATATTCGCCTAAAAGAATCTATATAAGGAAGGTTTCAAGATGCACGTCTGTTGAATTTAGATAGATTGGATCAAATCTCTCATCATTTTTCATATCTATGAATTGTGTGAATCTTTAATACCTTTGAGAATTGAGGAACACTTTTTATTTATAACTTATTTAAAATAATAAATTGAATATTAGCAAATATATCAATTTAGAGCTAATTGATTTGCAAAATTCGACAACAAAATTTATATATTTTTCCAGTTATTTTTATTCATCTTGATTTTTATTTATAGCCAACCAATTGATAATGAGATTATTTCGTAATAATAATGTACACAGATTAATGTGATTTTGAATTAGGCGTTAGTGTTAAAGAGAAACTAATAATATTATAATATATATATATATATACATTAGTCATATAGAAAAGGGAATATCTTGTCTGGAAGCAGGGATCTGTCAGGGATTATATTCAAGTTTTTTTTAAGAATTAGGATTACGTGGAGCTTAAATTGAATATATCTAGCTACAATTGGGACTTAAAAAACGAAAATTATCAAATTTCCAACTCAAGCCAAATGGAAATGAATGTTTTACATTGTTTAACCGTCTCTGATTAAATCCCACGCCTAAATTAGAAGACAATTTTTAACTAACTTTATAAAATTTTTCTCTAAAACCCGAGAAACTTACTATCTTTACGGAATACTATCTCACTGTCAAATTAATGCGTAATATGATCAGCTCAGAAAGTTTATGAAACAGGGGTATTTTAAGGGCCGCCTTTAAAATCGACGTGAAAAGTTGTTTTTAAATCACACGCAGAAATTAATGAAATGCATTTAAGTATTGTTAAATTGTCATTGTCAATTGGCAGCGGGCTTATGAGTCCCTATTTGTATAATTCCATTTGTCGTGCCTATTAATTTCCACTTACAAGTTAAAAACAAATTTTAACATAAATTTTACAGATTTCCCTTAAAATAACTCTATCGCTCTAAATTTTGGATTTAAGTGACTTTTCTAAAGCTATATTTTTACATATTTATTTTACGTGATACACGTTTGGACTCCAATTTAATACTTGAGTAAATTCTTGAGGATTTTTCTTAAAAATCAATATCCTGAGAAATAAACTTTTAATTGAAATTAAGCAGTGGGAGATTTACCGAAATGTAATCCGTTTATTTAAAATAAAATGCATAATTTGCCACCATAAAAAGCTAATGAAAATTTTTTTGAAATTTGTAGGATACACAATTTCCAAATTATATACATATAATATTACGTAATTAATTTGCAAATAGGGAATTTGATATCTGAAAAGGGGCGAAACATAGTTTTTGGAAGAAGGGTTAGAAATAATTAGAAATTAGAAATAACGATTTCCCGATTTTCAAGAGTGTCTGAAAATTATTACATCTTTTCAATAAAACAGTGTTCATGACAATTTAAATAGGCTTCCATCCCAACTGGTATGGTAATAAAATGAGCTCAGTAAGCATGCTCAAATACAACTTTTTAGAAAGATATTAACATTTTTAGATATTTTAAGACACGCTTAATTAAATTGTAGTAAAAATTGCGTTATTATATACACGTAAAAATTTCCACACACGTTTAAAAATCGAAAATCGTTATTTCGATTTGGAGTGGGCTTTTCTTAAAATATCTAAAAAAAATATTAATAAATATTCACAAATTAGATTTGAGCACGTTTACTGAGCTCATTTTACTAGCATACCAGTTTACGATGGGCGGAATGGAAGTTTCTGAATTTCGGAATCCGAAATTCGGCATCGAAAAATGTCCGGAATCCGGAACGCGGACACCGGAATTCCGCCCGTATTTTCTGTTAAGGTTTATATGAAAAGTGCATTTTCGGAATTAAAATAAAAAAAATTCGGTTGCCTGAATGCGGAATTGGGATTTCTAATTTGGGAACGGAATTGGGAACATTTGAAAATACCGAATCCGGAATTCCGCATATCTCTGACGTGTAACCTATTATTGTCCTGTCGATTTACCGGTTATATGTGCTTACGGAATAATATACGCGTAACTTTAAAAGATACATCTTACACGATATAGGAAATAACTAGCTTTGTTATAGAATAATTAGTTCTGAGCACATTCTTGGAGCACCCAAACACACCAAATCGAAATGAATGTTTTTTCAATATTCAAACGTGTATTACTAATTTACACGTATTATTTTCATATAATGTGACACGTCATTGCTATTAGCCCGTCTTAAACTATCTAAAAATACGCACTTATTACCGAACTTTACAAAATGAACATCTTTTCTGAGTACCCAACTTGACCATTCAATTTGGCGTGCCCAAATTAAACTCTTCAATTTGAGTTTTATTTTACAAAATTGAGTAATTACATTTGATTATGACTTAATCTTTAAAATCTCATTTAGATTCCAACTAAACAATAACGACATTTATAGTTTGGACAAGCTTGAATAATTCTTGAATTTGTTTTTATAAACAAATTTGAATGAACTCAACTTTTACTCGAACAACTTCAATTTTATTTTAATCTTTGAGTTTTCCGGTTATTTTTAGTTTTCATTATTAAACTTTTTGTATTTTTAATAACAAGATATGAAATTTGTAAGATCTATAGGTTCCTAAAGTATTTTAAATTATTACTTAAAGGATATTTATTGGCTAAATTAAATATTTCTATCCAATTTTCGATTCCTTCTTTCACCTAATTTATTATTTTTAATAAAATATTCAATTTCGCCTGTCTAGTTTTGTAATTTGTAACATTACCTTTCATTTTTATTTATTTACTTTATTCTGATAAACAAGTATATCGCGTGTCGGTGTGAAAAAAAGAAGAAATATTTGAATAAAAGTTGAGTAATAAATAGATGGTTTACTTGGCTGGAAATGTATGAATGTTTTAAATGTGTTTTGGTGCTGGAATATTTTAATAAATTGGTCTGACTGATATTTATTATGATCAGAGATGATGTAAGTAGGACTATTGAACTTATTCTTGAAGAAATCGATTGTTTGCGCATTTTCTGTAAAGTTATAGTCGCGGAAAATGAGAGAGAAATTGTGAGATTTGCAAAAAGTGGATTTTTTTTTAATTATTTGAAAAGTTGTTTAGAAAAAACTCATTAGATTTTATAGTCAAAGACATATTCTATTAAATATGAGTAACACTTCTGCAATTATTCCATTTTCAGACATGTTACGTTTGCGTGAAAATCAATAAATTGCGAAAATAAAATAAATTGGGTCTAGAAAATTTTTAGTTTTTCTGGTGTTTTTAATAGTAAAAATTAATAGTTTTAATAGTAAAATCACGGCACACTCTTCGGCACATTTTGACTGAAATAAGTCCCAACCACAGCCGCACCCCAGGACCAGAAACATATTTGGAAGCAGAGAAGGATAATAGAAGGATACAATTTATAAAATCAAGGCACTTTTTTTTGCCAAAATGCAAGCCACCTTGGCTCCATCTTAAAATTGCATTTGGAACATACTTTTCTATTGTTTTGTCCTGGAGTGCAGCCGGATGCCTCAAACTTGAGTAATTAAATCAGTGGGTAAAAAATGATTTAAATAACAATAAAATTGGTTAGTTAAGAAATTTGAAAGACTGCCCAGTTTTAGCAAGAATCTCTTTGCCATCTACGTGAAGCAAAGTTTTATAATTTAAAACTAAAAAGGTCACTTAAGATTGTAAGAATATTATTAATCACTTATTCTTCATACCGATTATAACAATTTATTTAAATCAACTGTTGTAGGTAATCCTCTACGACGACAAAGACATCAGGGAAGCAATGGTGCAATCAAAAGGCAAACTCAAATTGCACACGACAATGGCTCGAAACGACTTCCACTCCATCGGCGGTCACAACAATGGCGTGATCTCTGCCGCCGAGATGGCCGAGAACGCGCGAACTCTCCACAGACCGCCAAGATCTCAATCCGTGCCGCCGGTTTGTTGTCCATCCACCAGCTTTCAACCCCGATGAATTGCAGGAGCGCGGCTACAGCTCGTATTCTCATCGTTCACCGTCATCGATGGACAGTGTGCCGGACAATTACCGTCCGCGCGCCTTCTCGCCACAACCCACGTCGCCGACCGTCGCCTACCCGCCGACTTCTCCGGTTCAGCGTGGAGAAATCATTCGAACGACTTATTCGCGCCAGGGATCGGTTGCGGGATACGTGCGTCGTTGCCATCTGGCTTTCATTTATTTATTTGCATCACTTTTCAGCACCCGGCCATGAAATATCCATATGGACCGCATTACTCGCAAAGCTTGCTTTATGGCATGCCACCGCACAACGGAATGTTGTGGAGGTAAAAATTACGTGAAAAAAACGTGTCCTAGTTTTTGTATGTGAAAACGCCAATGAGATGAAAACAAAAAGGTTTAGTTTGTTCTCGCATTTTTTGTGTGACAGCTGCTGGTGCTCTTTACAACTAACATTTCTCTCGGTTCTTTTTTTTTTGCTTTGTTTTGGGTTCTTAATTGGGCTGATTGATTAACCAATGGTTTCGTCGCTTGAATGCTTGTTTCAAATCATTTGCGCCGTTTCCGGTAAAAGACATAAAGGTTGACAAATTGCTTCCAATTGTTTGATGTGCACATGGGAAAGGGATTAATGTCGGTCAGATGGAGGATTTAGCAAGAAGCAAATGTTTTTTGCAAGAACAATATATAGCTAATAGGGTTTTCAGATTGGGGTCAATATTTGTACTCCACGCATTTTTTGCATATTTTTGGAATTGCGAGCCATATGAAAGAAAAATCGAGAAATTGGAACATCGATTTTTAATGAAACCTACATCAATCGATAGCCCTTGAGCTCCGGAATGTAGATCTAATAATGAATTTTTTTTCAAATTTTAGGTTTAAGGAAGTTATGACAGATTTTTCGTCATAACTTGAGTTGTTATTAATACCTTTAATACTGTAGTGTCTGAGACACGTAAAAACAGGCGCTTGGAAAATCTCTAACTTCTAAATTGTCAGGAAATTGTAAAGTTTTTTACAAAATCCTACAAAATAAAGAAAACATCAACTTTAATTTTCAACGTTCTAACTTACTAGTTAGCAGAACAGTTAAAATATCGTAAAATAGCAATTTTTATTTGGTATCAAGATAAATTGAAATAGCGATTTTGCAATGTTTAAGCGTGTGTGGAAATTTTTAGGTCTTTATAACAAAAACGTTTTTATTACAGTTGAATTAAGCTTGTCTTAAACTATCTAAAAAAAATATTCATATCTTTTAAAACGTTTCATTTGAGCCTGGTTACTGACAAGCTCATTCTATCACCATACAAGTTGGCGGTATCAAGCCAAGGCCGCTTGAGTGAGAAAGCTTATAAAACCGAGAAAAACGGAATTCCGGTTTCTGCATTCCGGATTCCGTGTTCCAGCCATTTTTCCATTCCTACTTCCGTATTCCAAAGTTTTGTTTTTTATCCCGATTTCTGGATTTTCAAAAAAAAATTTTTAATTTTAAAAAATTCAAAAAATCCACTTTTCATATAAACGTTAACACCCAATGCAGCTGGAATTACGGTTTCCGGATTGCGCATTCCGTATTCCGATCATTTTTCCGTTGCGAACTCCGCTTTCGGGTTTCCCTGTTTTCAAATGCACGCCAAATGGAAATTACGATTTGCTTATTTTTAAGCGCATCATACAAATTTCACGTGTACACTACAAAAACCTAGTTTACACCATTTTCTCAGCATTTTCTTAAAGTATCGAAAAATATTAATACTTTCCCGAAATTTTATATTTAAGCACGTTTTCTGAGCGTTCCAATTGACGTGAAAATGCTCAGGATTCCAAAATTCAAACACTGTAATTCCGCCCATCTTTGGTATAAAAGTATTTGCTATATTTCAATATATAGTTCAATATCTATCTTGGCAGCTGAAGTTCTGAGCTCCCAACTTAATCATTCCATTTGGGGTGTAGAGTTCCGCAAATTACAAAATTTTCTATAAGAATTAACTTATGCGAAACAAATTAGATTAAAGATTATTTCTCCCTTTAGCAGTTGGTTATCTTTTTTTTGACTTTTGAACCTTTCTATAAACAGGATGCGATCTAAAAATAATTAAGATAAAAATATACTGAGAATTTTTTGAAGACGGCGATCTTATTTACATCGTTAGCCTAATAAATATTTAAAGAGTATGTATACGAAAAATGATCTTTTCGCGAGAACAACAATGTGACGTAAAATGTGTAATAAGTTGATCTTTAATTGAAGTAAAAAGTAATTTCTAATTTTATAGTTATTATCAAAATATAAAAAATTGAAAATTTAATTTCAACATTTTTGAATTATTTTCAATGGTCTCAAAGAGATCATGAAACAAATATTCAATTTATGTTAATCATTTCTCTGTTTTTCATTATATTTCTTCAAAATTTATAGATCAAATAAGATTTATTACTTTTATTTTTTATGAAAATAAAATTGGAATTGACAATTTTTTATATTTTGATAATAATTAATTAAGAGGATTTTGAGATTTTCCGATATTTAAAAGTGCGTTAAAATTTTTATGGTCATTCTAGAAAACAATGTTCTAGACAACTTAGACAAGCCGTTCATCAACTATATAAAAATATTAATATCCTGCCACAAAGTTAGATTTGAGCACGTTTACATAGCTCATTTTATAACGATACAACGTGGCGTACTGGGCACATTATCTGAAACGTTCCTACAATTTTAGATTTGATTAGGACTTAATGTTTAAAAGCTCATTTAGATTCCAACTAAACAATAACGACATTTATAGTTTGGAAAAGCTTGAATAATTCTTGAATTTGTTTTTATAAACAAATTTGAATGAACTCAACTTTTACTCGAACAACTTCAATTTTATTTTAATCTTTGAGTTTTCCGGTTATTTTTAGTTTTCATTATTAAACTTTTTGTATTTTTAATAACAATATAATAAATTTGTAAGATCTATAGGTTCCTAAAGTATTTTAAATTATTACTTAAAGGATATTTATTGGCTAAATTAAATATTTCTATCCAATTTTAGATTCCTTCTTTCACCTAATTTATTATTTTTAATAAAATATTCAATTTCGCCTGTCTAGTTTTGTAATTTGTAACATTACCTTTCATTTTTATTTATTTACTTTATTCTGATAAACAAGTATATCGCGTGTCGGTGTGAAAAAAAGAAGAAATATTTGAATAAAAGTTGAGTAATAAATAGATGGTTTACTTGGCTGGAAATGTATGAATGTTTTAAATGTGTTTTGATGCTGGAATATTTTAATAAATTGGTCTGACTGATATTTATTACGATCAGAGAGGATGTAAGGACTATTGGACTTATTCTTGAAGAAATTTGTTGTTTGCGCATTTTCAGTAAAGTTATAGTCGCGGAAAATGAGAGAGAAATTGTGAGATTTGCAAAAAGTAGATTTTTATAAATTATTTGAAAAGTTTTTGAGAAAAAACGCGTTAGCTTTTATATTCAATGTCATATTCTATTAAATATAAGGAACACTTCTGCAATTATTCCATTTTCAGACATGTTACGTTTGCGTGAAATCGATGAAATAGGTCTAGAAAGTTTATAGTTTTTCTGACGTTTTGAATAGATATTTTTAAAAAGTTGTTAAATAGATTAAAACAATTTCTATTAAATTACTAAGTATACTTAAATGATATTCTTGAAATTTCAGAAAATTTCAAATAGCGAAAATTTAATAAAATCAGTCTAGAAAATAGTAATTTTCCTGAAGAAATTAATAAATTTTAAGGCAGTTTGGGGGCTTTTTTCGCTGAATGTCAACAATACTTTGAAGCAATTTCATTGAGATACTATGTATACTTCTGATATTCTTGCATTTTCAGATAAATTATGCTTGCTTGAAAATCGCGAAACAAACAGCAAAAATTGCATAACTTAACTCTGGAAAATTGTAATTTTTCTGAAGACTGCACGCCAAAGGAAATTTTTTAAAAATGAGTTCGCACCCCAAATTGAATGGTTAAGTTGGAGGATCAAAAAAGATTCTCATTCTGCCAACTTCGGCAAGAAGCGCATGTTTTTAGATAGTTTAATACGGGCTTGTAAAAATGACGTATCAAGTTATATGAAAATAATACGTGTAAATTAGTAATACACGTTTAAATATTGACAATATTAATTTCTATTTGGCGTGACTTCGTAAAAACATAAGCGCAGAAAAGTCATATAAGCCTAATATATGGTCAAAATCTAAAATTTAATATATATTTTAAGAGAAGACTGCTATTTTGCAGTAAACGTTATCTGGTATTGTTTTAAATTCATAATCCAATATATTAAAATAGTCATAATATCTATTTTCAATAATTTCAAACAAAAATTTAAATATGGAAATCTTTAATTGAATGTTGTATAATTATTGTATAAATTGCTTTATTATTTTTTAGTGATCGAATATTTATTACGAAGAGGCAAAATAGGACAACTTTAATAATGACATAAGAGGCGTTAAATTTGATTTTTCATATGAAATATTTAGAAAAATTACAAAATTACGGTACTCTAAATTATTGAAACAAGCATTTCTCATACTAACATTTCTCAACACTTCATATTTTTGTTAAACTCTGTTATATTCTTCCCCTCCAATCGAACGAAGCAATGTCACACAAGACGAGAAGAAGCTCCATTTGCGTTTCTATCAACGTTTGAGTTAATTAACCCACTCCTCTACAAAATGAAACAACTTCTAATCATATTAATTCAATTATGTTCAGATTCCTTGCCAATCCATTCCCATTCGGCGGCAGTCGATCATACATTGGTCCAAATAAGTATCACTTTGGTGGCTGGGGTGCCAATCATCATGTCCTTCATTCGCCGGCGTTTGGTCCTGTTTGGTAGACAATGTTCAGTTGATTTTATGTATATTATAGCGGGGTGTTTTATTTGCATCATTATTTGATTTTTGTAATCATTATTGTATCATATTATTGTGCTGAATAAAAACGTCTTTTTTGTGATAAGAGCTAGTTCCGATAAGAAAGTTGTATAAAGAAGAGCTTTGGTGATCATGGCGGTATGAGACGAGCTCATTATGAACTCGATTCTTGTTTTCGCGGCTGTTGTTGGGCTCGCTGCCTCTTCTGTTATTCCACAAGGTAGGTTCAGATGAGAATTACTCTTCATAGAATATCCCCTCCAGATGCTGAGCAACTGAAAGGACAGAAGCTTGTTGATAAGATCAACTCGGCTCAAAACTTGTGGAAGGCTGCTGATTATGACTTTGCCAAGCTCAGAATTAACGTAAAACCAATTAAACAGCACATTATCTTGTATAATATTTAGAAGAAGCTTATGAAGCTTGACTATATTCAACCAAACAAGGAAGAAGATATTGTAGAGATCGCTGAACTCGACGAGATTCCAGAGTCATTCGATGCTCGCCAACAATGGCCAAACTGTGTCTCAATCAATAATATTCGTGACCAATCGGATTGTGGAGGCTGCTGGGCTTTTGCCGCCGCTGAAGCCATGTCGGACAGAACTTGCATTGCCTCGAAGGGAGCTGTTAACACGATCCTCTCGGCTGAAGACTTGCTCTCGTGTTGTGTTGGAATCTTCTCCTGCGGTGAAGGGTTTGTTTTTTTTATAGTTTTAAGAGCTCAGAGAGAGTTCTCGATTGATAGAAGTAAAGGAGAGAGCGAGAGCTACTTATTAAGGAAATAAAAATCGTTTTTGACATGGTTTAAAGCAAATCTGTATTATACTTTATGTTGGATCATATTAAAGTTCCCATATTTACGTCAATTTGACGTATTGATTTCATTTCAGCCATAAGAAAGTTGTCCAAAAAAATGTCATTTTTCCAAAAAAAATTGTATTTTTTACGTTTCTTCACGTAACCAATCATTTTGTGAATAAACTTTTCTGAAAACGCAAAAAATATCCTATCTTCTGATGTAAATTTCATTTCACAGGGACACCTACTAGAATCTTTAAAGCCATCTGAAAATTCGATTTTTGACTTAATTTCAGACGTGAAAAAATCTTGAAAAATGTTACAGAACAGCAATAAAGTTTATATAATCAGATTCTCCTTGATTTGATCTACAAGATGGTTTACAAAAAAAGGTTGACGCATTTGAAGTCTCTGAGATATTAAGCTTCAAACATTTCCCTAAAAATACCCACTTTTTTTACGATTTTCAGCCAAATTGCAAATATTTGAGCCCTTGTAACTTGGCTGTTAATGCATTGCGTAATATGAAACTTGGCATTCTTATAGAACTTTTGACGAAATTTTGAGTGGTGCAACTTATTTTTTTAAAGACTCATTTTCAGAAAAGTTGTGCATATCCAATTTCAGCTAATTTCAAGCTTAAAAAGTGCTAAAAATCTACCATCTTTAAGATGTTTTGAATACAAATTCTTAAAGAAAAAATTATCGTCTATCATATAGAAGTTTTTAAAAATTCCGTGACCGAATTTTTTCTTAATAATTGGCTGAATTCTCCGCACTTTGATTTTACGTCAACGAGAATAACTAACATGAAACGATTCAGCAAAAAATCTACGTCGAGGTACTACATTACGAGCTTACATCTTAATATATATTATAATATAGAAGAAATCGTTATCTTATCGAGCAACTATATCTGCGCAGTATTGCTGAGAACAACATTTAAATGTTTTGATTTTCATCCAGCATTTTAGCCAATTTATTTTGTACAAACAAAATTCTGCATTTTTATTGCAACTCGAATACCAATTGGTTGCTTTAAAACCTGAGGCCGTATGCAAGAATGTATTTATCCGTGAAATGGTAATGGAAAATCAATGATTAATTACATTTCTAAGTAAATTCCAGTTAGTTTATGCAAGAAATCATATTTAAATAGCAAAAAATTGATTGAAAAATATATTTAATTTACAAGGAAAGATAACTTATCAATGATTTTCCATCATCGTTTAACATATAAACACGTTCTTGCATACGGGGTTTGAATATTTTAAGATAACTTCATTCAAATCTGCTTGAAAAACTTTTAAAAAATTATTTAAATATTTATTTGGAAACTCATACGGCACGTTTAAAAATAGGAAAATTGCGGTTTTTGTTTGGTATACAATACGAAAATAATAGTTTGGCGAGAAAGTTATTTAGCTTATTATTAAATTTAATTAATGTGTGATTTCTTCGAATGTAAAAGAATGTAAAAGATTTTTTGAATTAAAGGATATTTGTACTCTAAGAAACTATGTTCTTCATTTTTTGTTTTGTGCGCATACAAATGAACATAATCTAAAACGTTAAATATCCTTTCGCAGACAACCCGGGGACGACTTGTTAATGCCAAACTGGTATAAAACCAGTCATACGCCGGTTAACGGGCCGTCTCCTATTTTCCTGTGTTAATATTTGCTTTATCCCTCCAATGGTATTAAAATGAGGTCAATAAACGTGCTGAAATCAAATTTTTTCGAAAGATATCAATATATTTTAGATAGTTTAAGAGAAACCTATTTCAACTATCATGAAAAATTATTTGTTATAAAGAAAATCTTTATTTCAATTTGGTGTGCTTTATATCTAGGCCAAAAGAGTTTTAAAGAAACTGTAAATTACTGTTATTTTTTTCCAGATGCAATGGAGGATATCCAATCCACGCGTGGCGCTGGTGGGTTAAGAACGGACTTGTCACTGGAGGATCATTCGAATCACAATTCGGTTGCAAGCCATACTCGATCTCCCCATGTGGTGAAACGATCGGAAACAAGACTTGGCCAGACTGCCCCAAGAAGGTCGAGAAGACACCAAAATGCGTGCAGGAGTGCACATCCAAGACATACACTACTGATTACTTGAGCGATAAGCACTTCGGTATTCATTCCCAAACAAAAAAAACAATAAAAGAATCGTGTTTCAGGAAAATCCGCCTACGCCGTATCCAAGAAGGCCTCGCAGATCCAAGCAGAGATCCTCGCCAACGGACCAGTCGAAGCTGGATTCACCGTCTATGAAGACTTCTACCAATACAAGACCGGTGTCTACGTGCACACGCACGGAGCCGCTCTTGGAGGACACGCCGTCAAGATTCTCGGCTGGGGAGTTGATAATGGAACCCCATATTGGTTGGTCGCCAACTCGTGGAACATCGCATGGGGAGAGAATGGTTATTTCCGTATTTTGAGAGGCGTCAATGAGTGCGGAATTGAGCACGGAATTGTTGCTGGTCTTCCAGATGTGTCGCGTTAAGTGTATAATTGAATAAAAATAAAATAATAATAATAAAATGTTTATATTGCTTCTATCAACATTTTTTTCAGCACGCCACGTGAACTGTTTTGTATAGATATAAGAAAACTGTAGTAAAATTATTTATTTATTTATTTAAAATACGTGTATCAGACACGTGAAGAAAAGTATAATTAAAATACCACAAAATACTTGTACATACAAAAAAGAAAAGAAACCGTAGTTAAAAAAAAGTTTAGAAGAAATTAAGTAATATAGATAAAATTAATGGAAGAAAATCCATATATCATCGAGCTCTATTACAAAATGAAGATCTAAAGGCTTAAATAAGCTCGTCAATTTGTTAGTGCAGTTCCAGTATCAAGGAGGATTCATAAAATCACACCTTACTATTTAATATTATTTCGATCATGCACTTTCTCGTCATTGTTGTTATTATTATCCACAAATGGTCATGCTAATGCCCTTCATTGTAGTCATTTCAATTGAATTCACAAACAAACTTGAAACGGATCAAAATAAAAGCCTATTGAAATCCAAGTGTACTTTAAGCCGACCTAGACGCTAGATAATTCACGATTATTTCCATTTATAAAAGTTTTAACAATATATGTGACTGATTATTGAACATTTGAATAATTTGATTCATTGAAATTAAAATTCTTATCTATTTTTTTATAGTAAAATGTGATCGATGCTCGTCGTGTCTAATTAATATTTGATTATTAAATAGGCCTATTAATAGGTAATGATTTTCAAAGAGTGGTGGGTCAGCAGTTAAGTCTTCGATTGTTCACTTTGTTTAAATTTTTTTGTAGAACCTAACTCTAATTTTTGGAAGTTTTTGTGTAAAATAAAATGCATACTGTACTTTGGTCCGGATATTTGAAGTAAAAAAAACATAGGGAAAGGCAAACACTCATGAATCAATGTCCCAATTGCACGCCAACTTGTATGGTAATAAAATGAGCTCAGTAAACTTGCTTAAATCTAACTTTTCAGAAAGGTATTAATATTATTATATAGTTTAAGATAAGCATAATCAAATTGTAGTAAATTCTTTTTTGAATAAAAGACGCAAAAATTTTTAGACACGCTGGAAAATCGTTATTTCTAGTTGGCTTGCAATTTAGTGATTCTAAATATCAGACAGATGAAAATAGAAATACGACAAACCTGTCAAATGAATTGGTAGCAACAGAACCTCAGAAAAGAAATCTAAATCTAATAATTAAATATACCTAGAACGCCAACTGGATCAGCCATTTAAGCCACCCAGACTTTACCTATGATATTTTTATTGAAATTGATAGTTCCTGATACACACCCACGCCACCCTCATTACTAGTTTTAATCACGTATAACTAAAAAAAAAACGTAAAAAAACTTTGGTGAATATTTTTGAGTAAATTTGGGAATTTAAAGTCTGAAATACTATATAACGGAAAGTTCTATGGCTAAGTGAACCCGTAGTCCGTTAAAAGAGCCGGTAACTTTATTAGTGCGGGTGGCATGCACAAATGAACATTTCTCAATCATTTATTCAATCTTACTAATGACATGAACGGTGCCTTTTTAATATTACCTCAAACTTGGATGATTAAGCCGTTTATTCAATAATTTTCTACGTGTAAGTAACATTTGAATTGATCTAACATTATTATTGTCAAAATATTTAATGTATGCACGATTTCTGGGCTCACTATTAAAGTTTTCCATTTGGCGTTCTGACATAGCCATAGTCTGGAGAAAATGTATAATTTCTATAATATTAAAAATAATTTCAAACTTTTAAAAAGTTGCGGTGGACTAGCGATATTTTAAAAAAAGCATGTCAAATTTACATAAAAAATTTTTTACTTACACGTTGAAATAAATAAAATTTTAATTTTTTTTAATTATTGCAAATTAAATTTTTCGTTTTTTTATCGTTTAATTATTGCAAAATCACACTGGGACATGCTCGAAAGAAACAACAGCGATTTTTGTACCGAATCGTCACGGGAGTTGAAAAATGGTGCCTGTACGTCCATCTGAAGCAAAAAAAGGAGTGGTTTGCTCCAGGAGATACGCCAAAGCCGACAGTCCAGCAAGGTCTTCACACAAAAAAGACCATGATCTGCGTTTGGTGGAACTGGGAGGGCATGCTGTACTGGGAAATGCTCGAAAGTATCGCTACGATCAACAAGGAGCTCTATGTTGCTCAGCTGCGCGCGTAATTAAGGCAATTCGATTGAAAAGACCCGATCGACAAGACCAAGTCATCTTGCTCCACGACAACGTCAGGCAGCATCTTGCACAAGTCATCAAAACCGCCCTCCAAGAGCACGAATGGGAGGTTCTTCAGCATCCACAGTACTCTCCAGACCTTGCGCCATCCGATGATCACTTTTCCGCTCTCTGTCAAACTAAATGAGGGATTTTCCCTTTCATGGCAAAGAGAACCTCAAAAACTGACTCAACAACTTCTTCGACACCACACCAGACATCAACAAATTGATAAAAGACCATGATCTGCGTTTGGTGGAACTGGGAGGGCATTCTTTCCCAGGAAATGCTAGAAAGTATCGCCACGGTCAAAAAGGAGCTCTATTTCAACTATTTGGATTTGGAGTGCAGTTCATTTTCTCGTCCAATTCACGACTTGTTTGGCGACCATCTTCCTTCAATAGTGCCTTCAGCTGCTCTTCGTCTAATTCTGCAGGTCAGGTCGTCCGCTTCAAGAGCGTGTCTTCAAGATTGTAGTCGTCATTTGTGTAGTAGACACGCCTAAGACACCTTCTCCATACAGCCTGCATATTTCCCGAGCGGCTTTGGCTCCTTTTTGCTATTCGATGAAACGCGAAGAAGAGCAAATGTAGAAAATGTTAATTTTTGCCTCCTTGATAGTTCATTTCTAAGCCTGAAAAATTATGAAAATTTCAAATTTCAAAACAAACTAAAACACAGTTTTGTAGAGCAGAAAAAGCGCTATCAGATAAATATATTAACTTTGCCAAACAACAAGAAAATTATTGTGAAACAGAAGATAATATAATAACTGTAGAAAACTTATTCCTCAACCCAATAGTTTCGTTTAATTTTATATTCACATTTTCAATTGATAAAATCACTAGGCCAGCTGGCCGTTACATTTGGCACGATGATTATATTTTAAATAACCTGGAAAATTCATCAAAAACTTGGTTAGATTTGAGCACGCTTTAAATTCTCTCTCACATCAGATTCTATTTTCAAATTTTCCTGAAATCCATTTTTGGCAGAAAACTGAAGATTAAACGGGGATGAGAACAGAGAACGATTCAAAATAGATTGTTTGCACGTGAATATTCCAATTATTAATAACAGAAATGGAATAATATCCAATTATGTAAACAAAATAAATTGTTTCGGAGAAGTGGGAGGAGATTCACTTCAATGTCAGTTTTTTCTCATAGCGGATTCCACTTTTCGAGATGATACATGCGAGAATTTCTCAATTAGTTCTTATTTTGATTCAGATTTATGTTTCATAATTGTTAAGTAGATGTTATGAACGAAATAATGCTTAAGAGCATTTGAGTCTTACGTTATATTTTATTTAAATAAGGAGATTTTGAGTCTCAAATTCTGCACTTGGTTTGGCGACCGTCTTCCTTGCGTCTCTAATTCTGCACTTTTTGGGGCTTAATGATTATTATTGCTTTAGAAAGATTACTGAAAAGAAATTTAGGGAAAGAAAATCTACCGTCGCCCCGTGTGCTTTTAATTTTCCCCGCTCTCGCCATGATATACAAAATCTTCCCTCTATTAACTTTCACTGTTTATGTTTATATTACTAATATCAATAATTAACACCTTCTCGCCCAGTTCTCACAGCAATTACATTCAGAATTATTGTCTGATCCGGTCAATTTGGCAAAACATCCGATGCTAATTTTACTATTTCTCCTCACGTTTTTCAATTTCATACAAATTCGAGCTGTAGGTTATTGCTAATTAATCCGTAAATTCTTATCATCAGCGACACGAGTTTCCTGGAATAATTCAAATGACGCCAAACCATTTGAATCAGGCGAGATTTTTTAGGCGAAAAGCTGAAGGAAGACGTCTCGCGTCGATTGGTTTGATAGAGATTAGAGCAAAGTTAGTTTTGGTGATTTTTTCCTACAGCCACCATTCAGTGCACCAACTCTGCGATTAGTTTGATGATAGGCGATACTGGAAAACACGAGTTCACGCGGGTTTTTGCGTCGAGAAAGAAGCATATCAGCGAATGCACGCAGATAACCACGAAAGTTTGCGCTTTGAAGAAGATTTGAAAAAAAAATTTGTTTTAGGATCAATATCCAGCAAGGTTCACAGTTCGAGTTGATGGACCGTGTGGAGTCACACGGGTTTATCCGGTAAGACTGATTTAACTTCAATTTATTTGTCTGATATAATATTATGTTGAGGAATAAGTTTGTAGAGTTTTTTCACAAAGATCTATTTGAACAAAAAACAATAATTTTAATAATTAATTAATCAATTATCTATTAGCCGTTACTGTTTACGACTTCCTTCCACCTCTCGATCAATTTGTTGATGTCCGGTGTGGTGTCGAAGAAGTTGTTGAGTCAGTTTTTGAGGTTCTCTTTGCCATGGAAGGGAAAATCCCTCATTTAGTTTGACAGAGAGCGGAAAAAGTGATCATCGGATGGCGCAAAGTCTGGAGAGTACGGTGGATGCTGAAGAACCTCCCATTCGTGCTCTGGGAGGGCGATTTTGACGACTTGTGCAAGATGCTGCCTGACGTTGTCGTGGAGCAAGATGACTTGGTCTTGTCGATCGGGTCTTTTCAATCGAATTGCCTTAATTACGCGCGCAGCTGAGCAACATAGAGCTCCTTGTTGATCGTAGCGATACTTGCGAGCATTTCACAGTACAGCATGCCCTCCCAGTTCCACCAAACACAGATCACTTTGGGTGAAGATCTTTCTTGACTCTCGGCTTTGGCGTATCTCCTGGAGCCACCCACTCCTTTCGTGGCTTCAGATTGACGTACAGGGTACATGCAACATTTTTTATCCACAGTGACGATTCGCTGTTTATTAGCGCATGTTACTCGATGACGAGCGAGATGTTGAGCTGCGATTTGAAGGCGATTTCGTTTGTTTTGTTGGTTGAGCTCATGAGGTTACCAGACCCCGAGTCGACTCATAGAATGAAGATGATTAAGGATTGTATTTTTCTTTTTCACAGTTAATTTTTTCGGCCAGTTCACGACTTGTTTGGCGACCGTCTTCGTTCAATAGTGCCTTCAGATGCTCTTCGTGTAATTCTGCAGGTCGTCCGCTTCAAGAACGTTTCTTCAAGATTATAGTCATCATTTATGTAGTAGACACGCCTAAAACACCTTCTCCATACATACTGCATAATTTCCGAGCGGCTTCGGCTGTTCTTTGCATTCGATGAAAAGCGAATAAGAGCAGATGTCGAAAATTCTGATTTTTGCCTCCTTGATAGTTTCATTTGTGCCTGAAAAATGACGATAATTTAAAATTTCGGAACAAACTAAAAACACAGTTTTGTAGAGCAGATAAATATATACACTTTACCAAACAACAAGGAAATTTTTGTGAAACAAAATAGAATATAAATACTCTACGAACTTATTCTTCAACCCAATAGTATGTTAAGGGCTTGGCTTAACCGTCTAAAAAGAGAAGTCGTCCAAACGAGAACCTCATTCCATTCTAATTTTTTTCCTCTTCCATTAGGCACCGATCTCTGAAAAGGACAATATTTAAAAATAATTTTTTCGAAATACGCGGAAAATATAAACAGAAATGATTTTCCAAGAAGAAAGAAAAAATATTTTGCAAATTTTTTGGTATTTAACGCAATATACACTTTTTAAAACGATTTCGAATTTCTACAAGGGAAGTGTTATAGGTCTCAAATTGTAGGTCTCAAAAAAAAACCATCTCAAATTCGATTATTGAAAAATTGCTTGAAATAGTATACTAAAAAAATATGTATTACGTCACAAAGAAGTTGAAATATCTAAAAAATCAGTTTGAAATCCAAAAAGCATCCAGATTATCCACAAAAATGTAATTAATTTATTAAATTTTATGTGAAACTGTGCGTTTTCATTAATAATTATTTAAAGACCACTTAAGAATCGGGGCAACAGCGCAGTGGCAAATTGCGGTGGAAGGAATAACAGTATAGCGTAGCCCTTAAAATAGAGGGATTGATTAGCTTTAACTAAATAAAATTTGTGTTTTGAGATTGTTTTGAGTGTTTAGAACTCATCGGACGTCAACTCATATCAGAATCATTTGAGCGTGATAGTGTCTCACGATGATGCCCAAATGACAAGGTTTGACCGGATCTATGATATTATCTGCACACATCGAGCCTCGTCGGTGACTGTTGATTCGTCTTTTAATGTGATGTGAGTTTACCGTTTTGGAAATTAGTTTAATTTGTTGGCTGGGTTATTCCCACATGAAACAAATATTCAATTTATGTTAATAATTTCTCTGTTTTTTATTATATTTCTTCAAAATTTCTAGATCAAATCAGATTTATTACTTTTATTTTTTATAAAAAGAAAATTGGAATTGTCAATTTCTTATATTTTGATAATATTTATCAATAAACAAATTTAAAATAACAAAATTTTCATCATTTTCATTAATCTATTATAATCTTCTGTACTTTTTAGAAGCTTCCAACCAGTACAATTGAGCAATGAAAATGAAGAGCCGGAAATTGAATGCAAATACTCACTACATGACGCGAATCTACATGGAATTACAACTAACAATGCCAAGGTTGGCGACACGGTAGGAATAAGTGGAATAATTTGAAGATGGAGATAACATTTTTGAAGGTTTATCACCGATGGACGTGTAATTCGGATCGACATAATTTTAAAGTGTTTAATTGCCAGGTTTTTGACGCGAATAAGTTGTCTTATACGATTATTGATCAGAATGGGTAATGTTTCAGTTTTAATCTTGTAAATGTGAAAATTATTCTTTAACTATTGCACTCCACGAAACCACACCGCATTGCAAAAGACTTTGCATCAACTGCAAACTCAACCTTTTAATTTATTATTTTTATTTTAAATATTTACATGTCACTTATATTGACGATGAAGACTCTTCTGGTCCATTAATTGAGGTACTAAGAATTCCTTTTCATTAACAGGATTTCTGCAGAATGCACGCCAACTGGAAATAACGATTTTCCGAATTTTAAGCGTGTCTGAATATTTTTACGTAATTCCAATAAAACTTTGTTAACGTAAAATTAACTAGGCGTTCCTTAAAATATCAAAAATTATTAATATATTTCCAAAAATTTAATTTTGAGCACGTCTACTAAGCTCATTTTATTGCCATACCAGTTGGGGTGCAGAATTCAACGATAACTGATAAATAAAATATTGAAAATAAAAAATAAATTAAAGTGGTAGTATTTGCAATGGGTACTAAGTCGTTTGCAATGTGGCGCTGTTACTTGGCTTTTTTTACTTTAAATCAATTTTTACAAAATCCACCATTTACCCTTGTTCCAGGTGCTCGGTGGATGAAGAAATCATGCAAACCCCGGAGTACGATATGATAAATCATATTATTTATGCACCATCAAAAGCTTTTAGGTAAACGGAACGAAATACTATGAAATAATATCATTTTATGTTCAGATTTGCCACCACCAATATTGTTCACTTCAAATGCATGATCAGCTTATGCGAGATTGATAACGACTGTTTCTCCAAAATTGTTTGCATATTTAAAAAAAACACATAATTAAATTCAATTACAGCCACCGAAATGCCATAGAAAACGAGAGCTGAATGAGAACTTGAGCATAGAGCAGAGACTTTATCGAATTCGAGAGTTGATGCTTCGCGATCAGTCCCTGAATCAATCAATTGTTGGCGAGGACGATATGATATCGATTATATCCGATCCCCTAACCATTCGGGAAACTAGTTATGGTTTGAATTAGACTGGAAATTCAATACAGAATTTTTCTTACAGATGTACATGTTGATCAACTTGTTGCGAGATATCAATTTTGGACAACTGTGTTATGCCTGATTAATATTTTACAATTTAGTGCGCTGGTTGTAATCAGCTTTAGGTTAATAAAGAACAAGTATAAAATGGATATTAAGAACCCTATGAGCACAATTTTGAGAAGGGTTCCATTTTGATGTTCAATAATTGTTATTTAATAATGTTCTTTAATATATTAATAGGTTTTAATATTGTTATTCGATAAAATAAAATTTATTTTACAAATCATTTTGTTAATAATATTGTCGTGGTGTAGGTTAATGAAAAATCGGGGTTAAAGGAGCATTCCGAATAATGAAATGGTCTCGCTTGGGCTGGTGTAGATTTAATTTGCAATTTGTTTATTATTTCGATCCTAAATATAATAAATTATACAAAAATTTTATAATAATTATTATGTTGATTTAACAACCAATTTAGTAAGAGAAAACAAAATTGTGATGAAAAAAAAGCGAAATAATAAACAAATTGCAAATTAAATCTACACCAGCCCAAGCGAGACCATCTTTTTTTCGGTATGCTCCTTTACCCCTAATTTTTCATTAACCTACACCGCGACAATATGTTAAATAGAAGCAATTAAAAATTAACGTTTTTTGGTTAATGCGTAATATAAAATCCATTAGTTGTTATCTGCGTACATTGTGCATATATCCGGATTATTAATTGTATTATTTTTAAATGAAATATGATGAAATGGCACACCAAATGAAACTGACGATTTCAAAATGTTTCAACGCATTTTTCTTAATTTACACGTTAAAGTTAAAATCTAACTTTCGCGTAAATTTATGAGGCTTCTCCTAAACCTAAAATCTCTGTTACTCTAAATTCTGAAGAATTTTTAGGGATGTCTGACTATTCTGATGTTCTCTTTTTACGAATTCATTTGGTGTGAAATGGTAAAAATAATTTTGCGGTCGCCGGAACTATTCCACGATTTTCTTTGCTTCGGATTGTCGTAGTACACCCACTTTTCATCGCCAGTTATTATGCGGTGAAAAAAAATCTTTAAAATCTGTCCAACAAGATTTGTGAAGTTGTTTTTCTCTGCTCTTTGTTGCGTTCTGAGAGCCCAAACGACATCTATTTTCCTTCCTTTTGAATGTTCCGCACTGCTTTCAAACGATGAGAAATTGCTATTTGCGTGACGCCGAGAGATGCCGCGAGTTGCTCGTGTGTCCAACAAAGCCTGAAGTTCTTCGTCTTCAAATTTTTTTGGCTGTCCTGGTCGGTCTTTGTCGTTGACGTCAAAATCTCCCAATTTGAAACACTAAAACCATTCTTGGTTCTTATGGATGGTGCAGCATCGCCGTAAGCTTGGATAAGCATTTGGTACACGTCAGTGGCTTTCTTCTTGAGTTGGAAAAGGAAAAGAAGAGCTTCTCGCAAATGACGTTTTCCTGGTACAAAGGTGGACATATTCTGAACCCAAATTAATGATTTTTTATAAAGTACGTGAAGAAAGTTATATATAAGTAGAAATCTCATAATATAGAGAACATTATACCATAAAATTCGTTATATAAAAATAACTTTATTTAGACAAAATATTCACAACAAAAAAAACGCGGAAATTAATTTCTAGACCTAATAAAATGAACTCAGTTAACGTGTTCAGTTCTAACTTTTTAGAAAGGTGTATAGTTTAAGAATAACTTGTCTAAATTGTCAAGAACTGTGTTTTCTTATAAAGCCTGTAAAAACTTTAACACACCATTAAAAATTGGAAAATTACTATTTCAATTTGACGTGAATATTCAAATTAAATCATTGGTGATATAACAACAAGATTTTGTACTTACTCAATTTATTTTACGAAATAACTCAACAAGGCAAAGTTTGATTGTTAATTTGTTCCCGTTAAATTTATTGAACTTATTGTTTGAGCCTGAACGACGTGCCGCACTTTGCAAATGCGGCGGAGAGTTCAAGTATTATTGTAGACTTTAATCTACCGGAGGAGCTAATGACTTCCTTTAGCCCAATCAGAAGGAAAGTCAAGCTGAGAGCTAAAGCGCACACTTTACTAGTCACTCTTGAAGATTCCCGTAAATATTGAATTTAAATATAACTCTGAATATTCTTTGCTGCAACAATATTGGAATTAAATAAGATATCAAGAACACACATGACGGCACATTAGATGTTCTTACGTCATTCACATCATATACTGATAATACTTTAGTTGATCAGGATTCTTATAAACATACTAAAAAAGTTCATAATCACTAGAAGCTCTAGTTAGCTAGCATTGCACGCCAACTGGAAATTAATATTTGTTAACATTTTAAAGTGTATTACTGTAATTTACACGTCTTATTTTTTATATAAATTGAAACGCCATTTTTTACTAGCTCTTCTTAAACTATATATGCACAAATGTTTAAAAAAGACAGGTTTAAGGGGTTAAAAATGACGTAAAAAGATCCAATGTTCCGTCATGTGTGTTCTTGATATCTTATTTAATTCCAATATTTTTGCAGCAAAGAATATCCAGAAATATATTTAAATTTAATATTTACGGGAATCTCCAAGAGTGACTAGTAAAATGTGCGCTTTAGCTCTCAGTTTGACTTTCCATTACAAAAAATTCAAATATGGCCAATGGGTAAAATCTAAAGGACAAAGGTTTCTAATACCTTTCCGATATTAATAAATCTCATTCGCTACTATTTTAAATTCCCCCAAATTTCTTTTTAATAATTTTCCGAAGGCAGAAGACAAGAGAATATAAACTTAATTCAATAATGTTGGAAGAAAGAACCCAAAATGGAGGAATAATAACAAGCATGAGACAGGCGCTACTAATTAGTGACTCCTGCTTCTTTTTCTTCTACCATATTCTCGCTTTATTATCTGCTATAATCCTCATGCAATCGACAAAAAAGTTTGTAAAACGACAAACAATTGTGCGCATTTACTAATAGCTTTTGTCTAATTTAGTTGACTCGTCTTCCAGCAAAACAACTGACAGTTAATTTGTGCATTTTTTATTTGACTTGTTTTGGAGATGAAAAGATTAATCATTTTTTTAAATGGGAAATTTAAAAAATAATAATTTTATTTGATTTATTTATGCACATTTTCTCATAATTACACTACTTCGTTATTAGATTATGATTAGAAAACATGTGTTTGTTGGTTAATTGGGAATAATGGGAATATTGATTGAAAAATATTTTGATAAAATGATGTGTAGAGAATATGGGAAGAATAATATTAAAATAAATAATAATTGCTCGCCAATGTCAATTTGAATTTTGCAAAAATATATGTTGTATTTTTATGAAAAATTACTCGTTATCCTTGTAAATTATACGTTTCTTTGAATAATTGTAAAATGTTTGAGTTTGTCTACCTTATTTGAGTGATATAAATTAAGATATGTTAAAAATGCGCAAAAGAATGGAATCGCAAGCGTGAACTTAATAATTTAGTGCCTTGTATTGTCGTGGTGCAGATTATTGAAAAAGTCGTTTTAAAGGAGCATTCCGAATAGTAAAATGGTCTCGCTTGAGATAGGTGTATATTTAATTTGCAATTTGTTTATTATTTCGCTTTTATTTGAATATCGATCTTACAATTAAATATAATAAATTACACATATTTAAAAATGTATTATTATTGTTATTTTTAATGTATTAGCTAGATATTTCTTGTCAAAATGAAATTATTTTTATTTAACGAATTTTATGTTATAATGTTCTTTTAAACGCTTTATAAGAAAACACAGTTCTTGACAATTTAGACAAGTTATTCTTAAACTATATAAAAAAATTAATATCTTTCTAAAAAGTTAGAACTGAGCACGTTAACTGAGCTCATTTTATTAGGTCTAGAAGTTAATTTCCGCGTTTTTTTTGTTGATATTTTGTCAGAATAAAATTATTTTTATATAACGAATTTTACATTATAATGTTCTCTGTATTATCAGCTTTCTACTTATATATAACTTTCTTCACGTACTTTATAAAAAATCATTATTTTGGCTTCAGAATATGTCCACCTTTGTACCAGGAAAACTTCATTTGTGGGAAACTCTTCTTTTCCTTTTCCAGCTCAAGAAGAAAGCCACTGACGCGCACTAAATGCTTACCCAAGCTTACGGCGATGCTGCACCATCCATAAGAACCAAGAATGGTTTCAATGTTTCAAATAGGGAGATTTTGACGTCAATGACAAACACCAATAGGACAACCAAAAAAATTTGAAGACGAAGAACTTCAGGCTTTGTTTGGATGAAGATTCGGCTCAAACACAGTCTCGCGGCATCTCTCGGCGTCCCGCAGAAAGCAATTTCTCATCAATTGAAAGCAATGGGGAAGATTAAAAAGGAAGGAAAATGTATGCCCTATGAGTAAAGAGAAGAAAAAACCACTTCACAAATCATGTTGGACATATTTCAAAGAAAGTATTTTTAAACCGCATCGTAACTGGCGATGAAAAGTGGGTATACTACGACAATCTGAAGCGAAGAAAATCGTGGATTGGAATCGACAACCTCGACCGCAAAACCCAACGCTCCAACCTGGCGAAACAATCACTGCGAATCGCTATCAACATCAACTAGTTCAGTTGCGGCATGAAATCGCAGTAAAAAGACCAGAATCGACGGGTCGACACGAAAACGTCATATTGCTTCATGACAACGTAACGCCGCATGTTGCTCAAGCGGTGAAGGATACGCTGAAAGTGTTCAAATGGGAAGTCCTACCGCACCCCCCGTACTCTCCGGACATTGCTACCTCGGATTATCATCTTTTCCGGTCATTGGCTCATGGTCTGGCGGAGCAGCGCTTTCGAGATCATCAAGACATAAAAAATGGCTAGATGAATGGTCTGCGGCCAAACCAGAAAAATTCCATTATGATGGAATCCATAAGTTGCCCAAACTCTGGTAAAATGTTGTTATTAATGACGGAAATTATTTTGATTAAAAGTTTTGTTTTAGTTTGTCCAGTTGTTTATAGTTTAATATACGTAAAAAGCGCGGAAATTAATTTCTAGGTCCAATAACAACCAATTTAGTAAGAGAAAACAAAATAAAACAAAAATGTGATGAAAAAGAAAAGCGAAATAATAAACAAATTTCAAATTAAATCTACACCTGTCTCAAGCAAGATCATTTTATTATTCGGAATGCTCCTTTAATCCTGCTTTTTCAATAACCTGCACCACGACAATACGTCTCAACTTTTAAAAACCTTTTTGTAATTCTAAAATTCATTAATAACGATTTTGTTATTTTTAAGCATGTATAGAAATTGTTACGTCTTTATAACTAAATATTTTTCATGACAATTTAAATAAACTAGCCTTAAGCTATCTAAAAAATAAATGAATTTTTTTTTCATTTTTCCCATTTTTAAGCGTGATTTTTAAACTCCCACGTAGTAATACAAACATGTTTTTACGCAAGTTTTACTAATCTTGTCTTAAAATATCTAGAAACCTTAAAATTGATATAGAAAACTTTCTTAGAAAACTGCAAACGACCTTCCATTTCTAAGAATGGAGTTGGCGTGTTAATTTCTTACTAAAAAAGTTAGATTTGAGCATGATCCAGAGATAGACGGAATGAAAATTTTCGAATTTCGGAAACTGGAATCCGCAATACCGGCCGTAGTGTTAACGTTTATATGAAAAGTGAACTTTTGAACTTCGGAAGAGCATTTGAAAATACGGAATCCCGAATTTCGCCCATATCTAATCCATACAATTTGCATTAGCGATCGGAAAAATGTATTTTCTCTATCCCAAGTCTACAAAAAATTCCCAACATTTGAATAATAAATAATAGGTGCCATTAGCAGTTATATATGTATATTAAATAAAAAAAATAACAAAAACAGACATCAAATTTCTACAAATAAATAATAAATATTTCATATTATTATTATTATTGTTTCCCATTTTTATTATATATATGGTTATTATTTTGTCGTCATTATTATATTTAAATATTATTATGAGCTATTATTGTCATCGTTAAATTTTTATGCGATAGGCTGTCGGAAGTTCATATCCTCCTTTCTTCTGTTGCTCATTAGTTGCTGCTTTGAATCCGTTTGCAATTAATTTTTGATCATTTTGTCTGGGAATCTGTTTTTTCTGGTATTAAGGTCATTGGAATAATTCTAATTGAAATATATATAGTAAGCTGTTGATAAATCTAGGGACACGCTAAATTTAAATTACAGTTTTCAATATTTCAACTTTCATCCCAATGGTAATAGAATGAGCTTAATAAGGATGCTCAAATACAACTTTTAAGAATGATAGTTTAAGACTCGCTTAATTAAATTGTTGCAAAAACTTTTTCGTTAAAAAAAGAGAGAATTGAACATTTTCACGCACATTTAAGAATTGCATCATTGTTATTTCGATTTGGCGCCAACCAAATTTAACTTATCACATTATTTTTTTCTAGACCATCTTAAAACATCTGCGCTTCTTATGGTATATGAGCATATTATCAGAGCCCCCAAATTAAATCCATGCCACACTTTCTTCGTAGAAAACGGGTTCCGCGAGTTTTTCGCCTCTAAGAGCAAGGAGTAGCACCGCAGTGGGATCGAACAACTTGCCGATCGATGGGTTCAAGCCATAGAGTCAAATGGTTTTTACTTTGAAACCTAATTGTTTTTCATGCGTTGTAAAATTATGTTTAAATTTTTAATAAAAAATCGGAAAAAAAATTTGGTTCACCCTAACTTTTTTTTCAACAGAAAAGCCAAATTTCTAAAAATGTACTCAAATAATATTTTATTATGATCTTGTCTTTTGTTCCTCTCATCCATTTTCACTCTTTAAAAGAGTCTTACATGTTTATACCTGCTAATTCCAGAAAAATGTTAAATTCGTTTTCACATCCACACCTTAAAATATATGAAAACCCTATATTTATTTATTTAATACTAGTGTCAACGAATTTAATCGTTTTTATCTGATTCTTAACATCTTATAATCTATTATATATTTTTATTAGAAAGAATAATCTCATGATCCAAATACAAATCAAGTCTATTCCAAATCCCTTCCATTTGTTGTTGTTGTTTTCGACTTCGAATTACATTCACACTCATGCCAAATCTTTGAAAGAGCGAAAAAAACTCCACTGGGAATTGTCCGATTTACACGAAATGAGGCCTTAAGACGGCTCTTGCTCTTTCTATCCATCAAACAATCACAATTTAACCTCTCTTGTGTGTTATTAGTTTTAAAGCATTCAGGTGTGACCGAAGAATGTTTGGGCGAGATTTGCTCGTTCGAAATGCATTTGTTCTGTTAATATTGGTTGTCTCATTGAATTTGCATATTTTCCGTGCAAACCAGGGTGATGATGATAATGGAATAATGCGCGGCGCAGCCAGCCAATCCGTTCGGTTGTGTTTCTATTCAATTCTTCGGTGTTTTTTGTCGCCTTTTTTGGGGGTATTAATAGTGGCTTTCAATTCAATTGATTTCATTTATTGTTTCCATTTTTAATTTTGTTTGGATTAATCGTTGGATTACGTAAGTTTTTTTAAAATCTATTTTAGAATGATATTTTTATTATCAAAATCTGAGAAATTGACAATTCCAATTTTATTTTCATAAAAAATAAAAGTAATAACTCTGATTTGATCTAGAAATTTTGAAGAAATATAATGAAAAACAGAGAAATTATTAACATAAATTAAATATTTGTTCCATGTTATCTTTGAGACCATTGAAAATAATTCAAAAATGATCAAATTAACCTTTCAATTTCTTATATTTTGATAATAAGAAGCTAAACATCAGAAAAGTATTGAGAGACTAAATTTGAAATTTTTTTAAAATTAAAACGTGTATTAATTTATAATACGGCGCCAACTGGCATGGTAAAAAATGACCTCAGTAAACGTGCTCAATTCTAACTTTTGGGAAATTTATTCATATTTTTAGATAGCCTAGTCAATTTGTGGTGAACAATGTTTTATTGAAAATACGTAACAATTTTCAGACACGCTTAAAAATCGGCAAATAGTTTTTGTTCTAGTTGACGTGCTGCGCCATAGTAGACAGCAAGTTTTCGCTAGAAAACAAAAGGATAGTCTTAAGGATGTTTTTTTGTTTCTTTCCCTGCATCTTAGTGACATTGTTCTGACTGATGTTAAACCGTCACATAGTAAAAGGATCAGTGTACAAAATTTTTGACGATGATTACGTACTTTTTTCAAATAAAATGACGTTTAGAAAGAAGCTTATTAGTTAGAAAGTTAGTTAGAAATAAAGAAAGACAGATAAATATATATTATCAAATTATTGATAATTCATTTTTTCGGTTTTTGAATTGTTTTCAAATGCCCTCCAGGACAAAACAATAGCACCCCAGGACAAAAAGTATCAAAAAGCCTATTTGAAAACGGAGCCAAGAAGGATACTAGAAGGATAAAATTGATAAAATCAAGGCACCCTTTTTGCCAAAAACGCAAGCCTTCTTGGCTCCACCTGAAAATTGAATTTTTAAATTTTGGACATAGTTTTCTATTGTTTTGTCCTGGAGTGCAATAGAAAACTTTGTTCCAAATTTAAAAAAAAAGTGGCATGTTATAAATAATCAAATAAATAATTGCCTGAAAAAAATAATAAAATCAAGGTACACTTTTTTGCCAAAACGCCTTTTTGGCTCCGCCTCCATATGGGTTTTTGGACCCGTTCTCTCCTGGGGTGCAAATTTATTTATTTATTATTCACCAAACTAACATTTAAGCAATATAAATTTTAAATGGTAAGATAGGGATATAAAATAAGATGAACATATGACTGAGCCAGAAAATAGAGCCAGAAAATGTTCTCAATGAGAATGTAAAGCAAACATTCAATTTATAATAATAATTTCTCTTTATTTAATTCTTGTTGCTATAGTCGTCGCCAAGTGCGATTACCACCGCAAAGTGTGGCGCACTTTTTTAAATATTATTTTTTCATTTAATTTTTATGATTATTTTCTTGTTTAGGCTCGTTCTATACTGTTTTTGCTTAAATAAATTGAAGAATATGTTTTAGAGGTTGTTTCAATCGTGATGATAAAATAATATTTAAAAAAGTGCGCCACATTTTGCGGTGGTAATTGCATTTGGCGACGACTATAACTAATTAATATTAATTTTATTCAAACTGACGTCGGTCCCATTTGGAAGCTAAAACTTTTCATCTTTTGAATTTAGAGAATATTTCATATACGGATGAAATATTTACTTAACCTTTATTTATTAATAATTCCCTTTCATTTCACCTAATACGAACAGGGATAAAATGTTTAGAAAATATCAATAAAAAAGGGTATCAAGTATCATTTAATTCCAATTCTTCCTCATTGGGTACACTCTGAACAACAAATTTATTACACATTAAATTGTTATCACTGATTATCAATTTTCACAACAATTTACACTCAAAGACCAATAAAATGTTGTTGTTATTATTTACCAGAATACCATTGCACTTCAATTATTAGTTAAGGAAGAATATTATTTATTTACTTTATTATCACCACTTCATATTGTTTTTCAAGAGTTTATTATTAATATTAGTGCTTGATGGTGAGAATGATGATGATTTTCTCGCTCGAATACTAGTAGGTAGTATCATGTTTTAGTATGATTGCATTGTGCAAATAGAATTGAACGAACTTTATTGTTTTTTTTTTTGTTGGAAAACACCTGAAGGTTATATGTATATAAATATAATTATTTAAAAATAGGTTCGCTTTTTTGTTGTTTATTTTCGAGTAGAAAGTTAAAATTCAATGTGAGGAATGTGTTTTAGTTTTTTTTTTAATATTCATGCTACCTGCAACTTTTATGTTCTATATTCAATTGCAATTCTCACGCCAAATTGAAATTGTGATTTCCCGATTCGGCGTTTTTACAAAACACTGTACCCGACAATTTAAACAAGTTATCCTCAAACTACTTAAAAAATATTATAATCTTATTTCAAATTTACATTTGAGCACGTTTGGGGAGCTCATTTTACAACCATACAAGTTGGCGTGCAATTCTTAGAATATGAAGAATACTTTGATTCTGTTAAACAGCTCATGAATTAGAATATCGTAAAAAGGAAGGCAATAGCTGTATTGTTACGTAACTATGTACGTACATCCTGGCGGTCTTTTGAATTGTCTTTCATTTTATTTTTTTCACCTATATAAATAATTATGTTTTATTGTATAAAAAATATAGAATTCGTAAACTGTAAAAAAATCCCATAGAACAGTAATTTTTATAAAAAATCAGGACAATATTATTTATAAATATCCTCGGCAATTAAGATTATTATTTAATTTTTATTTATAATCTTAATTATTGGAGTTTCCATTGGAAGTATCCTCAATTGTTATGGAAATTGTATTCTTAATTACAAAGGTTTCCCCTCTCTCTCTCAAAATTAGTTATTTATTATTATTCATTTCAGAGATCGATGCCTAATCGAAGAGCAAAAAATTAGGGGCGGAGCTTTCATTTTTAAATTAAACTTTTCATTTCTTGTCATCAAAAAATAGATAACCAAAATTGATGAGAAACAAAAGAGGAATAGATTCGATGGCCTTAATGGCCGTGTGGCTGCCTAACCAAGACCTTTTCTCCGCCCCTAATTTTTTCCTCTTCCATTAGGCATCGATCTCTGAAAAGGACAATATTATCAAAATATAAGAAATTGGAAATTCAATTTATGTTAATAATTTCTCTGTTTTTTATTATATTTCTTCTAAATTTCTAGATCACGTCAGATTTATTACTTTTATTTTTTATGAAAAGAAAATTGGGATTGTCAATTTCTTAGATTTTGATAATATCAAAATAAAACTTTAAAAATTCTTCAGATAAACAGAACCAAAGTTTTTTCTACCACAACCTAGAACTTTTGCTCGACAGGCACAGAAATAAGCACAGATATACAAAATAAAATTCTATCTGTTCTTGTCTCGTCGCGGAGTAGTTCGTGGTTGTGGAAACAACAATTTTGATGCAGGATATAGTTACTTTACATACCCATTACCTCAAAAATTATATTGATTATAGAGAAAATATCATTCTTATATTTCTATTATACCACTGTTTTTCTCTTTGACATATTCATCCAGAATTCTGGTATCTTTTCGTATCAGAAATTCAATATCAGTATTCAAGATTTAAACGGTGTTATTTACTAATTTTATGGACAAGTTAACAAATTTAAAATTAACTATTAATATCCTCGTATAACACTTATTCGATGTTAATGAAAATCCATTTGGATGTATTATAGTCTTTCAACTTCCAACCGTTTTGGGATTTCTTCAGCAGATAACCTACTCTAGTTGAATTTATAAAATATATTCATTTTTCTAATGCCAAGAGCTCTATTATTAGACAAATCTACTAAATATTTATTTAGACTTATTTAGCTAAATAAAGATTGATTCTATTGTTCACCGGAAATGTCTACTCCAAAAAAGAACCAAAACACGAGATACCATCGATGCGGAAAATTGAGGCAATATTTTTAAGGGACCACTGGACCACTATCATTCATGATTAGGGGTTTGATCTCCAACCTAATGTGTTTCCCAACAATCTTATGAAATAATGGTTGTTGTGTTCTTCTATGATTGTTATTTATTTTTTATTATATTAATCATGGGGTATTATTGTGCCGTCACCAAAACGTGTGTGTATGTGTGTGATGAAGCTGCGTAAGTTTCGGGGCGTTGCGCGCGCCTTTCAACGAATGCGCCGAAAATGCGCGAATGGCGCAGTGCGCTCTAGCCAATAGCACTTGTTGTAGAGAGACACAGACACGCGCATTGCGCCGCTTCACCACGCCCACCCATGCAGATGGATGAAGCTCAATTTCGATGGCCGCCTGCGTCTAACCGTCATCATAACACTTTTCCGTCCATTATTATTATTGTTGGCGAGCAGACTGGAAGAGTGAAGCTCGCGGTGGCTCTATTGTCCTTTAATGCACACAAATAGGTGATTTTGAAATTCCCCATTTAATAGGGTTTTGGTAGTCTTTTTTAGTGGAGCCGGAGAGGGAGTTAATTAAAGTGTCACATTCATTTATTCAAATCTGACTGCTGGAAATTTAATTAATATTTGTTGTTGTTGTTGGTGCTGGTGCTGTTTTCCAGAATCGTTTACTCATTTATTTTCTTTGTTTAGCGTTTTGTTTAATTTTCGTCTTTTCAGGAAAGGGACAAGTATGGCTGCTTTGCTGGATTTTTGTTTCCTATGGAATCAATATTGCATTTGTTTACAAAAAGAGGTGTTTCTTCAATTTTTATAGTCACGAGGAAAGAATTAGTTTTTTTTATAATTAATGATGAGTACTATACTAATGGTTTCAATTAATTTATATATAGTCGTCGCCAAATGCGATTACCACCGCAAAATGTGACGCACTTTTCAAATATTTTTTCTTTAATTTTTTAAGATTATTTCCTTGTTTATGCTCGTTCTATACTGTTATAGCTTAAATAAATAGAAGAATATGTTATAGATGTTGTTTAAATAGTGGAATAATCGTGGAAAATAATAATAATCATAAAAATTAAATGAAAAAATAATATTTAAAAAAGTGCGCCACACTTTGCGGCGGTAATCGAATCTGGCGACGACTATATATATATATAGGTAAACACTAATAGAAAATTATTGATGTACAATTTTCTATCTAACAAGCATGCCATCTGCAATTTTAGTCTCTAAATAACTAATGACTGTACAATGTTATTTACTAATACTATTTCTTTGAACTTTCTATTATTTTAGTTTGTAGATGGCGTTTATAAGTTTTTATTGAGTTCCACCGAAAATTTAGATATAAATCCTATTTTTTTAAATTTATTTCTTATGAATGCGAAGTTTTCTGTTTTATTTAGTACCTATTAATCCCTATATGATAACACATAATTCCTAGTTAACCATAAAATTACTATTTTAATGTTTAGAACTTTGACAATAAATATATGAAGAAGCGGTTCATCCGAATTTTCGCTGAAATGCTTTAAACGGGCGGACAGTTCAATTGGAGTGGTTTTATTAAAATAACCTTTGAACATCTTATGAATGAAATATGATCCATGATATAAATTCGATAAAAATTTCAGAATTGGAGAAATTGTAAATTATGCTTTATGTAGGGTCCTACAAATAAGGTGAATATTAATATTATAAACCTTGATTGTTTTCTGTAATTAATGATTTAATTAACTTTAATTATATTAAATTTTTTCATTGTAAGAAAACAAATTGTGAAAAATTAGAATGGTGAAATTGAGCCTTACTTTTTAAGTCTTAAAATATATTTTTGCAATACTTAAAGATTATCTTAGAAATTATGAAGCCTATGCTTAGCTAAGTTACTAGAAACACAATAATTGTTTTGTGCATTTTAGTATTTCATTCTAAATAATTGTTATGGCTTTCCGTTTTATTTTAAAATGTATTCTTTGAAGTTTCGAAATTTTTATACAAACATCAGACTACATCCAACTCACGAAACAAGGAAGTTAGAGAAAATAAAATAAATATGAAGTCGTCAGTAAGCAGTATAGTTTAATTGAATATTAAAAGTTCAGATTCTACTCCTACAATCATCAGGGATGTTGAATAGAACGCGTATTTTAATGTTTATTGCTTCCGGTGTAATTGACAATTATTATTCACTTCTAGGCGTTGCTACTTTTTCTATCCGCTTAGGTGCGTTAGTTGAAACAAATCGAATTTTGGTTTTGATGAGTATAATTTTTAAATAATCGGATCAAAACCACATTTCTGATCGTTTAAAATTTTCCCAAACAATATTATGTTTTTTTTTTGAAAAAAATAAGTTGAAGAGCTGGAAAAAACAAGGATCTTTAAAAACACGAATGTTAATCATCTATCCGACTTGTTTTTGTGAGCCATTTCAGACAAGCTCGAACCGAAACCGCTGTTGTTAACCAGTCTTTGGTTTTTTCTTCTGTTTATTTTTCGTTCTGTTTTGATCAAAACCAGGACCACTTGTTTATCCGATTGACATGTCCGCTAGTTGAGCAAATCGGTATTATCTTTATCTTTACACGCTTAACAATTTTTCGCGTTAGTCACCGAGACCAATTTTTTCTTGCTCTTTCATAAGGAACTGTTGATAAACGTTGCGTCTGATAAGGTTTTGCATATTTGTATCAGTTTTATGATTTAAGAGTGTTTTTTGAAACATTTTATAGGAAACATTTGGTATCGAGAGATGGATATTTTAATTTAATAATATTTCATCAAAATGTGTTGTTGTTGTTGTCGCTCTCTTCTCTCTTCTCCTCATCTCGATTCCATGAGCTTCAGCGCCTGTTGCCGTGCCGTCGTCGTTATATCAGAATTGTCTGCTCTTGCCTGGCAGCCTATTATTTTCATGTTGGGGCACACTCTCCTCCAGACTCAATGTCGATAATGCGCGGCGCATTGCGCGCAGATTAATAGTTATTTTGCTGGTTGGGAGGGGTTGTTTTAGTGTGTACATGAGTGTATTCTATTTTTCAGCCCCTGTCGGTGTTCGTGGTGTGTGTTTTTTTTTGTCTTCCGATTATGGCGAGACAAACAATTTCTACCTTTTCTTCCTTGAGGATTTTTACTTTAAATTCTAATCAATTTCTTTGTGTTTGCTCAATGATTATATTTTTTCGCGCCCTTCTTTGTTTGCCATAAACAAACAGAATTTTCGACCACTCTCTTCGGTCATATGCTAATTTTTTGCGAGCCGTTTTTTGTTTCCGTAATTTGAGGAAACGGAGATTTATCTCTCATGGTATTTCCTGGTGCTTCGTAATCAACAATGATTGTTTTATATTTTTAGTGAAGCCAATGGATTAAATTTTTTTTTAAATTGAGGCTGGATAACAGATCCAGAGATATTCCAACTTCAAACTATGAGTATCTATAATTCAATTATCATTCCCTAGATTTATTACGATTATTAGTTGCGCTATTTTATTATAATTAAACATTGATGCAATGCATTGATATATAGATATAGGTAACTGATATAAAATTTTAATAAAAATAAAGGAAATTACAATATTATCAAATAGTATCTTATTTTTAATATACATAAGCCAGATTAGTGTAATATTTTTAATCTTAAAATCCTTTAAGATTTAGAAAATGCAATATACGAGTTTGTTTAAAATATATTGTCCTGTTTTATATAAATTATTGGAAATGAAGTTTTAAGGATTTTATGTTGTTTTTTTCAATTTTAGTTAACAATCAAACCAGCCTGTACTCTATCCGCTTTTCATTTTTACGCGTATATTGAGATTATGAATGTTATATTTTTGAAGCTTAATCGTCTTACAAAATGATTATTGTTAATAATTAACAAACAAATGAAACGCTGCAAAATTTAACTTCGAATCCATTCATCATCTCAAATATGGTTTACTTCTCGGACATTTAATAGAGTGTCAAGCGTTGTGGTTCTCATTTATATTTTCGTGGTTTATTTATGGAAGTAGGGAATGAAGTGGATATATAAAATTCATAAGAAATGTTGTCGAGTCGGCTTTTCACTCTGTTTAATATAAGATTAATTGTGGGGGAGACTTTTAATAAAATTTTAATGTTGGTGTTTCGAGCGAAACTTATCATCTGCATTCATCCTATTCGTTATTTTTAGTTGTTTTAAATTGAGTCAGAGTGTTTTGGTTAAAACATCTGGAGGACAGTTACATATGTTCTGATTTAGTTGAGATTAAAGGGATTTTTTGTGGCGAAGAGTTAGTAACAAGTTTGAGAAAATTTGTTGCGGGAAATTTCTAGACGTTTGGTTAATGATATTAATTATGAACTTTATTTCATATCTTATAAATTATTTATAAATAATTGAAAAAATTTGTAATTCGCATGTGATAAAGTTTAATGACATTGCTCATAAATTTTATAGCCTTTATACCAAAGATGATTATTAATATTATAAAATTTATTTTGCCTAGAGTCGAAGATAAAATGTTTCATTTGGAAACTTTGGATTAGCATAATCGCATTAAACCATAAATTCAAAATGTATGAAATATTTTTAGACATTTCTTTTTTTTTAGATTTGATTTTTGGCCAGAGGATGAATTAAAAGATCAAATGCCTTTTCGTTAGATTCTTTTTTTTTATTGTTTTCCTTCAAGATTAAATTATATGCAGCGAGGAAAAGCATAAAGTACTCTTCAATGACGAGTCATGGACTCTTTTATATAAATTTAGTAGAATTTTTACGATTAATGTGAAAATGTAATTTTAAAAAATTATATATGATTTGTAAGCGTAGTTTAATTATCAAACATATATGGTCGTTATCATTTGAGATTCAAACATTCACTGTGACGTATTAGGTGTCTCTACCATTGTGAAATTGTGTTAGGATATATTGGAAAAAATTTTATTTTAAAAGCGATCTATCCGAATGAATTTCATGATTGCGCGTCTGATTTGTTAATTAATTGATAAAATTAAGCTCTTTAACGTTCTTTTTTTCTATATTTTTTCTTTAATTTGTTACGAGAATTATAAAAGATCTTTAATAATTCTTCTAATTTATTTTTGACATTCGTTTTGTGCGTATAGAATCCTAAAACTGAAAAAAACTCCCATAGAATATAATATAATACTTACCTTTTGGAGTTTCCATTGGTATTATCCTCAATTTTTATTGAAATTATATTCTTAATTACAAAGGTTTTCTCTCTTTCTCTCAAAATTAATTATTTATATTAATAAATCCGAAATCCATAATTTAATTATAAAAAACAATTGTACATCAAACTAACTTTACCATAAATATATAATTTGATCTTCATATTAACCTAAATTGCGCTAAAAATTGATGATTCGCTGCATTTTTTGGCAAACAATTTTAGACTTATGGGAAACGACATTCAAAATTGTTCAAACAAAATGACATATAAGGTCTCCATAGAAGCCATATTATTTTTCGTATACAATTTATTTGCTTAAACAATTTCCATCGCCAATTAATCGCTTCAATTGTAAGTGAATATTTCAACAAAAAGAATTAAAAATTTGCACAAGACGATGGATGATTAGAAGAGATCATATTTCCGCGCACAAATCGGTTCTAGATGATTGGAGGACCATTGAAATTTGACCTCCCAATGAGAATTATTTTATTTCCAATTTTGTCCATAAAATGTTGTTGACATTGTTTTTATTAGTTAACTTGTTTTTATTGTAATTTTTAATTTCTTCTATCATGGGTTATTTGTGTCAACTTGATAATTCTTTATCATTGATTATTGTTTTTTACGTGTTCTAATTCATTGATTTTGCGGGGGTTTTTGTGTGTTTATTATATTATTAATTGCTGTGACAAGTCGTCGAATCTTATTGTTTGTTTAAATGCTTTAATCCTAATGTCTTAATATTGTTCGGCTTTCAGGGGTTTTCTCATAAATAAACTAAAAACCAACAAACAATGGCCGATCAATTGACCGAGGAGCAAATCGCCGGTAATTTATATGGAGTTGGGAGTTGGTGATTCAGTTGAATTGTAGAGTTCAAGGAAGCGTTCAGTCTTTTTGACAAGGACGGAGATGGTACGATCACCACTAAAGAATTGGGAACTGTTATGCGATCGCTTGGACAGAACCCAACGGAAGCTGAACTTCAAGATATGATTAACGAGGTGGATGCGGATGGTTCGTTAAAGGGATAAAAGATGAGACGAATTTTGTTGCACTTTAGGAAATGGAACAATTGACTTCCCAGAATTTTTGACAATGATGGCACGAAAGATGAAGGATACGGATAGCGAAGAGGAAATTCGTGAAGCATTTAGGGTAAGTGATTTTAATTCCAGCTGTCATCGTTAGGAATGGAATCTAGAGATAGTAGCAATTGATTGGCTCACTTTTAATTTAAATAATTGACATAAATTAGTTTAGAAATAGTATAGAAATATTGTTTATTTAATATATTAAATTGAAGTGGTTGCTCTGAGAATGTTGAATATGCAAGTATTCTATTCTAATAAATACAATAAAGTAGCTACAATTTTGTGTGGATAATTTAGAATGGAAGAAAGAAACTATATTCTTAAAATAGGAATGTCTTTCGTCTCTACGAATTAACTAAAAATGATAATGAAAACTTCAGGTATTTGACAAGGACGGTAACGGTTTTATCTCCGCCGCCGAGTTACGACACGTGATGACCAACTTGGGAGAAAAATTGACAGATGAAGAAGTTGATGAAATGATCCGTGAAGCTGATATTGATGGAGACGGACAAGTAAATTATGAAGGTTTGTTAATCAACGGAGAAATATTGAAGGCAGTTACTGTGAAGGCAACTACTGATAATATTTCTCCTCGCTAATAGATAATTGGATTATTTTTTGCAGAATTTGTGACAATGATGACAACTAAGTAATGAATTGATCAACAAAAAATGCAAAATTCCTTATTGTATCTCGTATTCATTGGTTTTTTTTTGAAAATAAGAAAATTTAAATAAATGAAATCCATTTAGTCCCGTTTATTATCTGTTTTTCTACAATTGTATTCTGATCAATCTCAACCAAAACACCACGTCCCTTTCTTTCCGTTGAAATGTATTCCAGAATCAAGCAGTGTTGAATTAAACAATTATATATTATGTTTTATAATTGGTTTATTTGATATATTCTATTTTATCTTGTAACAAGTGACAACATTTTTGTTGTTATTGTTGTTTTGATGATGATGATGTGAAAATGAAACGAACCAAATTGGCACCGCACACAAACAAACCATTGCACGGGCTCTCATTAATCTTCCCCAACTATTTTTTATAGTATTCTTTAGTACATATGTATTATTTATGTGTGCTTTTTTGGCTTTTTATTGCAGCACAATTAACCATCCAGCAATTTTTTTAATGTAGCATCATTTGGATCGTTTCATGTCGAATTATGAATTAGAATATTATTGTTTTGCTTTTAAATTTATCAACGATTGTCTATATTTGGAGTCTTTTTATGGGGAAAATTGTAATATAAATAGCCAATTGATCCCAAATTATTATTTTATGATATAATTATTTTTTAATATATTATTGACCTCTGGTTACAATAAAATATTTTTATTATAAGACAGTTTTTCATCTATGAATAGAAAATGGAGTTGGACGTTTTAGAATGTAAGTTAATGTGTTTTTCGTTTGTTGTTTACTAGTTGATCATTTTGGATGCATGTTGAAGGTTTGTGATGAGAAGATTAAAAACAAATTGTTGGTCGTCATACATTGTCACTCTTATTTTAATGTGTGCGGAATCACATAATGAACGGTCACAGTAAAGTTTTTTACCTAATCCATCTCAGAGTTCCTAACTACCTGAAGCCACATCCGACAATCACCGATCTGGGTTCGTATGTTTTCATAAGGAAATGGTAATTAGTTTTATGAGCGGAAAATCGAATTCCTTGTCAAATATTAATGAATATTTATCATCAATCGTTCCATTGTACAAATGTATGTAACCACTTAACTATTAAACATAAATTTCCCTTTTTTCTGTTAATCAATATCAAATCCTTGATCTATTTAATTATGTTGCAAACATAGATTGTTAAGATTGTTTGCATTTGTTTTTTTTTTTATTTTATATCAATAGCAGACAAAATTAAAAGATAAAAATTGTTCGTTTCCCCTCGTTCATCGCGCATAAGAAAAAGTAATATTAATTAGATATTAAAGTTTACAGAACTGCTTCAATTAGTCATTATTGAAAATATATACAGAATAAATCTAATTATGCAATAAAGTAACCCGTTCATGCTCAAGATTCCGTCAAATCCGGCACCCGTACTACACCAACCCCTCCACCCAATCTCCTGTAAGCCATTTGTGAATGATGAACCCATCGATTAGCGTCCACATCAAATACTTCGACGGATTTGAGGTAAGTCTGCCCATCAAATCCGCCCACCGCGTAAAGCTTATCTCCAACCACAGCCACCCCGCATCCACTGCGACGATTGTTCATCGCCACCACCGGCATCCATTCATCCGCCGCCGCGTTGTATCGTTCTACAGTGTTCAGCTCTGTAGTTGTGTCTCGTCCCCCAACCGCATATATTTGCCCATCGAGTACAGCAGTACCAAGATGTTTTCGGCGCGTTTGCATTGCTCGAACTTCTTCCCACTTTCCAACCCGTGGATCGAACCTAAATTAATAATTTATTTATAATGTACAAGGCCTGCATGATTTAATAAGAAATGTTCCAAGATTTCGCGACCTCGCGACGAATTTTTGACCGAAAAATGATATAATGAAAAAGTAATAATTGAAGCTGGTGAAACATGTTCTTTAATAAAATAAGTCAAAAATTATAAGGATCAAGACTAATATGGTTAACTATCTGTAAAAAGCATGATGAAAACATAAAGATGAAACACATAAATAGATTTTAAAACTACCTTTCAACTGTACTCAGGGGAGAAGGCCCATTCGACCCACCAACTGCATACAAGCACCCGTTCATAACTGACACCGACACACCCAGACGCCTTGTTCCCATTCTTGCAACCTTCGACCATTCATTCCTCAGAGGATCATATCTGAACAAGATCATATTAATGACGGAATAATTAAATCTAATAACCTTTCTACAACATCCAGACAACTGTCCCCATCCTGACCTCCAATTGCGTACAAGTAACCATCAAGCGCTGCCACTCCCACGCTTGTACGGCACGTCGAAGTAGGCGCAACGTCACAGCTCCACTGGTTCAACACCGGGTCATATCGTTCGATGCTATTCAGATAAGATTGTCCATCGTGTCCTCCAATCGCATACAGCAAGTCGTTGAGCACAGCCACGCCAACACCACAACGGCGCTTCGTCATTGCCGCCACATTCGACCAAACATTCACGCCACTCTTACTTATATCCATCATCTCAATCGAAGCCAGTGCGTCCCCGCTGCACCAGCCGCCAACAGCATACAATACCTGACCGAGTTTGAGCGGCTTTCGTGGACGAGTCCGTGGTCCCTGCATTGCAGGCCGCTCGACGGGCAAAAGAAGGTAGTTTTTAGCTTCATCGACAAGGTCACGGCTTGGCGGATCGGTTTTCACCAGAACTTCTTCGCTAACGGTGCTCACCAAGAATTTCGGCGAGCAGAGAGGAAGGCGTACATGAGACAGAAGCTGAAACAGAAGTGATTAATGAATCAAGGGATTCAAAAGTCAAAACGTGTCTATAATAATAAATAAGTTTTTAAAAATTTAAAAAAACCAGTTTATTTTCTTAATTTAATATTTTGAGATATTTATAATAAACTGTAAGAAATTGATAATTCATTATCAGCATTTTGAATTACTTTCGAATATGAGAATGGTTATTTTTTTAATCAACGTCGTATGCAATGAAACAATTAACGAAGCGATGGCAGCGGATCCAGCGGACTCAATACCGTCCATACTCTAGTGCGAAGTTCTTCGCGAACTCTCATCTACAACGCTTGAATCAGCTCCAGGGCCCGATCGGATCACACCATGGATGTTGACAGCAGTCGCGGAAAGTATAATCACGCCCCTGGAACTTCTCATGAACAACGCCATCGCAAAAGAGCACTCCGTCTGCATGGAAAACAGCCAACGTCAAGCTGCCTATCAAAGGTCAAAGACGCCTCGTCAATCAAGCAATATCGTCCAATCGCACTCTTACGAATCGTTGCTAAGCTCTATACGAAAGGTTGCATCGATTGGAATTTGCCGATGGTGTCGTATTGATTGGCCTTTCATCAGAAGTGATAAAAAGAGGACTCAACATCCTGGTCGCGGAAAGCAAGAAAATTGAACTAGAAATCAATGCTTCGAAAACTGTGATCTTGCACAACTCACACGTTCAGCCGAGACTCATCGAAGTTGAAGGATCACAATATCCAACTGCAGCTCACACGAAATATCTGGCAAGCACGACCGCGATTGACTGGATGAAGAACTTTCAAAAAGAATCAGAGCTGGATGGGCTGCATATACGAAATACAAAGATCTGTTTCCTCTTTTCGATCAAGAAGAGAGACACAAGTTCATTATGCAGAACGTAATTCCAGCACTGCTATGCTCCGCAGAAACCTGGACACTTCTCTCGGAACACTTCAATCGATTGCAAAAAATGATCAACGCCATCTTATCACGAGTAGAATGTTCAACTCACATCGACAACTGCGAAAATGAAGCAGCTTAGATGGGCACGTCATGTCGCTCGCCTACCACCCACAAGATGGACAAGGATCGTGACAGAATTGGATACAAGGTGCTTTAGAGGACAAAGAGTACGGCCGAGAGAAGAATGGTCAACAGTAGTGAAGGAGGCGGTGAAATTATCAATTTCTCACAACTGGATAGTAGCTAAATTAAAAAAAAAAAAATTGGCATGAAAATATACTTGTTCGCGCTAAAGCGGTGCACAAAAATATAATCGAAATGTCCAATTTTCAGATTTCCAATGCGGATTAATTAAAATTTTACCACAGATTAGAAAGATTTTAAAAAAGCAATCCAATTTTTTTTAAATTAAAAACGTAGTAAAACATAGAAAAACCAAAGATAAAAATTTTAGCTTACCATAGATAAATGCTTCTTCCTCGTCGGAATATCATGTCTAACCCATTGAATGACAGCAGTAAATACAAGTTCTTCGGATGGAACATTCAATCGATCGCTATTTATTATATCCGTCAAAGCGGACACAGACAACAATAGGAATTCTTCTTTGCCAACGACGTTCTAAATGTAACTTGCAATAATAAAGTAAACGTTAATGTGATATTTACCGAAAAATTCTTCAGCGTAAATTCATCCGCAGTTGTCATCAATTCTTTGCATGATAGAGTGTCCGCAAAAGCCCGAATTCCAAGACAATTTGATGCATCCAACTGCTTCTTCAAATATTCACAGCACGCCGTTTGAACTTCATTCATTTGAAGAAGGCAAGCTGCAGAAAGGAGATCTTGCACATTTGATTCATCAATAAGTATCTCGCCAGTATAGCAAAACTCTACGAGTAATTCGAGACACTCCGGATTCACATTCTCTATGGTTACCGTTTCTGAAAATTGTTTGTGAAATATATTTTTAAAAAAATAATGCTTGCCTGAATGACATTCAGCCATTTGAGAAGTGAACATTCCGAGAAAGTAGCTAGAAGTTGCAGAAAGAATGAGCCTATGGGCAGTGATTTCCATCATACCGCATACCTATAATTTCAAAACTTCTTAATTTCTTTTTACGGGTCTTACCAATTTAACATCACATAGTATATTACGTTGCCTTAAATTGTTTAACTGCGAGGCGACCTGGGTAGCATAATGCGTATTCTGAACATTAAAAAATTAAACAATATTATATTTCATATTTTTACCTTATATTTATTTAAACTTTCAGTCTGTACAACATCTATTCCTGTTGATGTTCTAAGTTGTTGCATTTACAATCGACTAAATCTGTACAACACTTTAATTTTATTAATTGCGCGTAAAAGAAAAAAGATTTTGTTTCATTGTTTAACTATAGATATATCTTCCTTGGTTTCCAAAATATTAAGAGAATAATAAATTATATATTATCGTTTTCAAAAATAGATGCTGAATGGAAGAGGAAAAAAATTATTCCAAAATGTGTGTCAGATAGATAACATAACTCGATGAGACGAAAAGAAATATTTGCAACTGCCCAAAGAAGACCATCATATGCCATCATTTTTTTTTAACTTCCATCGATCCTTGAGAACGCAATATTTTTTATGAAGAAAATAAAAAAATTAATAAAAAGTGTAGTACAAAGACACTAGCACTCCGGTCAAAATACCACGAAATCGCTATCCCTACTCCCTAGTAATTTTGTTGTCTGCGCGTTGTCTTTTTCTGTTGTATCGTGTTTTTCTCTATTCCTCATATAATAGTTAGCTATAGTTAGTTTAACAAATATTATTTAATTTATATTTTTAATGAAACCGATGCATAGTTTAGCATTTATTTTTTATATTGTCAAAGTGTAAGAAATTGATAATCTATTTTCAATCTTTTTGAATTAATTTCAAACGGTCTCAATGACAACATGAAGCAAATTTACAATTTATTTAAATAATTTCGCTTCAAGTAGCTAAACTAGAATCAGAAAATTTACTTTAGCTAAAGCTTAAGATGATTTATTATGCAAATTTATTATGAAAAACGTTTGTATATAATTTTGTTATTTGAAGTATTTTTTACATTCGAACTGTCATCTAATATAGGTAAAATAAAACATACTTTATTATAATTGGGTAGCTTGTCCATTGAACAGCACAGAAACCAATTCCATGTGATTATGTGATTTTACAGCAAGAAAACGATTGAAGCCGTGCAGGAGCGTGATATATAAAAAGAAACAATTAATCTCACTTAATGAAGTTTTTATTTGTATAAAAATTCAAATAACGTCTATAATCAAAAAAATATCTTCACTATAAATTTTAAAATATTCGCTAAATGAAACCCCCTCAATCTCATTTAGCGAATTAGAATAAAAAAGAGTATCAGACTAGGAATTAAGTGAAGATTTAATCATTATTTAGAATAGTTAAGTTAAATTTTAAAATTAAATTAATTAACTAACCGCAGAACAATTTGAAGATCGATACGTATTGTAAATCGCAGAAGTTGTTGCAATTTCTTGCGATTGTTGATTGCTCGAACTAGTAACATGCAAAATAAAAATTAATAAAAATCTATTTGGTAATTTATTAAATAGACAAATATTTTATTTAAATAAAAAGTTTCTAAGCTAAATTCAGAAGATGCTCGTTAGATGATACCCCTCTATACCATCTAACAAGTTTATCATGAAAATTTATATCTTTAAATTAGTTATGTTAAGTTAATTGTTATTTCACAATTACAGAATTGCATCAATAAAATCAATTAACGTAACTCATAGTTCGCCCGATCGTCTTCTCGGTGTACAATCGCCCTCACAATTCTCAACATACGAAAAAATACTAGACAATTCTGAAAATAAACTAATTTATTCGCTAATAGGACTTCGTCTACCTTTGTATCAAGAGTAAAGAAGCACGATGACTACTATGGATCAGATAGTTCAATCAAACTAATTGATGGAGAAGCTCGAGTAGTTTCCCTCGGTGCATATTGGCATATTGGTACATGAAAAATAAAATTATCGAAGAAAATTATTTTCAGTTTTGAATTCATTTAAATTTTGTAAATGAAAATATATTGTTTTACGAAAAAATATTCTGCTCTCTAAAATGATGATGCTCGCTAGATGGTACCCCTTTATACCATCTAGAAAGCCAATTTGAAAACAATGATTAAGCAAATAGCAGAATAATTAAAATTAAAATTAAAATTGTCCGTCTTAACTTTAAATTTAAAAGTAAATAACTCACAAATTGAATCTCAATGGGAATGATCGTCAGTAGGCTCTGTGTGCTCCAACAGGTCCAGGTTGACATGAATAGAATGAATTGTAGAGAGTTCTGGAATAGAAGTTATAAGTACTATTAATCAAAAAATGGAAGCTATAAAATTACATTTAAATAATGATTTTTGAAAAAATACAAGTTTGTTAAGCGGATATTTATAGATCAATATTTTCAAATATTTTTTGAAAGATATTGTGAATAAATTTTTTGAATCTGAAAGTGATAGAAAATAATTTTAAAAAATTGTTTAAATAAATTTGAATAACAGCTATAGCTAAACTAAATTTAGAAGATGGTGGTTAGATGATACACCTTTATACCATCTAACAAATTTATTATAAAAATTTATAACATTTTTGTAACTTTATTATTTGAAGTAATTGTTACATTCGAACTGTCATCTAATATAGGTAAAATAAAACATACTTTATTATAACTGGGTAGCTTGTCCATTGAACAGCACAGAAACCAATTCCACTATGTGATTTTACAGCAAGAAAACGATTGAAGCCGTGCAGGAGCGTGATATATAAAAAGAAACAATTAATCTCACTTAATGAAGTTTTTATTTGTATAAAAATTCAAATAACGTCTATAATCAAAAAAATATCTTCACTATAAATTTTAAAATATTCGCTAAATGAAACCCCCTCAATCTCATTTAGCGAATTAGAATAAAAAAGAGTATCAGACTAGGAATTAAGTGAAGATTTAATCATTATTTAGAATAGTTAAGTTAAATTTTAAAATTAAATTAATTAACTAACCGTAGAACAATTTGAAGATCGATACGTATTGTAAATCGCAGAAGTTGTTGCAATTTCTTGCGATTGTTGATTGCTCGAACTAGTAACATGCAAAATAAAAATTAATAAAAATCTATTTGGTAATTTATTAAATAGACAAATATTTTATTTAAATAAAAAGTTTCTAAGCTAAATTCAGAAGATGCTCGTTAGATGATACCCCTCTATACCATCTAACAAGTTTATCATGAAAATTTATATCTTTAAATTAGTTATGTTAAGTTAATTGTTATTTCACAATTACAGAATTGCATCAATAAAATCAATTAACGTAACTCATAGTTCGCCCGATCGTCTTCTCGGTGTACAATCGCCCTCACAATTCTCAACATACGAAAAAATAGTAGACAATTCTGAAAATAAACTAATTTATTCGCTAATAGGACTTAGTCTACCTGGTGTCAAGAGTAAAGAAGCATGATGACTACTATTGATCAGATAGTTCATTCAAACTAATTGATGGAGAAGCTCGAGTAGTTTCCCTCGGTGCATATTGGCATATTCGTATATGAAAAATTAAATTATCGAAGAAAATTATTGTCAAAGTTTTTGTAAATGAAAATATATTGTTTTACGAAAAAATATTCTGCTCTCTAAAATGATGATGCTCGCTAGATGGTACCCCTCTATACCATCTAGAAAGCCAATAAGAAAACGGTGATTAAGCAAATAGCAGAATAATTACAATTATAATTAAAATTAAAATTGTCCATCTTAACTTTAAATTTAAAAGTAAATAACTCACAAATTGAATCTCAATGGGAATGATCGTCAGTAGGCTCTCTGTGCTCCAACAGGTTCCAGTTTGACATGAATAGAATGAATGGTAGAGACTTCTGGAATAGAAGTTATAAGTACTATTAATCAAAAAATGGAAGCTATAAAATTACATTTAAATAATGATTTTTGAAAAATACAAATTTGTTAAGCGGATATTTATAGATCAATATTTTCAAATATTTTTTGAAAGATATTGTGAATAAATCTTTTGAATCTGAAAGTGATAGAAAATAATTTTAAAAAATTGTTTAAATAAATTTGAATAACAGCTATAGCTAAACTAAATTCAGAAGATGGTTGTTAGATGATACACATTTATACCATCTAACAAATTTATTATGAAAATTTATAACATTTGTGTAACTTTATTATTTGAAGTAATTGTTACATTCGAACTGTCATTTAATATAGGTAAAATAAAACATACTTTATTATAATTGGGTAGCTTGTCCATTGAAGAGCACAGAAACCAATTCCACTATATGATTTTACAGCAAGAAAACGATTGAAGCCGTGCAGGAGCGTGATATATAAAAAGAAACAATTAATCTCACTTAATGAAGTTTTTATTTGTATAAAAATTCAAATAACGTCTATAATCAAAAAAATATCTTCACTATAAATTTTAAAATATTCGCTAAATGAAACCCCCTCAATCTCATTTAGCGAATTAGAATAAAAAAAATAGTATCAGATTAGGAATTAAGTGAAGATTTTATCGTTATTTAGAATAGTTAAGTTATATTTTTAAATTAAATTAATTAACTAACCGCAGAACAATTTGAAGATCGATACGTATTCTAAATCGCAGAAGTTGTTGCAATTTCTTGCGATTGTTGATTGCTCGAACTAGTAACATGCAAAATAAAAATTAATAAAAATCTATTTTGTAATTTATTAAATAGACAAATATTTTATTTAAATAAAGTTTCTAAGCAAAATTCAGAAGATGCTCGTTAGATGATACCCCTCTATACCATCTAACAAGTTTATCACGAAAATTTATATCTTTAACGTAGTTAAGTTAATTGTTATTTCCGAATTTTGGTTGTATATTGCATCAATAAAATCAATTAACGTAACTCATAGTTCGTCCGATCGTCTTCTTGGTGTACAATCGCCCTCACAATTCTCAACATACGAAAAAATAGTAGACAATTCTGAAAATAAACTAATTTATTCGCTAATAGGACTTAGTCTACCTGGTTTCAAGAGTAAAGAAGCATGATGACTACTGTTGATCAGATAGTTGAATATAACAAATTGATGGAGAAGCTCGAGTAGTTTCCCTCGGTGCATATTGGCATATTGGTACATGAAAAATAAAATTATCGAAGAAAATTATTGTCAAAGTTTTTGTAAATGAAAGTATATTGCGAGTCTCTTTAATTCGACCAAAATGGAAGTTTGTCTAATCGCGGGCATTCAAAAATTGTCATTGGAGCGCACTATCAAATTCGCTATTTTTTTTTAAATAAATTTTTTACTCGAATTTAATTCAAGTAACAAAGTTAAAATGTGCTCAATTTCATCTACAGTTTTTGAATGCCCTGAAAACTGTGGTTATTCTCAAATTCCAAAAAATTTGAGAAGTCATTTAAGAAGAATTCATGGCTATGGGTTCGAGGAGATGAGTAAGTTTGATAATGGTCTTCAGGAACTTCGCACTCGCAAGAACAATGAAACACATGTTCTATTGAATTGTCCACACTGCGATGTTCAATTGAAAAGTGTAAAAGGAATGAAATATCATTGTAAGAATATTCATGGGAAGGTATTCATGCTAATAATTTATATTAAATATAATATTAAAAATTTTAGATTTATTCTGATGGCGAACGAGTGGAATGTGGGATATGCTATGGTAAGTTTGCATCTATTTCAGGTTTGAGACAGCACATGACAAAAGAGCATAACGATAATGGAGCATTTGAAATGGAACACAAAGAATTTGATTGTTTTGAAGATTATATGGTTGTTTATATCTTATTATTAATTATTGGTTCATTTATTATAGATTTGGCGTTCAACAAGAGAGGAACATACGGGAACTTCATTTAGAATTTCATCGTCGACAGATATAAATGGAACACATGTGGAATATAACATATGCCATCGAGTGCGGAAGGGAAATTACAAGCAACAATCAGCGATAAGAGCAGGTCATGAAAATGATAAGATTGATGAGAGATGTACAGCGTATATGAAGGTATATTAATTATTAATATTAAAAATATAATATGTATTTATTCATTAAAGGTTAAAACAGCGGAAAATGGGAAGATTAGTGTTGAGGCGTGCTTCAGTCATTTGAACCATAATATAGATTACGAATCTCTAAAATATAGCTATCAGCAGAAAATAATTGTCGAAAAGTTTAAATTTGTTTTAGTGCTAAATAATTTTTAATTCAGATTACTTCGAGACGGTATGACCAACATGCAGATTATTTTGAAATTAAGGGAAAATTATCCACATACGAATAGGCTATTCTATGTCACTACTCAAGATTTGTGGTATTTTATACTAAGCCTAATAAGTTTAACAATAATATTATTTAAGGAATTTCCGCCATAAAATGAATTATATCCCAGGACGTCTACACGAGAATGATTTAAATTCATTATTAACTAGAATCGATAACGGAGACGTCAACGATGGCTTTCAACTTTATGTGCCACCGAAAGATACAACTGGCAGCGAATTTAAATTAGGTTACACATTTATCATTTGTTTATTTATTAATATATTATGAAAATCTAAGAAATTGACGATTCCAATTTTATTTTCATAAAAAAATAAAAGTAATAAATCTGATTTGATCTAGAAATTTTGTAGAAATATAATGAAAAAATGAGAAATTATTAACATAAATTGAATATTTGTTTCATGTTATATTTGAGACCATTGAAAATAATTCAAAAATGATCAAATCAAACCTTTCATATTCTTAGATTTTGATTATATATATATATATATTCCGTGGGATTTCAGTGATAATCACCCCACAGCAACTTCAATGGATGAAAGATTACTCTGGTCGTGGTATAACTATAGACGATACCCATAATATTACAAGGTATAATTTAAAGTTAACTACAGTTTTAGCAATGAACGAGTTCGACAAAGGCGTCCCTATAGGTAGTTAATTGTAAAAATCCATTAATTTAATAAACCTTAGCATTTCTTCTGTCCCACACATCTCGATCAAATGATATATCAACGCTTTTTGGATGTATAAAAAAATTAATGCCGACATTCTGCCCGAAAACATTTATGTCTGATGAAGCATCAGCGTTTTGGAATGGGTACATTCAGGTCAGTAAATAAATATTTCTTTTAAACAGATTTTTAAGGTATTCCCAGAAAACCAAAATATTACCAAAAAATTGTTATGCCGATGGCACGTTTTTAGGGCGTGGAAAAAAAAGGCTAAACAGCATTTAAAGGTTTGTATTGGTTATTAAATATTCTTATTTGTACTATATTTAGGGTGACTTACTGGACAACTGTTTGAAAGTCTTGAATGTTATACTAAAAGAACCATTACAGCAGGAAGTAGACAGGATGTGGCAAAGTATGTCTGACATGCTCATGGTAGAAAACAATGAGGATGCCAGCAAATTCATGGAGTATATGGAGACATATTATTTAAGTAATGATTTTTTAATTACTCTGTAGATTATAATTTATAGCCAAAATGCAGCAATGGAGCAACTCCCAGGATCATAGGTATTCGCCAGTACATACGAGTATGTTGGCGGAATCATGGCACTGCAGACTTAAGGTACCATGTGATATCATTGCATATGTACAATATATGCTAAATATATTATTTCGTGGTCCATAGTTTTGTTCTATATTTTCAGATTCGAATGCTGGCAAAGAAGGAAAATATCCGAATAGATACGCTTTTGCACACACTGTATACCGCGATAAGCGACATTGCTACGTCTAATTTAGTTTACGTAAGTGAAATACTTTACTGCGAGAATTTTTTTTCATTACAGAGGAAACGGAAGCTCGCAGCAGGTAGCAGTCGACGATCAAAGACTCATCAGACCCATCGCTCTGCAGTAGAATTTGCCGGAGACAGTCCGCCACCAATATCGAAGATTGATAACGAGTGGTTCGTTCCATCGACGTCCAATCGTGATATTCACCATACAATTACGGATAACGGACCATGCAGATGCGATGAAAATGTGAGTATATGAAGTTTATTTAGAGTGTTTTAGTGTTTTTAGAACAATGTGCATTGCCAAATTTGCCAAAGTTGTCCATATCGATTCAAATGCACATGCTTGGACCAACGATCTGGAGTTTGTTGTATACATATGCATTTAATATCGCTATATGGAGGTTCTTACAGATAAATATTTGATTTTATAATTATGTTTTACAGATTTGGACCCAAATAATAATGTCGAAGAATCGATATTGAACATTGAAAATGACGATGACGATAGCAACAATTGCGATATATCTGTGCGATCGTCATCAACTCAACCTCCAGATGAATTTATATTATCCAAAAATATTTCGAAACATAGAGTTGATGATGACCGTACAAACATTGATAATAGTTCTCATGACGATTGTTTAGGTTTTTCGGAACAAGGTTCTTCGAATGGCGGAATATCATCAGAGAGGGAAACAATATACGAAGAGTTTAATAATTTAAGAGCTGTTTGTTATATTATTTCAATAGAAGTTGTGATGTCTTGTATTCTAGATAGTGGATGCAGGCTTTGAAAGATCTCTGGTAGATGCAACCTTTAGAAATGAATTTATTAATGCAAGCATGCCGCTTCAACACTATGCACAAAATCACTTATCTCGTAATGTATGTTCACTGGCACCGCGAATGCTTGTCACAAGAAATTCCACTCACGCACCTGCTCGAGAATATGGCGTCCAAAAATTGTTATCGGTTAGGAAATATGCCTATGCATGCGCGCATGTAATGTTTTATTTACTTTCAGAAGTCCCAAGTTATAAAAAGAAGGAGACTAAATTAAATTGAAATTATTTATTATAAACTTATAATAAAGACTTTACTTGAAAATAATGTGTATAATCAAATTTTTACAAGATGGAAACTTTCGTTCTCGTTATTAAGAAAAAAATCTGAAGTTTTACTCAATGGAATGGAAATGATTTTTTCAAACGGACGACGGAAAACGGAAGATGGAAGATGTAATTCTGCGCAACCCTGATAGTTACCTCACAAATGACATTTGATTAATATAATATATTTTTTAATAAATTATATATATATATATATAATATTCTTTATTTACAAATTAAAAAATTATGTTTTATAATGAACAATTAGACCCATCCATTTTCGTATGCACACTGAAGTTAATTGTTTGAAAATCTGTTTGATAATAATGCTGAAATAAGGTATTTAATATTTGATAAAAATATACATTTACCTTTATCTAGTTATCTAATTTATTTGTCACCTTTAGAAGCCCGTTGTGAATTCAAAAATCAAGATTAAAAATATTCCATAAACTTGCAACCTTACATAATATTCTGAAAGAAAACACATTGTTGGCTCATTAAAAAACATTTTGATATATAAAACCGGTCTGTGGAATGGAAAAGACTAAAATAGCTAAAGAAAAATAATTTTCCTTACATGCTGGACAAACTCCTTAATCGCAAAAATAATTTAAGTTTATTATCTTCAACATGCTAGGAACCTTTCTTAAGCCATAAAATTTTTTAAGTATTGGTATAATTCATCTATATGAACAAATTCTTTTAACAAGACAAATATTTTATATTTTTATACAAACAATTTTTCTTTAATGTTAGACTCACAAAGATAATATCTAGAAAAATAACCACTTATTTTAACTTTAGGTTATTTTTAGTTTAAATATTGTCTAATGAGCCAATTGGTATAAAAATAATAACAAACGCTAAAAACATATACCTTCAGATATTAAATCTTCTCTATTAAACAAAGTCCATGCTTTGATATCATATAATGTTGTTTCTGTTATAACGACGATCGCCATAGATCTAAAAATATCAAATTTGAAACATAACGAAACAATTCTTACCATTAAGTATGAATTCATCACATTCACATCATTTCCGGATAAACTTAACCTCGGAAATAGTATAATCTGTGCTCACGGCAGTTACAATGCTATAAAAAATGTCAATATCCTCTGTAAATTCATTATATTTTAAAGAAAAAAAAATTAATTAAAAAAAAATAGCGAATTTGATAGTGCGCTCCAATGACAATTTTTGAATGCCCGCGATTAGACAAACTTCCATTTTGGTCGAATTAAAGAGACGTGTATATTGCACACCCGGACAATAACATTGAAATAGAGGAAACCCTTTTTTGTTGGCTATTTGCCAAAGGAGGGGGGGGGGGGACGAGAAAAATGTTAGGCACTAAAAGTTCGTCTTTTATTTTTAGCTATTTTTCGAAGCGTTAGTATTCGGATTCTAAATAAGGTAAGTTAATTATTTGTATATAAAATAACTGGGAAAAATTATCTGAATGTATTAAAATAATTTTAAAACAAATAATAATCATTTTTAATGGTTTTTTGCAACGTCGAAGTTTTTATTTAAATTTGAATATAAAAAATTATTGTATTGTTCATTTTTTTTAAAAAGCATATCATCTGAATCAGCATTAAATTCTCTATAAGATGATATTTTGCTTGTCGCTGTAATTCAGCTTTCAAATTTTTTATTCACTAAAAACCATGTATTTGTATTAACAGAACAATTTTTGCTTTAAATTTAATATTACAATAAATTTTACAAGTATTTTATTTTAAAAAGCATATCATCTGAATCAGCATTAAATTCTCTATAACATGATATTTTAGTTGTAGCTTAAGTTCCAATAAAAGTGTTTTATTCACTGAAAACAATGTATTTTTTCTTTATCGCAGAGCAATTTTATATATATTCGTCTTGGAATCGATTCATTCATCTTCGTTTATCGATCTTATGGATATTCGTCTTGGTCCGGAACATTGTGAAGCAGCAACCTATAATAGAATTTATGAATAAAAGGTCTAATTTAAATTAACAAAATACCATTCAACAATTCATCCAAATCATGTATAAAAACAGTTATAAAAAATTTGAAAGCTGAATTACAGCGAAAAGTGAAACATCATCTTATAGAGAATTTTATGCTGATTCCGATGAAATGCTTCTTAAAAAAAATGAACAATACAATTTTTTTTAATAATCAAATTAATGACAGAGCAAAAAATAAAACAATAGAGAATCATTATTTTTTGTCACCAATACGTTCAGATAACTATCCTAATTATTCTAATACAAATAAAAACTTTATTAAGTATGTATTCACCGTGAAATCAGTATATTTTACAAAATTAAAAAAAATATGACAACAATTGTGCCCGCATTTAAAAAAAGCGTCAATACTTATGCTGTTGACGCCGGTTTCGAAGCGATCCCGTTTTTCGTCCGGGTGTGTATATTGTTTTACGAAAAAATATTCTGCTCTCTAAAATGATGATGCTCGCTAGATGGTACCCCTCTATACCATCTAGAAAGCCAATTTGAAAACAATGATTAAGCAAATAGCAGAATAATTAAAATTAAAATTAAAATTGTCCGTCTTAACTTTAAATTTAAAAGTAAATAACTCACAAATTGAATCTCAATGGGAATGATCGTCAGTAGGCTCTCTGTGCTCCAACAGGTCCAGGTTGACATGAATAGAATGAATTGTAGAGAGTTCTGGAATAGAAGTTATAAGTACTATTAATCAAAAAATGGAAGCTATAAAATTACATTTAAATAATGATTTTTGAAAAAATACAAATTTGTTAAGCGGATATTTATAGATCAATATTTTCAAATATTTTTTGAAAGATATTGCGAATACATCATTTGAATTTGAAAGTGATGGAAAATAATTTTAAAAAATTGTTTAAATAAATTTGAATAACAGCTATAGCTAAACTAAATTTAGAAGATGGTTGTTAGATGATACACCTTTATACCATCTAACAAATTTATTATGAAAATTTATAACATTTGTGTAACTTTATTATTTGAAGTAATTGTTACATTCGAACTGTCATCTAATATAGGTAAAATAAAACATACTTTATTATAACTGGGTAGCTTGTCCATTGAACAGCACAGAAACCAATTCCACTATGTGATTTTACAGCAAGAAAACGATTGAAGCCGTGCAGGAGCGTGATATATAAAAATAAACAATTAATCTCACTTAATGAAGTTTTTATTTGTATAAAAATTCAAATAACGTCTATAATCAAAAAAATATCTTCACTATAAATTTTAAAATATTCGCTAAATGAAACCCCCTCAATCTCATTTAGCGAATTAGAATAAAAAAGAGTATCAGACTAGGAATTAAGTGAAGATTTAATCATTATTTAGAATAGTTAAGTTATATTTTTAAATTAAATTAATTAACTAACCGCAGAACAATTTGAAGATCGATACGTATTGTAAATCGCAGAAGTTGTTGCAATTTCTTGCGATTGTTGATTGCTCGAACTAGTAACATGCAAAATAAAAATTAATAAAAAACTATTTGGTAATTTATTAAATAGACAAATATTTTATTTAAATAAAAAGTTTCTAAGCTAAATTCAGAAGATGTAAGTAAGTAAGTTATGTTAAGTTAATTGTTATTTCACAATTACAGAATTGCATCAATAAAATCAATTAACGTAACTCATAGTTCGCCCGATCGTCTTCTCGGTGTACAATCGCCCTCACAATTATAAACATACGAAAAAATAGTAGACAATTCTGAAAATAAACTAATTTATTCGCTAATAGGGACTTAGTCTACCTGGTGTCAAGAGTAAAGAAGCATGATGACTACTATTGATCAGATAGTTCATTCAAACTAATTGATGGAGAAGCTCGAGTAGTTTCCCTCGGTGCATATTGGCATATTCGTATATGAAAAATTAAATTATCGAAGAAAATTATTGTCAAAGTTTTGAATTCATTTAAATTTTGTAAATGAAAATATATTGTTTTACGAAAAAATATTCTGCTCTCTAAAATGATGATGCTCGCTAGATGGTACCCCTCTATACCATCTAGAAAGCCAATAAGAAAACGGTGATTAAGTAACTAGCAGAATAATTATAATTAGAATTCAAATTAAAATTGTCCGTCTTAACTTTAAATTTAAAAGTATATAACTTACAAATTGAATCTCAATGGGAATGATCGTCAGTAGGCTCTCTGTGCTCCAACAGGTCCAAGTTGACATGAATAGAATGAATTGTAGAGACTTCTGAAAATAGCTATTATAAGTACTACCAATCAAAAATGGAAGCCATAAATTTATTGAAATGGAAGCTATCAAATGATTACATTTAAATAATTCATTTTGAAAAAATACAAATTCGTTGAGCGGATATTTATAGATCAATATTTTCAAATATTTTTTGAAAGATATTGTGAATAAATCTTTTGAATCTGAAAGTGCTAGAGAATAATTTTAAATTGTTGTTTAAACAAATTTGAATAATTATTTTTGAAAAAAGTACAAAGGTGGAGTGACCTCTCGTGGCATAAAGAAGAGGAACCAACCGCACAAGTCAAGAGCACGAGCGACAAATGATTTTCAGCGAAATCTCAATCGTACATTGACATAAAGGCAACGCTGTAAGCACGCCGTTTTTTGAATTGGTAGCGTGGATGATCAAAATATTGGAAGATCAAGACATTCGTTGTACTTTAAAACATTAATTTTTATTTTAAATTGTTTTAAATTTGAATTATTAATCTTTCTTTGATCTTCTCAAATGGCGTCGGGGCGCCGCTTGATTACATTGTAGTCTTTATCGATGTTGGAATGAAATTTAAATTCTTTTTTTTTAATCCTGTCGCCTTGTGCGGCTCTATATATTACTTGATTTCCATGTGATAGATTAAATGAAAGATTCTTTTTAGTGACCGTCTACGAGTCGAGAAACAGAAGAAGTCTTCGGAGAGCAACCATGACCGTGGATTACATTTCAAAGATAAGCGTTTATAATTTTGTATTCCCACGTAGTATAAATGACGTTAAATAATCAGGATGGTTTTTTTTCTATTCATGGTTTGCGCGCTGGAATGCGTACGTCCAATGAATACCTTTGTGATTACCAGTTGTAAGCCATTATTTAATTCACTTTAAAATCATTTTGATTATTAAACACATTTTATGATAATTAGGTGTTCAGAATGTTTTTTTTGTATAACGAACCATCCTGCTGGTTACTCTGGAACGCATATTTCACATTTTCCAGGTGATACCCAGATTTTTAACCATGAAAGAACGTTGAAGTTTAATTTCATTCTGATTCTAAGCATCATAACAATGGAAAATTTACAAATTTTTCGATTACTTCTAACTATTAACTAACTTTATATTTTTCAGTCACTGACTACTCACAAGCAATGATCGGAGTCTTGAGCAACTATCTTCATGGAATACATGTCAAAGATAAGCTTTATATTCTATTTAATGTTGTTGATGATTAGAAATGTCGTTTAATTATCCGAATGGCTTACTTTTTTCTATTGATGGTTTGCGCGCTGGAATGCGTACGTCCAATGAATACCTTTGTGATTACCAGTTGTAAGCCGCATGCACGTCAATAAAGCTGTCAAAAATAAACTTTGGCGGCTCATATCTCGGCTCAGAGAAAAATTGCGCCGTTTTTGAAAACGGATTTGGAATCAGCGCATCCGAATCTATCAATGGTGCAAGTCTCATCAAAATCTCAAGCGGACGCTAAAGTGACTTCCCTTGTAAATATTTTTAGATTACAACGTTGGATTCACTCTTTCTGAAGATATATTCAACCCAACACCTCACCTCACCCTTCCGGTTATCACCAATATTGGTACTTTAATCAAATGCCAAAATAAAACACAAATAAATTAGTTCTACTTCCATCTCGGGGCATATCTTTAAACTACGTCGTTTTCATCTGGATCATTTGGAGTACTCTTCTTTATCCCTTTTCCTCAATCCTTGATCCGCTAGCCACAATTATGTTAGGGTCCGCATTTTGCAATTATTCTTCAATGCAATATTTTTCAACAAATGATAGGTGGAAAAAAACTATGCGTTACGATATTTTATATCGTACGTTATGTACAGATTAGTGGACGCACAGAATGATGACAAATCGATTTTTTAGATTTTCAGAATTTTTCTTTAAATTTTTTCTTTCGGAATTTTTGTACATTAAAAATTTAGTTTCTCCCTTATCGAATTGTTCCCTTCATTTCGTTTATTTTATGTATTGAAAATTGTCTACATCTAGCTGTTATTAGAAAGCGACCTTGTTTCCCATTATTCCGATTCTGATGTAAGCTTTTTCGCGAACAGATTATGCATATTCGAATGAGATCCCTTCTTCAGAAATAGTTCAGAATCCTACGTTTTATTTGAGTATCCAGGTAATTAGGTAATTTTCTAGGTAGCTTCACTCTTGTATTGACGGATTATCATTGATAAGAGATTGAGGTAGAATTGGGTGTTTCATATTGTTTCGCCCAAAGAGCTTCGAACATAGCTTTGGAAGTATGTATCACTTTCTAATGATTATTTCGGATCGATGTACTCCGCTAGGGCTGACATACGCCGCTTTACTGTTGAGCCTCTTCGGGAAATGCGATGCTGCATCTTTAAGTCCTTGGGCTTCCATAAACGAAAGAAGAAGATCTCCATTCATATTTCCTTGACCATCTTTGCCGAACGTTGGTACCATCGTTGGCCATTATAACCAGAGCTGTTCTTGCATCGAAGGTGTGAAAATCCGTGACTAGATTTTTGAATAGTTTGTGCACGAAAAATCATGTGCCGTTGTCCTTCATAATCCACCAAGTCCCATCGAATTAGCTCGTTTACATCTATCATTGGTACGTGTTTCGCGAGTATTACGTCTGGAATTTCAGATATCTTGTCTAAATTAATATCCGACCAAATTCGAATAAGGTTGGTTAAGCAGTATGTCTCGCTCCTCGTTTACGCGGAAAACGTCTCTCTTGTTTGTTATCTAGGAAATGTTCTTTATTATTATTTTAACCACTTTTAACAACAACACGACGTCGTTTTCAGCTGTATCATTTGGAGAACATTTGCAGTATTCTTCTTGATCTTTCGGATTCCCTTGTCCTCAAACCTTGATCCGCTAGCCACAATTATGTTAGGGTCCGCATCATACGTTTTATTTGAGTATCCAGGTAATTAAGTAATTTTCTAGGTAGCTTCACACTTGTATTGACGGATTATAATTGATAAGAAATTGAGGTAGAATTGGATGGTATTTTTTGGATGGTTCATATTGGTTCGCCCAAAGAGCTTCGAACATAGCTTCGGAAATATGTATCACTTTCTAATGATAATTGTCATTTATTTCGGATCGATGTACTCCGCTTGGGCTGACATACACCGCTTTACTGTTGGGCCTTCTCGGGAAATGCGATGCTGCATCTTTGAGTCCTTGGGCTTCCATAAACGAAAGAAGAAGATCTCCATTCATATTTCCTTGACCATCTTTGCCGAACGTTGGTACCATCGTTGGCCATTATGACCAGAGCTGTTCTTGCATCGAAGGTGTGAAAATCCGTGACTAAATATTTGAATCGTTTGTGCACAAAAAATCCTGAGATGTCCTTCATGGTGCGAGATGCTTATAGAAATTGGTGCTCGTAGAAAACGAAATTGTCGCGATCTATCTCGTGGTGAGTTTCTTGGAGGGCGACTACTACGCACCCTAAACCGATGTGATATGATAGCTCAAATTGAATCCTTTCGTTTCTAAATTGATTGCGTGTTTCACGTCGACTGTGTCGAGTCGGTAGAGGTGTTTTTGTGTGTGAAAGAGTTGAAGAAAAAGTTCTTCGGGTTTATGGGTTATCCATAAATCGTAAATTTCCTTGGTTCTTCGTCCACTATTCGCGGGGCCCTTCCTCACAGAGATCCGTCGGTTCGGAAAATCCCGCGCTAAGCCCATCCAGTTTATATTTATATTTGATTTAGGTGTAGTAGTTTCTTAATTCCGAAACATCTTCTTCATAAACTTTTATCGAAATTAGTCTAATCTACAATAAATAATCCACCAATTCCCATCGAATTAGCTCGCTTTCATCTATCATTGGTACGTGTTTCACGAGTATTACGTCTGGAATTTCAGATATCTTGTCTAAATTAATATCAGACCAAATTCGAATAAGGTTGGTTAAGCAGTATGTCTCGCTCCTCGTTTACGCGGAAAATGTTGTTGTTGTTTGTTATCTAGGAAATGTTCTTTATTATTTTAACCACTTAACAACAACACGATGGAACTCCTGCAGCTTACAAGCTTAATTTGTTATGGTTCTAGATTTGTTGAAGGCATTAATAAACTAAATCGCCTTTGCGTAAGTCGGTAATGTTGGTAATGCATTAATGTCGACACGAAATCCATGTTTCCTATCTTCGATGACAAACTATATATAGTTGCAACAACAACAACTATAGTTGTGTTTTCAGTAGCCTTTGGTAGTGCTTAGAAATCTTCTATATTTTTAAATTGTTCGACAGTATTTATTTTATTAGCGTCCTTTCCTCTATTGCGATTAACTTTGAATTCTTTCATCCCGATAGAATACCTTCCAAATTATTTAAGACTATTATTTCTGTCTGGACTTGAGACATAATTAATTAGAATATAAAGTAGCAGTTTTTATTTTTAACACTAATTTTTTTTAAAATTTCACATATAAATATATATTCTTAATATTTGCAGCAGTGAATATCTACAAGACTATCCACGACCTGAAATATGTCGAGTATTTGGATCAAAGATGGTTAATTTTAAAAGATAAGTTTTCTTTTTAATTTTTATTAGACTGGTGAAATTTTTAGTAGTTAAGATGAGTTTGTTTAATAATCAGGATATCCTTCTTTTTTTTTACTTAATATTAATTGTTTGCTCACCAGTTTTAGACATTTTCGATGATATTTATATGATCATTCTGATTATTAAATTTATTTTGAGACAATTAAGTAATGAAAAAGTATATTTTTGCATAATTCTTCCTCTTGTTGGTTATTCTGGAACGCGTAATTCACATAATTCATGTGATTCTCAGATTTGTTAACTAGCAAGGGACGTTGAAAAGTTTTTATTAATTCTACTTCTAATTTATTTTTTCTGAAATTAAATCTCCAATTAAATTTAAAAATTTTTTGCAACCCTTACATCTTAAAAAATGTTTCGTTATATATAATTATATTTGTAATCTAACTGACTATTAACTAAATGATTCTTTTTATTTTGCAGTCACTGTCTACGAACGAGCAACGGCGGAGTCTTGAGCAACTATCTTCATGGAATACATGTCAAAGATAAGCTTTATATTTTATTTATGTTTTCAATTACAAATGCCGTTTAATAATCAGAGTGGCTTACTTTTTTCTATTGATGGTTTGCGCTCTGGAATGAGTACGTCACATGAATACCTTTGTGATTACCAGTTGTAAGCCATTATTTAATAAACTTTAAAATCATTCTGATTATAAAACACATTTTATGATTATTAGGAATTCATATTTTTTGTATAACGTTTTTAACCATGAAAGAACGTTGAAAGTATTTTATTCTGATTCTAAACATCATAACCATGGAATATTTTCAAATATTTCGGTTACTTCTAACTATTAACTAACTTTATATTTTGCAGTCACCGTCTACGAGCGAGAAACGAGCGGAGTCTTGAGCAACCATGGTCATGGAATACATTTCAAAGATAAGGTGGGATGTTTATTTAAAATGTTCTTATGCAATAAGAACTTAGTCCTTAGTCCGAATCGAAGAATCTCTTCATACTAAACTACACCGTATTCATCTGAAGTATTTTGAGTATTATTTCGCACGGACATCGTTGTCCTCGATATATGGTCTCGAAAATTCGGTGACCCGCCCCTTGATCCACTTGTTCCATCTGTCTTCGGGTCGGCCTTGGGAGTACTTTGTTCGGCGAGAGTGTTGACAACAAGCCAAGCATTGAAATCGGTCTGAAAAAAAGGAGATTTACTTTTGAAGAGTTTCGAAGCCTCCAGGTTGAAACGAAAATTTCGAGGCGTTTCAGTGATCTCTCGTCGATCATTATTCCGTCGTCGTTGAATTCGTTACTCGACTGTGCTTAGAGTCGATGTTGTCGAGGATTCATTTCAGAGATTTCACGAGGCTGACTCAGGAATTTCTCCTTCGTTGATTAGGGTGTTGCTAATGGTTTATGGCGGAGTGGGAGATCATACTGGAGTTTTTGCGAGGACCAGAAGAAGCATCCTTCGATTACTTTCATGATTGTTGTCGATGCACCAGTGTGTTTAAAGTTTTTAGATTATAACGTTCGATACACTGCTTCAGAAGACCCACTAACTGATTCTTTCGATATTTCGGTATTTCTGGATGGCGATTTTTTATTCACTCGTGCAGCAGGTTTTCATCTGATTCACCACGGCTTAGGAATTAGTCATAAATGGATTTCTAATTGGCCTTTTCCATTTTATATTATACAAAGCTGCGAATTAGTTTTTTATTGATCAGATCTGAATTTTAAATGTTCATTTTTTACGTCGTTGAGTGGGATGGTTATTTGGATTTCTGTGTATCGGTTTAAATTATGAAAAGCATTCTTCCGAAAATTAGTTCAACAACTTGTGACTTACGTTAGTATGTCTCCGCAGTAAATCATTTTCTTTTAATTTGCTTGCGTTGCCCGATCCGGATCGCGATCCGACTTTATTACGTCTCCGGCGGTCGCAGAAATGGGAATTTGTGATTGCGATCTTATGGATCATATGTTTTAATATTTTTTGTAAACCTACGATATCGCATTTGAATAACGCCGGCTGTATGATCCATCGATCGTCATTTCGTGTTCCAATTCGAAGATTATTTTCTCTTTTTTCTTTTCTGATTAGGCTTTGATTTCCGCTGTTTTTGGAATTCATTATTCATTCTTCTTTTAATGACGCTCCATTTTTGTGAAGATACCTGTTACCTCTGATCAATCCTTTGTTCTTGATTAGGGTTTTATTAATTTCACTTGTGATTGCATTTGGCCTACTAAACTTTCCACAACCATACCTTGTACAAGGATTTCCCGCTATTGTAAAAAAAATGTTGGGACGGACAGCTGTTTTTTAAAGTCCTGGGGGACTGAAAACTAATTGAAATGTTTAAATCCCGTGGACTGGGTCAGAATGATTATTTTATATTTTGCTCAAGTCATCCTGATGCGACACACAAAATACATCTTTCGAAGCGAGACATTTGAATTTGTTTGCAGAAATCGTCTTTCGATATTTGTTCCGGATGGAGATATGGCTATGTACTATCCAAAATACACTGGCGATCCTTGTTCAGACCTGACTCGAGGTTTTATATCGATACGAGGCAACTACATCTTCTGTATGAAAATTTTTCATGTACTGAGTATAATTGTTCTAAATTGTATCATATTTTCAGTGACCACTGCGGTGGTTTCTACGAATATTATCATTGAAGGAATGTTTGAAGTTGATCATACCGGATCAGAATGCGGAAATTGAATGGTTGGCCTTGTTTTTTTGAGAAATCTTTGAAAAATGGTTTTTTTAGTTATTGAGCAGATGAAGCTGATAATTTCGCGGGTATTACGGTTTGTTGAAGATGATAAGAGAAACCAAAACGTGGTTCGATGGTTGAATAGAACTTGTAAGGTCAGTGTTTTTTTTTATACTTTAAATTGAAAAAATTGGGAGGTAGAATCTACAATCTACGACAGATAACTTTTTTTTGAGGAGTGGTAGTTACTCAGAATGCCTAAGTAGCTTTATCGAAATTTATGATCATTGATTAATTCTTTAGCCATGACTAACTATTGGTAATAATATCAGAGAGTTAGTTGCTAGCTTCTTCTCGTTGGTTTCCAATCGAGTTGTGTCATGTTGCAGAGACGTTTCGAGTACCATCGGGGTCACTATACATCTTGTACCCATTTGATTAATTCTGATTCCGTATTTTTGTGGTCTATGCATGTCGAACCTTGGTTCGTTCGACATACTGATGGTCCTCGAGCATCTTTTTTATTCTGGTCCGCAAGATCCTGGTGAACTAATTGCAAAATTGCGATCGTTATATTAACATTTCTTGCATAAGAGAATCGTCTTAGACCGTTTGTTTTTAGGGGTTTTTAGACTAGACACTAGCCTCAAACGTCTGTTATCATTCGATTGTCGTTAAAGTTAAAATCTTCGGATGTGGTCTATAAAAATTGTATTTATTCTTATTTTTTTTGACATTTATTGTCGTGGTGTAGGTTGATGAAAAATTAGGGGTAAAGGAGCATACCCCAAAAAAAGATGGTCTCGCTTGGGCTGGTGTAAATTTAATTTGCAATTTGTTTATTATTTCGACCTAAATATAATAAATTATACCTAAAATTTTTATTATAATAATTACTATGTTGATTTCACAACCAATTTAGTAAGAGAAAACAAAATTGTGATGAAAAAAAGCGAAATAATAAACAAATTCCAAATTAAATCTACACCAGCCCAAGCGAGACCATCTTTTTTTGGGGTATGTTCCTTTACCCCTAATTTTTCATCAACCTACACCACGACAATAATTTGATTTATTATTATATTATCCAATATAAGAAATTGACAATTTCAATTTTATTTTCATGAAAAATAAAAGTAATAAATCTGATTTGATCTAGAAATGTTGAAGAAATATAATGAAAAACATAGAAATTATTAACATAAATTGAATATTTGTTTCATGATCTCTTTGAGACCATTGAAAATAATTCAAAAATATTGAAATTGAATTTTCAATTTCTTATATTTTGATAATGTAAATTTGATAGAGGTTATAAAATGTGTGAAATTAAAAGGAACAACCTATTTGATCTATTCGAATTTGTCATCTAAATTGGCGCCCATTTTCAGATTTTCTATAAATTATTTTTGTTGATGTGTAAACAAAATTTCTAAAAGAATCATTTTGTTTTTATTCGATTGACTTGTGCGGTCCGATTTAGTTTATTCGTTGGTTTCCTTTTCATTTCACGTTTGACTTCTCTGGCCCTCAATCAAATGCCTCAATCATATACAGTATGGATAATATCCATAAGATATGCTTAAGTCTAACAAATGCCTCAATCATATACAGTATGGATAATATCCATAAGATATGCTTAAGTCTAACAAATGCCTCAATCATATACAGTATGGATAATATCCATAAGATATGCTTAAGTCTAACAAATGCCTCAATCATGTACAGTATGGATAATATCCATAAGATATGCTTAAGTCTAACAAATGCCTCAATCATATACAGTATGGATAATATCCATAAGATATGCTTAAGTCTAACAAATGCCTCAATCATGTACAGTATGGATAATATCCATAAGATATGCTTAAGTCTAACAAATGCCTCAATCATATACAGTATGGATAATATCCATAAGATATGCTTAAGTCTAACAAATGCCTCAATCATATACAGTATGGATAATATCCATAAGATATGCTTAAGTCTAACAAATGCCTC